>CM045770.1:96119112-97319112 GCA_025200525.1 Camellia lanceoleosa
CGCCTACCATTCCCACTACCAATCCAGATTACAAATCTCCCTCTCAATTGCCCCTTAATTCCGTCCACGCATGCGTGACCGGGATTACCTGTTCTGACCGGGATATCACCTCGGTCCTCAGTTTTGCAAGAGGTCAATTGGGCTACTTTCCTTGTTCGGTTCTTTGACTCGCTCAGTCGACGGCTCGTCTGACCTTCATGTCTCTTCAACTATGACGCTGCCATTAATGGGGACACGTGTCATGCATTGATTGGCCTCGAGCAGCCAACCATCGCATCCGTTGGCATTCAAATTTTTGGCGGCCTTTCCTCCTCTATAAACATGCCTCATCCCTCTTTGATTCACTCTTACTGATCCTCCCCCATTCCAAGCGTTCCAGAGCTCCTGTGCCTCTTGCAAGCCTCGTTCCTGCCTTTTCTTGCATTTGTGTTCGAAGAGGAAGCTCCTGCCCTTAACTGGTAAGTCTTTCGAGCCTCCTTTTTGCTATTTCAGTTGGTATTTCACATATTGGAGCGCTAAATTCGTAGGTTTTAGGACAAAACCCTCCCAAAACCCTCACTCTCTTCGCTGTTCTTCGTCTTCACTAATGAACACATGAACACACAAAGATCTGGAGCGGACCGGGCTCCAGATCGCCTTTTGATTCCAAAAAACACCAAGACCGAGCAACTTAAAAGTTTGCCAAAACCTTAGTAGAAACCGAGATAGACAGAGGACTTGGCCGCTCGACCGGGCTAACAACTGGTTCGCTCGAGCGACCGAGCTCCTTGGTTTGCCTTTGCGACCGAGGTGGTCTGGCACTCTTCATGATCGAGCTAAAGTCAAGCTCATTTTGCGCGACTGCGCTCTCACTTACACTTGACATCCTTTTCCTGCAGAGTCCAAGGGGACCACTGACCAAACACCGAGGCTCTCAAAGACCGAGCAGCCATCAAAACACCAGTCTGTGCCAAACCACCTTAGCCGAGCTAAACCAGTTGGCTACACATGGGGCGCTTCCGCTTCCTTGTTGACACTTCGGCTGGCTTGGCCGCGTTCCGTGAAGAGTACGGTATCCCGGCCGATGTTCACTTAGAGCTCGCTGAGATTGAGACAACCCTTTGGGGCAAATTAGACCAGTGCCCCTTCACCGTGCTGTCCATAATTGAAGGTGGCCTCCGCTTCCTGGTCAACCTACTGATGACCGAATTCCTGCGCCGCACCGGGCTAGTACCCACCCAAGTCTCAATCAACACTTACCGAATAATAAACGGGGTCCACGAGTTGAACAACCGGCTAGGAACCAACTTAGGTTTAGCTGAGATACTCCGTCAGTACACCCTTGGGCACACGGGCGACGACCTCGCTTATTACTTAAAAATTCGACTGGGCAAAGAAAAGATAGTGACCGGCACCCCAGATAAGGACTTACACGATGACGACTTTTTTTGGGTGTCTGGTAACTATGAAACAGCCGACGTACCGGGCTGGTTCATTAGCAAAAACTTCGGTGAAACATGTAAGCCGTGCTAACTTGCTCGGTCAATTGCTTTTCTTTAATATTCTGTACTCAACACTTCTTCTTCCTTTGCAGCGATCCAAGCCTTGCAAGCCAACTACCAATATCCAAACGAAGCAGCCATCAGGACCGTGCTCCGTTATCACAACCGGGATTGTAACGAGCTCCTCGGTTACGTTCCTACATACAGATACTCAGCTCCACGACGAAGTAAGGTCACAGACTTTCTCCGTGCTCCGTCGCCTCCTCCAGACCCAACACTACCGGACGTGCCTCTAATCCGGTTAACCGAGGCAGAAGAGATGGCCAAGAGAAGTCGTATCAAGAACCTCCTCATAGCAACTTCCACCGAGATACCAACCATCCTAACCCGCTCTCCATCACGGCCAATCCAGGCGTGGTTATACTGGCATCTCCGCCGCAAGCAAGCTAAGACACTCGCCGGGCTGGCAAAAGATCTCGTGCAGATCCTTCGTCGAGCTGGTTGCTGAGCTCAATACCGAGCAGCCTGCCGCCACCGTCGACCCAACACCGGCCTGGAGGCCCTAGCTCAAACACTGGGGCAAGAAGATCCCGGCGACAGCTTCCGTGAAGGGAGACAAAGAACACTTTCTTGCCTTTGACCACTCCAAGGCCCTTCTCCTACCGAGCGATGTAGTCGGCAGCGACCATGTTCCAGACACCCAGTTGGTAAAGTCGTCGGTCAAATCCATGACCAGGGTAAGATTCTCAAACTAGTGCTCAAAATTTGACCAAGTGTTTGTCCGGTTTCCTTTCTAATCAGTCTCTTCTTGCAGGCCATCCAGAAGCAACACTTGGTCATGGAGCGCATTCACCGACTGCGGCAGAAGGCGAATGATTCTGCAAGTCAGGTTACCAGCCTCCAAACTGAGCTTGGGTGGGCCAAGTCTTCATTTCAAATTGCTAATGCTGACAACACTAAGTTGCTCGGTCAGCTTGGCGCCGCCGAGCAGGAAAGAGATGCATTAAAGGTCGAGCTGGAGGCCTTGAAGCAGTCGAAGGAGGAGTTGGAGGACGCCAATAATGCCGGCTTCAAGGAGGCCGAGGTGAGCTACACAAAGCAGGTTCACGCCACCCAAAATATCTACTTCAAGGCGGGTTGGAAGGCTGCTTGTGAACAACTCGGCCAAGGAGCTGGGACCGACATATTTGCCTCTCCTCCAGCTGCCTTCCTACCAACTTATCTTGTGCCATACGCCAACGATGTCTTTAGTGCATTGCAGGCTGAGGCTGAGGCCGAGGCAGCAAGCGAAGAAGAGGCCGAGGAAAATGCTGAAGGGGGAAACCGTCTAGAGCAGCCCGGTCAAACTAAGCCTGGCGCTCAAGACGACGCAGTAACAATAAACCAGGAACCAGCCGGGGATGAATTCACCGATCTATCTCCCTTGGAGTAGTTTTTTTTGTCTTCTTTCTTTGTCTGAACATGTAACTGGGCTACGTGCCCTACCTTTTGTACTTATCTTTCACATCAATGAAAAAAGTTCTATTTTCATCAAGTGTTTGCACGGTCTTCAATCGAAATAACTTCAACCGAACAAAATACCTTGGCAAGGCTAACCATCTTTCTTAACTTAATTAACCGGAAAAGACATCTCGGTTTCAAGCCTATAGTTGAGTAAATCGTCAACTGTTTTAACCGGAACAATACATCTCGGTTGTTAAACTTAAAGTTGAACAAAACATCAACTCATTCAACCGGCTTAAACATCTCGGTTGAGAATCTCAGAGTTGAGCAAATCATCAACTCGTTTAACCGGAGTAAATCATCTCGGTTGCAATTTCAGAGTTGAGCAAAACATCAACTCGTTCAACCGGAGTAAATCATCTTGGTTGCAATCTCAGAGATGAGCAAATCATCAACTTTTTCAACCGGAGTAAATCATCTCGGTTGCAATCTCAGAGTTGAGCAAATCATCAACTCGTTCAACCGGAGTAAATCATCTCGGTTGCAATCTCGGAGTTAAGCAAATCATCAACTCGTTCAACCGGAGTAAATTATCTCGGTTGCAAGTCGCAATTTAAAAGCAACAATCAAAAGAATCATTTCGGCAAAGACGAGACACTTCTATATATTGACAAAAAGAATGTTACATTCTGAAGTGTAAGGCAAAAAATTCCTTTGCACTAAAAGAAAACAAAAGCTAGAAATAATACAGTTTCAGGTTGGCCGCATTCCATGGCCGGGGTATTCCTCGTCCCTCCAAGTCCTCCAAGTGGTATGCCCCTTTGCCTGCCAGACCGGTGATCTTGTAAGGTCCTTCCTAGTTTGCCCCTAGTTTGCCTTCACCTGGCACCAGGGTATTGCCCATGACTTTCCTCAAGACCCAGTCACCTACTTTGAACGGTCTGGGGTGCACTATTTTGTTGTATTTTTTTGAAAGCTCTTGTTGGTAGGCGGCCACATGGATGAGAGCTTTTTCTCGGCGTTCTTCCACTAGGTCCAATTTCAGGGCAATGGCTTCAACGTTCAGCTCGGGCTCAAAACCTTCACTTCTGAAGGTGGGCATACCAACTTCCAAAGGGATGACCACCTCCATGCTATATGCCAAAGGCAAAAGGAGTCTCTCCGGTAGAGCGCCCCGGGGTTGTTTGGTATGCCCAAAGGACACTTGGAAGTTCCTCTGTCCACTTTTCCTTGGCTTTCTCAAGCCTTTTCTTCAACCCATTCAGAATGGTCTTGTTTGATGCTTCGGCTTGACCACCATTAGACTACGGGTAAGCCGGGGTAGAATTGTGGAATTCAATCTTCAAGTCTTCGCAAAATCCCTTGAATAAGCGGCCGTCAAATTGGGTGCCGTTATCCGAGATCAGAATTTTGGGGACGTCAAACCGTGTTACCACATTTTGCCAGACAAACCGCTTGACGTCTTTCTCCTTGATTGTCGCCAAAGGCTCGGCTTCAACTCACTTGGTGAAGTAGTCTGTAGTCGCGATGAAGAACTTCCGATTACCTGGTGCTGTTGGGAGTGGTCCCACTATATCCAAATTTCACATCGCAGCGGCCACGGTGGGAGAGAGGAGAAGTTCTCTGGCCGGTTGGTGGATTTGGTGGGCAAACTTCTGGCACTTCTCACATTTGCGAACATACTTTTGTGCGTCGGCTTGCATGCACGGCCACCAGTAGCCTTGCGATATAGCCCGGAAGGCCAGAGATCGGCCCCCTATGTGACTGCCACAAATGCCTTCGTGGATTTCATACAGGAAGGCTTCCACGCTGCTCGGGTGCACACACTTCAAATAGGGACCGGTGAAAGACTTCTTGTATAAAGCGCCTGATGGAGAGAGCCAAAACCGCTCTGACTTCACCCGGATTTTATGTGCTTCCTTCTTTTCGACCGGAAGGGTCCGTTCTCTGAGAAAGAGGATTATAGGGTCCATCCAAGAAGGACCTAACTCGGCGCAGAGTACTTTTGTCTGCCCGGCTTCCTCAATATTGGGCCTTGGAAGGAACTCAATCAATAGAGGGTTGGGAAATGTGCTATCGACCATGGAAGCAAGGCTGGCCAACTTATCGGCTCGGCCGTTTTCTTCTCGGCCAATCTGTTGGACCCTTATTGCCTGAAAACGCGTGATGTGGTCTCTAACCAGAGTCTGGTACTTCACCATTCTCTCATCCTTAGCTTCGTAAACCCCAGAAACTTGGTTGACCACAAGCTGGGAATCACTGTAAACCATTAGCTCGGATGCTTGCATCTGAAGCGCGCTCTTGAGTTCGGCCAAAAGTGCTTCATACTCAGCTTCGTTGTTTGAGGCAGGGAATCCAAGGGTGATAGAATGTTCGATAGTCAGCCCATCTGGCAAAATCAAAACGATACCTAACCCGGCACCGTGACGGTTCGAGGTTCCATTAACAAAAAGTTTCTACATTTCGCTAACAAAGAGCTTCCAACAGTCTGAAGGGTCCTGAGAGGCTTGAAGGTTAACGGGATCACGGTGGTTTGGCTGTTCGGCTTCAAGTTCTGTCGGCCGAAGCGGTTCGGCGGACTTCGGCGCGACGAAGAAGTTGATACGTAATGCCTAAGTCCGTAGGCGAATCGCCGGGTTGTAGTATTATGTCGGCTGCAGGCTCTGTGTGGAGCGGTTCCACGTCTTCCCTCCTTGGTGAGGCGGTACCGGACGAAACAGGTTGGTCAGTAATACCCAACTCCGTCATTGCATCATTGGGCCGTGGTATTGTACTAACCGAAGGTTCCTCGGTGGGGTGCACAAGTTCCGCGTCGCCGTCATCGCCTACTTGTGTTATTATGTCCGCTGATTCACATCCTCATCTCGCCAGAAGAATATCCACCGGGCATACCGGATGAGTTCCAGGTGAGAATTCAGCAACGAAGTCGGCCAATGTTTGAGTTTTTATGGCAGTTCGTGGCTGGAATTTGACGTCGAATTGTCCCAATTCAACCGCCCACTTGAGGATTCGATCGGAGAAGTCTGCCCGTTCGAACAAAGTCTTGAGGGGGAACTTGGTCAAAACGATGATTGTATGGGCGTGGAAGTACTGCGCCAACTTCCTAGAGGCCGCCATCAATGCCAATGCAAGTTTTTCCAGCGGCAAGTATCTCGACTCTGCTGGCAGCAAGGTTTTGCTAACGTAGAAGATCGGGAGGTGCTTGATTCCTTCTGACCGAACAGCACTGCACTGACGGCATGCTGGGAAACGGCCAGGTAAAGGTAAAGTTCCTCGCCGGGTTTCGGTGTGACCAACAAGGGCGCTGTAGAGAGATACTTCTTAAGCTCGGCCAAAGCACGGTCACATTCTTCATCCCATGAGAACTTTGATTTCAGAGCTTGAAAGAAAGGGCGGCAACGATCTGATGACCGGCTTACTCGTCGGTTAAGCGGCCATTCCGCCGAGATCTTTGCATGCGGCTCTGAGTTGGGTGGGGTCTACTTCGATGCCTCGGTTTGTGACTAGGAAACCTAAGAATTTTCCGGATCCCACGCCAAAGGCACACTTAGACGCATTCAGGCGTAGCTTGTGTTGTTTAAGAATGGCGAACATCTCGGCCAAGTCGGACAAGTGGTCTGCTTGATACCGGCTCTTAACCACCATATCATCAATGTAAGCCTCCATTGTCCGACCTAGTAGAGGAGCGAACATCTTGGTTACCATCCTTTGGAAAGTTGCCCCGGCGTTCTTCAAACTAAAAGGCATGACTCGGTAGCAGAAGGGTCCCCTTGGTGTAGTGAAGGAGGTGATCTCGCGGTCGGGGCCATGCATGGCAATCTGATGATAACCGCGGTAGGCATCCAAGAAACTGAGCCTGTTATGTCCAGCTGTTAAGTCCACGAGCTGGTCTATTCTAGGCAGTGGAAAGCTGTCTTTAGGGTGAGCCCGGTTGACGGTCTTATAGTCGACACAAACTCGCCACTTCCCATTCTTCTTTGGTACAATAACTGTGTTTGAAATTCACCGAGAGTAGTGCACTTCCTGAATAGCTCGTGCCTCAAGCAAGTTCTTCATTTCCTTTGCAACTACCTCGGCGTGATGCAGCGCCGATCTCCTTGTTCACTGAATGACCGGCTTGGCTTCGTGGAAGACGTTCAGGTGATGGCAAATAAAACTCAGATCGAGTCCGGGCATGTCATAAGGCGACCATGCGAAGATTTCGATATTGGCCATCAAGAACTCAACCATCTCGGTCCTTTCTTGTGCGGTAAGGCTTGAGCCGAGCAAGAAGAACCTGTCCGGATTTTCTGTATCGATTCGCACTTCGACGGCTTTGTCCTCAGCCCTAGTTCCCACATCGTCAAGGACTCCTTGGTCTTCCGGTCCCTCAATCATTTAGACGAAGCCTTTGGCAGCTCGGCTCCTGTTGACTGCCACGAAGCATTGCTTTGACATGACTTGATCGCCCCAAATCTCCTCAATTGCCCCCATAGCCGAGGGGAATCTCATCACCTGATGGAAGGTGGACGCCACAGCTTGCATAGCGTGAAGCCATACCCTACCAAGGATCAGGTTGTAAGTAGATGGCACCTGCAACACTCAGAACTCCACTTGCTTGACCACGGATCCCGCTTTGACCGGCAGAATAATTTTTCCCAAGGGCCACTCCGGTTACGAGTTCAAACCGAACAGTGGCGAAGTTGCCGGAGCCAAGTCTGTATCTCGGAGTTTGAGTTGCTTGAATGCGTCGTAATACATGATCTCGACCGAGCTTCCCTGATTGATCAAGATACGCTTGACGTCAAATTCCTTGACGCGTAGTGTCACCACTAAGGCATCATTGTGCGGCGTCTGAATGCGCTCCAAATCCCTTGTAGAGAAACTGATCACGTCTTTGTCTTCGGTCTTCCCCCTCTTGATGGCAGGCTGGACCGATAAAACTTCCCACATGTGTTCGACCTTCTTAATCATGCCACGGAGCTCGCAGACACGCGCCGACTCCACTATGCCGTGGATGACATTAACAACTCCTTGTGAGGGGCGCCTCGAAGTCACCTGGTACATGCGGATCAACCGGGGCTTGATTTGCCTTCACGCCCCCGTCGATGTAAAGATCTAGGTGTCCCGCTGCAACTAGCTCTTCCAAGTGTTGCCTCAAAGGCAAACAGTCCTCTGTCCGGTGGCCGCGTTCCCGGTGAAATGTGCAACGGTAGTGCGGATTGAAACCTTTCTGTCTGTCACGTAATCCTTGTCACGGATTTCACTAAGTATGCGATAAATTGGAATCTTAAAAACCGTGGTAATGCCTGTCTTGGCCTTCAATTTTCTGTTTGCATCAGCGACGTCATCTCGGGGGTAGTCATCTCGGTCATTTCGACGACCCCTACCCCGGTTTCTGCGATTTGAGCCACGGTCTGATTCCTCTGAGCGGTTATTTGAACGGTTTGCCTCGTCTGATCACGTGCACCTTGCCACCGTCTGTTACTGTTGTTTTCGTGGTAGATGCTGCCGCATTATCTTCTACTCGGATGTGCTCATTGATGCGCTGCATTAGCTGACCCATAGATGTTGGTTGATACATCGTAAGCGAGTCCCATAGTCTATGTCCAACCGGGAGACCACGCTTGTACTGCGTGATTGCAAGGTTGACCGGGCAATCCAAGATCTCGTTAAAGCTTTCCCAGTATCTGGAGTTGTATGCCTTGAGTGTGTCGCTCGGCTCCATCTTGACACTGAGAAGGTGGTCAACTTCCTTTGGCGTTTTGGTGTTAGTTTTGAAGCGCGTCACAAATGCTTCCACCAACTGATGCCACCTTTCTATGCTCCCCTCTGGCAGCCTCTCAAACCATTTCAAGCCCGGCTCGTCTAAGCTCGACGGGAAGATTAGGCACATAAGGGCGTCATTTCGCCTATGTCCGGCCATAACCTGTCGGAAGTGGCTTATATGCATATAGGGATCGGTTTTTCCGTCGTAGAGCGTGAACTTTGGCTGGTGGAACCCTGTCGGAAGCGGTGTTATTTCTATTTCCAGGGAGAAAGGTGTGGCGCTCAACCTTGCCAAGTTTACGTCTAAAAGGGGAGGCGCAACTAGGCGGAATGGAGGCATTCCGACCTCTTCACTGACATGTCCCCCATAGGATAGCCGCTGGAACGCCGGCACTCTCTGAGATTCCCGCCGGTGAGCCCATTACTTCAAGACTGCCCGCAAGTCCTCTGAGCGAACGGAATAAGAATACCTCGACGTCGTCGTCGGACGTGAGGGTTGATAGGTGCTGTCTTGCGCGCTGGACCTTTGTGCGTGCATGTCGGAATCTCCAACCTTGTAACTTCTGGTGATTGAGATGGACGGAGTTTGTCACTGCTCGCCGCATGATCGGCGGGTTGCGCGCCATCGTGGTCTCCCACTCCGCCTACACCTTTCCTTTAACATGCCGCTGAGATCCTCCATCTCCGCCGCCATTCTCCTGGATGACGGCGTCTTGGTCCCTTAGCTTGTGTTCCGATTAAATGCGGCGGCGATTCTCTCCGCCGCCGGTTACCGTCTGGACTCCGAGAATGACCAAAGCTTCTTCCGCGCTTATCTCGCGCATTTCTTGAGTGTCCTCTTGGGGATGTCTCCAGGTCCGCCATTGGAGGAATGGCGGGATGTCCTTCTCTCCGCTCGCCGACCGGTAACTCCGTTGATGGCAGACAACAGAATCTCGTCGTTGTTCGCCATGGACGGCGATCAGATGAGTCTGAAAGACAAGGTTTTATCTGTCAACTTCCCACAGACGGCGCCAATTGTACAGGGAGCAAATATTCAGGCGAGCCCGTACTCCTTTTTTCCAAGCTCCTGCCTGTCCGATCGACTTGCGAGCACAACGGCGGTGAACTACCCGGCGGTGTGTGGCCGGAAAACCCCCCCGACGATCAAGTTAGAACACACACACAGGCGATAGATAGAGAGAAGGGAGATTGTAGAGTGTTTATCTCACCAAATGTTCATCTGCCTCAGCATGGGGGCGCAGACTTGCTTATATACGTTATGCGCCCCAAATCTACTCCCATTAGTCTCTCAACACGTGGTGCTGCTATCCCATCTATCGGCACAAATCTTGCTAAACACCACCTAACCAAACTGCCAGCCCACTCTACTGGGAGCTCGGCAGCCGGGCTGAAGCTTCTCGGCTATCAACGGCCATACTGTGCAACTAGCCAGAGCGCTCCGCTCGCCGTACTCAATGACGACCGAGCTCAGTTGCATCCCGGCATAGCCGAGCTCGGGACAGCTCGTGCTGGTTAACCGTCGGCTTTCTTGCCGAGCTAACTCTCGAACCGTGGAACCCAGTGAGGCAGCGGATATCTCGGCTGAACCCTCACTTGACCGGTTTCTGTACCATGAAGCCAAGCAGCTCGGTCCAACCTTTCTGGACAGGCCCATGCTACCACGGCCCAATGTGTCCGGCCCAAATCTGCCCGGCCATTCCCACGGCCCAATCCAGATCACAAATCTCCCTCTCAAATAGCTTCTTTCATTTGATTAGGGATTTTTCATTTTCCTTTCTTTTGTCCTCAGTACTTGAGAAGAATTCCCCGATATTGGATGCTGCTCTTCTTAGATTACTTGGTTGGTTAAGGACATTGGCATAATCACTACTTATATGATAGAAATACAAGAAACATCATCATCATGTGGAAGGGAAACTGTCGCTCGCATCTGAATTGCAACCACCTACTGTAAGTTGAGGCATGAAGACGCTTGCTTTATACCCTTGAGTTAGTTGGTGACTGTCAATGCTGAATCCGTATATTATGCAACATTGATTTTAGTCAATTGTGGAAATTTAAATCTTCAGTTGTAACTTTTATTTATACAGACTTCAGGCTGTAAATAAAGAAAAGTTTTAGATTGTAATTCATGATTTGATACAGAACTTGTTTAATTATTGCAAATGGTTCTTCATATAGAAGTTAATTGTAATGTGGTACCCTAATTCATGGATTGGAAAGTTCTAATAAATCATTGACCTGGCCGTGCTTAGTTTACTTGGGTGAATGCACGTTAAATTGAATTTGAAAAATCCTCCCATACCAAGATTTGAAATCTAGTTACAAAATGGAGGTTGCAAATTTTCAAGGAGATGCTATTTGAATTCAACTTACTAAAGCCAAACTAAAACAAAGTGCAATGAGGACAAAAATAAAATAATATGTAGTTAGATCACTTGCTGCTTCAACTACAAACACCAAATATGCTTGTAGCTTTCCAACTACTAAGTTTGAATAACTTTATGAAGAATTGATCAATTCTGAGACTTCCAATAATTAAGATATAGAAGTGCATAAACCAATTCCAGTTTCCAATACCAAATGCAAAACTGAATTTTAGAGATGCTACCTGGATTTAATAGATATGTATGAGTAGCAGTTGGTTACAACAGATAAAGTACTCTCACAAATGTGAAGGACCTATCTGTATATTGAGTTCGAAATGTATGTAAAACCAACCACAAGGAAACTTTGGGCAGTTACATCCACTTACATGCCTGTGATAATATATAATATTCTCCTTTATGGTATTTTCCGCTACATTAAGGGTTTAGGTTTCTTAGAGGCGCAAAAAAGCTCATAAAAGTTCTGGATCAGTGGTTTAGTTTCCGATTTGTGACCCTGTAACTCAGAGTCTTCTCAAGATAGCTCTTCGATTGGTAGAAAGCACAAGCTAGCTAATGTGCTCAGCTTTGTCCTCACTCAAAAAATCTTCTCTCCTTTAACCTCCCAGCTAGAGCTTCGTCCTTCGCAAAGATAGGTATGCCAAGAGACGGTAACCAACAACCATGGCCAGGAGGCAACTAACTTCAGTTAAACCGCTGTCTATTTTCACTCCATTGATTGAGTCAGTAATGTGTTCGTACTGCACCTTCAGAAGAAGTTTGTATGTGTGATAGTTGAAAGACAGATAGCGGAGCCATGATATGAATACTGGAACTTTCTGCAACAGAAATATTTGTTAATTAATCTAAGACCTCGGTATAGATATTTGTTTTGTTTGATTACTTTCTTTCCGAGAATTAAAGATGAGGTAAATTTTAACTTTTAAGCAAATTGCATGCTTACTGCCACAAAGTATCCACCAGCCAACATGAAGGTCATTACTGTTACAGAAGCCAAAGTTGTTGCTCTCTTTAAGTCCATCAGTGTAGCCCCAATAGCTAGTCCAAGTCCCTGCCATTGCACCCAAGCTTGTTATGAAGCATTGTAGTAGTATATGGTACCTTGTTGATCTTGTTAACAAATGGTTGCCGACTCTAGGACTGGGCTGAGCACATAAATTCATTCAGGGGTTGTTTGGTGCACTTATATGAGCTACTTATATCCTCTCTCTTTTTCTTTTTTGGGAGTTCGTGCCAAACTGTTTGGTGTAACTTTTGCTTACAGCTTATTAAGCGGAAATAACTTAAATAAGTTGAAACAATTTGATTATCTAGAAGGTGCTTTTGGCTTCTTCTTTCTGATTAGCAACTTTCAACTCACAAGAAGTTGCACCAAACAGGTGTCAAAGATTCAAGCACAAGATCTTCTTACTTTGAATGTTACCATATTAACAATTGTTACTCTAAAAGCTTACACTGTTAGACAACGTTGCAACTTTTTTGCGATGTATTTATTTTGTCAATGAGATGAATAAAGAAGCATTACCTGAGCTGCCACAATGCAGAGGAACACCGTAACCATGGTTAGAAAAAATGGACCAGCACTCTTTCTCAAGCCTGCCATAAAATAGACCACAAGAAGGAAAAGAACGGGCAGTAAAAGGTCCAGAGGAAGGTCGCTTGTAGTCCTAGCCACAAAATATGCGCTTAGTCTGTACATGTCGGCTGCTCGTTCCTTGTTCAACATGGCTCTTTCTTGAGGAAACGTGAAGATTGCTGTGAAGACTGGAAAAAATCCCCAGAAGACAGCAATGAAGAAAAGCAGCCCCGCCTGCATTAATGCAGATGTGTAATATGGTATAAGGTTGAGACCAAAATGAAGATTTCAATGACCAACCTAAATCAGGTTTCTTTTGCCATAGAACTATATGAAATTAACTATTAGCTTCCTTGAGGTGGGATTCTGTGGAACCTTCTCATTCTTTAACTGACATTTCCCAGAATTGTTTTATTGAGAGGACTAATCAAATTTAGCCAAAATTAATAGCATTTTTGAATTATAATCAATATGTATAAAGTTTGTAGTTCAAGTTTCTGTTCCCTTCTAGCCCTAGCTCAAAAATGGATGAGAGTTCTTTTATGTAATTAGTTCATTTATATTTTGTCTTTCTTTTTTTCTGTTTTTTTTTTTTTTTTTTTGGGGGGGGGGGGGGGGGGGGGGTGTTGATACCTCTTTCTTATTCAGCTTCTATGTTTGGGGATTGAGGAGCATTAGCTGGTTAGGGATTCCATTTTAATTGGTCAACTTGTGCATTTTCATAAGGCAATGATTGCATACCTGATCTTGCAGGTTTTGGGGGCTATTACCATCTGATTGCCACCAGAGCAATCCCAAAATAACTGCAGTAGCGAGAACTTGTGTAATTCTCAACCAGCTAAAATAGTCATGGCGCCGTTCTTTGAGTCCTCTACAGAATAATATGGAGAACTGTTTCCACCAGCTTGCTCCCCATTCTCGCTTTGAAGTATACACTTTTGACTTCAGTTCTTCATCAATTGGTATTGGAATCATAAGCTTCTTTTTCTCATTGTCTGCTGCTCTTGTCTCATAAGCCTCCACTAGATACTGTTCCAAATGAAAATAACATCAATAGTCATAATCTAGCACTCACTGTACTAGTCACAATTACAAATACTCTTTAGTGTCATGATATACCATCTCTAAGGGCATAAATTTTCAGCAGATTTTACTAGTTTTAGCTAGAATTTTTTGAATGACATGCGTTGCTTTTCATTAATATTTGAGGAAGAGTCATTCAATGTGTGACAACCCATCTTTTTATGTTTATGAATTCAATATTACTTTACCTCATGAACAACTGCAGGAGAGGGCTTCCCATTTCTTGTCTCTGTTTCTGAGTTTCCCATTTGCACTCTGTCCTCCAATTCGGATGGTACAGAGACATCATTTATGTTACCATTTGCGAGGTCTAGCAGGAACTCTGCTGGATTCATGGCAATTAGTGGGGAGCATCCAATGGATGAAAAATAAACCATTGCCTCTGATGCCTTTCCAAAATAAAGCAAACTTCCTTTTCCAAGAAGGATTAACTTGTCAAATTTGTGGAAGAGTCTGCTGGATGGCTGGTGGATTGTGGTGATCACTGTTTTCCCGCCCTGCCATGAAATTGAAACAAATTAGACCAAACTAAAGTAAGCCTTATGTCCCACTTAAGTGGGGTCGGCTACATGAATCATTTTCCGTCATTCTGCTCTGTCAAGGGCTATATGCTCAGTTTAAATTAAATAAATTCATATCTTTTCTTATTGCTACATCCCCTGTTAATTTAGGTCTTCTCCTCGTAACATTTCCATTTATGGTGATCATATCACCGTTTCTTACCATTACGTCTATAAGTTGTTCTCTCATTGTCTAGGTGATTTGCTGATGATTAGTGGGTAAAAAAAACTCTGAGAAGTTGGCATGAAGATAGGTTTGATTTGTTATTGTTATAATTTGTATTTTTGTTGTCATATATAATCATGAATTTGCTCATAATAATGTGAAATTGAAGCTTTGGACTTGAAATGCAATATACCTCAGCTATGTCTTGTAAGATTTGAACGATCCTCAAAGCAGTTGTAGAATCCAGGCCAGAGGTTGGTTCATCAAGAAACAAAAGAGAAGGGTTGATTATAATCTCATTGCCAATACAGACACGCTTCCTCTCTCCTCCTGAAACTCCCCGAACAAAAGAGCCACCAATCATAGTGTCTTGGCACCTGAGTACATTGATATTCCTCATTGATCAGCTCATGAGAACAGGTATGATTCATTTGTGTGTGGTTTGTTTTTTGCTATATCTGACTTGAGCTAACACATAATTGAAGATAATAGCATAGCAGAGAAATGAGAATTTACCTCTCCAAGCCCAACTCATTGATTACGTCTATGGCTCGTTTTTCCTTTTCCTGTTTTGTCAATGTCTTTGGAAGTCGTAGGAGTGCTGCATATGTTAATGTTTCCCTCACTGTAAGGTGAGGAAAGAGCACGTCGTCTTGAGTCACGAATCCTATCCTGAAATATATTTCATGTTGTGATTACCCTTTATTTTCACATCACTTATCTTTTTTTCTTTTTTTTAAAAGGTAATGTTCAGGCTAAACTTTTATGTGAACATTGAACATTCATCTAGGTGAAAGAAATTATAAAACCAATTTCAGTCAGGTAGGTTTTTGAGGAAATGTGTCTTAATCAGGCCAAGTTTGGTAATGATGAAAGTGGTGGAAAGCGAAGTAAATGGTGGAAAAAAGTTAGAACTTTCTTGAGTTTGTATAGCGTAAAAGTGGTGGGAGTTATAAGAAGATAATTTTTCTATCCATCCCATGGTAGCATGGTAACTAAACTTTTAGTTTCTTACAAAAAACACAGAAAAACACAAGAAAGTTTAAATTTGTTTATAAAATTTTTAAATTTCAATATCAGCGTGTCTGTGTCGTGTCACGTGTCCGTGTCCATGTCCAAGCTTCTTAGGTTTTACCTTTCTTTGGATTACTTGTAGTGATGATGAATTTCTGTGAATATATGTAACAAAGGCCTATGAGAAAACTGTTATTGTGTATGTATACTACTCTTTCTTAATATGCAGCCCAAGTGATAGACATAGCTTGTACATTTGAAAGTGTTTTATTTTGCTTTATATGCATAAGCACATTACTTACCTTACTCGGACTGCCTACTGCTGTGTCTTATACCAGTTTTCAAGTCTCATATATAGATTTTTTAGTAGTGAAATATTCCTTGTAACCAAAGATAAGAGTTTTTCAGTAAATTTCCTGAGAACCAAACACACATAAATACAGTGCTACTAGCTCTTTCATGTATATCTAGATTGTTACCTACTCTTTAGGAACTTCGAATATGGCTGGTCATTATAAGTAATTGAACCTCCTGGTGTCGACCCTCTCACCCTGCCACCGAGCAGGCTTAGAAGTGTAGTCTTTCCACTGCCCGAAGGCCCCATCAATGCTAAAACTTCTCCAGGATTCACTGAACCAGAAATCCCATTCAATATTTCTTTCTCCACTGTTGATGTCACTCCTTTTATAACCACCTTGTACGTCACGTCCGTAAACTGCATATTCAGAGAAGAAAAAAAAAAAAAGAGTCTCCATTTACAATATTGGCAACAATAATAAGTGTATGTATATATATATAATTGTCACAAAATATCATAGTAGTATTTGTACTGAGCATGGCTGTGTTTTTAGTTATTGTCTTTTATACAATATACCTGAAAGCTGTCTCAGATGATGGATTTGAAACCAATTTCACAGTTGATTATGAAGGTGTTTGAACTAGTTCTTATGTTTGTTTCCTAGATGAATATTATTTTATTTTTCAATGAATTATGGGCGTTCTGTTTGCATTGTTGTTTGTAGTGGTGGTGAAAGGAAAGTCTTGTACAAAAATGTCATATAAATAGGACTCTGTACAAGACTTAACCTGACATGATAGCCATGTTCAATTGGGTCGCATTGATCTCTAGCTAATCTCCATCGTTTCCTGTCCAAATACATATAGTACGAAAATTAATCCATGCTCTTTTGTGAAAATAGGGGTTTGTCATCTCGATACATATATATGCCTGTACATCCACACACACACAAACACACAAAAAAAAACCAAAAAAAAAAAAAAAACAAGGGTAGGAATGTCATTGTTATGTTATATATGTTACCTTGAGATAGATAGGCATGGTTGGTTCTGCTTGAATCCTCTTCTTGTGTATGTCAGCTTCAAGATCCTCCGCTGTAAGTAATCATGTTCAGTATTTATAAATAAGCAGACTTCTGATTTTGCTTTTCCAATTTTGTTTGATACACTAATATATATACATGCACGTTTGATATTGTCGATTGTTTGAATTACTGGCATTCTAACTGTTGTTTGATCCGGCTTCATGCCTCATGTGGTAGTGAATGATTTTGAGGTAGAAATGCTTACTTCAGTCCCAATTTTTGTTTCTTCATGGTGTGAAACTTGTTCTTTACCAGGGAGGGAGAGGACATGAAGAACAGAGGATTTTGTTTTTGTTTCTATCTTGGGTGCTTTCAGTTTCTGGGACTAAGGTTTTAGCATATGATTAGTTGAGGATTGGGGCCATTATAGTTTGGGGCATGACCATTTAGCTATGATTTTTTTTCCCTTGGCCTTTATTTTCTTGATGTACTTTACTTGTTGAGTTAATAACTTTTCATTTTACTTGTCAAAAAAAAGTCTAAATTTCTGTCGAAGAAAGTCTAACATGGAGAAAGTACAAAAATAAATTACTAAATTTTACAAAATAGGCGTAAGGGAGGGGGTGGGCCACAGACCTCCATTTTTGTCGAAGACTCTTTTGTATGATTCTTTTATGGAAAATACTTCGGACCCCCATAACCCTAATTGATTTGTGATCACATATCATGTTTTTTTGTTTTTCCCCCCTCTCTCTCCTCCCTCTCTCTCACAAATGTGTGGCAGTATGGGGGTGCTCGGCGTCTGGAGCATAACCGTTCTTTTATTTGTTTATTTTTGTTTATGTAGCAAAACTATTTTTGTGTACTTGTTTCTGTTATTGCACTTCAATACCTCCCTGACCCTCCTTTTCTAGGCTTTTGTGGGGAGAATTATGCTTAAAGCATCCTCTTTGTAGAAAGCTTTGAACTTATTTGGTCTAATAAATTCCATTTTTTAACATCTGCCTACATGATAAAATGATTTTTCTACATAACATTTTGATGGGTCCAAAAATTAATCAAAATGACTAAGTTTTTTTATTTGCAAAGGATTTTCTAATAATCAAGCCAAAATGTGCCTCTTTTTTTTTTTTGGAACAACGAAAAAAGACGTTCCGTGAGAATATCATAACATCCGTAGATCCTTACTCAGTGTAGCTGCTTGACGATAAGATTTAACCAAAAAATAAATGGAGGGAGAGGATTGTATAAAATCTTGCTTTTTGCATAATTTTGTTTAGTTGTTGTCATTATTTGATTGTGATTTGACAACTTTTTAAGAAACTAAAAATGTTTATGTCTAAGAAAGATGTCTCATGCTTTAAATTTTTGAAAGACACAACTGATGAGAAAATCAAAGGTAAGGACCACAAAGTAGCTTTGTTGGGTACAATGATCTAACCAAAATCCTACCAAAATTGTGAACAATCTTAGCCAAAATTCACGGTGGGTTGGGGGACCAGAGCAAAGAAAATTTTGTGGAGAGAGATAAAAGCATCTCCAAATTAAATTATTGTTGCCACAAGTATCAAAACCATACCAAAATTTAGGACCCTCAATATGAAACAGACTTGGGAGCTTCTATTTTTTAAATTAATTTTTTTTTTCACATATCATTTTTTGTTTGAAAATTAATTTTCAAACAGAATTATATATCAACTATGAAGCAAAAACTTATGATTTAAAGATCAACTTTCAAATTCAAAGTATAGTCAAACTATAAGTTCTAATTCGGAAATTAATTTTCAAATCATAAGTTTTTATGTGAAAGTTTATTTTAAACTACAAATATAGATACTGATATATGAAAGTAAAAACTCTCAATAAACTTGTATTTAATAAACGAAACTAATTCGATTGATCAGAATTATTACACCTTATTAAGAAATCAATAGTTTGAATCTCTTCATCTACATGTGAGTTTTAATTTTTCGTGTTTTCAATTTAAAATTTTATTTGTACTAATTATATAATGTATTTGATTTTGATTGTTATGCTTGTAATTCATTGCATTTTATTTTAATACCGTGTAGTGGTCCTGTTTGGCAAGTGAATTATTTATTTATTTTTTAGCTAAAATTTATAAAAAGATAAAGGGCAAATTACATATACCTTTTCAAGATTTAGCAAAATTATAGATACCCCTTGAGGTTTGAAAAATTACATATACCCCTTGAAGGTATTATTTGCATAACAAATTAGGGGATAAATTGTTATGAAAATATAAACCTCATGGGGCAATTTGTTATGAACATATAAACTTCAGGGGGTATCTGTAATTTCTGAAACCTCAGGAGTATCTATAATTTAGTAAAACCTCAAGAGAGGTATATGTAATTTGCCCAAAGATAAAATAGTCTAAAATAATCAGTAAAATAAAATGTCACATTAAACTCATAATTTTTTTTTCTTACAAACATGACATCCAACTATAAAAAAATCTAATTATATTTTTAAATATAAAAATTTTAACCTATTAAAATAATTAAAAATTAAAATAACTTATTAAAATAAGGGTCATGATTGAGATCTCCTCCAATCATCACTCTCATCATCTTTACATACATGTGGCGGGTGGTGATTGAAGGAGAAGAAAAAAAAAAATTAAAAAAAAAAAAAAAAAACTGGCTAATCATGTTAAAAGGGGGTCAAAGGAGAAGGGGAAGTAGTCTTGAACATTATTGTTAAAATAATCAACTTTCTAAAACAAATCCAGAACATAAATCAAACAAAATAAAATAAAATAAAAATAAGACTTGTCTTCTCATGCATGTAACAGCTGGCTAGACACAGTTGATGACAAGTGGATATGGCAGTAAATGAGAGTGTGACAGTAATAGAAAGGAATGAGACTGTAACCACAATTTGTTGTAGGATTAGGTAATCAAATCATAAAGAAGTCATGTTTTCTTGAACCTTTTTTGGTTCACCTTTTGCTCTTAACTGTAAGAATTAACTAGAAGCAGAGTAAAAGATATGTGGAGTTGTTTGCCACAGTTTAAATATAATAATTTTTTTTAAAAAAAAATTGATATTAATATTTTATAAGATAAAAAATATATAATATTTTTATAATAATTGAGATCTTTCAATATTTGCGTAGAAAAAATTTGACATAGAGAAATTTTGCACTGACAGAAAAATTTTAATTTTCACATCAAAATTTATTTGATTTCACAGATAAATATTATTGTGGAACTAAAGTAATTAAAAAAAACATATTGGACCTCAAAATTAGAGAGGGATGTTTCACTAATTTTTTTAAAAAAATAAAATATAGAGAAGTCATAAATAGTATCTAGACTTCAATAAATAAAATGAAATTCAGTCATAAATAGTTATTTAGCATAAATAATCATAGATTTTAAATTTAGTTTAAATTTAATCATTTTATTCAAATTGAATGTTATAATTTATTATTTTTTAACAGAGTTACATGAAGAGAAAACGTAAAAGAACTTGACAATAATTTATATAGGACTTACCGTAATGTTTAGAGTTAATATTATTTAAATTAAAATAATCAGGATCAAACTAAAATTTTGATAAAACAATATAATTTATCCTTTTTTTAGTATTAAATTTCTTTGGGTAAGTAAACTAAAATATCTATCCTATTATTTATCTCCAGAGAAGCTGGAGTTTATCTGTTTGGATGAGGAATGCGCCCACTTTTCACCAGTATTCACATTTTCCTCCAAAATACATAAATAATTAAAAAAATGTTTGGTGGCCTTTTCTTTAAAAGCATAGGCTGACAGTTTGCATGCATGAGATAAAATCAAAAGGTCTCTCTCTCCCTCTCCTCTCTCTCTCTCTCTCTCTCTCTCTCTCTCTCTATGTGTTCTTATCCAAGCCAATCATTTGCCAACAAAACTCAACCTTATGAAAGCTTTGGTCGTTTTGTGATAAGGATTGGTCTTTTTAGCACTGTGAAATGGCCAAAAACACCTCCATGCTTTTCTAGATTGGTTCATATGAATCAAGAGGCTCATATGTCAGAGGGTCCTTTTGGTCATTTGAACTCTCTTAACTTTGTGTGGACGATAACGTCTCTCACAAGGCAAGAGAACAAAAAAGTACCCATACAACAAAATAAAAGGAATAGGAAATAAATAAATAAATATCATGAGTTTAGGTAAAAAAATATATGGTTTTATTAGTGAAATAATTAGAAATATTTACATAATTTATATATTAAATATAGATCAACTATGCAAATTGAACTTTATTACTTGATTGTGTGTTTTTTTAATGGTATAGAAACACGTGACTATTTTATATGAAAAATAAGAATAAAGTGATAAAATGTTTTTTTTTTTTTTGCTTTTGAAATGACACCTTAAGAGCATCTCCAATAGAACTCTCAAAACACTTGTCAAAGTTATAATTTAGCAATAGTAATAAAAAGTAGGTCTCCAATGACTTGTTATTTTACTTGCCAAAGATGGCATATGCTATATCTGTTCTCAAATTTGACAAATAAAATAACAATTACCAAACATGCCATATCAGCAAATATAAACATATTTGTGGCTCCAAATTCAGTTAAAAATACAAAATTAAAACAGTAAAAAACCAAGTAAATTTTCAAATTTAATTTTTCTATTTAACTTTTCAAATTGGATTATATTTAATTTTTTTCTTCTCATTTTTCAATTTTTTTTCATTTTTTACATTTGTCTAGTCGAGAATAATATAAATATATAATTTTTTTACAAATAGTTAAAAAAAGGTTATAAAAGACAAAAAATTAACAAAAATAAAATCACAAAAAAACCTATATCCAAATTACACTTACAAATTAGGAGGGAAAGTTAGTTGAAAATTGTCAAAATAGCAAGTACCATTGGAGCACCATTGCTATAATTTGACAAAATAATACTATTCATTACCAAATTATAGTAATAACAATGATATTATAGCAACAACCATTGAAGATGCTCTTAGTGCCTTATATGCCAAATTTACTGAACTATTTATTTTAGTGACATATTATTTTTTTTGACAACTCAAAACATTTAGATTTGAGATAGACTTAGGCCCTTTTAGTAGGCAACTGCCAAGGAGTGCCCAAGCTTCGAACATGAACCCGAGCTTTCTCAAGCCTGCCTAAGCTTTGTATTTTGAACTCAAGTTAGCTTAATTGCCTAAAACTTGTAGGTAGATTTATTTTGAAACCTGTAGGTAGAATTGATAATTAACAAAAAATTGAGAATTATTCAAAGTTATTTTCTGGTCACCAAAAAATAAAAATTAAAAATTAAGACTAACTCTTTTACTTAATTTAAATATATTATATAATTTATATAATATATTAAATTTAATTCGGGTTGCTCGGGTTGCTCGGGTTGGCCATTGATTCTGCCCAAGTCCTGCCCGAATTATAATTCGGGCATCAAAATCACTTGCCGCCCAGACATAAGATATAGTTGCCCAAGCCCTAAAAAAACTCGGGTTGGGCTCGGGTTGCTCGGGTTGAGCCCGCCCGAGTTGCACCCCTAGTTTGGGGAGTGACTAAATTAGCCAATTAGCCAAAAAGTTACCTTTTTAGCCAAAAAACCAACAACCCATACCAAAAAATCAAAGATTCTCTTTTCTCTCTACTTTTTGCACAGCTTTTCGTAATTAGCCAAAAAGTCATCCCAAACATAAAAGTTTTTTTTACCTATCTTTTTAGTCAATTAGCTAAAAAGTTACTAAATTAACCTGTTTCCAAACGAGGCCTTAGATACCCTTTTATATCACTTACATACTTGTCAACTCATCAGGAGTATTAACACAAATAAATGACATAAAAAAATCAAGGGAAAATCACACACCAACAGAGTCTTCATAAAATAATTATTATTTCATAAAAAAATTTATAATTTTAATTATTAAAATTTATAAAGTTTTCTATTAATCTGAAATTATTTTTACAAATACCCACTTATTTGTTGTTTCTCCAAAAATCAATGACTACAAAAATGTGGAATTTTATCACTGCCTGATGGACACATATAATTGGTTTCATATGAAGAAAAATAAACAATCATATTGTGTCATATATGTGGTGAATGGTAAAAAAATCTAGTGATATATAATAGTCCTCTTAAACGAGAGTTAAGAACTTAGAACACTTACCAATGTCATCGTCGCTAAATGGTTGGGAATCGGAGATGTCATCGGGCGGCATGGTGAAGCCGGTGAAGGAGAAGGAGAATCCTAAGCTGGCACTAGAGGCTCGGCTTAGGGCAGCTCCGCTGCTGACCTCATCTAGGTCTAGCTTCATTTGGGCACTCCTAGTCTTCCTAATGTGTGTGTTCTTATTACTGCTACTAGTGCGTCCTGGCGAAGCTGCTGTCAATAATGTTTTGCTCGATTTCCTCGATAGGGTTCCGCTACCGGCCTCAGTCCCTCCCACAGCCTCGCTCGACATCGGTGACTTCATTGCCGCCATTACTGTTTCCAACAGTTGATCTGACTTGGTTCTCAGTAGTCCTCCGGATGAGTTTGCTTTCTCCATTATTTACACTGTGAAATTTCAAATAATTATGACAATTATTAGTAGTTAAAATTTAAGAATAATGACAATTACTATATATAGGAGTGTTTTAAGTAAACAAAAATAATAATATAAATATAGACATATATACATAGCCATAAAATACCCACAAATATGAAACAGGTAAATATGCTTTTCCGATGTACAAAATATAGATATATATGCTTGAGTCTGGGATGTGTGGGTTCGGCGCACGTCTCAGGTTCGAATCCTCTAGCTACACTTTTCGCAGCACTTTGCAATGGGTACACGGCTTCCCCCAGGCTACTTACCCTCGAGATTAGTCGAGGTGCGTCACTCCTAAGGGGTGCTGGCCCGGATACTCGGTTATCAAAAAAAAATATATGCAACACCAATTTGGTAGTTGAATCAAAATGTCATATCACTATGGTGGAGGCATGAGCATAACAAATCATGTGAGCTTTTGGCATTGCGTTATTGATTTTTTATTTTTTTGTTTTTGGACCCACTCTTTAAAATAAGAATAAATCTATAAACATAGAGAATGGTTACAGAATTAGACAAGAAATATATGTTGATGAATGATTTTTTTTAAATGTGAACTTCAGCAACAAACTTTATAAACCATTATCCATTCATATGTATTATATGTTCAGTTCTGTGAGTGATTTGTATTTGTAGCAGAATTGGCAAGATAAACCCCAATATTGTTTTCTAATTCTTTCTATGTTTTTTTCAAGAAAAAAAAAAAAAAAAAAACGCAGGCAAGAAACAAAGAATATGAATAACAATGATACCATGGATTCAAAATGACTGATAAAGAATTAACAAGTATACTTGTGGAGATGTGGCAACTTTCAAGCTAAATGGGAATTCTTGGAAGTAGAAACATCAGAGAGAGAGAGAGAGAGAGAGAGAGAGCCAATTCCTGGTCTCCCCCAAAACATACATAAATCAACATCTGTAGTAATTTATAGAAGTATTTTGAAGGCCTCAAGGATAAGAGAAAATTGATCACACATACAAACATTAAACAAGTATATAGATTTGGCATACCTTTCTTTTTGTGGGAGAAAGGAAGGGGCTGGAAGTAGAAGAGAAGAGTTAAGAGGAGATCTCTTTTGGGGAAAGAACCCACTAACTTGTAAAAACTTTCTGTGCTGCAGACTGTGGCTCTCTTGTGCTTTTTATAAGAGCAATTAAGAGGAAACACAAAGTTACAAAAATACCCTGAATTTCTTGTCAAATTACCAATGGATGCATAATCGCATTATTTTGATAATACCCAACAAGCAAAGGAAACTTCGTTCGAAAAAAAAAAACAAACAAACAAAGGAAACAAGTATGAAACTAGAAAAAGTACCTTAATATCTGTGGTGGGTTGGAATTTTTTTACTAACAATAAAATTTTTATTTTTATTTTTATTTTATTCGTTTGACCGTTACAATATAATTATTGATTTTTCAAAATTATAAATGTTTTTTAAATTAAAGTCTATAGAATGTTGACAAGAACACCAAACAGATCAAATATAAGTGATAAGTATTAGACTATAAGCAAGATGCGAGTGTGAAACAAAAGAAATTATTGGTGCATTATTATGCACATTGTACTTTAAAATTAAATTTTTATTTATTTGGAATTTCATAAGACGAGTAGGGCCATTAAAGGTGTTGAAGGGTGGAGGTGCTGAATTCACATTTGAACTTAGTTATATAAGTTGTATTAGGTGCATTAAAATAAATCTTCTTGTATTTATTTTTTACTCCAAAACTATTTATTTATTTTTGGTTGTTACAACAACAGAAACATTACACATGCGGTACCAAAACAACCCTAGTTTATCCATTATTTTTTTAGCTTTCTTTAAGTTTTCAACAAAAATGTCTCAATGCAAGTGCAAACAATCCACCAAACCGAATCACTGAAGGCATCAGGTCTATTCAGGTCAGATATTGAGTTATCAAAAAAAAACAAAACTTAAAAGGTTTATACATGCCAAAAATCAAAATTGTTTTATTCCAATAACAAAACTAAATGAAAATTGTAAATCAGTGGGACAATGAAAAAATAATTGCATTTAGATGAAATCTTTCTTAGTGCAACTCTGACACACATGAAGGATTTGCACGAAACACAGGAAAGATTTGCACGATGCACACACAAAAAAAAGAAATATTTTTTATTATTCTATTGATTTGCAATTTCCCCAAGCTAAATTCAATAAAATGATTTAAGAGATTTATAATATATAAAATAAGAAAGTATGTGACTACCAGAAAGTAGAAAAAAGTTAACATGTGAGATTAGTCATTATCTTACACCTGTTATACATACTACCTGAAAGTACAATTGAAGTGTAACAACTCTAAAATACAATTCAAGTACTTACAATTTTCTACATCTAGTATTCACGTCTACCAAAAAATATGAACTAGTTACAACCCAAAATGGCTCTAAAAAACTAAAAAAATATATCAAGAACTCACTATATCTCACATGGGTAAACCTACTTTTGAGTATGGCGCACCTTTTTTAAGGATCAACAAATAGGTATGCATATACATGAAAGAAACTAATGAGGATTAAAAATGCTATTAACATTATATCAGTCATAACATAATTACAATAATGAACTCTAATAATGATTTGGAGATTATGGGTTCAAATCTTGGGGCCATTACTTTGTGCATTATGCCAAAAAAATTAGCTGTGTATTCAATCTTTTATCTCCCAAATACACATTAATGTTTACTAATTGGGCCTTCTTTTTTTTTTTCTTTTTTTTTTTTAACTTTAACCCTAAAAAGTTCTAAATAATTTTACTCTAACCCTTTCCACAATTTTGAAGTCTGCCACTATAATCGACATTTTTTTTTTTTTTGACTCCGTGAATTGTTGAACTTGAAAAGACAATATGAAAGAGTAGTCGTTGTATGTGATCCACCAAAAGATCAGTCATAGCCAGTGAGTCATCCGTACCATACACGTGTTCGGACAAGCCATTTGTTCCATTTTTTTTGGAATTTCATGGATGCATATAAGGACGCTCATAATATATAAGTCGGTTTGAGTTTGGAGTCAATTAGCAAACTTTTAACATTAAATGTATCTTAACCTTATTAGCTAGCTAGGGACTTAAAGTGAAGCCCTTATCAGATGATAATGAATGTGACACAAGTCATGGATCCATATATGAACCTTTGGTTCCGTCTCTTACATTCCCTCTCTTAGAGGGCAGGGAAAAAAAATTAAAAAATAAAAGTTTGGAGTTTTGGTACCTTGTGGGCAGTCTTTTTTGCTTGTAAATGTAGAAAATATGCATACAAATGCTATCAAATTGTCATCTTGTTGTTATCATCATCGCCATCGTTGTTGTCCTAATTTTTTGCTTTCAAATTCAATTTCAATTTCAATTTCAATTTGTTATGAGTGTAATTGCATTGAATATATGTTTTATTTTTTGTACTTCATTAATTATATACCTAGCTTTTTAGACTGTTTTGGAGCATATAAGGAACCACAAAAATATTTGACCGTGGTTAGTTATACCTAATAAGGGTAGCAAAGCCAAAATTGTATGCCGTCAAATGCTAGGAGGACCATGCTATGTAGTTGGAATACTAGCATACTAAATATGGATAGAAATGAGGTTTTTCTACCCTATGCTGTATTTTAAAGATGCTATTTATTGTCACCTACTTCACATTTTTATATTCCCATAAAATTTCTATCTTAAACTTTTTCTATGAATTTATGGGGTAAATCAGTGTTTAATAAAATTGAATGTGTGTAATAAAAATTAATTTATTGTGTTTAATAATCCCAATTTATGTTACTTTAAAAATTAAAGACCTATTAAAAATAAAATTGCAAGTAACACTTTTTATTTAATGTTGAATGTAAAATTTTTGATCTCTTATACCACTGCTGAAGTATAAAGGAAGAAAAAATGAAGTTGTTTGAATCATTAGGTGTGAATTGATAGAAGGGTAAAGGGTAGAATGGTAACTCCATGCATGTTGTGAGTGGCTGTTAGAGAAGCTTCTATTTACACAATAAATTAGTCTCGTGTATTATATAAAGGAATTTTGAGTTTGAATGATTGAATGAATGATTACACAATTATCTTTATAGAGTTTGCTAGATATCAACTAATCTAATCTAACCTTAACTACTTACTAACCTAACCACATTTTCGCACTAACAAACTAACGGCTCAATACAATTATTACAACTGTTATCACAAATGGGAGAGATTTTAATCTTCGCGCATGTATGAGATTGGTGATGCAGTTGCAACTGCAATTTAGATTGCTCTGAGCTCAATTGTGGCCTTGGCCATGGCTTGAACTACGGCTTTGTCTGCAGTAGGAGCTGCAACCTTGGTTAACATGTGTTTAGTTGTAGCGTTGGCCATGGCTTGAGCTGCGGCTCTGTCTTTGTCAATTGCTCAGGTTGTTCTTGCTTATCATGTTCCCTCAAACTAGAAGGACTAAGAAGGATTGAAAGTTTGCTTTGAAGATATTGAAACCTTGATACAGATAATAGTTTGGTGAATATATTTGTGATTTGATCAGTAGTGGAAATGTGACAAATATGGAGCTTCTTAGCAACCACTCTTTCCCTGACATAATGATAGGTAACCTCAATATGTTTTGTGCAAGCATAAATATAAGATTGTTAGATATAGCAATTGCGGACAAGTTGTCACACTAGAGAGTGGGAACAAGAACACTGATATGAAGCTCAGCTAGGAAGATGCCAAGCCAACTTAGTTCAGCAGAAGTCTGAGCTGGAGCTCTATACTTTGCTTCTCAAGAAGACCTAGCTACAATTGGTTGCTTTTTAGCAAACCAAGAGATCAAATTTGGACCTAGATAGACACAATAACCAGTGGTGGATCTTCTATCAATTAGATTACTAGCCCAATCTGAATTTGAAAACCCATTGGGAATGAGAGGACCACTAGAAAAGTGAAGACTATGAGCTAATGTGCCTTTGAGATACCTGAGGAGCTTTTTGACTGTAGCAAAATGACTATTCAAGGGTGTTTACATGAACTGATAGGCATGATTAACAGAAAAAGCTAAATCTAGCCTTGTAATGGTTAAGTATTGAAGAGCACTAACCAAGCTTCAATAAAGAGAAGACTAAGAGAATGGTAGATCATCAGCTAAAGAAGGATTGAGATTGTTAATAACCATAGGAAAAGATATGGTTTACAATCACTCATCCCAACTTTGAGTAAAGTGTCCGAGGCATACTAGGTTTGAGAAAGAACATAGCTTGAAACTAATTTAGTAATAGAGATGCCAAGAAAATAGTTGATAAATCCCAGCTCTTTCGTAGAAAATGTGGAGTGCATTTGGTTACTGAGAGTGGTGATATAAAAAGGGTCACTTTCAATAAGAAGAATGTCATCTACATAGATGAAAAGAATGGTAACAGAATTGGATGTCTTCTTGACAAATAAGGAAGAATCACAGTGGCTAACGATGAATTTTGAGAAAGAAAAAAATTAGAGAAAGTAGAATACCAAGCTCTAGGAGCTTGTTTCAACCTATAAAGAGCCTTATGAAGTTTGCACACAAGTAAGGGCTGAATGTGATGAACAAAGCCTTGAGGTTGTTGCATATAAACCTCTTTTTCAAGCACTCCATAAAGGAAAGCATTGGAGATATCAAGCTACTCAATAGACCAACCAAAATGAAGAGCAAGACATAAAAGAATTCGAATGGTAGGTTGTTTAGCCACAGGACTAAAATTTTATGATAGTCCACACCTTCAGTTTGAATTTGAAGAAATCCCTTAGCAACTAGCATGGCCTTATGTCTAGCAACAATGCTATCTAAGTTCTTCTTGAGCTTGTGTACCCATTTATAACCAATTGCTTGTTTACTAGATGGAAGAGAAGCTAGGGACTAAGTGCCTTCAAAGAGCTTCATCTCTTCAACCATAGCAATTTGCCAAGCAAGTGAAGAAACTACTTCTTTGTTAGTGTGAGGCTCATGCTAGGAGGTAATGAAAAGAAGATTGTGGAATTCGAATCTTGGATCTAGTAACCATAAAATGTACATTAGAAGTGGAAAGACAAGGAAGATCAATAAAAACAGAGGAAATAGGGATTTGGGGTCAAGAATAAGAGGTATCTTGACCATGAAGGACAATAGCAGTGGTATGAATGACAGATGATGGAGAGAAAGAAATTGGAGAATAAGGGATATCAGTTGTAGTGGCAGAAAGGGATACTGCTAGCACATTAGGTGAAGCTTCAAGAAGAGATGCTTCAGGTAAACCAAGCATTGGAGCAGAGTGGTAGCAGTCATACTAAGGACAGTTGCAACTGCAGAAGGAGATAAGGAATAGATATTTGGAAAGGCAAACAAAAAAAAATCAAGCAATTTAGGAATGGTAGAAGAAGAGGGAGAGGAAGAGAAAAACTAAAAAGAGAAGAAATGTTCATCAAAGATAACATGTCTCGAAGTGTAGACTTTACCTACAATAAGATAAAGATACCCATAACCTTTAATAGAAGATTGATACCCTATGAACACACATGAAATTGACTTTGGTTAAAGCTTATGAGATGTATAAGGTTTGAGCCAAGGATAACATCTGCAATCAAATGATCTCAAGAACTTGTAATCAGGTTTATTTTTGAATAAGACCTTGAAAGGAGTAAGATTATGAAGTTTGAGAGTAGGTAAGCTATAGACTAAAAACACTATAGTAGCAAAGGCATCAAGTCAATAGAGCAAAGGAAGAGATGAATGATGCATGAGTGTAATAGTAGTTTCAATAAGGTGCTTATACTTCTTTTCAGTCACACCATTTTGAGCAGGTGTGTGTAGACAACTTAATTGATGCTCAATTCCTTTTTATTTGAGAAATACTTTAAATGGAGTACTATGGTATTCACCTCCATTATCACTGCTTAAAATCTGTAGTTTGGTTGTGAATTAAATTTCAACAAAGGCTTTAAACTCTAAAAATTTAATAAAAACTTCACTTTTATAATGAAGATGAAAAATCTAAGTGAATTTACTAAAATCATCAATGAACAACACATAGTAATTGAAGCCTAAAACAGAAGAAGAAAATGGTCCCCAAACATCAGTATGAATGAGGGCTAAAGGTTTATTTACAGTGGAGTTGGACAAACTAAAAAGAATCTATGACTTTTAGACATACAACAATGTTCACACAAGCTAGGTGCATTATTGGAAAGCAATGAAGAAGTAGAAGGTAAATCATGATGTGTGAGTATGTGATGAAGCTTCTTGGATAAAGGATGGCCAAGCCTAAAGTGCCAGCTTGGAACAGTTGAAGAAGAGAACAATAGAAGCATGCCTGAGAAGATGTTGCAGCAGATGAGGGTAATGAGGATGAAAATGGATAGAGTCCATTGGAATAGCAGCCTTTACAAGGACCTTCTGAGTATTCTTGTCTTGGATAAGAAAAGAGTCTTCATCAAAAGTAATGGTACAGTGATTATCAACAGCCAACTGATGTACTAAAAGTAAGTTGGATGAAATGGTAAGAACACAGAGTATTTTTGTACGATGAAATGGAAAATAAGGCGTTGGAAAAAGTCCTTTATCAATGTGGGCAATAAAAAGAGTAGTACCATTTCTAATAGTAATTTGTTCATGGCCCTGATAAGGCTAATAAAATGAGAGATTGCGTAGATCATTTGTTATGTGACTGGTGGCTCCAAAGTCAAGAAACCAATTAGAATCAGTCAGAGAAGTTAAACTTGAAAGAGAATCAATGTAGGCCTTGGCATTGCCCTGAGTTGTTAATGTGTAAGAGGTTTGAGAAGGCTGAAAAGTAGAGTCCAATCTGAACCAACAGTCTAAGGCTGTATAGTTCACTTGTCCACAAATTTTCTCAACTCACAGTTAGATTGAAATTGGTGCTTGTTTTGCCTTTGTGATACTGAGATGGAGTATTACCTCCCTTTAGATAGTGCCTACTCTGAGTGCCTTGAAACCTTCCACTATCTCTACCCCTTGAAGAACCCCTTCTTCTATAATAGCCTATATGGCCTCCTCTATTAGTGTAATTTCCTCTAGTTACAAAGTATGCAAATGGAATTTTTGAATTTTGTGTGTTTGAATGAAGAATCAACATGAATAGACTCAAAACAAAGTAACGAACACAAATTTTCCATAGAAATAGGACCAGATATGGCACGTATGATAGTTTTTAATGTATCATACTCATCTAGTAGTCCATTTAAGATTAGCATAACTAAATTTTCATCATCCATAGGTGACGAGGCCAATGTTAACTAATATGTAATAGCTTTAAACTTATTCAAGTAATCATCCATTGATTATCCTTTCTTGATAATGTGACTGAGTTTATTCTTCAATTAGTGTATATGAGATTTGGATAGAGAGGTAAACCTTTTGGCAAGAACACTCCAATTCTATTGCCATTCTTATCGTCTAATATGTTGTAAAATTGACTCTTCCACTTTATGTAGTTTGTGGAATCAAGCTTTGTGGTGACAAAGGCATTGAGATTCGAGATCAGCAATGTGAGATTTGTAAGTAAAGCTATAGATGTAGTAGTAGAAGAAGAAGAATGAAGAAGAAGAAAAATAGATTGTCACAGTTATGGAGTTTGAAGAAGCCATTGAAGACCTTCTTGAAGGTTTTCTTTATGAATCAATGCTCGTGAGAGCCTAGGGCTCTGATACCATAAAAGAATTCCTAGTTTGATTGATTGAATGAATGATTACACAAGTATCTATATAGAGTTTGCTAGATATCAACTAATTTAACCTAACCATAACTACTTACTAAACTAACCACAATTTAGCTCTAACAAACTAACTGCTCAGTACAACTATTACAATTGTCATCACAAGTGAGAGAGGTCTTAGTCCTTGTAAGTGTTTGAGATTGGTGATGCAGTTGTAGCTACAGCTTAGATTGCTTTGAGCTCAATTGTGGCCTTGGCCATGGCTTGAGCTGCGGCTTTGTCTGCAGCAAGGGCTGCAACCTTGGCTACTGTGTGTTTGGTTATGGCCTTGGCCATAGCTTGATTTGTGGCTCTATTTTTGTCAATTGCTCAAGCTTCTCTTGCTTATCATTATACCCATTTAAAAATTTAATTTTATCTTTCGACACTCCTTATGTTGTGTTTGGTTAGGAGATTTGGAGAGGGATTTGGAAAGGAAAATGAAAAATATAGGTGAAATCTGAATAAAACATGCCTATATTTCACATAGTTTCACACACTTTTTCTCTTTCCCTTTTCAAATCTTTCCCCAAATCCCCCAACCAAACACAACATTAATATCTCAACTCTATTCTCATTCTTAACTTCACAATTTTTTTTTCTTTACCCCTATTCTCTTCTTCTCTTTCTCTCTTCTATTTTTTTTTTTTTTTCTTCCTCCATCATCTCCTTTTGATTTATTGATTCAAGATGGTAGGTAGCAGCGATGGCTAAGTGGTAAGAAGAGGCAACAATAGTGAATAAAGTAGGGAAGAGAGAAGCATGATTGTTGTTGAGGAAATGAGGGATGACATATTTAAGAGAGAAGGCAATAGGAAAAGGAATGTAGGGACTGGAGGTCACAAATCTAGGCGAAAGCGTGACAGAGAGAGGAAAGAGAATTAATGAATCAAGTGGAATAAAAGGGAAATGAGGATGGAAAAGAGAAGGATTAGGAGTGGTAACGATTATTCATGCGGTGAGAAGGAGTGGCCGCGAGTAGTGGAGGAAATGAGGGAAGAGTGGTGGCAAATAGGTGATATATTGGAGGTGATAGGAAAATGATGGACAAATTGAAAAAGAGTAATGCTACATATCATTTTTTAATATTACTTTTAATATATCACTTCATGTGTTAGTATATTATTAGGCCATGTTTGTTTGGGCGGACTAAATTAGATTAGATTAGATTAACATTCCCATGACTAATAATTTTAGAATTGTGTATCTTATCCTATGTTTGGATTGAGTTAGGATTATAAAAAAGGACTAATAGTCTAGACTTTGGCTTAGTCCTTCAATTTATATTACACCCCCTATATGGGATTGAATAGTTTATCATATGTGAAATACCATATTCGGATGAATTATTAGTTCGTACTTCAATTGTTTAACCAAATATCGAATTAATAATTTTATTGGACTATTAGTTGAATCTCAAGCTCATATATATCCAAACAAACATGGCCTTGGTGTAATAGGTTTCACCACTCATATTTATCTCTAATATAATACTCACACATATGGTAATGTATTTAAAGAAATTTTGGTCCCATCAAATAACATTATTAAAAAAATTATGGTATACGACGTAAGCGAGTGTGAAGAAAATTTAAGGAAACATTAAAATTAGTAGTAATTTGGGAAAACACTTATCAATTTATAAAAATAAATAAATAAATAAAATTATTAATATTTATAAATTTTATCACTAATTTATAATTATTTTTTACAAATATTACTAAAGCGATATTTCTCAAAAAATTAAGAGAAAATATCACCCCCCCCCCCCAAAAAAAAAAAAAAAAAAACTATACTCCAAAAATTAATTTCACATATGATCTTTTGATATTGTCAATTTACCCCCACACCTATTTAAATTATGATCAATTTATTTCCTCAATTTATTTCCTGCTGTCACATTTATATTTATATTTTGACTCTTAATTTTAAATTATAGATCCAAACCCACCAATTCTTCTCTTCTCTCTCACCCAAACCGCCATCTCTCCTCGCTCAACTAAACAACCATCACCACGACCTTTCAAATCAACATCACAACGACGCCATTGCCGGCCATTCTTAAAAAATAAAAAAAGTTATCGGCGAAAAGATATGTTTCAATTCACAAATAATCATACATAACAGTGAAACTCCAAAAATAATTTTTAATAATCAAAATAAATCAATCATAGCTAAAATTTTCGTACATTATGAATTTCATTGATAAAATTAAAATATTACAGACCAAAAAGACATAAAATATATATATATATATATCTTTAAAAATTAATAGTGTGATCAAATTTTTTTCCATTTAAATGTGACTGTAAGAGATAAATTAATCACAATTTAAATATGTAAGGGGTAAATTAACAATATTAAAAGATCAAATGTGAAATTAATTTTTAGAATATAGTTTAAGAGAGAAAATATTTCCTCAAAAATTAAAGGCGGCATAAATATAACTACCGAGTTGTTAGCTAGCTATATATAAAAGTCTTTGTTTGGAATGAATTTTTTAATTTTTTTTAATTAATTAATTATTTTAATCTAACTAAAAGGATTATATTTAAGATAATAATTAATTTTTTTATAATTAATTTGATAATTATAAAAGAAAAAATAAAATAACTATAATTTTAGTCTCAATTTTGCATGCCAAAGAACCCCTAAATAGTAGGGTGATAGACAAAGTGGTTCCAAAAAGACAATTTTTGGTGGTTTTTGATAAGGCCTTGTCTGTGCCCTCGTGGATGGTTGATTTGAATTGTCTTGAGATAATCTTGACCATTACGAGGGATGCAAGTAAAAAATGCATCCATCACCTAAATATGTTAATTTTTTGTTTGAAAAATACGTATTCCTAGCCCCTTCAAAATCACATTCGAGTATATCCTTGTCAAATTTGTTAGTTGTTAAAATCTTCTTTATTTTTATTTTTTAATAACAACTAAATTTGATGATTTTATATTAGGAAAATTTATTATAATTTTTTTTTTTTTTTAAGAATTTGTATCCAATTAGTCCATAACATATTCTTATATTCAAAAAGTCCTATTACTTTGACATTGATCCACCAAATCTTAATTCTCATGTATAAGGTATTTTATGAATAATTTACTTTTACAAATATTTTTTGAAACCCTTAGCAATTTGGTGTGCACTATTTCAGATTATTTTGTACTTTTTATATATATTAAACTTTAAAAATTCATAATTTTTGTTGTACATATTTTTTTTTTTTTTGAAATTTATATTTTTGAAACCTAATTAACGAGGTCTATCAAATAAGATTTTAATTGAATATGTAATTTTATAAAATAAAAATAAATAAATAAATTTGATAATGTGATTGTTCATATCATGATACATTTACATTGTCAATGTGAACATTAATACACGCTTCACCCTATTATTATTAGAAATATTTTAATAATTATGTCACCCACAGGTCTTATTGAAACAAGAAAATAATTTGGACTTGGAATATAAGTAGGTGAAGAGTGATTTACGAATAAATTAATCTTTTAGATTTAAAAATAAAAATAATGCCTAATAAATAACTAAATTTGTTTTGAGTGGTAAATTACATCATTAGTCTTTATAAGAGAAATAGAGGTGATCATAGATCTGTCCAACCCGTCCAATCTAATCGAATCGACCCAAATCAATGGATTTTGGGTGGATGCGTGTTTTTCAGCAGATGGATGCAGAAGAAATATTTCAAAATTCATAGATATGGTTTGGAAGGCAAATCAACCATCCCATACAAGCATGAACCAGATCTGCCAGTAAATGAAGTTCAAAAAAAAAAAAAAATTACTAACAAGTAACAACATAGAGTGGAAATAATAAAATATATAGTTTTGTGAAAATAGAAAACAATACCTTAAAAATATGTATGCGTGGTGCTATGGTCTATTATAAACAATTAATAAATAAAAAAAAATTCAGATTACTAGTTATTGGAGATTGTAAAATTTATAAATTATAATTTAAAAAAAGTCCAAAATTTGTAAAATCCAAACCACCAAACCGATCGCATCCATTCACCAACCTACACACCCTGCACAATTCACATTTGCCAAACTGGTAAACGGATGCGAATTGATTTTTTTCAATCCGCCTAATTTTAAATGAATGATGGATGTGATACCACCCAATCCAACTTGATCCACGATCACCCCTATAGAGAAGTATCTCTTTAGTCTTCATAATTTTAATTTGAACAATTTATGTCACGCCCTCAAAACTTAACCCGAAACATGACATGCATTAATAAAAGGAAAACAGTATATTATTTAAGTCGCCAGAGTAATATGGAATAAAACATCAAATAAATGCCCTATGGGCTTACATCTTGCCAAGCCAACACTTGGACACAAATTCATGAGTTCTAACTCAAAACAAATAAAGCCCTAGGCTTGAAAGTTTACATTGTTCAAATAAAATAAATAAAAAAAATAAAACAAGTCTTCCAATTCAATTCCTCACAAGCTAAGTCCTTGGAGGTAGTGAACCACATACTGAAAAATGAAGTTCCCATATAGGGTGAGCCACTGCCCAATAGAGAAATACTAAACCAAGCATAAGAATTAACTAAAGTATTAGCATCTAATACATGGTTAACACACTATAATCCAGTTACACTTTTTAAGACATGAATGTCTATATTGCCTATGACACATTGTCTATGGCACATCTTACTTTTCATCTATTGCTCGTAACACGGCCAAATAACTCAACGGGTTTCATCTTTTATTAACAAGACTTCCAATTCCACAGAATAACAATTCAAGTTAAACCTAATCATAACAAATACACGAGTTGATATTATATCAATCATAATCAATTCACTTCCATACTTCCCAATTGACACATATTTTTGTGCTGTATCAATAAAAACACTTCAATATAAATAAGCACACATAAAAGTGATGCTAATGGAGTCCATCCCCTATCTCCTCCCAAACAAAAATCCGGTTTAGAGGTCCATCCCCTATCTTCCCCTAAACTGTGGGGTTCATCCCCTTTCTCCTCCAAACAAATCCGGTTTAGAGGTCCATCCCCTATCTTCCCCTAAACCGTGGAGTTCATCCCCTATCTCCTCCAAACATCATGCATATGCAATGAAACATACAAATTGCCATATGCAACACACAATCAATACAAGTAATGTTCTGTATTAATTCAACAGTCAACATATGTGACTTAATTCCAGTTATACCAAGGCAGCATGCAAGGTCTACAACAATCAATGGCTATCCTCCACCGATAGCCCAAAACAGTTATTTCTAAGCGAGAAATAAATATCACAATGTATATACATTATCAAATCCACATATGAGTGATTAAATATTCAATTACATCAACCAATCTCAATTTCCCAAATCTCATGAATTTAACCCAATACACAATTCCCCTTTTTAAATTAATTACATGAATTAATCTATGACAAAACCCTAAGATTTCTCCAGAATTACTAAACCACCCCCTCCCACATACTAGAACACCAACACTTAGGATTAAAACGTATACAAGGAGTAGGAAATCCCTACCTCAAAGCAATGAACCCGATAGAAGAAGATGAAGATGTTTGCCCAAATGTTAAAGTGCTCCAAATCCAACAATGCTCCGATTAAATGAAAGCCCTCACTCTCCTCTACCTTTTTAATGAAGGAACTAGGTTAGAAACACCCTCTAGATAGATCAAACCCAAGGAAAAGATGAGTTGAGAAAGAAGAAACTCGGAACTAGGGTTTTGGATCAAAATTGTGAAAAAGGACGTTTTAAAACCGCCGCTGCGTTTAAATATCGGGATGGCTCGCCGAAGCGAAGACATGGTCGCCGGCGACCAGACACAAGAAATACTCGCCGGCGAAGAAAAGCTCGCCGAGTTAAGAACTCGATGCTTGAACGCAGCGAAGCATGCTCGAGCGACGAATGCTCGCCGGCGAATTTCAAACATACTTCGCTTCGCTCGGCGAAGAAAGCTCGCCGGCGAAAACACTCGCTTCGGTCTATACTAGACGCAATCTCGCTCGAGCTAAGAAATCTGCTCGAGCCACTAGAAACAAAACTCAACCTCGCCGAGCGACCAAACCCTCGCCGGCGACCAACTCAAAAGCGGACAAGAAGATTTGATTTAGAACCCAACCAACTCAAACAAACCTCGCCCAACACATCCTATAACTCAATTGAGGAATTAGAGAACAACAAATATAACAATGTAATTCATGAACGTAAGTCCGGATACAATAATTAAATGGGAAAAAGACCGGGGTCGCTATAACCTCCCCCCCTTAAAAGAATTTCGTCCCCGAAATTAAGCATGAGTTTGTAAAAAAAAAAACAAGTTTTTCTTAATTCCCAATGATGTATAAAACAATAATCAACAATCTTGACCAATATTGGTCACTACATCTCTCATCAAGAGGCATCTCACAATATGTATAAACCAACATATATTTCAACCTGCATCAATATTATGCATTATCCCTTTCGATGTTAACAAATTCCATATCGTATTCAATCTCATGGTATAAACAACACATTACTCCCATTATGTGGCAAGTTTCAACATGTTAACATTCAATCAAACTGTTCTCAATGTTTTCCAACTCAAGACATATATAAAATTCTCAAGTTCCGCAATATTATATAATCTAAGTACAAGATTACAAATCAATAAACAAATCCGGATATTTCTCACGGACTTCCAACTCACGTTCCCAAGTGGCTTCCTCCACTCCGTGATGCTTCCACAGAACTTTCACCAAAGGGATAGTCTTGCCACGCAAAACTTGATCCCGCCTATCCAAAACCCGGACCGGTCTCTCCTCATACGAGACATCCTCATCAACAACTAATTCAGTCCAATCCAACACATGTGACGGATCTGGCTCATACTTCCGGAGCATACTCACATGAAACACGTCATGAACTCCGGATAACTGCGGTGGCAAAGCTAAACGATAAGCAGCCTCGCCAATCCTCTCAAGGATCTCAAAAGGCCCAATGAACCGAGGGGACAACTTCCCGCTCTTCCCAAATCTCATCAAACCTCGCCTAGGTGATATTTTCAGAAAGACATGATCACCTACCTCAAACACCAAAGGTCTCCTCCTACAGTCGGCATAAGATTTCTGACGACTGCGGTCAGAACCGACCTCTTACGGATAAGCTCAACTTTCTCCGTGGTTTCCCTCACCAACTCCGGACCCAACAAAGGCGCGTCACCCACCTCGGCCCAACAAACTGGAGATCTACACGGCCGCCATATAAGGCCTCAAACGGTGCCATACCGATACTAGATCGAAAGCTATTGTTGTAAGCAAACTCCACTAATGGCAAGTGCTTTTCCCACGACCCATTAAGGTCGAGAACACAACCTCGAAGCATATCCTCCAGGATCTGAATAGTACGCTCGGACTGCCCGTCAGTCTGAGGATGATAAGCCGTACTAAGGGTCAACTTAGTGCCTAAAGCACTCTGCAAACTCTGCCACAACCTGGCAGTGAAACGAGGATCTCTATCTGAAACAATCGTCACTCGGACCCCGTGCAACCTCACTATGTCGAACATACAAATCGGCAAGATGATCTACCGAATCTCTAACACGCATAGGAATGAAGTGCGCCGACTTCCAACCGGTCTACCACAACCCAAATAGCATCACTACCTCGCTGAGTCTTCGGAAGACCCACCACTAAGTCCATAGTGACATGCTCCCACTTCCACACGGCATTAGGCAAGGGTTGCAACAACCCCGCGGGTCCCTGATGCCCGGCCTTCACTGGCTGACAAGTAAGGCACTTAGATACGAAAGCTGCCACATCTCTTCATACCCCGCCACCAAAATCGGCCTAAATCCCGATACATCTTAGTACCTCCGGATGCACCGCAAGGCGCGAATGATGAAACTCTGAGTACCTCCTCACGGCAAGATTCCGGTACAAACAGACGATCTCGGTATCTCACGCCAGTCGGGATACACCGTCAAACCCTTCTCAACCTTCCCAATGGAAATCTTTTCTGAGAGATTCTACCTCAAGATCACCCTCCGAGCCTCTAACACTCGAGTCACAAGTGTAGGTCAGGCAACAATCAAAACAAGGTCAAGAAATTTCAACGGATTCGCCAAATGCAAATCAAACTCCCAACAAGACTCCAACATCTCCCACTCCCGGATGGCTATATCGCAACGTCACCAACAGATTTTCGCTAAGGGCATCGGCCACAACATTGGCCTTCCTCGGATGATAGTGCAACTCAAGTCATAATCCTCAATGAACTCCATCCACCTCCGCCTCAAATTCAAGTCCTTCCGAGTGAACAAATATTTTAAACTCTTATGGTCGGAGAATACCTCAAATTTCTCACCATACAAATAATGTCTCCAAATTTTAGGGCAAATATCACAATTGCTAGCTCTAGATCATGCGTAGGGTAATTCTTCTCGTGAATTTTCAATCGACGTGAGCCATAGGCAACCACTTTCCCTCTTGCATCAACACACAACCTGCACTCTCGTGAGGCGTCACAAGAATCGAATAACCCAACCCTCTCCGAATAATCAAAACCGAGCGGTGGTCAATCTAACTTTCAACTCGAAATGACCTTTCACAAGTCTCACTCCAAACAAATTTAACTCCTTCCGAGTCAATCTAGTCAGCGTGAAGCTAACTCGAGAAATCCTTCACAAACCGACGGTAATACCCAACTAATCCCGTAAAGCTGCGGATCTCAAATACACTCTTAGGTTGTGCCCAATCTTGATCGCCTCCGCCTTGGATGTATCAACAGACACCCCTTCCGGAAACTACATGGCCTAAGAACTTCACCTCTTCTAGCCGTAACTCACACTTCCCAAACTTAGCATAAAGCTTATGGGTTCTAAGTAATTCTAGCACCACTCTCAAGTGTTCCTCGCTCTTCCTCTGAAGGTGAATAAATCAAAATGTCGTCCACGAAGACGACCACAAAACGATCCAAAAATGCTCGGAAGATCCGGTTCATCAAATCCATAAACACCGCTGGTGCATTGGTGAGCCCAAACGGCATCACCAGAAACTCGTAGTGGCCATACCGCGTACGGAATGCCGTCTTTGGAATATCCTCCTCCCTGACTCTCAACTGATGATAACCCGATCTCAAGTCTATCTTAGAGAAACAACGGGAACCCTTCAACTGATCGAACAAATCATCTATACGAGGCATCGGGTACTTATTCTTAACCGTCACCCGATTCAACTTCCGGTAATCTATACAAAGTCTCAAAGCACCACCTTTCTTTTTAACGAAAAATTTGGCGCTCCCACGGTGAAACACTAGGACGGATATAACCCTTATCTAACAACTCACGGAGTGAATCTTCAATTCAACTAGCTCGCGGGGCAAAACGATAAGGTGCTATAGAAATCGGCGCATCGCACTAAGTCAATAGAGAACTCAATCTCTCGCGGTGGTAAATCGACGGATCCTCGGAAAACGTCCGAGTACTCACAAACCACCCTTGGTAACACAATCGAAGTCTCAACATCCTCACTAATCGCAAAACTAGCAAGTAAACTACTAAGCTCACTCCGCCCTCGCGGATCATACCTCGGTGGCAAAACACTACCAACCCCGTCCCCCAGAAAATGAAAACGTTCTCCGCTCATCAGACAACAAGTTACCCTCTCGACGGTAGCAATCAATAAATGCCCAGATGATGATAACCACCATACCAAAATAACATCGAAGCCCTTCATGGGCATCACTACAAAAGAGAAAGGGATTCTATGATCATCGACCTCTATATCACAACCCCTAACACCTTGTTTCAAAATCAACTCACCCCCAAGAGGCGACACTACACAAATAGGAGATGCTAACCGAGCTAACTCCAACTCCAAAATAGATGCAAATGCAGACACAAAGGAATGAGACGCACCAGATCGATCAATACACTAGCAACCGAATTGCAAAACAAGAAGGTACCTCTAACCACAGATGGAGTGGTATAAGATCTGTATGTAACAAAGATACACGCTACCAGATGACCTCGATCAACCTCGCCACCCTCGAGTAAGATCAAGGTACGATTGGGACGAAGAAGCCCCTGGTTGGCCCTCAAGGCTCGAATCGACCGAAAGCAGCATCCGACTCAGTCCGCCTCGAACCAGAGGCACCGTGTGCACCCAACTGTGGGCAAAACCTCTTCATGTGCCCCGCCGACGACTTGAAAACAAGAGGACGGTGACCGACTTACTCGACTCGCTCGAGATCGAGCCAAGAAGATCTCGCCTCAACTCCTCCTCCGAGGACAACCGAGACTTGTGGCCCAGTGACCACACTTGAAACAGTAATGTCTCGACCGCTTTCCTGGAACTAGCACTCAAGACCGAAAAGTGGATCTAGAAAAACTACTCGAGGTCTGCCGAGGAGTGAAACCTCTCGCCTCGCCATCACTCTGGCCATCCCGACTCCTCTTGGAGCCTTTCGCTTTTCCCCTCTTCTGCATCATAATCTCGCAGGGTCACGCATCAACCAATCGCCCAAATCCCTAATCATAGACCCAACAACTTCAAAGATGAGGCCACGCCTCAACTTCTTCTCAAACTCAATGCGGCGCCTCGGTTGCCACCAACTCAGTGCAAACTCGACAGAACTAGTGAATGCCGCTTCAAACTCGCCATCGATAAATCGTTTCGCTCAAGATGGCGGAACTGATCTCTCAACTTCTCTGAGCAAATTTGGAGACAAGTACTTCTCGAAAAGCATCAACAAAAGCCTTCCACGCACTTCAATACGACCCTTTGGTGAACTTCCACCATCGACCAAGATCTCCTTCACCGAACGATGCCAAGGTCACCTTCAACCTCGTCTTCGATGCCAAGCATCTCAAACGTTTCCGCCGAGCCATTAAATGCGCCTTAAGCGGCTCGCTAGGATCACCTACAAACACGTCCGGTTGAGACCTAAGAATTCCCTCTTCGTAAAAGAAGGCCTCAGATTCCGCCACAACTTCGAGCTCGATTCGAGCCCTAAGAATGCCCATCGACTCTAAAAGCTCCAATATCTCTCTTGGGCCAAAGCGCCCACCTTCTTTGGCTCGGCCACATTGGCTTGGCCAACACCTCCTCGAATCGCTGTCGGTATCTCCTCCCAGATAGGCATTTCGCCTAGCTGCTACCACGCCTACCACGACCTCGTCCTCGCCCTGACATCCTAATGAAGGAAACAAAGACGTTAGCACTCTAAATAATGTGCCAAAACTATAATACTTGCGTCCTAATACATTGGACAACAATAAATCACACCACGTAAGCACATAATCACATAAGCACCTCAAATTTCATTCTCGGATAATGATTCCCGAGACGTCGCTAAAGTTCGGTTGGAAACAACATTGATCAAGTGCCTTTCCAACAAGACATTCAGAGACTCAAGGGTCCAATCAACATCCAAAGAACTACATTCCATACTCACATAGTCACATAAACATGTTATCATATAAGCATGCAATCATTACACTAAGTCTCTATCAAACGAGACGAACCCATTGTGATTCTAATCACTTCCCACGCACTAAAGTATTCAAACCCAGACGCTCGATACCAAGTTGTCACGCCTCAAAACTTAACCAAACATGACATGCATTAATAAAAGGAAAAAAGATATTATTTAAGTCGCCAGAGTAATATGGAATAAAACATCAAATAAATGCCCTATGGGCTTACATCTTGCCAAGCCAACACTTGGACACAAATTCATGAGTTCCAACTCAAAACAAATAAAGCCCTAGGCTTGAAAGTTTACATTGTTCAAATAAAATAAATAAAAAAATAAAACAAGTCTTCCAATTCAATTCCTCACAAGCTAAGTCCTTGGAGGTAGTGAACCAATTGCACTGAAAAATGAAGTTCCCATATAGGGTGAGCCACGGCCCAATAGAGAAATACTAAACCAAGCATAAGAATTAACTAAAGTATTAGCATCTAATACATGGTTAACACACTATAATCCATTACACTTTTTAAGACATGAATGTCTATATTGCCTATGACACATTGTCTATGGCACATCTTACTTTTCATCTATGGCTCGTAACTCCGCCAAATAACTCAACGGGTTTCATCTTTTATTAACAAGACTTCCAATTCCACAGAATAACAATTCAAGTTAAACCTAATCATAACAAATACACGAGTTGATATTATATCAATCATAATCAATTCACTTCCATACTTCCCAATTGACACATATTTTGTGTCAGTATCAATAAAAACACTTCAATATAAATAAGCACACATAAAAGTGATGCTAATGGAGTCCATCCCTATCTCCTCCCAAACAAAAATCCGGTTTAGAGGTCCATCCCTATCTTCCCTAAACCGTGGAGTTCATCCCTATCTCCTCCAAACAAATCCGGTTTAGAGGTCCATCCCTATCTTCCCTAAACCGTGAGTTCATCCCCTATCTCCTCCAAACATCATGCATATGCAATGAAACATACAAATTGCCATATGCAACACACAATCAATACAAGTAATGTTCAGATAATTCAACAACAACATATGTGACTTAATTCCATTATACCTAAGCAAGATGCAAGGTCTACAACAATCAATGGCTATCCTCCACCGATAGCCCAAAAGCGATTATTTCTAAGCGAGAAATAAATATCACAATGTATATACATTATCAAATCCACATATGAGTGATTAAATATTCAATTACATCAACCAATCTCAATTTCCCAAATCTCATGAATTTAACCCAATACACAATTCCCCTTTTTAAATTAATTACATGAATTAATCTATGACAAAACCCTAAGATTTCTCCCAGAATTACTAAACCACCCCCTCCCACATACTAGAACACCAACACTTAGGATTAAAACGTATACAAGGAGTAGGAAATCCCTACCTCAAAGCAATGAACCCGATAGAAGAAGATGAAGATGTTTGCCCAAATGTTAAAGTGCTCCAAATCCAACAATGCTCCGATTAAATGAAAGCCCTCACTCTCCTCTACCTTTTTAATGAAGGAACTAGGTTAGAAACACCCTCTAGATAGATCAAACCCAAGGAAAAGATGAGTTGAGAAAGAAGAAACTCGGAACTAGGGTTTTTGGATCAAAATTGTGAAAAAGGACGTTTTAAAACTGCTGCTGCGTTTAAATATCGGGATGTGCTCGCCGAAGAAGACATGGTCGCCGAGCGACATTACAAGAAATACTCGCCGGCGAAGAAAAGCTCGCCGAGTTAAGAACTCGATGCTTCAGTCTCGCGAACCCGAAGCATGCTCGAGCGACAATGCTCGCCGAGCGAAGAACTCGAAAATATATTTCGCTCGCTCGGCGAAGAAAGCTCGCCGGCGAAAAACACTCGCTTCGGGTCTATACTAGACGCAATCTCGCCGAGCTAAGAAATCGCTCGAGCCACTAGAAACAAAACTCAACCTCGCTCGAAGCGACCAAACCCTCGCCGGCGACCAACTCAAAAATCGGACAAAGAAGATTTGATTTCAACCCAACCAACCTGAAACAAACCTGCCCAACACATCCTATAACTCAATTGAGGAATTAGAGAACAACAAATATAACAACAGAATTCGCGGAACGTAAGTCCGGATACAATAATTAAATGGGAAAAAGACCGGGGTCGCTATAATTTAAATCTCACACTTTCAATTTTGTTAAAATATATCTCTCTATCATGGGTTATTAACATTTTGAAAAAAAAAAAGTACTTTGGTTCCCTCTAGATTTGAGCATCATAAATTGTTACCCAAAAAGTAATCTAAGAGAGGGGGGGTGAATTAAGTTTCTACAAATTAAAATTAATAATACTCCAATAAAATTAACTACTAGTACAACAAATTATTAACAAGCACAATGATGAACTTAGCAGTAAATGATCAAGCAAAATAACAATGAAGTATAACTAACATACATGGTAAATCAAATGATTAACACATAAATATTAGATAGCTATAGCAGTAGTAGGAGAGTAAAGAGATTAGGGAAGATGAGACAAACAGATTTACAGTGGTTCGACTTCGACCAAGCCTACATCCACTCCTCAAGCTTCACTTGAGATTTTTCACTATCTTCTAACTTCACAGGAATGCTAGCAACCTCTTTACAAATGGAGCAATCCTCCACGGATTTTACACAGACTTCACAAGCCCAAACCCTTGCAAATCTTAGGTGATTCACAATCACTCTCAAGATTTCAAGAACACAGTGTTTGTAACACTGTTACAAGATGAAATTGAATTTTTTTTTTCCAAAGAAAGCTTACAATAAATATCTCTCAACGATAGATATATAAAATGAAGCTTTGGTTTTTCTGTGAACCTCACACAGGAAAAATGAGCTTAAAACTATAAGGCTCAGTGTATAATTTCTGAGAAAAAATGTAAGTGATTATAAATCAAAGAATATTTTCAGGTTTTTTGTAACTTGTTTACATTAAAAGTTTTGGTATATATAATGAAAATTATAGCCGTTTATAACCGTTGTATTCATTTGAATTTATAGCCATTTATAGCCGTTGTAGTCATTTGAATTTTTAGCTGTTTATAGCCGTTGTAGTCATTTGAATTTATAGTCGTTGTACTTCCATCATTACCAATTTGAATATCTTCCACTCCATCATTACAAATTTGAATATCATTCACTTGAACCTTTTGGACCTTTTGTTCTTTTGAACCTTTATAACCGTTTATAGTCGTTGTACTTCCATCATTACTAATTTGAATATCTTTCAGTTGAACGTTTTGGCCTGCTACTGTGCTAGGCTGTTTGAACATTTGTTTTGGGCTATTTGAACTCCTGATTTAATTAAACATTAAATACATTTTAACAACATTTAGGATAAAGGTTTAGGTGAGAAATAATGGGACAAAATAAATTTTGATTCTATTTTTCTCTTTCAAATAAATCATCAAAATAAATTTTGATTCTATTTTTTTCTTTCAAATAAATCATCAAAATAAATTTTAAATTTTATTTTTCTCTTTCAAATAAATTAAAACATAATTAAATAAATCATCAAAATAAATAAGTCTAACAATCTCCTCATTTTTTATGATGTCACACAATGATGTTTTGATTTGATTTGAGAGTAAGAAAGTTCCCCCTCAAGTCATGCTCTCTGAATTCATTTCTAAATACATAGGTTAGCACATGTGTAATAAATAAGCTTTAATTAGAGACATGATATGAGACTAAGATAACATCATATTAGTTTGAAAATAATACCATAATTTGAAAATAACACCATAATACATAACATCATAAGTTTTCTCCCCTGTGACATTATCAAAAGGAAATCATAGGTCAAAATCTGAAGGAGGAGGAGGAGGAAAATGATAGTGATAAATGGCATCAAAACATAGATAATCAAAATAGTTATACATATATATATATATATATATGATTCGCCCTCGTATATTTTTTGTTCGTCGAAAATCGCGTCGGACACGCGTCCTCGCTTTTGCGTCAACCAACCGACAAAAGCGAGACGGGTCAATCAGTTAATCAGCTGCCTCGGCTCTCTCGCCCTCTTGTCGTCTTCTCCTCTGTCTTCTTCTTAATCACTCTGTTCACCTTCTTCTGCTTCATTCGCTTCGTGAAAAAGATAGAACAGAAAGACTGAGCAGAGCAGAAAGGTTGCCAAAAACGACCCTCTTTTCGATTACATCTCTCTTTTCTAAACCATGGCTTCCTCATCCCGTCCTCTCACTCTATTTTCGAACTTAAACAATCCCATAAGCTCTGCTGGACCGAGTGCCCCTACTCCTACTCTTCTTGTCATTCCTCTTTTTAACCTTCCTATGATGTCGATTGAGCAAATCATGACAGCTCAATCAAACATTGAAGCCAATCATTTCACACTAACGTCCTGTATGGAGACAGTGACTACAGTCACAAAATTGGCTCACCGATTGCAGAACAGGACGAGTGAGCTCCATCAGGTTAACGCCCAACTCTCTCTGCTTCGGCTCATGTATAAGGATGCGTGAGCAGAAATAGGCACACTGAAGGCTGAAAATAAAGAACTTAAACGGAAAACCACGTCCATGGCCCGATTTGGAACAACGTCATTCTTGGCCTTTGATAGTCAGCGAGGAGTCGTCGCTCTCGATGAAAGCATGGGGGCAGAGGCGTTAAGGGTCGCCCAAGGTGATAAAAAGAAGAAGAAAACGATGGAAGAGACGAGTAAGTAAGATCGGCGTATGGCCAGAAAAAAATGAATGGTTTTTTTTATTTATTTTGATCGGCGTGTGGCCGTAAAAAAAATGAATGGTGTTTTTTTTTTATGTAAATATTTGTATCTTGATTTGTTGTTGTGTTTATGTTTAAGTACTGAAAAATGAAATTAAAAAGCAGAGAAAAAAAATAAGAAAATTAAGGCTAAACAAAAAATAATAATGAAAGACCAAATTGTTAATGAGTATATGAGAAGCATTTGAGCATGATCTAATTCTCAATTTCTTAGCAAGAGTATATCAATCTCAAGACTATAATAGACATAACAGTGTATAGATCAAACAAGGTTGCCAAGCAAGAGCATAAATACGGAGCTAAAGTTCAAGTCACTCTTCCTTGAGGAAAACGATCTTCCTTTTACATTATCAACAACTAATCAGCTCAAAGGTCATGTTATAAGAATTAAGATACCAAAAGCATAGAGATACCAAAATAATTAGTAATACTAAAACAATCAAGTCTCTTTTTCTCCCTCGATGACATTTTCAACAAAATCAAGCACAAGGTGGGAGTATAGTACAACATATAGGATGAAAGAATGTAAGTCTCATTATAGCACAAATAATCATCCATATCAAGGTAGCTCTATGATACCAAAAAAAAAATGATAGTACATAATGATCATGCAATTGAAGCTCATACCATTTAACAATAATGGGCAAAAAAAAATAGTAACATGTGAAGGTGCAAGCCCATAAGTTTGATATCAAAAACAGAATAGAAACTGAGGGGATTTTAAAAAATAATCAAGTTTAAATTCTTCCCCTTGTTTTATTTAGCAAAATTAATAGGAGATATGATAAATGAAAGCTCATAACTGAAATGTTCTCGTCAATAATATCAAATAAAATGTCAAAATGATACCAACATACAATCTACTAAGGATACTAATATGCAATCTAGAAGATTTAACCATCATAACTCAAGCATTATGTAGAATACCAAATATTACTCATAATAGGTTAAACTCAATATAATCTTATGGAGCTAATGTAATTCAAAAAAAACGAAGCATGTTTAAGGTATAGCAATCCATATGCCAAGAAAAATCATAAATTTCAATATGTGCCACACATTTAAGCATATGCATGATTTTTAGACAAGAGCATCATCAAAGAGTATACATTACAAATCATATGAAGCATAATCAATCTTTTTCATATCAAAGTAATAACAGTATTAGCTCAAAGGACATAAGATAGAATTTTTACCTCAAAAGCTTAAGAGAGTATATGAGGCATACGTTAGGTTCAAAAGATGGAAGTTTTTCAATCTTTAATTTTTTTTATGAGGAGTTCATCTCAAAAAGGTTTAATAAGTATGTTTGCAAAATGATTTTTCCCCTAAGTTGGTGCTGCCCTTTTATAATGTGATTTGTGTAAATATAGCATTCATAGAACAATCACTATTACTCAATAAAAATGCAACACAAATCACTTCTTATCACAAACTCAAAAAGTGAAAAATAATTCAATGATCAAACAAGAGTTTGGAATGATATTTTTCAAAATTTTCAAGTTGTAGCACATAGCATAATATACATAAGAAAATAGTGTTATGCTCGTTGTTTTATTAAGAAATGATGCAACAATCTCATTTAATCACATAACATTATCAAGAGGCATTTTCATCAATTCAATCAACATGCTCAAATGTGATAAAACATTTTACTTAATGTGGAACACAACATGAATGCTATAAACAATTAATTCAACAAGTTATCAATTAAAAGCATTTCAAGAGATGTATGCCAATATAATCTATATTCAAAAGATATTCAATAGGATAGATGCAATGTCTCTACAAACGTATGATACTTCTTTTCATTTAGATATTGTTGATGGATCATAATCAAAGTATTTCACAATTCATTCAAATATTCCAATGTAAAATATATAAGCATGAAATTTTTATATTGAGCATATTCTTGAGATCACAAATGTAGACTTCCAAATATAGATAGTGTACATCTCAAAAAATGCTATGACATCAAAATTGACTTTACAAATATATGACTCAAAAAGGAATTAACATATTAGTATGAACTCATATATAAGATGTGAAAAGTATGCTCACAAAAAAATTTATCACTTCTTATCTCTTTTTCATAGCAATGGATGACATGATATAAAATGTTAATGAATACATGAATCATTCATATGCTAATAGGCATTCATCAAAATAATATAATTCTCATTTTTTAGTTTAATGAATGTTTGAAAGAAACTAGCAGAACATGACTTAGCAAACTTAGTACAATTAGGTTACATGGAAGTAATGATTAGACACAACTTATTATACACAAATCACACCTTAAAGAATATATAACTTTAAGTTTAAAGGTGTGTTAGGAGTTATACCTTTATTTACCTCTTTGGAATCTTCACCATACATTACCTCTATTGTTCATCTTGGTGATTTTCATTTCATCATTCTTCTTCTTGTAGGAGCTGATTTTGCTCTTTAGATTGAACACTTTTATTGTACATTTCCTCTCGAAGTCTTTGGTGTTCTTTGAGATTCCACCTACAAAATATCTTGATTTCTTTCTTGGTATCCATACTTTCTTGGGTCCGTAGGGATTTGTCTTAAGAACATTTAATCTCATAAAAGGTTTAGGAGGATCAAAACCAATGCCTACTTTGTCAAAAACACATCTTTTATTTCCAAGAAACTTGTTGAGGTTTTCTTTTCCGTTTACAAATTTTTCAAGAGTTTTATTTAAGTCCTCAACATTGTTTTTCAAAATATTTTTTTCATTGGCAATAGACATAAAGTCATTTTTCAAAGTAGCATTTTCTATTTTTAAAACACCCACATCATTTGAAAGAGAAGTAACTAATTTTTTTAATTTATAATTCTTAACACAAACATTTCTAAATATGTCATATAATTCATTGAAAGCACTTTCAAGTTCTACATAATTAGAAATTACCTCATCTTGAGTGGATTCTTCTTCTCCAAGAGCCATGAGATACAGGTTGGCTACTCCATCATTTTCTCCCCAAATGGCTTCCTTTTTACTGCCATCCATCATTGAAAGTTCATGAGTCATGAGTGAGCCTAGGAGTTCTTCAATGCCTAATTTTGTTAGGTCTTTTGCTTCTTGGATAGCTATAACCTTAGCTTCCCATTCATTTGACAAAGACCTAAGTATTTTTCTTACAAGCTTACCATAGTATAAGATTTACCAAGAGATTTTAGAGCATTAATAATATTCGTAAATTTATAAAGTATCTTAGAAATAGATTCAAATGATTCCATAGTAAAGAGTTCATAATCATGAATAAGCATATCAATCCGAGACTCTTTTATTTGGCTAGTTCCTTCATAGGTGATTTCAAGTTTATCCCAAATCTCTTTAGCAGTAATACACCCAAAAATTCTATTGTACTCATTTGCATCTAGTCCACACACAATAATAAGCTTGGCTTTAGCATTAACTTGAAGAAGTTTATAATCACGCTCATCAAATTTATCTTTTAGTTTAGGCACACTGATATGGTCTACTACCTTGGTAGGGATTTTTGAACCATTAGTGATAATAAGCCACAAAACATAATTGGTAGCTTGAAAATACAAAGTCATTTTTTCTTTCCAATGAATGTAATTACTACCATCAAAGAGAGGTAGCATATTGCTAGCTTGTCCTACAACAGAGTAAGTAGAATACATGATTGTTATGGATCAAAAACTCAAGATTGTTAAATCTATATAAGAGCCCCACGCTCTGATACCAATTGTTACCCAAAAAGCAACCTAAGAGGGATGGTGAATCAAGTTTCTACAAATTAAAATTAACAATACCCCCAATAAAATTAACTACTAGTACAACAAATTATTAATAAGCACAATGATGAACTTAGCAGTAAATGATCAAGCAAAATAACAATGAAATATAACTAACATACACGGTAAATCCAATGATTACCACGTGAATATTAGATAGCTATAGCAGTAGTAGGAAAGTAAAGAGATTAGGGAAGAGAAGACAAACAGATTTATAGTGGTTCGGTTTCAACCAAGCCTACATACACTCCTCGAGCTTCACTTGAGATTTTTCTCTATCTTCTAACTTCACATGAGTGCTAGCAACCTCTTTACAAATGGAACAATTCTCTACGGATTTTACACAGACTTCACAAGCCCAAACCCTTGCAAATCTTAGGTGATTCACAATCACTCTCAAGATTTCAAGAATACAGTGTTTGCAACACTTTTACAAGATGAAATTGTATTTTTTTTTCAAAGAAAGCTTACAATAAATATCTCTCAAAGATAAATATATAAAATGAAACTTTGGTTTTTCTGTGAATCTCACACAGAAAAGATGTGCTTAAAGCTATAAGGCTCAGTGTATAATTTCTGAGAAAAAATGTGAGTAGTTATAGATCAAAGAATATTTTCAGATTTTCTGTAACTTGTTTACATTAGAGGTTTTGGTATATATAATGAAAATTATAGTCGTTTATAGCCGTTATATTCATTTGAATTTATAGTCGTTGTACTTCCATCATTACCAATTTAAATATTTTTCACTCCATCATTACAAATTTGAATATCTTCCACTTGAACCTTTTGGACCTTTTGGCCTTTTGAACCTTTATAGCCGTTTATAGTCGTTGTACTTCCATCATTACTAATTTGAATATCTTCTACTTGAATCTTTTGAACCTTTTAGCCTGCTGCTGTGTTAGGCTGTTTGAACCTTTGTTTTGGGCTATTTAAATTCCTGATTTAATTAATTATTAAATACATTCTAACAACATTTAGGATAAAGGTTTATATGAGAAATAATGAGACAAAATAAATTTTAATTCTATTTTTCTCTTTTAAATAAATCATCAAAATAAATTTTGATTCTATTTTTCTCTTTCAAATAAATCATCAAAATAAATTTTAAATTTTATTTTTTTTTAAATTAATTAAAATATAATTAAATAAATCATCAAAATAAATAAGCCTAATAATTTTTTTTATTCAAAATTTTAACAATAAATAAGAGATATCACACTGCGACAAAACTAAAAATATAAAATTTAAATTGAAAGTGAAACTCTGGTCAAACTAGAGGTACCAACCACGTGATTGACCCAAAAAAAAATAAATAAATAAATAAATTATTTTATGAGTTTTATAGAATCGAAAAAATCATGTAACATCAAATTCATACTTTTTCATGACTTTGCACAGTTTCTAAAATTGCAATTAAAATTTTTATTTTGAGTGACAAAATGGAAAAAAAAAAATTGTGAAAATATCATTTTTTTTTTGGCAAATAACATATTATTGGAGAAATTATAAAATAAATCTGAAGATTTGACCCTTGTAAAAAAATAAATCACGAGTTTTAATTTTATCAATTTAAACACTAAATCTTTTGATTTGTTTTGAAACTAAACCATCAGTCTATTTTCATTAAGTAAAATTGATAAAATATATATATATATATATATATTTGTTGATATTTTAGCTATTAAACTCGATGTTTGAAATATCATTTTTCATTAAATTTAATGACTAAAATATATATTTTTTTTTATCAATTTTACTTAACAAAAATATGTAGATGATTTTTCCTTAAAAAGATAAACTACCAATTGGTCCTGAAAGTTGGAAATAATTCCTATCAAGTTCTATTGAAAATAAGTCTTAGGCCAAGTTTGGGTAGTATGAAAAAAGTCAAAAAGCTAAAAAGTTACTCAAAAAGTTAAAAAGTTAACACTATTCACCAAAAGTTAACAATTACGGCTGCACAACTCCTAATCTTAATTTTTCCCTACAAATCAATTTTTACAATTTTTTTTACACATTTTTTCATAAAAAGTCAAAAAGTTAACCCAAACATCCATATTTTTTCCCTCAACTTTTTAGTCTAAAAAGGCAAAAAATACACTTATTTAGGACATCCCAAACAACCTCTTAGTAAAATTGTCGCTAAAATAATTTTTTGTGACGATTTTTTGCATATGTCGTTAAAAATTAACAATTAATAACTTTTTTGTTATGATTTTTATAAATTGTCTCTAAAATTTACAATTAATAACGTTTTTCAAACTGTCGCTAAAAATTAAAAAATTAGTAATTTTTTTTAGGCAATTTTTTTAAACCGTCACTAAAATTTATAATTAGTGACATTATTATGATAAAATTTTTAAACTGTTTGTAAAAATTAATAATTAGTGATATTTTTTAACAGTATTTGATAAAAAATATCATTAATTCTCACAGGACTTATTGAATAATAAATTCACCTATAAAAATATAGGAAAACACTACTCCTATAAAAATTCATTTTATTTTATTTTTCTATATTACTGTAGAATTTTCAAAAAAAAAACAAAAAAAACAAAAAAAACAAAATATCCACTGTTCATATAAACACAAATGGTTAATTGGGGGCGGTGCCGGCCAGATGAAAGAGAGAGCCACGTTGACATACAGGACCGCAACTGTTATGTTGTGTGCCTCCTCCTCCTTCGACTCGCTGTTTGTTACCACGTGTACGGCCTCCAGATCTCACCAAAATGACCTTGATGGGCTCTCTGTGTCACCTCACTTTCATGCCACGTGCTCCTCAACCATGGCCCCTTTGTTCTCACTTAGCCACCTGGATTTCCTATATATAAATATCTGAGTTGACTCCAATAGCCAATTCAACTATAGTGAAAATTAGGGGTGTTCGTGATTTGGATTTAGATGATTTGCGGATTGATTTAAACCCATATGTATTTATGCAATTTAAAAAAAAGACAATTCGTAACTGTCCACAATGCGGTTTGTGATTTGTGCGGATAGGGTTCGCGAATGTACGGACGGTTGCAGGCGGTTTGAGGATTGGAATTTTTTTCTTAAAAAATTTATTTTTGAGCCTTATTTTTTTACCATTTTGCAAATATTTATTTTGAACCATTTTCTAAAATGCTCCAACATTAATAATTAATGAATTAAAACTTATAAAATTAAAAACGCAACAAAATCAATTCGTAACACAAACAAATCATTCAAAATCTTAAATCAAATCATAAACTAACACAAGCACATTTTTCAAAATCCTAAACTACAACTACATATTCATTAAGGAATTTAAAATTCCAAATCATACTTCATCCAGGACAAGTTCAATTATGTAACAATAATAATATGATCAGTATTTATTCAGTTTCAATTGATATAATACTATTAACAAATGTAATGTTAGAGTAAGTTTAAAGAATAATAGGTATTTTGTTTTGGACAAAAATATCTAGGTAGGATATAGGAATGAAATCAAAGGTTAAAATAAAAAAATAAAAGTACAGACGGTTTCTTGCCGATGCGGGTTAAACCCGCAATCTGCCCGCAACCTGTAAATATGCCATATTTCAAATCGCATCCGCCCATATTGTATTTGTGAAACTGCCCATTTACATGCGGGTTGGGCGAGTTGGACGGTTTTTATAGATCGGATAAACCGTTGTCCACCCCTAGAGAAAATCATCGAAATATTTAATTTAAATAGCGTATAAGATATTTGATTTAGTAGATTTTTTTTTATTATTGAGATATTACTTTTCATGAAATAGTTAAAAGTTCTTTTTATTGTTTTAGAGAAGATTTTATTTTTAATTTTATCTCTTAATTTATTTGTTGATTTTTTTATTTGTTGAAATTTTTGATTATTTATTTAAATTTATATTTATTTGTTCAAATTTATATCTATCTGTTCAAGTTTTTTCACTATCTATCTAAAAAAATTTATCTATTTAATTTTTTAACTAACTGTTTAATTTTTCCCCTTATTTGTTCAAATATCTGTCTAAATTTTATTATTTGTTCAATTTTTTTCGTAAATTCTATCTATCAAATTTTAGTAAGTAAATCTAGACTGTGTTTGGAAGGGTTTTGGAATCATAGTTTTACCCTTACATTCTAGTATGATATTTGATTTGAGTTTTGGAAAATCAATTCCACCTCTCCTTTTAAAAACTCGTTTCAGGCAGGCTTTTAAATTTTAAAATTTGGCCTACCGGTCGTCCTCCCAGACGTCCGGCCGATTGACCTAAACAGTGCGATTTTATTTTATTTTATTTTATATTTTTGCAATTGGCACTTGTTTTTATTTTATTTTTTTATTTTTATATTTTTTATAAAACAATATTTTTGGAATTTTATGAGCGTTTAATAGATTTTTGAGTTGTGTGTTTAGTTATGAGTTGTAAGTTTTTATATCAGATATCATGTCACATCAAAAATTTCCCACTCAATTCAAAACTCTTTTCAAAACTCATTCACCAAACAAATTTTCTACACTCAAATCATAATTTCAAAACTCACAAATTCAAAATACAACTCATATTCTCAAATTATATTTAGAAAATTCTACGAAACGCTATCTAAGTTTTCTCTCTTTCTTTGCAACAACATTTATTTGTTAAAATTTAGAAATGCAAATCATCACCCAAACTAGCTCTATCATCTCATCGTCAACCACATCAACAATCTTCTTAAACAACACAAAAATGGAGAACATATGAGGGAATTTTTTTAAGAAACATATCCAAAAAAAATATAAAATTTTTCTTTGAAAAAAAAGATCTTAAAAAAATTTTAAAAATAAAAAAAATTTCTAATACATAAACTATCAACAACAACACTTGTTCAAAGCCTCAATTTCCATTAATGTTACAAGATGAAATCATCAAATGTTGTTTTGTTCAAGCTTGTTCTTGTCCACGACCATTTAACCTCATTCCCCAATCGTCCACGCACACACATACACGTGCGAGCGCACACACACAAAAGAGATGGCCTTCTTCTTTCTAAGACTCGACTCAACTCGCCAGAGAAGTCACCGGACACCTTTTGCTTTCACAACCAAGATTTGGATCTAGAACCTAGATCTGGAAAATCAAAAACCAAATCGTCTCTATGAAACATATATATATATATATATATAGAAAAAGAGAAGAGGAAGAGAGAGAGAGAGAGAGAGAAGAAAGAGGGCGGCAATGGAGATGGCGGCGATAGTAAAAATGTAAGGACCAAAATAACATAAAAAATGTAAGGACTATCAATGTAACTTATCCATTAAATTATGATATCACATATTAGTATCAACATGATGATTGTTGTATTAAATTTTTACTCTAATTAAAATAACTTAGCTTGTTCATCCTTGGAAAAGACACACATTCTCACACTATATATAATATACATAACATAATCACAACATCCGTAAAATATATAACATGTCATAACTTTTCCATCAAAATAATTCTTAACATTTATATCTATTCATAACATAACCAAAAGGCCATAACATAATTATAATATATAATTCATAACTTTTAGTATAGGACGAGTGCATATCATAAATTCCCTTTATATAATCATAAAATGACGTAATAATTCTGACAATGTGCCTACTTTAAAACAAAAAAAAAAATGATATATAAATTTATTTTTTAAACTCAATGATATCTAAGTGAGATGATTGGTTGATCATTAAAGAATATATAAGAGAGAGTTCCGTTACATATTTTAATTAATTGCCATACCTTTGAGTTTGACAAATAAATTTAATTTTTAAATTTAAATATTATTACCTTTTTAAAAATATATGTCACATATTTCTCTTGTCTTGATAGAATAAAATTGAGTTACAAATCAATGTAGTTGGTTATCGATAATCCCATGAGATAATTCTCATTACTCTGTTCATTTTTATTTTTTTATATCATACGATAAGATGTGAGTAGAGTTGTATAAAATATTTCTCAATTCACTAAAATCACACCAATTCATATCAATTCGCACTGCTATATCCGCTAATCGCGATTTGAACTTTAAAATTTATAATCCACTTTCGAAACTATTCCGCTCCGTTATATTAATACATATGAATATATATTTTTTAATTTATAATAAAATATCAAAATAAAAATGAGTGTAAGAGAAATATATGAAATTTATTACAAATTAATAGTCATATATATGAAAAAAATTATATAAAATTAGTTTGTGTTGTATATATGAAAAATATTATCCGAATTTGTATTATATGTTATGTAAAAACTTGATAATTGGTTATAATATTCTTCAATCCGTTCAAAATTGTTCAAACTACAATTTATCAATCCATCAGTTCTCTAATCTGTCTTTCGATTTATAATTTTACTCTCAAAGTATCTAAATCGCACCGTGCACACTCCAAAATATTAGAAATTAATAAATTAAATTATAATAAAAGACTCAGAATCGCTTTATCAATTCAAATCTTAAACTTCTAATTTTCTCAAAATTTCAAAAAAAAAAAAAAAAATTTACATAAATCATTGAGTTAAGTATCCTGTCCTACGTCATTCATCTTGACGAATCTCAATATGTAATCCAACTATCCAATCACAAATTCGGCAAAAGATTTGGCTATTCATAATACGTCAAACTCACCCAATTCACCAATCAAAATCAACCTATATAAACTTGGCCAATTATCACCATTCATCGAAAGTAAGATAGTCAATTACATTCATCCACCATATTTATGTCCGTTATGATAATCCTATAATAATAAAATAATCATTACACCAAAAAAAAAAAATTATGAAAATTTTAGAAAGGCGTGATAATATTTTTTAAAAAATATTTTATGTTATTGCTACGATTAGTTTGTTCAACTTAAAATAACTAGAATGTTATAAAATATTTACTTTGTGATGTGGTAAAGTTTTTCATAAAATTATTCCTTCAAATATTAAAAGCAAAAAATATGCCTTAGATGATACTATCAAGAACTAGATTTTTTTTTTTCTTTTTTTTTTTTTTTGCGTGCAAATTCTATGAGAAATAATCATAAAGAAAAAATAAATAAATAAATAAATAAAATTTGGCCAAAATAAGCAAGGAGTACAAATCCTCTAACCATCTAAAATCATAATGAACATGGTGTATAAGGACAAAAAACCCAAACCACAATAATATGCATGTGATATGTTCCTAAAAGGGACCCAATCATGCTAGTATAATCTAAAACACATACTTGAAGCCTAAAAAAGAAAATCCCTAACAAGTTAAAAATTCCAAGGTCATGCTCTAACACATTTAATAACCTAAATACGTAAAGTAAGGCATTGTCATACTAAATAACATAGTAGTATGAACTAAAACATGAAATCGATTATTTAACACACAAATTCAAGAAGGGTCATCATTGAAATCATGTCTTATTGTTCATAAAACACTAAAATTGACATATAAAATAAAAGTTGTAAATAACATAAAAATAATTCTAAACAAACTAAAACATATTGAAACTTACCATGAAAAAATCATAAAAAATATGAAGAAATAAATGAAATCTTAAGTTACTAGAAAAAATCATCATTAAACAAGAAACACACGTCTCGCTCCAGTTAACAAGCATAATTAGATGTTAACTAAGTGGACAGGATTGAACCCAAATAAAAAAGCAAGATCAAAAGCATTTTAGTAATAACTATCAAGCCATGACATGAGAGAGAGAGAGAGAGAGAGAGAGAGAGAGAGAGATATCAAACTTGATATAATGACTTGTTGAATTGTGCCATATTAAAAACTACCTAGATAGATGTACACACATACATAGTCCACAAAATTAAGTAATCATATCAAGGAGCACTCAAGAAAAGTATTAGATCCCCTCATCCACTACTCTGTCTTTTCCTCTTTGCATTCCATTGAGGAAAAGAAAATGAAAGGAAAATTTGAAAAGGTGGTGGACACAATGCAAAGCTAATAAGGACATAACAAGCTGACAATTGTAAGGACTGGTGCCACTTTTTCCTTCTATCTGCTTCAGAAAAGGGCTTGAAAGTGAGTGATGGATTAAAAGGTGTGGTTTTGTAGGGTTTTATGCAAAAGTTATCAGCCGGATATACTAAAATAAAAAATAAATAAACAAAAAAGTTGGTGTTAGGTAAAGTGTCATGTGCATTGTACCCCTGGGGTTCGAAAAAAGGTATGCTAGGTTAATAATTTGCATGTAAAAAGGAAAAAGATGTGGTTCATCCACTACAACACACTTTTTTAGTTTTTATTTTTAATTATGAAACAATAATTATTTTTACTTAAATTGTAAATCTAAATTTACTCTTTGCTACATGTTTTTTTATGTCTTTATCTTACTTGTCATTTATTTACCAAGTAAAAAAGGTCTCATTTATAGATCTTATATTGTTGAATAAGTGGATAAATATAGATAATGAAATGTCTAAAACATTCCACTGAGAGCAATGCTTATCTTGAAAATTAGAACAAATTATGAGCCTACTGGGAGAGGTTATCACTATCCATGGCCGACCAAGTTTTTAGGACAAATTACATGCCTAGCTGTTATAATTTATTTTTTATGTTAATTTGATTTTTATAATTTTAATTTTAATTATCAGTTTTATTTTTGAGATTTTATGTTGTTTAATTGATAATGCTCCTTCAAAAATTGAATTGAAATCGAAAAAATAAAATATTTCATTTACTCTCCTTATAATGAATGAAGGGTTGGTATCCAATTTGAAATAGTTCATTCAATTTTGAAAATATCATTTTGGCTTTGATTTCTATCCAGTTTTTAACAAACGTTATTAATTAGACTGAATTGACATAGCCTCAAAAATTGAAGGACAAAATTGATGCAATGAAAATTATAGAGATTAAATTAACACAAAAAACAAATTACAAAAACAATGAGTATTTTATGAATTCATTTTGTACACTAATGTCCCTATTATTTGGTGACTAAACTCCCTTTTTGTCGTCAAATAATTGTATACAGCGACTAAACCTAGAATTAGTAACTTAAAATATAGATTTTTGGGGACTAATATTATTTTAGTCGCCTATTACTATATATTTAGTGACTAAATTTTTTTTAGTCTCCAAAAAACAATATGTCTCGACTAAAATAACATGGTAGCTAAACCGTCAACCTTTGGCGACTAAAAAAAAATTAGGCCCCAAAAAGTACATTTTTGACGACTAAATTTGTTTTGGTCACCAAAAGTGTAATTTGTTGCAGTGGCTATATGAATAAAAAAAAAATAATATAGAATAATGTGACTTTTACCATGGCTCTACGAATGAGATACTGAATAAAAATTATGATGTATCTATTTCATTTAACTTAAATAGGGGCATTCTAGAATACATATTGTCAAAAGGGTATATACCATATACAAGTTATGACATTTGTTGTGTTAATTATCACAAATGTCATAATTAAATCACTTTCAGTCATAATTAAAATAAAAATAAAAACATAATGAGTTATTACCAAACATTATATAAGATATAACTAAAATAATAATCATAATAAATTATAATTAATACTATAATAAATCAAAACAAAAAATTACAAACATCATAACTGTTTATATGATATATAGCATTTTAAAGCATGCACTATAGAGATTCCGATTGTTTTGGGAAATGCTAAATAAGTTATTTTTTTTTACCTATTACAAAAAATATATATATAAAAAGAAAAAAATTAATGTGACTCAAATAAATTAAAAAGTTAATAAATTAATTTATAAATCATTTCTCAAGAGAGATCTAGGAAGATGTAACAATGCCCTAAACAAAATAACATTGTGGTTGTGGCACAATTGAACTTGTCTTCCAATGTTTTGAAACCCGGACCGGTGAGCGAACCGGAAAGTGATCGGGTGGACGGGTCACCGATTCAACCGCTGGGTCGAAGCGGTTGAACTGTGAAGTCATAATTACGTCATAAATATATTAAAATATATATATATATTAAAAATAAAAATGAAAAAAAAATTAAATTCAACAAAATAATAGAATTTTCAAATATCACTCACAATGAAATTGTAATTTGCAATAATAATTTGACATGCCTTATTTTTATTTGTTGAAGACCTTTCTCTAAATGGGTTGCACAACCTTTTGACAAGCAAAAATCACTACACAATCTACACATATATCAAAGTTAGAAAATAGAACATATTATAAATACAATCATAATAATGAAAGTAATAAAAGCATTATACTAAAAGCAATTAATATTACCTATTTGTCAAATAAATACACAAACATAATCAAATAAAAATACTATAGTTTACTACATCAATTAAGAGTCAAATTTCAAACACAAACATAAACCAAGCAAACATAGAGATAAGATCTATAATTCCAAACCTTAAAACATAATAATGAGCATCTATCCTTCCTAAATGAAAGTAAATAAATAAATATAAATAATAAAAAAAAGTTCAAAACCAATCCACTACAAACACATCATGCTACAAAAACATTACTTTTTTGCCTAATTCCTTGGCAAGCCCTCCATTAGCCAAGCATCGTCATTCTCATTTTCATTATTGCTTGTGCCAACTTCACCACTTTGAGCATTAGATCTATCATCCGTATTGACATCACCAAATGATCCAAAGTCAATATCATCTCCAACCTCTAAGACCACATCATCCTCGTCATCTTCTACAATAATTACGACAAAATCAATAAGTAATCAATTTAATAATAACAAAAACATTGTTATATAATAATGAAATAATTAATTACTAATCATCACGTAAACCATGACATTGCCTCTTATTTTGTGGAGCCGAACTTTCTTGATAAAGCATTTGTTCCAACTCATCAAAATCAAGAAGAGAAGGCTCTTCTTCATCTTCAACAATCCAAAACTCAGTTTTGTCAATACTTTCAATGTCAACTGGATCATAGTTCTTCATTTTGTTAAAATGCTTATAATTTTCCCTTAAAAGTAAGATTACTTGAATAAATATCCTATTAGTAAATGTATGACAAGGTAAATGGTTCATTTACCTATTCTTCAACCATAAATTATAATGAATGTATACAAGATCATTAAACCTTTGATGTTCCAATATATTCCTCTTCTTCATATGTATATGTTCAAAAACACTCCAATTCCTTTCATATCTAGAAGAGCTACTAGTTTGGCTAAGAATTTGAATAGCCAACTTTTGCAAATTTGGAGCACTATGGCTAAATAACATCCACCACTCATCTTATTATTAAAAGAAAAAATGAAATAAATAAATTAGATCTAATATTACACTTAAAGAATTATTAAGCAATCACAATGAAAAAAAATCAAATGTAATAAATAATTTTACTTGGTTCTGCTGTCTTGAATGGAATAATAGCAAGCTCTCTTTCAAAACTTTTTAATTGATCTCGAAACAATTTTGTTTCATCCAAGAGTTTTGTCTTGTTACATGTAGCTTTTGTTTCTATAACATCAAGCGCAGTTGCCATAACCTCTGGTTTTTTGCAAAATGATGATTGATCATATTGAAAAGATGGATTCAACCAATAAACCGTAGCATGAATATATTTGCGTAATGTCCTATCCTAATGATCTTTGATAATACTTGTATAAGGCTTATACAATCTTTTTTTTCTTTATGAAAACATTCTTAATTACTAGTCTTGCCCTATACATGCCCTCATATACATATCCCATTGAAGGTTTTTTATCTCCATCAACAATACGCAACAATCTCATGAGTGGCTCAACAATCTTAACAGTGATCAAGCAATCATTTGAAAACTTACTATCTAAAATGATAGTAATAACTTCTTTTGCTTTCTTATCTTTTGCATGCCTTGAGTCGAAAAAATCTTTACTTGTCAGTAAGGCTTTCAAATCATGCATATGTTTTTGAATACTATGCAATACAATAAAAGTAGTGGCAAAATAGGTTGCTCCTGGGCGCACAATTTTTGTCCATCCTTTTCTTTTCCTCAACCAAGCTATCAACCATGGGCGATTGTAAATTAATCTTGTCACACTTGATTCTCTAGAGGCAAGTTCTTTCACATGATTCAATTTGGAAATATCACTTAACACTAAGTTCAAACAATGTGGTGCACAAGGAGACCAATTAATATTCTTGTAAGTTTGACTAGCAAGCCTTCCAGCAGCAACATAATTTGCCCCATTAGCTGTCACCATGTGCACAATATTTCTTGCTCCCACTCACTCAATAATTTCTTCAAACAATTTAAAAAGAAGAGGAGCATCTTTTACAACATTAGAGGCATCAACAGATTTAACAAAAGTGATTTCTCTCGGGCAATAGACAAGAAAATTAATGAAAGTTCTATGTCTACCATCAGTCTAACCATCACCCATAATTGTACACCCAATATCAGCCCAAGTACTCTTTACAAAGTCAATAAACAATTGAAGCTCTTTCTTTGAGTCATTCAATAAAGGAACTCGAACTTCATGGTAGGTATGAACTTTATATCCTAGATCAATGGCGATTGCAACATTAAACATGGGCTGAAAGTATATGGAATTGACAACATTCATTGGAGCACATGTATCATACAAAAATTTTGCTACAATCATATGTGCACTATGTACAGCTTCTTTAGTTGCAAGGGCACTTTTGATAGTTGGTTGAGAGTCCGGAGTGGTCCTTAGTGCAAAAAAATTATCAATTTTTGCAGGGTCTTTTCCTTTTCCTCTTTGTGTCATTGTTGCCTTACTTTTATTCCTACTACCACCACCTTCATTAATTAAGATGCCCTTATTGCGTTATGGAATTATTTCTTTAATTTCAGCATCATCCTCAAATTCGAAAACAGCCCGACCAAAGGGATTAGATTCCTCACTTCGTTTATTTTTCTCAATAATTGCTTTCAAAGCCTTTTCCATTCAATACCTAACATCACCTAGAACTTTCTTACATGGCCCAACCTCACCAAACTTTCCTGCAAGATGTTGCTTCATTCTATTAATCCCTCCACCTTCGATAGTTTTCCCACAATACAAGCATGTTAAAGTTTTCTTCCCATTGAGAGCTCACCCCTCAGTTACATGGTCCCATGCTGGATTAGATTTACCTCTTGTTGATGATGAGGTATTAGAGTGTGCAGTTGAATTATGGCCAGATGAATCCATTTCACCTAAAACAACCCTATATAACACATTTAGTAATATTTGAAATCATAAATTTATTATAAAAAATAGCATGAAATTAGAATTTTATTATCATGTAGCTAAACAGAATTTATTATCATTTATTATATGAAAGATTATTTATATATATTAATGTTTCTATTTCTCAGCAACCAAACAGAGTAACAATTACAATGATAAAGGTTACTAGCTATGATGAATAATATTTGAAATACAATAATTAAGTCAAGAATCACATAAATTCCATTTCTCAACAACCAAACAGAGTAACAATTAGGATAATAAAGGTCACTAGCTATGATGAATAATATTTGAAATACCATAATTAAGTCAAGAATCACATAAACCAATCACAGAAGTCATTCCCAATATTGTTCAATTGATTGTATGAAGATAGCACTCAATTGTGAATTTATGTTCTTGTACGGGAAAGAAATAAACTTTCTCGTATAATCCTGTTGATCAAGATTGCGCTCCTTCGTACGACGTCGCTTTACTCTCTGAAAACACAAACGTAAGCTAGCCGACAGGTGTATGTTGGATACCTCTCCGATGCCTAAGTCAGCAAAATAGACAAATAGACAAAAAGCTCTGTGAATTCGGGAATCAAAGTTGTGTTACCTCTCCATAGGTGATGTTTGTGAGCTTTTATAGGTTCCGTGTGGCACAATCCTAGTAAGACTTTTACTCCTCCATGTAGAGTCCTCCTAGGATTCATACTCCTGAAAGATAATGCTTATCCTTCAACACCCCCCTCACTGTATAAACCAAGTGAGATGGTTTTACCATGGTCAGACTTCAATATGACTGAGGTAAGCATGGCTATGCTAAGCCGCAGACTACACCGAAATAACTTTTAGCTCGGCTCTTCCATTTACTGCTCTTACCTCGGCTCTCTCAATGCTAACCATGGTATGTCTTGATCGGTATAACCAATACTCCGGTCCAGACCGGGATAACTTGTGTGACGACTGAACTTACCGCCAACTCTCTGGGACCGGAGTAATTTTACACCTCTTGTGGACCGGAGTAACTTTACACCTCTTGCGGACCGGAGTAACTTCAAGCCTTTCTTGGACTGGAGTAACTTCATGGCCTTTTTTATTCAGCCTTTCGTACTATGGCCCATAACGGCCTTTTACCCAGCTTGGCCCAATTTTCATATAAATTACCCTCTCAATAATTTCTGTTCTTACATAATTAAATTCAAATTCACGAATCCAAATGCAACCTTCAAGAATTATTGAAATTAATACAGATGCCTACCAAGAATAACAATGTTTAATGGAAGCAACAAAAATATAGGTGTAAGTTCAATAAATAGGGACCTCTGTTTTGGTCTTACTATGTTGTTAAGTTGATATCAATATTCATGGAGATCTAAGAATACCAACTACTATTATCACTATTATTGGGACTGCCAGAGTCATGCTTTTCACCTAAAACACATGGAATTTCTTAGGTATCCTTAAACTCATTTGAGAAGCCTAACCAGAATTGACAAGGCAGAGCCAAATCTGCCAAAGAATTCAAGCATAATTTTTATTTTTTTTTTTAGCTGCAATTGAGCCCACGGTGGTGGTCTCATCATGCCCACATTGTAAAAAACTAAACTAATTGCCCAGAAAATAAAATTTCATCTGCAACAAACAAAGATGAAAAGAAAGCTTTACTCACTCACACCAAAAAAAAAAAATCAATCGGCTCTCTCTGATTTGATATTAAAAAATAAAAAATAAAAAACCAGCAGGAAAGGAGAAAAAGCAAAGAGTAGTAGAAGAGGAAGAGAAGAGAGAGAGAAATAGAATACTTACCAATGAAGCAAAGCAGCAGTAGAGGTCGTCGGTCGAAGTACTCACCTCACCAGATTTGTGTCCTCCGTAATTTCCATTCACCACCAGAATTCTACGGAGAGAAAGTGAGATTTCATGCCAAAACCAGCGAGTGAAGTGACATCCTTTTGAGAGAGAGATGAGCCAAAGAAAATCTGTTGTAGCCCTAGAATTTGGGATTTTTTGAGTGTTATATATTACTTCAACAAACCCGGCCGACTCCTCATAACCCGTCCGAGTCATCGAGTTTGCTAGTTGAACTGGCGGGCCATCCAGTTCTCTCATTTAAGAACGGTTCTGAACCTCTTCTGGGTTTATAGGGTTGGCCAGACCGAAACCAGGCCCAGTTCCCGGTTCGACCGGCCGGTCCGGTCCGGGTTTGACTTCATTGCTGTATTCTCCACTATTAAACATGGTTTTGTTTTGTTTTGTTTTAGATGGGATACCATTAAGGCAGGCCAATGTACCGACTTGACCCGACATAATAAGGGTTTGGGTTTCTAACCCAACAATTGAGGAATTATCGAATTTTAAGGTGTTTGTACGTGTCCAACAAATAGTAGGAGATTAAATTAATATAAAATATTAAAAATAAAAAATAAAAATAGTAGATAAATTATAGAATATTATTGAGCAAGCACACAAAAACTTAATAATCAACCCTATATTTGATTACAATTTTCAAATCATAATTTCAAATTAATTTCAAAACACATTTTGAAAATATGTTTAGTAAATCAGAGAGTTTTTGAATGTTTTGTCTACCCGGTCATCCATCCAAACATCCTCCTAAACAGTTTTTGAATTTTTTGGTCTACCCGATCGTCTCCTGAATATCCTCCCGGATGTCCGGCTAGTCGACAGGCCGATTGACCGAAACAAATTTTTTTTTTTTTTTAAACAATTGGCACCTATTATCTGAAAAATAAATAAATAAATAAATATTATATTTGTTTTTGATGTTTTTAAGTATAGAAAATATTTTTTTGAGACCAAAATGACAAATTATTTAGACATTTATTTAAAATTAACAAAAAAACAATTCAAATAAAAATTAATTTGTCATAATAATTTTTATAAAAAAAATTAAACAAAACAATTAAAAAAATTTCCAACCAAATATACAATCAAAAGTTATTTTAAAGCACTAGTTGAATATTTTTGTTAACAAATAATAATATTTGTTTTTAATATTTTCAATAAAAAATATTTTCAAAATTTTTTTATTTTTTAAATAAAAAAAAATTTTCAATAATTATTTTTTTGTGAATTGAATTTTAAAAAGAGTTTGGTTATGAACTTTGAATAGAATTTTCAAAAGAGTTTTGACTTGTGTGTTTGGTTATAAGTTATAAGTTTTTAAATTAAGTTTTTAAATTAAATTTTAAAAACTCTTTTTAAAACTCATAATCAAATACTCAACACTCATTTCAAAAATTCAACACTCAATTCAAAACTCATAATCAAATAATTTTTCTCTTTTCAAATCATAATTTCAAAATTCACAAACTCAAAATACAACTCCACACTCAAATTATAATTCTAAACACAAACCAAACGCTACCTAAGACTTGCTTGATAATATTTATATTTATAGAATTTTTTTTCTTCTATTTTTGTTTTTAAAAACTTATAAATACAAAAAGGAATTGTTTTCACTTGTTCAAATTTTTGTTTTTTGTTTTTCTTGATTTCTTCCTCTTTCTTCCATTCTTTTCTATCACCACCCATTGCTCATATTGTCAATGACTTTCTCTACCTCTGAGACGAACATTGCTCATATTGTCAATGACTTTCTCTACCTCTGACACTAACTACACTAACTACCTTCACCACACATTGCTCATATTGTCAATGACTTCCTCTACCTCTAACACTAACTACCTTTACCACCCATTGCTCATATTGTCGATGACTTCCTCTACCTCTGACACTAACTACCTTCGACTATTATCTTTTGTTAAAAATCACCTTTGACTATCACCTTAGATGGCTAACCAATCACCACCATCTCAAACTATTGATAATCACTTTCAGTCACTATTTTTTGTAGCCAGCTATCGCCAACCACCGATGGCAACAACTTTTGGCCACCACCTCCTACAGCACATAATCACATCTGGTCACCATTTTCAACTATCAACAATCAATTCTTGTAGCCACCCATTTTCACTTATTTTCAAAATAAAATTTTAGAATGCTGTATGCCAATCTATTTTCATTTTTACTTAAAATAAATATAAACATATTTAATGTTTTCTATAAATTAAAACTGTCTGGCCTTTTTTTCAAAAAAAAAAGAAAAGGATATGACTTCCCTTTAGTCCAGATCTTGGACTTGTATGTGACGTCTAGACTCGTAAGTCCCATTCCAATAATTCAAACTGTTCATTTTATAAAACTTTCATATATATCATCTGCACAAATAAATAAATAAATCTAATAATTGTAGAATGTTGAATTTACCATATGTTGATAAATTAAAAGTCGCTAAATTTACCATTTTCACTTAAAAGTTTATTTTTCTATTTTGGTTTTACATCTTTCTAAATATATTCTCTAACAAACTATCTATTATTTCTCTATATTATTCTATTCATTTTAATTTGGAATTAATTTTAAAAAATTCAACACAATTAATTCTAAAATATAAAAAGTAATACTTTTTTAATGTTTGATTAGGGTAAACTACTAGCTATATTTGTTGAGTCAAAATCATCAAAACTAAAATAGTATGATAGAGGTTAAATTTAAGTCTCGTTTGGCGATATTATTTTTTAGTCTAAAAGTTAAAAAGTCACTAAAAAAATTAAAAACCCAACAATCTATACTAAAAAGTCAAAAATTTCCTTTTTTTCTCTACTTTTTGCACATCTTTTCGTTAAAAACTAAAAATTCATCCCAAACATACTAATTTTTTTACATCATATTTTATCTAAAAAGTCAAAAAGTTTCTAAAAAACTTGTTCCCAAACGAAGCCATAGTAATTTATTCACTATTTTAGCTAAAAAATAAAAATAACTAATTTGATAGAGATACTCTAAAGCCTCGTTTGGGAACATACTATTTTAGTAACGTTTTGACTTTTTACAAAAGGATATGCAGAAAAGTAGAGAGAGTGATGTGACAACTTATAGTGACTTTTTAACTAAAACTGAAAGTTGTCAAACGAGATCTAAGATACAAGTGAATGGGTACTATATATATTTATGGATGTGGATCTTATTGCTTTGTATCATGAGAAAATAAAGTAAGAAATATAATTATATGTAGTAATTTTTATTTAAATGGACAACAAATATTTTTTTTTTTAATGACAAATGTGATAAATTGATCATATTATCATTATCAAATCTAGTTCTTCTTCTTCTTTTATTGTGAATGATATATACGAATAATCTACAAAATAAATTATTCGAATTATTGAAACAGAACCTGTAATAACTCTCACAGGTTCGGACAACATCCTTGGTCTAAATCTAAACTAAGGTCTTGTTTGGAAACAAACTATTTTAGTAACTTTTTGGATTTTTATGAAAAGATATAAAAACATATACAAAAAAATAGAGAGAGTGATGTGATAACTTATAGTGACTTTTTGACTAAAACATAGAGTTGACAAATGAGACCTAAATAGAAAATCAAATCAAATTAAAAACAATAAACTGTACAGGCTATCAAATGACAATTTAATAGACCCATTGGATAGAAACAGAGAAATTATTCATTGCCCCATGGGCAAATTTAGGTGGTGCTCCAATCTATGTATTATTGATTAAAACAGTGGGTCTCACTATTTATGTGTCTCATTTGAAAAGACAATTAGACACTTGCCTAAACATGAATGACGTGGAGCATTGCTTCTAGGACAATGAATAATTTCTCATAGAAACATTGTTGGAAAAATGGTTTAATATATGCATATTTTGAACTGACTTTGAGCCCAAATTTTTGAGTGGGCCCCAAACGTCTTTTGGGGTGGGTCCGAAGAGGTGAAGTGTTCCTTACCGCATGGCAAGTCACACGGTGAAGACGGAACGTCAAAACCATTTATGAGTGAATGGGAAGTTGACATCGTTTTCGGGTCTAACATTAATTTTTTAGATAAAATTCATTTGAATTTTTTAATAAAAAATTATTGTGGGAATTTAATTTAATTCTAAATTCAAATTTTGGATTTCTAAGTGGTTTCCTAAAATTTGTAATTGTGGGAATTTAATTTAATTCTAAATTCAAATTTTAGGTTTCTTAGAAGTTTCCTAAAGTTTGTACCTCTTTATTTATTTATTTAACTATTTCAATAATTTAATATATATATATATATATTCAATTAAGTTTAAATTTGAGATAGTTTAAATAAATAATGCTCCTACAGATTTGCTTTGGTCTACCAACGGTAAACAATTTGAAAAAGAAAGTGTTTAAACTATTCAAATAGTTTAACCGTTGCTTTGACTTTGTCTCCGACGGATTCTTTTTTGAACTGTTTAAATAAATTCGAATCTGTTGAAATTCAAATCAGGTGGCACCTGTTGACCACTGTTTATACCTGTTCGGACAATCCTAACAGGCATGAAGTTGCCTATATATATTGATCCTTTTCCAGCAGTCCGCATTATCAAAAAAGGAAAAAAAAAAAAAAAAACAGTCTCTAACTTTCTATTTGCTGTCCAAACTATTTTTATTTGCATTTCTCTACATTCTAGTTTTAGAATTAAAATTAAGAGAGTATAAGAACACAAGGTTCTAGTTCGCCGTACAAATTTGTGTGGAGTGCTACTACAAGTTTGTAAAGATCATTGTATCTTGGGAGATAGACGTCACTCAACCGTAAGCACCGTAGCAGGGCGAATCTGTCTTAATGATAGAATGTCACACACTCGACTTGGTCTTGAATTATTTATTTGGTTCAACGAAATAAATTCTGTAAGATTTATTTTATTTTGATTGATTTAATTTCAGTTTATTTTATTTACACAGAAGATTGTTTCAACAATCTTAAGACAGATTCGAATTATTCTGTTTACAGAATTTTTCGTTTGTTTCCCTTTTTCATTCTTCGTAAATAATTTCGAAAGAAAATTATTTTATGTGGATTTACAAAATAATATTCTGGTTGAAAAAACAAATAGTGATTATATGCTATTTGACAGATAGTAGTAATATATTGTCTCTTTTCTTTGACAACAACTAGTAGTACGATACTGGTATCATTAACAATTCAGAATATATTTTTGTGGAATTTTTTTCGGAAATTAATTTTGGGTTTTAGAAATTATTTTCTGAGTTTTCATTACTTAAAATTCTGTTTTAGTATTTTAATTTTTGAAGTGCTACAGAAATTAATTTTCTGTGTGGGACTAATTTGGTTGAATAAAATTTTATTTTATTTCCAAATTAATTGAAAAAATAAAAGTTATATTCTTATTTCTTTTATTTTACAGAATTTAATTTCCTGTGTGGAATTAATTTGGTTGAATAAAATTTTATTTTATTTCCAAATTAATTGAAAAATAAAGTTACATTCTTGTTTCTTTTATTTTTACAGAATTTAATTCTGTGCATTTGGTTTAATTTTCTGTGTAGTGTAAATTCTAATTATAATTTTGTTTTATAAATTAGAATTGATGGCTACTGAAACAAATGCCCAAATAAGTACTTCTGTGGTGGCTGCAATTGCACCAACCCCCTCTCCTGTGATGATAGTACCAATAAATTATAAAGAAAAGCCAGAGAAGTTCTCAGGGACTGACTTTAAAAGATGGCAACAGAAAATATTGTTCTATCTTACAACTCTGAACCTGGCTCGTTTTCTCCGTAAAGATGCTCCTATCCTGAAAGAGGATGAAACCGACCTGCAAGTAGCTGCTGCGGTTGATGCTTGGAAACATGCCGATTTCCTTTGCCGGAATTATGTCTTGAACGGACTTGACAACACATTATACAACGTCTACAGTCCAATAAAGACAGCAAAGGAACTTTGGGAATCGTTGGAGAAAAAGTACAAAACGGAAGATGACGGCTCAAAGAAATTTGTGATTGACAGATTCTTGGATTTTGTAATGGTTGATTCAAAAACTGTGATCAACCAAGCTCAAGATTTCCAACTCATTCTGCATGACATTCATGCAGAAGGCATGTCTCTCAGTGAATCCTTCCAAGTTGCAGCCTTAATTGAAAAATTACCAAAAGGCTAGAAGGAATTCAAGAATTACCTTAAACACAAGTGCAAAGAAATTTCTATGAACGAGTTAATTGTGCGTTCAAGGATTGAGGAGGACAACCGCAATTCTGAAAAGATGGCTGGTAAGCTTCCTATGGAGTCTAAGGCAAATGTGGTGGAACATGCTTCAAAAATCAAGAAACGAAAGTCTTCTAGAGAAAGTTCATCACAAGGCTCTAAGGGGGGGGATAATAAAAAGTACAAGTTTAATGGCAAATGTTACATCTGTGACAAAGATGGACATCGGGCCAAAGATTGCCGTAACAAAGGTAAAAGCAAAAGAAGAACGAGCAAGAAGCTTGCACAAGCCCATATGACCGAAGTGGACAAGATTTCCTATGGTGTAGATGACATCAATCTTTCTGCAGTTGTTTCCGAGGCAAATCTTGTCGGAAATCCTAAAGAATGGTGGGTGGACACTGGTGCTACTCGCCATATTTGTACCGACAAAAAGATGTTCACATCTTATTCTACAGTGGACAATGGTGAACAACTTTTTATGAGCAACTTCTCAACTTCCAAAGTTGAAGGACAAGGAAAGATTGTTCTCAAGATGACATCAGGAAAGGAACTCACCCTCAACAATGTGCTGCATGTACCGGACATTCGCAAGAATCTTGTTTCCGGATCTTTGTTGAGTAAGAATGGGTTTAGGCTAGTATTTGAGAGTGATAAATTTGTACTTACAAAGAATGGGATGTATGTTGGAAAAGGTTACATGTCTGATGGCCTTTTCAAATTAAATGTAATGACCGTTGTACCCTCAGTTATTAATAATAATACATCTTCTTCTTATTTGCTTGAGTCTTCAAATTTATGGCATGGTAGACTAGGACATGTTAGTTATGGATCTTTGCATAGTTTAATTAATATGGAATGTTTACCTAAATTTAACATTGATTCAAATCATAAATGTGAAATTTGTGTTGAGGCAAAATTATCTAAAACTCCTTTTCATTCAATTGAAAGAAGTACGGAACCACTTGAATTAATTCATAATGACATTTGTGATTTTAAATCAATTCAAACCAGAGGTGGGAAAAAGTATGTTATCACTTTTATAAATGACCATACTAGATATAGTTATGTTTATTTAATTCGAACCAAGGATGAAGCTTTGGAAACTTTCATTCAATATAAGAATGAAGTTGAAAATCAACTTGGTAAGAAAATCAAGAAACTTAGAAGTGATAGAGGTGGTGAATATGAATCACCTTTTGGTGAATTTTGTAAAGAACATGAAATAATTCATCAAACCACTGCTCCTTACTCACCTCAGCAAAATGGAATTGCTGAAAGGAAAAATAGGACTTTAAAAGAAATGATGAATGCCATGTTGATCAGTTTTGGATTATCTCAGAACTTGTGTGGGGAAGCAATACTTTCTGCTAATTATATTTTAAATAAAATACCCCGAAAGAAAGTGAATCAAACACCTTATGAATTGTAGCATGGAAGAGTATCATCCTACAAATACTTAAAAGTATGGGGGTGTTTGGTTAAAGTGGCTATTCCTAGTCCTAAAAAGACTAAAATAGGTCCTAAGACCATTGATTGTATTTTCATTGGTTATGCTAAGAATAGTAGTGCATATCGGGTTTTGATTCATAAATCAGAACATACCGAAATGCATGTAAATACTATTATTGAATCTCGAAATGCATCTTTCTTTGAATATGTATTTCCAAAGAAGACTGGACAAGAGACTAGTAACAATAAAAGATCTCATGATGCCATTACTAGTCAGGATCAAGAACATGATCAAGAACAAGAACAAGATTTAGATCAAAATGAGGAAGAGGAACCTAGGCGTAGTAAACGTGCTAGAACCTCAAAATCTTTTGGTCTAGATTTTCTAACATATTTGTTAGAAAATGAGCCTTTAACTTTTAAAGAGGCTATGTCCAGTCTTGAAGCTCCTTTATGGAAAGAAGCTGTCAACAGTGAAGTTGAATCCATTTTGCAAAATCACACTTGGGAATTGGTGGATTTGCCACCAGGTTGTAAATCTCTTGGGTATAAGTGGATTTTCAAAAGAAAATTGAAAGCAGATGGATCAATAGACAAATACACGGCAAGACTTGTAGTCAAAGGTTTTAGACAAATTGAAGGTCTAGATTACTTTGACATATACTCACCGGTTACTAGAATAACATCCATTAGAATGCTAGTTGCCATTGCATCTCTATACAATCTAGAAATTCATTAAATGGATGTTAAAATTGCTTTCTTAAATGGTGAGTTAAATGAAGAAATTTACATGGAACAACCAGAAGGGTTTTCTGTTCCAGGGAAAGAAAAAAAAGTGTGTAAATTGGTTAAATTATTATATGGTTTAAAACAAGCGCCAAAGCAATGGTATGAGAAATTTGACAAGGCAATGATGTCAAATGGATTTAAAATTAATGAATGTGACAAATGCGTTTATATTAAAAACACGAACAAAGGTTATGTCATCGTATGTCTTTATGTAGATGATATACTCATCATAGGTAGTAATAACGACATAATTAAAACTACCAAGAAAATGTTGAATAAACATTTTGACATGAAAGACATGGGCATTGCTGATATAATTCTTGGTATGAAAATTACTAAAACATCAGATGGTTATGCTTTGTCACAATCTCATTACATTGAGAAAATACTTGACAAATTCAGCAAAGATGATGATCATCTTGCTAGAACTCATGTAGATGTTAATTTGTATCTTTCTAAGAATATACAGGACAGTATTTCTCAATTAGAGTATGCCCAAATTATTGAAAACTTAATATACTTGATGAACTGCACTCGCCCAGATATAGCTTATGCAGTAAGTAAATTAAATAGATATACGAGTAATCCGGGAGTAGAACACTAGAAAGCAATTATTAGGGTTCTAAGGTATCTCTGATTTACTCGTAATATTGGGCTGAATTATACTAGATATCCAGCAGTACTTGAAGGATACTGTGATGCAAATTGGATATCGGATACAAGAGACTCAAAGTCCACCAGTAGGTATGTCTTTACTCTTGGTGGGGCGGCTGTATCTTGGAAATCTTCCAAACAAACTTGCATTGCTAGGTCTACTATGGAATCAGAATTCATAACCTTAAACAAAGCAGGGGAAGAGACAGAATGGCTTTGCCACTTCCTTGAAGATATTCCAATTTGGCCAAAACCGATACCTGCTATATGCATACATTGCGATAGTCAATCAGCTATAGGTAGAACACAGAGTCATATGTATAACGGTAAGTCACGACACATTCGTCGTCGACATAACACCGTAAGACAACTACTCTCTAATGGAATTATTCCATAGAATATGTTAAGTCTAAAGATAACATAGCGGATCCACTAACCAAAGGGTTAGCAAGAGAGTTAGTTAAGAATTCATCAAGGGGAATGGGACTAAAGCCTATTAAATAAGAGTTACCACAACGGCTATCCAACCTAGTTGACTGGAGATCCCAAGATCTAGGTTCAAAGGGACAACCGAGTTGTGAATAACTCAGAAGGATCACTGAGGAGTCGAACTCCTCCCCATTTCTATGATGAAATAGTGATGTCTGCCGCGTTTTAGGTTAAGTAAAACTTTTAATGATTCTTATATCTAGGTTAACCTAGTGGAGTATAGCAGGATACTCTTCATAAGAATCACCTATGTGAGTGTGAACTGGGCCGGTTTTGTGAGATTTGTGAAGGGCTACAATTCTCTAGAGCACTCTTGAAAGACCAGGTTGTTCAGGGCCAAAATGAACACAATAGTGAGAACTGAACTGTGTCTGGGAATATACTGTGTAAATTTTATTGTCTTGGTTTACACAAACCGTTGAACAGTTCAAGACATCATGTTCACTGGTTAGCTAGTAAATCCGATAGTGTCTTACAAGGGAAGGTTCAAAGCCAAAAGCTACCTATTCTTTGTATAATATTACTAATTTATGTACTCTCTATAATAGATCATGATGTTGCATTTTCTCTCCGTCAAATTTCATTCATGTGGGGGATTGTTGAAAAAATGGTTTAATATATCCATATTTTGGACTGACTTTGAGCCCAAATATTTGAGTGGGCCCCAAACGTCTTTTGGGGTGGGTCCGAAGAGGTGAAGTGTTCCTTACCGCATGACAAGTCACACGGTGAAGACGGAACGTCAAAATTATTTATGAGTGAATAGGAAGTTGACGTTGTTTTCGGTCTAACATTAATTTTTTAGATAAAATTCATTTGGATTTTTTAATAAAAAATTATTGTAAGAATTTAATTTAATTCTAAATTCAAATTTTGGATTTCTAAGTGATTTCTTAAAATTTGTAATTGTGGAAATTTAATTTAATTCTAAATTCAAATTTTAAGTTTCTTAAAAGTTTCCTAAAGTTTGTACCTCTTTATTTATTTATTTAACTATTTCAATAGTTTAATATATATATATATATATTCAATTAAGTTTAAATTTGAGATAGTTTAAATAAATAATGCTCCTACAGGTTTGCTTTGGTTCACCAACGGTAAACAATTTGAAAAAGAAAGTGTTTAAACTATTCAAATAGTTTAACAGTTGCTTTGACTTTGTCTCCAACGGATTCTTTTTTGAACTGTTTAAATAAATTCGAATCTGTTGAAATTCAAATCAAGTGACACCTGTTGACCACTGTTTATACCTGTTCGGACAGTCCTAACAGGCATGAAGTTGCCTATATATATTGATCCTTTTCCAGCAGTCCGCATTATCAGAAAAGGGAAAAAAAAACAGTCTCTAACTTTCTATTTGTTGTCCAAACTATTTTTGTTTGCATTTCTCTACATTCTAGTTTTAGAATTAAAATTAAGAGAGTATAAGAACACAAGGTTCTAGTTCACCGTACAAATTTGTGTGGAGTGCTACTACAAGTTTGTGACGATCATTGTATCCTGAGAGATAGACGCCACTCAACCGTAAGCAGAGTGGCGGCGAATAATCTTAAGATGAGTGTCACACACTCGACTTGGTCTTGAATTATTTATTCAGTTTAACGAAATAAATTCTGTAAGATTTATTTTATTTTGTTTGATTTAATTTCAGTTTATTTTATTTACACAGAAGATTGTTCCAACAAACAATACCCGAGTTTACACATGTTTTGTTACAACTTAAAAATATGATCATAACTTATTTTAATTTAATAATTTATGTTAGATTGTTTACTGCAGTTTCTGTTTATAACTTATTAGGTAGAAATGCTTAAATAATCTAAAATAAAAAAAAATAAAAATAAAAAGTTGATTATCCAAAAATTAAGGAGAAATGTTTTTAATTTCTACTTTTTAATTAGGAATATTAATTTATAAATCTCTTTTCACTTACATATATTTCACTTAATCTAAATTTTTTTCTTATATTCTAATAAATCATAAAAGTGACATAACTATCAAAATATCTTTAGTAATAGAAAAATGCTTGAGAGCTCTAAAATAAGGGCTCTAAACCATGCACTAATGACATGGAAGTGTGTGGGGTCCAGCCTGATGTGATGTTTTAGCTTGAAAATTTTTTTTTTTTGGACATGCCAACTCATTAGAGCTCTTTTAGAGCTCTACTTTTAGAGGTCTATAGCATTGTTGTTAATAATAATAAGGTGAAGCGTCATTAATGTTCAACATGAACATTCACGATATTAAATTTATTTAATGTGAATGTTCATATCACCAAATTATTAAAGATTTAAAAATTATTTATAAGAGAAATTATTCATAAAATACTTTAAATATGAAAATTAAAATTTAATGAATCAAATATTAAAATAATAAGATTTTATTAAAATATAAGAATATCTTATAAATGAATTGAGATACAAATAATTAAAAGAAGTATTTATCTCCCATTTAATTACCATCTTTTTGTGATGATCGACACCAAACATGGCTATTGTACAATAGTACAAGTTCTTGTTGTTGAAGACAGCTTGGTTTGGCTAGTTGTGCAGTATGGATGAGAGACTACGACCCAACGGCTCGGGTACCATGCCCTACACGGAGGACGCGGCTAGCCAGTGTAGTCGTAAAATGATGAGAGAGAGAAGCTAGAGTTACTTACATTGTATTTAACGAATTTAAAAATAGAAAGAGAAAATATTTGTGATATTAAGTGCTTGTTTGGAATTTCTTAAGAAAATATATATTTTTTTTGTATATATATATTTATTTGAATCACATCAATTAATATTTATTAATATTTATCAACATCTCATCTCTACATATTTTTTTATAAAAAGTCAAAAGATATACTTATTTATAACATTTCAAATCATCCCTAAGTAAAATATAAATATATTTTATTTATATTTTTCCTATTTATTAATTTTTTATTTTTAAAAATTTCTATTTAAATTTTTTTTTTTTTATTACAAGAAAATCCTCCTAACCTCCCCAAGTACAATAAGGTATCCTATTAGTCGTTACAAGCGAGGAGACTATAACTTGGAAATTTGCCTCCAAGACAAACTCTGCTTAAGTCAGGACTATAAGTTCCGCTTAAGTCAGGACCCGTACAGTGGGAAAGTATTAAACAATTTAAGATCTAACTTCTTAACCAATTATGCTTCATCCAAGAAATTGGCTCAAAGAAAAAAAATTAAACTTATAACCTTAGAACTTAAATCTCAAACATTAATCACAATGTCACCCACTCCTGAGTTTCTATTTAAATTCTAATCAAACACAATCCAACTGTCTTAAAATTACGTAGCCGACAGGGATGTTGCCGTAGCATGTAGTACCCGGATGGGGTACACTCAGTACCACTACTACGACACTCTGCAGCATTAAAGAATGTGCACGGCTCGGATCCGGGTTGGTTGGGTTTTAACTTTACGGCAGTATCTCTACGTTCACATTCCCTCTCTGTTTCAAAATAATAATCTTTTTGTAAAAAAAATTAATTTTTTTTTGATAGTATAATTATTATACTTTAAAAATATTAATTTTTCAAAACTATCTTTTGATAATATATTTTTAAAAAACTATCAATGTCATAATTATACTTTTTATATTATTAATGAATTTAAAAGAAAGGTAAAATAAGAAATTTATACTATTTTTATACTTGATTTTTAAAAACGAACTAAAATTTTGAGCTAATGAAAATGGAATAAAGGATTAATATTTTGAGACGGAAGAAATAATTTTTACGGTTCGGGTTTGAGGATTATTTTAAAAAGTGTCAAATAAATTAACATTTTAGAAAAATGTTATATGACAGGGATAGGCCCACAAGGACCACGGCCCACCATGAGTAAACCCAAGCCCACCATTTAGACCCTATTACACAACCCGGTCAGTAAAACCGATGCATTGGAAGCCAAGCCGAGAAAGGCCAATGATGCTTGGACACATGGCAGTCTTGAAACGACCCATGTCGTGAGACAAAGATCGCAAAGTTATTGCCACAACGTCACCATTAATGCAACCCATCACGCATTTATTGCGACAACACCCCTCGGTAGGAATGGCACCCTCACCTGAGCAGGGCGAACCACGGCGCAAGCTTTCGGCAAAAAGGTCAGAACGACTAAGACAGCGAAATGATTACCAGAGGATATAAGCAAAGCTCGAAGACAAAAAGAAGGTTAAGTTTTCCATCCCCTCTCTCTCTCTCTACATTTTCTGTCCATCACCTTCTCTAATTCACACACCTGAGGGTTCGCCGGGAGACTACCCCGTTCCCCGATTGAACTTGTTTGCAGGTTATCCAGTGGGCTTGTGGAGCTTGGATCGGTCCAGCCCATTCACGAGGACTCACAGTACCATCAGCTGGCGCCTGTCTGTGGGAAGTGGTTTTATCCGTGCGTCAGTTGTGTTCATTGCCGCCGGAGACCCTTTTCCAGCAACTTTTTTCACCTCATCCGTCACGTGCATGGTAACGACCAGATCCATGGCCTCCCACCACAATGCCGCCGATCACCAGACCGACCCTCCCAATCCAAACAACCCACCACAATACTTCATCGAGCTCACCAACAGCATCAACCGTATGGCCGAACAAAACCAGGCCTTAATCAACGCTCTGCTTCAGCGGAACCTCCTTATTCCTCCACCACCTCCAGATATTCCACCCCATCCAGAACAAGTCCCGAGCCATCTTGTCCACAACCCAATCCTCCCAACTCGGGGCTTGCAACCCACTCACCCACACATACATCCACCCTCCACCGCGTCATGGGTCATAGCTCCGGCTCAGGAGAAGCTAGCGATGTCAACATCTATCTCCTCTGGTGGTGACAACATTCCCTTTGGGACGCCGAGCTTGAGCCATGAAACTCCAACTCCAAGGGGTCATGCACATCCAACATAAGCCCTCCACTGACAAACTCCCGTTTGTCGCCTCCATCCGAGACAAACCCCTACCCCAAGTTCAAAATGCCGCCATCGACCCCTTTTGGGAACAACCGACCACCGTCGACCACAGAAACCTCTGGTACACTCATGATCGTCCATGCTTTCCCTGACGAAATCATGTGCCGAGCCTTCCCCGTGACTTTAAAGGGATCGGGTCCGCTATGGTTCAGCCAGTTGCCACCAGATTCGGTCTCTACATTTCAAAGACCTTAGTGACTCTTTCTGAGCCACTTCATTGGAGCCCAACGCCTGACGTCGGCCACCCAACTCCTCAACATCCGCCGTCGGGCCAGAAGTCATCCTGACTTTGTCACTCGCTTCAACAAAGACTTACAAGTCGCTGAAAATAACAATAAGGTCATCCTCACAGCCTTCATGGCTGGTCTGCGGTCATCCGATTTCCTCTTCTCCTCTCCAAGAACCCTCCGACGTCCATGGCAGCCCTGCTCTCCAAAGCCCAAAAGTACATGAACGCAGGGACTCTCTAGCCGCTCGGCAGACTCCACACTAAATACGACCCAGAGAAAAAAAAAGACCAAGAACCCGGTAACACCCGACCTCATAACCAAATATCCGCTATGCCGATCGACCTCCTCGAGCCGACCGGTTGGCCAGTCACCCGGTCGGTTCGGCGATATACACCCTCAATACTCCCATGGAACAAGTCCTTAACTGATCCAACGGATTACCCTCAAATGGCCTCTTCCTCCACGGAACCCTTCCGTCCAGAAGACCGTCGAAATATTGTCGTTTCCACCAGGATCATGGCCATAACACCGATGACTGCATCAGCCTCAAGGATCAAGTGGAGACCCTCATTCGCCAAGGGCGCCTGAGCCGATTCACCGATACCCGCCCTCATCAGAGGCAAAGGACCGAGCCCCACAGAGACAATCACAGGCATACCCCTCCACGGCGACCAGCTCAACCAGACCAGGGGCGTGACCGACCCCACCAACAACCTCGGCCTCAAGGTAATCCGCCTCCGCCAGTTGGTGAAATCAGAGTTATTTCAGGTGGTCTTGCTTGTGGTGGACCATCTCGGCCACTCAGAGGGCGAGCTTAGAAAGATCTGACAGGCTCGAGACAAGACAGCCATGGTCCGACCCCCAAGCAACCCAAGGAGGGATGAGCCCATTACCTTCACGGAAGCCGACTGTGCAGGCATCCGTTATCCACACGATGATCCCCTTGTCATCTCCACTGTCCTCTCCAATTATAAGGTCAGACGAGTCCTCATTGACAATGGTAGCTCGTCGGACATCATTTTCTCAATCGCTTCCGCCAACCGAAGATCGGGGAAGAGACCATCCCCCACTCCAAACTCCTCTGGTTGGTTTCACCGTGACAGGTGACTTCTCGCTCCATTGACCTACCCATCACCATTGGAGAGTACCCACGGCAGACCACGAAGTTGCCTACTTTCCTTGTTGTTGATCGCCTCACATAACATCATCCTCGCCAGACCGCCTCAACGCCTTCAAGCCATCACATCCACCTATCACCTTGCCCTCAAGTTCCCCACGATTACGGGGTCGAACGGTGAGGAGAAACGTTCGTCGCCAGAGAATGTTATGTGGCCTCACTTAAAGAGGTCAAACTGAAGGAGGCGATGATCATTGAAGGACTTGACGTCCGAGATGAGGATGAACTGATTAGAGGCGAACCCGTGGAGGAACTCGTCGAAGTTAACATTGATCCCACCAACCCACTCAAAACTGCTAAAATCGGCAGCCAACTGCCTTCCCAAGCAAAGGCCGACCTGGCCGCTCTCCTGGCCGGACACAGAGACGTCTTCGCTGACTCATCTGAACATGCTGCATCGACCCCTCTTTCATCACCCACCGCCTCAGTATCGAGCCTCATTTTCGACCTTACCGACAAAGGCAGCGCATTTTCCATCCAGAGCGCAACAATCTCATAGCTGCAGAGGTTGACAAACTTCTCGAGGCCCAGTTTATCCGAAATGTGGATTATCCTAAGTGGCTGTCCAACGTGGTCCTGGTTCGTAAAAACAACGGCAAGTGGCGTCTCTGCGTCGACTACTCCAACTTGAACCGAGCTTGCCCCAAAGATAGTTATCCTCTCTCCCGCATTGATCTGCTGGTTGACGCCACGGCCGGTCATCAAATGCTCAGCTTCATGGATGCTTTCTCAGGGTACAACCAAATCGTGATGCACTCATCCGACCAGGAACACACATCTTTCATCACCGACCGGGGCACATACCACTACCGCGTCATGCCGTTCGGCCTAAAGAATGCTGGGGCCACATACCAACGTCTGGTGAATACGGTTTTCCACCATCAGATCGGACGGAACATGGAAGTGTATGTGGATGATATGCTAGTCAAGAGCAAACTCTCCACCGACCACCTCACCGACCTACGAGAGACTTTTGCCACCCTTCGCAAATATCAGATGAAGCTCAACCCAGAGAAGTGCGCCTTCGGCGTAGGATCTGGCAAGTTCCTGGGCTTTATGGTCAGTCAGCGCGGCATCGAGGCCAACCCTGAGAAGATCAAGGCCTTGATCGAGATGCAGTCACCCAAAACCGTTAAAGAGGTCCAAAGGCTCACCGGAAGAGTGGCAGCCCTCAACCGTTTCATCTCCCGAGCAACGGATAAGTGCCTACCATTTTTCAAAGTACTGCGGCAGACTTTTGAATGGACAATTGAATCAGAAGAAGCCTTCCAACAGTTAAAGCAATGCATGGCCAATCCTCCTCTTCTCTTACAAGCAATTACCGGTGAGCCCCTCTTCCTCTACCTAGCAGTATCAAGCGCCGCAATCAGTGCAGCACTCATCAGGGAGGACGGCTCGGTCCAACGGCCGGTCTACTACATCAGCCGGGCTCTCAGGGGAGCGGAGCAGAACTACCCCCTATTAGAAGAGTTGTCTCTGGCCTTGGTCACTGCCTCCAGACGACTCCGTCCCTACTTCCAAGCCCATTCCATAGTGGTTCTCACCGACCAGCCCCTGAAGAAGGTCATGCAGCAACCCGAGCTCTCAGGAAGACTAATCATGATTAGTCGATGAGAACTAAGCCAGTTCGACATCTCTTATCGCCCCCGGACAGCAATCAAGGGGCAAGCCGTAGCCGACTTCATCTTGGAATTTACCAATCCAGCCCCAACCACTAACCCCGCGCCCCCACCAACTCCACCAGAGCCCGAAGATCCTCATTGTTGGACACTCAATGTTGACGGCTCGTCTCGCGAGGAAGGAAGCGGGCGCCTTATCCTCACATCTCGAAGGAGGTTATTTCAAATGTGCCCTCCGCTCTTGTTCATGACCACAACAATGAGGCGAGTCTGGCATTGATAGCAGGACTTCGTCTAGCCAAAGACATTGGGGTTAGCCACATCCACGTGTTGATGACTCCCAACTTATCGTCGGCGGATCACGGGTGAATTCGATGCCGGATACCACAATGCGGACTTCTGAGACATGGCTCTCACCCTTGTTCGTCTCTTCAACACCTTCCAGATCAGACACATACCTAGGGCGGAAAACTCCAAAGCAGATGAGATGGCTCAGCTCGCCTCCGCCGACCAATCCGACCTCAGCCATGGAGTCCGCCTCGAATACCTGACTCAGCCGGCCATCTCACCCGACCTGCAAGAAGTGCAATTCCTTCAGACGGAACCCATTCCTTGGGCATCCGACATCTTCCTCTTCTTGACCACTGGAGAACTCCCAGATGACCAACAACAGGCTGCCAAGGTCAGAGCTCGATCGGCTAACTACATTCAGTCGGCGGCCCTTTAAGCGGTTTCTCACGGCCGTACCTCCGATGTCTCAGCCCCGCCCAAGCAACCTATGTAATGCAAGAGATCCATGAAGGAATATGTGGCAATCATTCAGGTGGTAGATCTCTCGCACACAAAGTACTCCGTACGGGCTACTTCTGGCCGACACTCAACAAAGATGCCTCTGATTTCGTGCTGAAATACGACAAGTGTCAGCGCTTCGCCAACATCGCCCATGCTCCTCCCACTGAGCTGATCACCCTCTGCAGCCCTTACCCGTTCGCCAAATGGGGTATCGACCTGGTTGGTCCACTTCCCACTGGTCGAGGCCAGACCAAGTTAGCAATTGTTGCCATTGATTACTTCACCAAGTGGGTCGAGGCAGAACCTCTCGCCTCGATCACCGAACGGAACACCACCAAGTTTATCTGGCAATCGATTGTCTGCAGATTTGGCATCCCTCAGGCCATCGTCTCTGACAACGGCAAACAGTTCGACAATGCTAAATACCGGAAATTTTGTGCAGATCTCCAAATTCAACCATGCTTCTCTTCTCCCGGTCACCCCCAAGCAAATGGCCAAGTTGAGGTCACCAACCGCTCTCTCCTGAAGATCATCAAAACTAAGCTCGAGTCGCTAAAGGCCTCTCGGGTGAGGAACTACCACATGTGCTCTGGGCCTGCAGAACCTTTGCTGGACTCCTCTGGGAAACCCTTTTCGACAACATATGGTATTTGGCGGTCATTCTCAGAGAAGTCGGTCTGTCCACCCCAGGTCTTACATCCAGATCTCGCCTCGCCGAAGAACCCGTCGGCGGACTGGATCTCATCGAGAGCTTCAGAGAGGCTGCCGATTGGCTTGCATGCAATGAAAAATGAGAACACACTACAACCGCAGAGTCCGGCAGGAGTTCTCCATTGGCGACCTTGTCTTGAGAGAAGCAACTCTTGCCACAAAGAATCCAACCGAGGGCAAATTGGCGACCAAATGGGAGGGCCCTCGTGGTGAAGGCCCGCCCACGGCCAGCACTTACCGACTTCAAGATATGGATGGCGAGACCTCCCCATCCTCGAATCTTGAACATCTGAGCGTTACTATCAATGAATCCTTTCTTTTGTATTGCCAAAATCAGTATTTTCCTTTTTCAATACATAATACAAATACCGGTGAAGTTCCAACTTTCTATACTTCAACCGTTCAATGTAGCTTCCATGAAACTTTTATTATTTGCCACCTTCAAAAGCCTCGGCAGACCGAAATCTTCAAAAGCCTCGGTCCGTGAGGCAGGCACTTTCAAAGCCTCGGCACTGAGCACCTTCAAAAGCCTCGGTCAGAGCACTTTCAAAAGCCTCGGTCAGGCACCTTCAAAAGCCTCGGCGGATCGAAAGCACTTTCAAAGCCTCGGTCAGGCTGGCACTTTCAAAAAGCCTCGGTCCGACTGAGCACCTTCAAAAGCCTCGGCCGAGAAAGGCACTTTCAAAGCCTCGGTCAGGCTGAGCACCTTCAAAAGCCTCGGCCAGACCGAGCACTTTCAAAAGCCTCAGTCCGACCTGAGCACTTTCAAAAGCCTCAGCCCGACCTGAGCACCTTCAAAAGACCTGAGCACTTTCAAAAGCCTCAGTCCGACCTAAGCACCTTCAAAAGCCTCGGCCAGACCGAGCACTTTCAAAAGCCTCAGTCCGACCTGAGCACTTTCCAAAGCCTCGGTCAGACTGAGCACCTTCAAAAGCCTCGGCCGAGCCCTCAGAGCACTTTCAAAGCCTCGGTCAGACTGAGCACTTTCAAAAGCCTCGGTCAGACTGAGCACCTTCAAAGCCTCGGTCAGACCAGGCACTTTCAAAAGCCTCGGTCAGGCTGAGCACTTTCAAAAGCCTCGGCCGACTGAGCACTTTCAAAAGCCTCGGCCGAAAGCACTTTCAAAAGCCTCGGTCCGACCACTTTCAAAGCCTCGGCGGTGAGCACTTTTCAAAGCCTCGGCCGGACCTCGGCGGCTTAACCACAATTTCAAAATAATTTGACACTCAGTCATATTTTAACGGTGTTCTCCCATGTCTCATTTGCAAATCACATGTTCAACATTACATATCAGTCTACCTTTTCAAGGTAATTTGACACTTAGCCAATATTTTAAAGATGTCTGCCCATATTTCATTTGCAAATCACATCTTCAACTTCACATTCCAGTTTACCTTTTTAAGGTACTTTTGACACTAAGGCATGTTTTTAAGACGCAAGCATTCACTGAAAACATCAGTACATCAAATAGTCACAAGAAAAACAAAACAAGACCAAACCAACACAAGGAGAAATACACTGAAATCATCAACTAGAACCATAAGTGCCATTTTATTCCTTCAAAAATGTGTGTACAAATTACTTACATCCTTTTCAAAAGAAAAGAAAAAAAAAAAAAAAAACAATCAACCACAACTCCTGAGTCTACTCATCATGCAGATCACTCCTCCTCCTCGCTCGAGACGAGGGCAGCTTCTTCAATCCTCGCCCGGTGGGAGTGCAGGCTCGTCATCTTCTCCAACCACCACACTACTCAGGTCTAAATGCGAAGCGGCTCCTCGGCCTCGGCTTGAACATCTTCCAACATGTCCCCAAGATACTCGGCCATTTCGTGCTTATAGTAGTCGATTCTTTGAAGCGTTGATAATCTCAGACTCTGTCCTCACCCCAAAGACTGTCACGATGACCCAAAGACCCTGCAGACCCCACCCCAGTAAGCCGGCTGACCGGCGTCGATCGCCATCTGAACTCGGAGACCCTTTGAATTGTGTAACATTGCAACATAAAGATCGGGGTAGTGCCTCTCCGAGGCCGCCGCCTTCTCTTCATTCGGCTCCTTTTGTAGGGCCTCCTTGACTCTGACCTTGGCTCTCTCACCTCCATTCTTTCCTCCAGACCTCCCCCTCTGCAGCCAACCTTCCCCTCTCTGCTTCAAATTGTTTCAACAGGGCCTCCCTCTCCACAGCTACCCTGCTCCGCTCCCCCTCTGCCTTGGCCACCTCGTCCTCCAACGCCCTTCGCAGAGCCTCCACCTTAGCATCTGCCTCATCTTTTTGCTTCACCAGCTCTTCGTTGTTGTTCAGGGCCTCTTCATGCCGATCATTGGCAATAGCGAACTTTCTTTGGGACTCTGCCAACTTTTACGCTCACCGACCATTGAACTCGAGTGACACAACCTGCGGCGTGTATCCTCCACTCGGCTTGATCGCTTCGATCAGGCACTCGTCCATTTTGCCTTCTCCATCTTACTTCTCCAAGTGCCTCGGCCTTCTCGCCCGACTGGCTCCCCCCGCCTTCTTTAGGAGAGCCCCTGCCAGGGGAGTTACTTCCATTTGAGCGGAGCATAACCCCCTCAGCAGGTCGGCTTCATTGAACCTGGCGGCCGCCCGCAGGTCTGACCCTTTGGCAATCTTCAACAGACGGCACCTACTGGTAGCCCCACTTCCTTCTACCTCCCAACTGACGCATGGCGTGGTAGAAGGCGGTGTTCAGACCCACTCCCCCCTCCTGGGGGACAGAACCCTTTTGGGTCTGTTGCTCCCCACTTGGCCCCACACTGCTTACACTCCCTGCCACTTGCATTGCTGGGACCACCTCCACAGCCTCCAGTACTGGGACGACTTTTGCTGCTTCTGCTACCTCTGGAGCTTCCCTCACAGTCTCCACCATGGTTGGGGCCCCCTTCACTTTCTTGGGCCCAGGCTCCCCTGCAGCCTCTCCAGGGGCACTTCTCTTCTTCTTCTTCTTCAGAACCTCCCCCTCCTTCCTGGCCCTCTCCTTCACAGGGTCCACAGGGGGCTTTCGCGGCTCGAAGGTGTTTAAGTCCTTCCCTCCCATTTGTGGGCGAGGCACGATCCTCTCTTCATACCATTGGGCGGTCGGTCGTCTGAGCCTTCGAACCTACTGGCCTCGGCGAAAGGGCTTGATCCTCAGCCTCCTGCGCCTTCCTCCTCGCCTCCAACTCTGCTCGGTCCAGATCTCCTCCGGTCGGCTGAGGACCCAGCCTTGTCTCAAACAAAGCAGACGGCTGTACAAGCTCGTCCCACCTAACCTTCTCCTTTTCCCTCCATTCTTTCACCCTTTTCACCCTCTCCTCTGCCTCCGCCCCCAACTTTGCCTCCACCGTCTTCATTGGCACCTTCGGATGATAGACCCTTTAACCCCTCCGTTGCGAAACATAGAACCACGTCGCCAACCCTTAATCGGCGTGGTAGACCACCACAAGCCCTTCCACCACGCTGAAGGGTGACCCATGTTTCTTCAGCGACGAGGCTTTGTAGCAAGCGAAAAACTCCTCCACTACCATTCCCCTCCCCTCATTCGCCTTCCCCCATGCATTCGCACAGGCCAGCAGGATTTTCCAAGCGTTGGGCATCAACTGGCCTGGCGCTATTTCCAGGTGGTTGAGCACGTCCACCACTATTTGAGGCAGCGGCAGCCTCAATCCTCCCTTCAGAGCCTCCTCATACAAGGAGAACCCCCCTGGCCTGCTGTCCGATGGCCTCTCCGTTGATGTTGGCAACAAGAACTCCACTTCTCTCCGGAATTGCACTTCGCGGATAGCTACCAACTCCGCCTCTGTTAGTCGATCTGTCGCCTTTGTGTGCCAATGATCTCGCCCCACCTCACTAATCGATGTGAGGCGCCACCAAGGTGGAACCATGGAAACGCCTCGTCGATTCTCCCACCTTTCTCCATACTGTATTGAACTAATTCCTCTGCGTCGACATCTCCTAGTGGATCTACCCTGACAATTGCGGTCTCTTCGTGAGCCATTTCTATGCAGTGTTTGCGAATAGCTTCTGATGCAGGTGCTAAGAAATTGAAGAAATGCCTCAATGGAGTATCGTGAGCAACGAAGGAACTGATACTTGGAGCGTTTTCAGTTTTTGTAAAGAAGTAAGTAAATCGAATGATACCAAAGGCCCACGGTTTACCCGTATTCCAAGGGTCCAAGTTAATTTTCGCCAGTTTGAAAAACTTTTCAAATCATCCGCCAAAATTGTACCATCAATGCCCATAATAATGCCCTGACGTTTCACTCCTGATCCAACGCTTGACGTTTCCCACGTAATACGGTCTGACCCGATGCATCGACTTCTCTTCCGCTCGGCAAATCACCACAGCCTCCCCTCTTGCGTACCCGCTTCGGCCCTCACGCTTTCGGCCACCACCCTCACGGTCGGCCTCACCCGCTCGGCCGCCCTCACGCTCGGTCACCCTGGTCGGCCTCACCCGCCGGCCGCCTGCTTTCGGCCTCGGCCACCTCTGCTGCCGCCGCCTCCCGCCGGTCACCCTCACGCTCGGCCTCACCTCCCGCCTCACGCTCGCCTCCCACTGGTCGGATTCATCCCTACTATTCTTATTCCTTCGTTGGACTAAAATTGCACTGGGAATGGGGACTCTCGACAGGATAGGCCCACAAGGACCACGGCCTACCATGAGTAAAACCAAGCCCACCATTTAGACCCCATTACACAACCCGGTCAAGAACCGTGCAAATACCGAAGCCAATGCGAAAGGCCAATGATGCTTGGACACATGGCAAGTCTTCAGCCCATGTCGCAGACAAAGATCTCGCAAAGTTATTGCACAAAGACGTCACCATTAATGCAACCCATCACGCATTTATTGCGACAACACCCTCGTAGGAATGGCACCCCCTCACCCTGAACGAGACGAACCACGGCGCAAGCTTTCGGCAAAAAGGTCAGAACGACTAAGACAGCGAAATGATTACCAGAGGATATAAGCAAAGCTCGAAGACAAGAAGAAGGTTAAGTTTTCCATCCCCTCTCTCTCTCTCTACATTTTCTGTCCATCACCTTCTCTAATTCACACACCTGAGGGTTCGCCGGGGGATTACCCCGTTCCCCGATTGAACTTGTTTGCAAGTTATCCAGTGGGCTTGTGGAGCTTGGATCGGTCCAGCCCATTCACGAGGACTCACAGTACCATCATTATATGTCTCAAATTTTCTACTAAATAAATGACCAAATGTCTCATATGGGTGTGGTGACCCCACACCCATATGAGACATTTGGTCATTTATTTAATAAAAAAATTGATATCCTTAGCATTACCCAACTTTTTATTTATTATGAAAAAATATACAAAAAATAAAAATAAAATGATGTGATTCAAAAAATCAAAAAATTGGTTTATAAGTCACTTTTCAAAAGAGACCTCAATTGGATAGATTCGGACGAAAAAAATTGTAGATGAATCATTAAACTCTGACTTATAAGGTATTTAGGATAATCTAAATAAATATATTTTTTAAATTTTTATAAAAAAAATATGTAAAAAAATAGAAAGGTAATGTGACTCAAATAAACACACTTATCTAAATAGCCCCTTATAAATTGTCCTATTTTATGCTCAAAAATTTTCTTAAATTCAATGATATGTAAGTGCGATGATTAATTAGACCAAAGGATACTAAGCGCAATGGTACATGAAGTTTTTTAGAACAGTAAAGGTCAGAAATTTAAGATTCAAGTTAATGGACTATGATCCTTTCATTGTAGTCTAACTTATTAATCTACTAACAATCTATAGTATGGCAAAAAAAATTGAAATAATTAGTTGATAATTAAAAAAAATATAAAGAAAGAAAATTATCTTATATATTTATTAAACTGTTACATTATTGAGTTTAGAAAGTAAATATAATTTTTGGGTCTGAAGTAACATAATTCTCAATTCAATAATGGTTCCTATAAAATTAAAAATGTATAAGTCTTCTAGAGACCACAAAAAGGCATGGTGACAGGATTAATCCGAGTAATTTAAGTCTAGTTTAATATTTTTTAAGATTTGAATAAAATATTTTTTAAAATGACACAAATTTAGATAAAAATTTAAAAGATCTAATTAAATTTGGTCAAATCTGGGCAACTCTCGACCAGAGCTAGCCCTGACCCAAGGTGACCAAGGCAACCCATCTTGAATAATGAATGCCTGGCACTGTTCTTGTCGTATCCGCTTTCTGTTGCTAGCATCGTGTCTGGGTCATTACTTTCTTGTTCTTCACATACTTACTTAGTGCCTGTGCACTTGACTTTATCTTTGAACTTTGTCGTCTTCTTGACTATTTTTCTCTTTTTTCATTCAATCCTCTGGCTTTTTCTCTTTCTAGCTCTTTTGCTTAAATCTGTCATTGTTCCAAGCTTTCAAGCTTCTGCAACTGTCTTCGTTCCTCTCCTCCGGTGAAGTTTACGTCATTCTATCATTGTCGTCAGACTTCGGCAATTCTCATTCCGGCTTCCCTCTTTCTGGTAAGCCACTGTTTCCTCCTGGTTTTATTTCTTGTTGCTTTCCAAGAAGCTCTGCTTCATTGTTAATCACCATTGTTGTTTTACCCGTTGTTTCCAAATCATCTTCTGTTGATTTCTGCCACTGTTCTTGGCTTGACACACCTGTGCAATCTTTTTGTCTTGATTTCCTGATAGTTTCATCACCATTCTTGATTACGAATTACATTCTTGTTTCTGTTTTCTGTGTCTTTTTCCAGATTCTTGCTTTCAATCCTTGCCTTCAAACTCCGAAGTGCCAATCGCCGAGAAGAGCCTTGATCAAACTCTTCGGGAGATCGATCTTTGAGCTCAAGGCGAGAAAATTTCTTGAGAGAAGTCTTCCCAACTGTCTTCTATATCCTACAATTGATGCCGAGTAGTTTTATTCCCTTCTTTTACTCCTTGTACCTTGTACCTTGTACTTTTCTGTCTTTATATGCTTTTAATCGGGCCGACGTGCCATTTTTGTAGTCTGAATAATTTATTTTTCAATATTAGGCGAAGTGCCTTTTTCTTTTTTAAATGCATTTCTCGATTTCTTCTTTGAATGTATGTCTTCTTTTTACGCTCTTGTATGATTCTATACTTAGAATAATTTGCATGTCTTCAAAGTACACCTTGGTGTGCAATCTCTTCGAGTAAAATACCTCTGTCACAACTTCTAATCTTGCTCATCTCGGCCTTGTCCTAATACTTGAAAATATTATAACAAATATTTTCACAAGTGTTGCTTAGGACTTGTCACTTTCTCAATATCTTCTATCAAGACTTCAGTTTTCCATATTTCAAGTTTTGACAACCTGGTAGTCTCGGCAAGTACGCAGATATTGCTTGGGCTTGACTTTAACTTGTAAATTTTTCTCAAAAATTTCAACAAGTGTTTAACCATCATCCTTTATCATAACCTCGGCTTAACTTCAGCTTATAAAATTTTCTCGAAATTTTAACAAGTGTTAAGCCATCTTCCTTTATCATAACCTCGGTTTAACTATAACTTGTAAATTCACACAGAATTTCAACAAGTATTTAAACCAATCTTATTCCGATACGACATCGGTTTAACTTCAACTTGTAAATTCACACAGAATTTCAACAAGTGTTAAACATAACCTCGATTTAACTTCAACTTGTAAATTCACACAGAATTTCAACAAATGTTAAACATCATCTCGGTTTAACTTCAACTTGTAAATTCACAAAGAATTTCAACAAGTGTTAAATATCACATTGGTTTAATTTCAACTTGTAAATTCACACAGAATTTCAACAAGTGTTAAACATCATCTCGGTTTAACTTCAACTTGTAAATTCACACAGAATTTCAACAAGTGTTAAACATCACATCGGTTTAACTTCAACTAGTAAATTCACACAGAATATCAACAAGTGTTAAATATCACATCAGTTTAACTTCAACTTGTAAATTTACACAGAATTTCAAGAAGTGTTAAACATCACATCGATTTAACTTCAACTTGTAAATTCACACAGAATTTCAACAAGTGTTAAATATCACATCGGTTTAACTTTAACTTGTAAATTCACACAGAATTTCAACAAGTGTTAAACATGACCTCGGTTTAACTTCAACTTGTAAATTCACACAGAATTTCAATAAGTGTTAAACATCATCTCAATTTAACTTCAACTTGTAAATTCACACAAATTTCAACAAGTGTTAAACATCATCTTAGTTTAACCAACTTGTAAATTGCTACAAATTTCAACAAGTAGTAAACATCATATCGGTTTAACCAACTTGTAAATTGCTACAAATTTCAACAAGTGGTAAACATCATCTCGATTTAACCAACTTGTAAATTGCTACAAATTTCAACAAGTGGTAAATATCATATCGGTTTAACCAACTTGTAAGTTGCTACAAATTTCAACAAGTGGTAAATATCATCTCAGTTTAACCAACTTGTAAATTGCTACAAATTTCAACAAGTGGTAAACATATTCTTCTTCTCTCTACCCCCTACATGGCTTCCACATACTCCTTTGCGAACCTTATAAAAGGTCTTCAACCTGGCTAACTGCAGTCCAACCTTGTGTGTTTTCTTTTTTATCTTCTGGGATCTGAGATTTGCTCACTGAGCTCTTCTCTTTTCGAACTTAAGTGCCGAGATCTTGTCTGCTAGAATCTTGGATCTGCTCACTCAAGTTGAGCTCTTCTCTTCTCGGACCTACTCATCTAGGCCGAGATCATGTCTTCTAGGATCCGGGATTTGCTCACTTAGGCTGAGCTCTCATCTTCTCGAGCCTACTTGTCTAGGCTGAGATCATGTGTCTTCTCGGATCCGGGATCCAAGATCTAGAATCCGGGATCTGCTCACTTAGGCTGAGCTCTCGTTTTCTCAGGCCTACTTGTCTAGGCTGAGATCATGTCTTCTCGGATCCAGGATCCAGGATCTAGAATCCGGGATCTGCTCACTCAGGATGAGTTCTTCTATACTTGAGTGTTATCTCCTTGGGAGCGCTCATGCCCCCTGTCTTTGCATCCCTTCTGGAAGGGTCTTCGTTCCTCCGCAGGTATCTATCCTTCCATACCTGGAGGTCATCTTCGTTGTAGTATCCGCTTCGATCTGTTGTCTTTGGTACGTCACCTTCTTAGCCGGTGTCTTTCACTCCGTGACTCTGGTCACGAGTTTCTGTGTTGCGGTTGTCCCCTTCAACATCGACGTTGATAAGTCTCCCATTTCCAGCAGGAGCGTTGTCTCCAGTTTGATCCTTCTGTCCGTCATTGACCATCCATTCTTCATTCTTTCATTGGCCATCTATTCTTCTTTCTTTCCTACAGACGGCGCCAAATTGTGTGAGTAATTTTCTGACCACACTGCCCGCTTAGTATCCAGCTGGAAAGCACCGACAGAATAGATGGCGCCTGACTAACCTGCAACAGAAATATAAGAATCCCGCGGTGGTTCGCCACCTAGAGGTACTCCGACGATCAAGTCAGTACTCAATATCTCTCAAAGATAATCCATTATTCAACTCACAAGCTTGAGCATAAAAAGCATACCTTAGACCCATGGGGGTGCCTCTCTTTTATAGCCAACATAAACCTAGTCCCAATAGAAGCCTAACTTCTATGGACTCAGGATTACTGCTAATCTTAGACTCCCAGTAAGATTAGGATAAACTCTCTAAGAGTCTTATCTTAATACAAACTAAAGTCTTCTTTCATTCTAGGACTCTTGTCCCTCATCCAGGTTGAGTTCCTTTTTCATTTTAGGACTCTTGTCCCTTATCTACTTATCTCGGATTCCAATATCTTCGAAGATAACCTCGGCCTTGCCGAGATCATCTTAGCATCACGACCAGGACACGTGGCACCTCGGCTGACACGTTGGCGTCACCTTGCCACGTGTTGGTACTCAGAAAATATATCCCCACATAAGTTGTTGTTTGGCAACTTAGTAAAGATTAAATAATACAAAAAGAAAAAATATATTAAACAAGTTAATAAAACAAAATGTCACATCTAAATCATAATCAATTTTTTTTTTTCACAATTATCACATCCAAACCAAAAAAAAAATGTTCTTCTCATACAGAGCTAATTTAGCCAGGCTAAATTAGTTCTTCCCAAACGAAGCTTTAATTGAAGGTTTTTAGAACATCTCCAACTCTTTTTTTTTCTTTTTTTTTTTAATTTGATTATAAATTTGAGTAAAAAACTTGATTTAATATGAATTACTCAAACTCTTTCATCAAATTTTCTAGAAAATCTTTCTAAAAATTTTCACTACAACAAAAATATACTTTAGTGGCACTACACTAGTGGCATATTTTTAGAAAATGCCACAAAAAATGATATTTAGTGGCACGCTTTTGAAAAATGCCACAAAACGACAAACATAAAAGGCTCTAGTGACATTTCAATGAACAAGTGTCACAAAACTACAACAAAAACATACTTTAGTGGCACTACACTAGTTGCATATTTTTAGAAAATGTCACAAAAATGATATTTAGTGGCACGTTTTTTAAAAATGCCACAAAACGACAAACATAAAAGGCTCTAGTGACATTTCAATGAACAAGTGTCACAAAACTATAACAAAAACACACTTTAATGAGACTATACTAGTGGCATGTTTTTAGAAAATGCCACAAAAATAATATTTGGTGACACATTTAGATAAATGCCACAAAGCCACAAACATATAAGGCTCTAGTGGCATTTCAATAAAGAAATGACACATTAATTTTATGGCATTTTCTAAAATAATGACATAAAAAATTATGTTCGTGACATTTACCAACAGATGCCACTAAACTTTACTAGCAATGGCATTTTTTTAAAAATGTCAGGACACTAGGTAGGTGCAAATTACTTTTTATGGCACTTAAGTGAAAAGTTTCATAAACAAATATTTTATAGCATTTTGAGAAATTAAGTCAAAAACTTTCCAAGCTTATAATGACATTTTTGAAAAAACAAAAAATGCCAATATATTTTTAAAATTTTTACAATGCAATAAATGATTAAAAATAAATAAATTAAACTCAGTGTACACTACAGGAAAAAGCATATTCGGCGACTAAATTTCCTGACCAAAAAAATTTGGTCGCTGAAAGTATAGCTTTCAGCAACCAAAATAGCATTAGTAGCCAAAAGTAAAGCTTTTTGGCGACTAAACAATTTTAGTAGCCAAAAGTCTACAATTGGCGACCAAAATTAAGTTTGGTCGCTGATTATATGGGTTTTAGTGACAAAAAAAATTTTAGTAGTGGTAATGCTTTTTGGTAACTAAAAAAATTTTAGCAGCCAAAAGTCTATAATTGGCGACTAAAAAATAAGTTTAGTGGCCAAAAGTGGTTATTTTTACCGCGGGAGAACTAAAATCCTAAGGCGGAAATTAAATTTTTTGGCAACCAAAACTTTGGTAGTTGAAAGTGCATCTTCGGTGACCAAATCCGATTTTGGTCGGCAAAAGTTAAGTTTTTTAGCAACTAAAAAACAATTAGTAGCCAAAAGTATAGAATTGGCGACTAAAAAATATTTTTAGTCACCAGAAGTGGTCTTTTTTTATTTTACAAGTAAATAGTTTATTTTACATAAATTATGTTCAATAAAATAATTATGTTTATACATATACTTTTATATTAATATAGATGTATGTACTATATAAATAATATATGTTGCATATATAATCATATGGTGCTATAGAGGTGTAGTAGGAAGAGTGTGGTGTATAAGGTTTATGGTGCGGGAGGTTGGCTGTTCGAGTCTCTACAAGAGCAGATCAAATTGTTCTACAACGAATTATCGTCGCGAATGGCACTTGATAGCGTCACGAATAGTGCCTACCATGACATTAAAGTGTCACTAAAAGGTTTTAGTCTTGATGGTGTAATGACACTTATAAGTGTCACTAACTCTTTTTTTTAATGGCGCTTGATAGTGCCACAAATAATATATATCATGACATTAAAATGTCATTGAAAGTTTTTAGCCATGATAGTGCAGTGGCACTTGCAAGTATCTACTGTGGCACTCGTATCTATCGTGGCACCGATAGAAGTGGCACTTGTTCAAAATGCCACAAGACCAAAAAATGTCATTAGAAGAATAGTTTTGTGGCACTTTCAAATGTCACTAAACTAAGAAAATGTTGTAGTGTTTCTTCAAAATTTATCTTCAATATCTTTTTAAATTTTTATCAAATTCAAATTTAATGAATTCTAAATTTGATTAAAAAAAATGTTTCTCTTTTAAAGACTAAATAAATATATATATATATTGATCTTATTCATTCTAGGCAAAGCTCACATTACATAAATTTTAAATTTATAGTTTACACCTTTAAAGTAAAAAATTTTAATGAATAATTTTTTTTTATTATTTATATATAAAGGATCCCAATTTTAAGACTCTACCTTGGATCTTAAAAATCTCAGGGTCGACCCCGCTCTCGACAATTCGAGTTGGGCTTCGACAATCTCTTAGACCTCGTTTTGGCAAATGGTGATTTTAGCAAAAAAGTCAAAGTTGTTAAAAAAAATCAAAAAGCTAAAAATCTATACCAAAAAATTAAAGATTTTTTTTTCTCTCTACTTTTTGCACATATTTTCGTAAAAAACTAAAAAGTTATCCTAAACATATTAATTTTTTTTATATTATATTTTAGTTAAAAAATCAAAAAGTTACTAAAAAAACTTGTTCCCAAACGAGACCTTAATATGCTAAATTGCATCCTTACGTGGGACTCCCTCACTTTTTTTAAAAAAAAAAAAAAGAACCATACTAAGCAAATATAAATTCCTGGCCAAATTCGTTGCCAAAAGTAGTTTTATCCAAATATATATCGCAGCTTAAGCCCAAGGCTGAGAAAAAAAATAGCTAACTTCATAGATTAGTCCAAATTCAACCAAATTGTATGATTTAGCATTCGGTTCATGCATTTTATCTAACATTTCATAGAATTGAATAAAGTTATAGAGTGTTTTGAGAAGATAGTTTTAAATTTTTTTTTTTATTTTTTTTGAGAGAAAAAGTAAATTGAAAGCTGAGAAGCGACTTTTAACCTGCTTCTCAAAATATGCTTATATATAGGCCTTGGTTGACTTTTTGATTAAAAAGATCAAAATGTAAATTAAAAATTTTATAAAAAAAAGTAATAAAAAAAAAAGCCTTACATATGAGTTATTTATAACATTTCATATAATTAAAAAAGATTTATTTTCAAACATAATCAAATTTTTTTCTTTTACGAAAAATATTTGAAAACAAAAATTACATAAAAAAAAAAAATCAAACTCCAAACGAGACGATATGATACATCATACATGTTAGATATTTTTTTTTGCAACATACACCTAATACTACTACATCATTCCATTTTCTTGGCATTTGAACATTGAACTTCTTGTACTATTGTCACATATTGGTTGCTTGACTTTTCGGCTCTAGTTTGGCATGAAAAGTTGGGAGATTTTTTTTTAGTTAAAGAAGTCATAAAAAAGATAAAATATATTAAAAAGTTAATAAAATGAAATATTATATTAAATTATAATTTTTTTTTTCATAAAAGTTAAAAAACTCAATTCAAATGAGACTTTTAATCCAAGTTAAAATAGCTAAAAATCTAAAAAATTAACTCACTTTCCAAATGAAATCTCAATCCGATTTCGTGATTGGCAAGTTGACTTAGGGGTCAAGTTTTTTTAGTGTTGAACTGGGTTTCCAAACTGTAACTAATTACTTTTAGTGAATAATTTACAAAAGTTAAAAAGTTATTAAAAAAATTAAAAAATTTATACTATTTGGAGAAAACTTGTAGGGAAAGTTTAGAGGACAAAATTATTATTTTGTCTTTTGAATTCAACTACCCAAAAATCAAAGAGTCAATAATGATAGAATGGTCATTTTAATTTTACTACAATATTTTATTACACATTTTTTCATAAAAAGACAAAAAGTTATCCCAAATATACATCTTTTTTTTTCTAATTTTTTTAACTAAAAATTCAAAAAGTACACTTATATAACACATCTCAAACAACCCCAATCAATTTTTGGATTAGTTTAATATGTTTTAGGGGTACTTACCAATTAGTCCTGTTAACTAGACTTATTTACCTACAGGTCCTAACTAATAAATTTAATACTATAAAAATAAGAGAGTGATAAATTTATCACTAAAAATTTATTCATAAAACAAAGAGACTGATAAATTTATCACTATAAAATTATTCATAAAAAAAAAGACTGATAAATTTATCTTTATCACTTAATAAATTATATCAAATATGATTTAATGGGTAATAAGTCTTCAAAGTAGGACCTATTGGGTAATAAGTCTCTAAAGTAAGACCTATTGGTAGTTTATCCTATGTTTTATAGTTTGATTTGATTATAAAATTTTTGGAACCAAACCATAAAATAAAGGGGCATACAAGTCTCATATTGTGAACTTATTCTCCATTAAGTTCTAGATAAGATTATTTGCTCCTTGAAGTCTCATTAATTTTTAATAGATCAATTTATCCTTAATTTACTCTTCTAAGTCCTCCATCACTGCCAGATGTCTTACTACATGCTTGGTGTGAAAAGTTGATGTCTTCATTATCTGTCTTACTTTTAGACCCACTCTCCAATAACAACAATCAAACATGCCGTTCTCTCTCATTTGTTTTCTTTTCTCTTTTTTTTTTCTTTCAGACTCCCTCTTAAGCATTTTGACTTTGGTTCTCTCCTCATCTATCTCAACACCACCATCATCCTTCTTCTCCACCATGCCAAATCAAAAAAAAATCATCGTGCAATTTTCAATTTTCAATTTTTTCATTCTTAGTTTTGGAATTTTCAATGGTTGTGCAAAAACTAAGAAATTTTCATAAACAATGGTTGTGTAAAATTGAGAAATTTTTCAATTTGTTCTAGTTTTAAATTTGAGAATATTATCAGTTTAAAACTGAAAAAATAATAATATTCTCAGTTTTAACACTAAAAAAACTAAAAAAATTCTCAATTTTATTGAATATTTTTGCAAACTGAAATCATTCTCAATTTTGGAATTGAGAACATTCTCAATTTTGGAATTGAGAATATCTCAATTCTTACCTACAAACCAGATCTCCTGCCCCATCTATTTAGTCGATTTCATATGCTCTGTTTTGAACCCTGTAATTGAGCAATCAAGCATTTTAAGGGTTGGAGTTACACACACACACACACACACACACACAAAGTTGTTGCAAATTGAAGTAATCAAGGAAGAGAATAGATCGAAATGAAAGTGTAAAATGTTGAAGCATCACAACTACTATCCCAAATCTCATCACTCTCCCTCTCTATATAGTTGTGTATACATAATTATATATATATATATATATTGGTTCAGATGTCTTCTGTTCGTCCAGATCTGACTACCAAAGTCTACCTAGAACCCTACACTTCATCATCATCGGACGAGATCGACCATTTCGATCTCTTGCCCGCTTTGATCCTGTTCCTGATCTTCAACAAGATCGGCGATGTCAAAGCCCTAGGTCGCTGCTGCGTCATTTCTTGCCGCTTCTACACCCTAGTCCCTTAGGTCGAAAACGTTGTTGTTCGTGTCGATTGCGTGATCTCCGACGACGATGCTTCTTCCGCCTCTGGATCCTCCGACAAGTCTCGCGGAGCTTTCTCGAACCTGTTTCGGTTCGTTTTCGGTGGAATCATCAAGCCACTCCAAGCTCTAGGCCAGTTCTTGGGTCCCAAGAGATCGAACTCGGCTTCTTCTTCTTCTTCGCTTTCGGTTGGTACCGGAGCTTCAGCTGATGATGAACTCGATCAGGGTGGTGTGACACATCATTCGCCTACTCAAGTTTTGAAGAATTTCAATGAAATTCGGTGTCTCTGAATCAAGCTTCCCAGTGGTGAATTGTGTATCGATGAAGGTGTGTTATTCAAAAGGGCATGAACGTCAATTGCATTTCAAAATGGGACTTGTGCATCCAAAAACTATTGCACAGGACTTGAGCTACCACAACTACTATCATTAGGACTTTTAAGTAATTAATCCTAAAATAAACAACCCTACAAGTCACTCACCAAACAAACATGTAAACAAGAGAGGTGTTATCATAAATATAAATCATTAATCACATAATTAAATCACATTTACCCTAAAAATAAATAATTTATTCTCAAAATAATATTTGTCTATTTTTTAAAATCAAATATAATTTGATCATAATATCATATCAATCTAAATATTTTCATGTATGATTTATTCATTTGCTCAATAAACGCTATAAGGTGAACGGTTTAAATCACTAAAGTAAAACCGCTTAGCCCAGTAACACCTCTTTAGTTGCCCAACTAGACAAAACCGTTTCCTTAATAATAAAGGCACAAATTAAAAAAATTATAAAGATTGTATAAAACTTTTTAACGTAAATAGATGATAAAAAAATCGTTAATCAATGTCTTGGACCAGTAGGTCTAGTGCACGACTCGAATAAATGAACTAAACTGAACTCAAAATTGTATAGTCAATTCCTAATTTCTACCGGCAAAAATGAACCGATCAAATGTAGAACCAACCTAATTTGCGAAAATTCACATTGATTAGTCTAATCCCTATTGTATAAAATTTTAAATTGTTCATATTTTGCTTTATTACATAATGGGATATATCCACAACAAATTATTGGATATTAGTGGTGCTCAACAGAGGTGTAGATGTGATAATTAGCATTATTGGTGTGCTCTATAGTATATACCAACTTCAATACAATGCATTTGTTCATAAACTGTTCAATTGTATAAACAACACATTCATCTGTATTATTGCACGGTTTAAAACACTGTTGAAAAGAAAAGAGAAGAAAAGAAAGATAGGATTATGAAAGTCCAATGCATGGAAAACTGTAAAAGACCTCAACAAGTCCCAAAGAAACACTAAGATCAAGTGAGGAAATGGTTCTTCAAACAACAGGAAGGATACATCAGTGCAGAAGCAGAGAGAGAGAGAGAGAGAGAGCAACAGTGCAACAGTAGAAAGTGTTTTTTTATCACATTAATATAATAAAGCTAAATATGACTTTAAAAAATTGTCATGCATTTTTGTTAGGGTTTGATATTGTTTCATATTGTTTACAAAAATGTCATAATGTACCACTGAAATGCATGATAACCGAAACTAAACATGAAAGAAACTTTTGTCTAAATCAAGTTAATAGTCAGATGACACCACAATCAAATTATCTCAAACCAAATCATTAGATAGGAATTTTTTCTTAATAGTCAGATGACACCACAATCATATTATCTCAAACCAAATCATTAGATAGGAATTTTTTCTATTTTTTTTTTACATCAACTATCTATGTGGGAGAAAGAAATCATATCATTATTAGACCTCATATGCTTCCCCTGTGATGTAAAGTACCAAAATACTCTTAAAGCTGCTGGGTATTTCAAAAAAATAAAAATATCAACTAAAGATATGGAGTGTTATGAACAGTGTTGTCCAGGATTTCCAAAAAACAAAATGGAAAGACCTAATTCAAGTAATTAATTGAAACCTGAATAGAAATACAAAATGCAAAAAATTCAAAACGAGATGAGAGCACTCGCTCTCCATCCTTGAAGCCTGACTGATCTTTACAAAGGTATGCTTGCACTTCCAATTCATCGGAGAATCAAAGAGAAAAATTAAACGGAATTACAAAACTTTGAATGTAGTGATGTGGGAATTACCAGGATCAAGGATTAACCAAGCTTGAAGGCTTCCCTCAATCCAATGCTCCCGCTGTTCTGCAAACCCTTCATCCCAAAACTGGTGTCTTGCATCATCGCCACAAATTCATTGTAATCAATACGCCCGTCCTGAAAAACCATCAGAATATGTCCCACAGTATTGAGATCAATGCTCTTCTTATCAAAATAGTATATATGATAAAAAAAATTAGTATAGGTTTTGGCAGGGAAGCAACTTACATTATCCTGATCAACTTCGCTGATAATTTCTTCTAAGTGAACATCTCCCAAACCAAACTGCTCACAGGCCTGTTGGAGCTCATCTTGAGTAATGTACCCACTTCCATCTTTGTCAAAATATGAGAAAGCTGCAAATAGATGATCCTCCTTCTGGATTTTATTCAGATGGAGCATTGCAGCTATGAACTCGCCATAGTCTATAGTACCACTGTTGTCAACATCTGCCTGCAATGTCCATAACAAAATGGTCAAAACAATGAGATATAAATGAAGATCCAATGTCACAAGTAGCCAGCGAGGACAATTCATTCCTAGGGAGCACCTATGCAAGCTAAGGCACTGGCAGCACTGAGCGAAGAAATTTCATTCAACAAAGAAAGATTTAGCATTATCACTAAAAAATTGCAGAGTTCTGTTAGATAATAAGATTGTGTAAGAGAGAAATTGCGTTAATGTCGAAATGTTATCAATTCGTAATTATTGTTCTTGTAAATTGATTTTGGTTAAACACTGTACTCATGCCAGTTAAGTATAAATGCCTTGCTAGCCCCAGCAGGATTGTCATAAATTCATAAAATTTCACACAATAGCACATGCATAGGAATAAGTGATGGACATGGATATGGACACAACATGGACACATTGACACAACAATTTAAAAAAATAAAAATGTAAGACACAGCACGTAGGGACACACATGAAAGATATAGTTTTATATGTTTATTATTATATGTTCACACATAAAAATTTCATACGAAGAGGACAAAATCATGCAACATAACACTAATTCCTAGAGTTTGAAAGATAAAAAATTAATATGTATAAATCTATATTGTTTTCCTTTTAATATTGTATCCTAAGGTATTTTGTATGAACTTATAACATGTTTCATGTGTATTTGATGGACACTTGTGTCCCCAAGATCAGAAGTGTGCTTGGGATCTAAAAAGATTAATAATAGGAACCCATATGGACGAGTCTCCAACACGTATCAGAAAATTGTCAATGACTGTCAGTGTCTGACACACACTCCACCTTCGTAGAAGTGTACGTGCTTCTTAGATGACCGGTTTTCAGTGTAAATCTTTAAAACAACTGGAAACACACGAGCATAGCTCAAACACAAAAAGGACACAACACAGTGGCAGAACCATTGGACATGCACCGGACTTGTTGAGAGTTTGAACATGAAAGTTTCTATCAAAAGTAGGCTTTTTGCTCGTACAGTAAGTCATGCCCTGCCTTCCCCCAATTTTTGTGGAGAAGTTGAATTTCATGGTTGGACTCATGCCACAGTGCTGGGAGTGCATAGAATTTGCTACCGCTCCAGATCACAACCTTTTTCTTACTTCTACAATAGAAAATTATTACAAAAAAAACAAAAAGAAAAAAAAATATTTATGCTTACAGAGACTTGGTTCAAGGATGGATGCCTCCAAAACACTCCAAACCTTAGTGGTAGGAAACTCCTACTGTAGTGACGCTATATTACATGAACTCTTCTATTTCTCCCAAATTACCTGTGTCCACCGGATATGACAAGAGTAAGAGTGTGGGATATGTGTCTGACGCCCGTACCCAATTTAGACACTTGGATCCTCTATTTTTTTACGATGTTCAAAGAAGAAGAAACTCACATTCGCTAGTCACAAAAATTCTAGCTTCTCACATGAATGTGAGAAAAATTCTATAATTTCCCTTAATCTTATTTAATTTCAAGTACATTTCTACATAATTTACAATATCTTATATTAGAATATTATACAATATGCAATATATAAAAGTGTCCATGGCATGTCCCTATACCCATGTCCATTTTTGGGATACATATCCCAATATCCTAAAACTTAAATTTATAAAGGTCTAATGTTTGGACATGTACTCCCACCGATACTTGTACCCAAGTCCAGGTAACAAAGGAGTGACGTTTCTTACTCAAAAACCTTGTTCCGAGCTCCTACATTAAAATTTTGCAAGAAACTCACTCCTATCAAGGAAGAAGCTTGCTCCCAACTAAGATAGAACCTCTCAAACTTGCAAATCTCAAATAAACAAAAGAAAAACAACACAAAGTTATTCTAGTATCTTCAATTTACATCATATCTATTTATACTTAAGAAAGACCACTTGTGGTTGACATCAATCTCTAATTTTTATTCATATTTTAACGCATATATATATATATTCATAAATAATTTTTAACGCATGTATTACAACTAAGCTGAAAAAATGTTTGTATTATATATTTTATATATATAATATATACATGATCCTATAGGCGCTCACAACATTAGAAACTTCTAAGTTCTAAATGCTTGCCCCCCCCCCCACGTTGTGCAACTAAGCTTCAAACATCTTAACACTACAAGGAAAATAACTCTTGCACCAGAGGCAGGCAGGCTTGGCCAAACACTGCACCAAACGAAATCCACTAAAGCTAGGTTCAGGTTTCTTTACTATAACAAGCTTGGATTGGGGTCAGTTCAGAAACCACTAATCTCAGTGCTACCATGGCTAATGAAGAGTCAAGTAGCTGACTCTTGACAATAATGGAAACTCAACCAGGAAATATTAAAAGGACATTCCACTGGTTCCAACACAAGAAAGAATAGTTTGACAGTGAAAGCTCTATGATAATAAGTGTGGCTTTATATGATTAAAAAAAGCTCTAAAAGTAAAGTGTAATTTGCACTTACTGCTTGCATTAATCCATTAATTTCTGAGTCCTTGAGATTTGCGCCTACTCTTTCCAAGCCCTTTTTCAGTTCCTCAAGTGTGATTTGTCCACTGTTGTCTGAGTCTATCATCTTAAACAGTTCTTTCAATCCTGCAATTTCATCTTCAGACAAACTTTCCGCGATGATCTATAAAGAATGAACACAGATAAGTGATTAAACCAAACACCATGGAATGCATGTAGAATGAAGTTATTAAGTAAAGAACAATATTTTTTTTCTCCAACTACTCTTTCTTTTGTTGGGGGGAGAGAATAACTAAAAGAAAAACTAATTCAAAGATTATACATCAAGATACAACATCCACAAAAAATTTGAGCAAAGAATGCAAGAAATAAATATTCTAAGTCCTACACTACTTTCTTCTAAGAATATTACTAAACATTCCAGATGTTCATGTGCATATAACTGAGCACATACATATATCATGTATGGTTTTCTGTTTTGAAATAGGACATTGTGGAAACTATTAAAATCCACTGCTCTAAAAGCTTAACTGTTAAATCAACTTAAGTTATCTACTTTTTAGATATGTCGTCGATATGCCCTCTCATGTGAGCAACACTCCCCTCATGAGTCAAGCATGAAAAGGTTTATAATTCTTAGAAAGGCATCGAGATTTTTTTTTTATATAGTTCTTGAGCAAGATTTTTTTTTTTTTTTTTTGTTTTGTTGGAGCATCAGGAATTGATCACAAGAATTTAAGAGAGCTGTGTAACTTATAGTTATCACATTTAACACTAGTGCACAAGGTTCCTACAGAAATTTTAAACATAAACCTTTCTGTAAATGCATGCCTCTGGTATCCTCATATTTTATCCACATGAAGGATTAGAGCTTACCCTGATGGCTATCTTCTTGAGTTTGTTCATTGCAGAGAATTGCTTCAGACGAGATAGGACAGCAGAATCAAGAGGTTTATCAGGAGCTACACCATCAATCTGGACCCAAGGGTGGCCTGAAAAAGAACGTAGCCATTAGTTCAACTAGTAACTTCTTCAACAGAGGGGAGGCAGAAGTAGATTCATCTACTCACTCAGTAGAACAAAAAGGCAACTTTCAAAGTGTATCATAACATAAATTGCTAAAATAATTTTGGATAAATAAAACCTCTGCTTTGAAAACCAAAACTTCCAAAAAGTTCTTTTTGTAGTTCTAGGGAAATATAAAATTGCTTCTTTTAAAGAAAGAAAAAGAAAAGCATCTACAAAATCACTACAGAATTTTTCCAAAAATCACTGCTTTTATTAAAAAAAATCACACACCAACTACCATCACCACCACTTCCACGAATAAAATTCGTGTTTGTAATGTTGGAGCCCTAGGAAAGCTTGTGTGACGCCTTTTGAAGTAGCTACCATCTTTTTCTAGATTTTTGCCTTCTCTTGGCCTGACATTGAACCTAATTGGTGACATACTTGAAAGTTTTTCCAAATCATATCCATTAGGAGCAACTAAAGGTTCAAACCAACAGATTTGTTATTTTTGCATACAAATAAAATGTTATTTCCTTATTTGGAAATGTTGTATTCATACAAATGGACATAGATTATGAGATGAATGTTTTAGTCCCTAAGCTACATTGTATATGGTTTGTGTAGGTGGATGAGAATCACTTACAGACATGAGATATAAACCATAAGCCTAGTAATTTTAAATTGTTCACCTTTGCCGATAAAAGTGAGCTGTCTACCAGGACAATTGTAACATGATTGACCCTCATACTTGATACAATAGTTTATCTCGACCATTCAAGTGGAAGAATTCAAGTTAATATGTTGATGTTGTTAGGTAGCTTGATATATATTGTTAAACCCATTTCTTGATAGCTTAAGCTTTAAGGACAAGTGGTCTCTTTACATGGTATCAAAGCTTAGGGATGGCAGTTTGGCCCCCTCAAAACCCAACCAAATGCTGGGCGCACAAATTTCAGTCCAATTAGGTTTTTAATTCTGTTTTTCATATTAATAATTGGAATGTGTTTCCTAAAAGGATACACATGAGCTTTGGTGAAGTTTTAGGAGAAACATCTGTGAAAAAGTTCTCTAAGTTGCATTGAAAACAATGATTTTCAATCTATGAAATTGATAATCAATTATTCAATCATAAGAGTGTTTCTAGGGTCAGTTCAGTTCAGTCATAAAAAACACACCCAGGGTTGACCATCGTGTAACGGGATCACAAGATGCAAAGATAGGAGCAAGGAATTGTGTGGAGCAATTTTGAATCAAGAGTGTCTAACAGGATTAGAGTCACATGGAGTAGAAAGCAAGCAAGGAACTTTGCAAAAGACTGCAGGAGTTAGGTGAACTCGTTAAAGGCTGTAAGTCCTTTCATCTGTAGGTCCTTAGTCACATAATACAGTAGCATTGCCAGACCGGTTTGAAAAGAGTATATATATTAAGAAAAAAAGAAAACCATATCTATTAAATATGGATATATCCATGCCTGGAGACCAAAACAAAAAAAGATTTGTAGAAAAATGCACACTTACAAAGAACTTCATGGGCGGTCAGCCGCTTTTTGGGGTCTCTTACAAGCATTCTCCTCACAAGATCTTTTGCCCCCTCAGATATACTAGGCCATGGTTCTGATACAAAGTCAAGGTCGCCTTTTAAAACCTGCTCAAATATTCCCTGCTCCGATTCTGATTCAAATTGCATAGCAATAAAATTGGATGAGCACCCAGATTTCTAGAATCATAAAAAGGAATAGAAAAACAAGAAAGAGGGAAAAATACTTTGGAATTCTTACCATCCCAGAAAGGTGGAACCCCACTCAGTAAGATATATATGATAACCCCAGCACTCCAAACATCACATTCTTGACCATAATGTTTTCGCAAAACTTCTGGGGCCACATAATAAGGGCTTCCAACCACATCAGTGAAGCTTTCATCTGAACGTTGGAATATTAGCACTTACACGATGTAGAGGATTTAAATCAATTGCAGAAAGGAGAAAAACATGCAATAATGACTTGCACAACAAGACAACAGTGCAAGCATGATTGTGGAGTCCACTTGGAAACAAATCACTAAGCGTGATATGATACAAACACCCATGCAACAACTTAGCCAAAAATGAACATTAAGATATAGAAAGCTTGTGAAAAATACACATATCCTTCGGTCATGAACGTAGTCAACAAATGAAATCTATTATGATAAAATGTAAAAATATCTAACCTTCTAGTCATTATAGATCAATTGAATGAATGTTATTCTGTTAAATTCTTGACCACCATCTCATCTAAAAACTTAAGTTGTAAGAGAGATGAGTAACTTCATTATTTATATCCTCAACATGCCCTCTCACGTCTAGCCAGGCTCTCCTCTATAAAGCGGGTCAAACACATGCAAGTATTATAATTATCGGGTAGGCGGTAATGTTCAAACACAACATTTGTTGCCTGCTATGATACCATATTGAATTGTTGACCACCAACCAACTCATCTAAAAATCAAGTTATTTGAGAGAGGAACCTTTTAATATTTATCCTTAACATATTCAACAAGGAAATCAATCTTGACAAAAATTGCTAAAGTGCATTATGATATATTGCAAAAAATAATCATGTTTAAACCTTTGTATGTTTTTGGCAAGCAAACAGTTGAAAACAAATATCCATGTTGCCAAGGCCAAATGAAGCATACAAACAAAGAAAACAATTTTACATCTTGGATAGGTGATGGTCAAAATTGCAATTAGGAGTGGGCAATGAGTCAGGTCACATTTGCTTCTCGTTGCTGACAATCAGATCCAAAACAAATATATAACCCTAAGTCAAGTTTAATTGGCTTTTTTGCCTTTTGTCTTGTTGACTGAAAAGGTGTGACTAAAAAAGTGATGCATTTGGTACTCAAATTAAAAAAAAAAGTTGCTTTTTATTTTTAAATTTTTTTAGCAAAACAAACTTGTCATTTTTGCTTTTGTACATGTGCTTGGTTACCAGTTTTCCAAAACACTTTTCAGAAAATTCTACTTTCTTATTTTCCGTATTTTTTTGTTTTTACTGAATTTTTTTAATATTTTAAGTAATTTTTTTACTTTTTAAACACACCTAACATAAATACACCTAAAAAGTAAAAAAATTGTAAAAAAAATCTTTTAAAAATTCACTAAATATCAAAACTACAAAAAAAATACAAGAATTCAGTATATTTTTTGTATTTCTATGTATTTATTAATTTTTTAAAATATTTTTTCACAAATTTTTTACTTTTTAGATACCTCTAACTAAGGTGCATCTAAAAAAGTAAAAAAAATGTTTAAAATTTTAAAAATATTCACTAAAAACAAAAGAATACGAAAACCAAAAAACTCAGTTTTCAAAAAACTTAATCCAGAAAACTCAAACCAAACACAGCATTTGACAAACTCCTTTTTTGACTTTCTTACCATAAACTGGTAGAAAAACCTTAGAAAAAAATTAGGTGGTTTGGGATGATTTAAATAAGTGCACTTTTTGACTTTTTATGAAATAAGGGTTGGGTTGGGTTTAAAGTGATGTGGTAGAGAGGTAATGTGACTTAAATAAGTTGATGTGACTTAAATGGATAGTGATTTTTTGGCTTTTTGACTTTTTTAGATTATGACAAACAAGTATGGCTTTCTGGCCACCAGGAAAAAAAAAAAACAAAACAAAAAAAAACAAAACAAAACAAAACATTTGCCAAACATGCATTATCAACAAGAGACACTAGTTGCTAAGGCTTTTAATGTCACCAAGTTAACATGGTTTCCTCCTATATTACCTGGATCCAGTGCATGGAATAGGAACACGATACGAGTTATATGACACATGTTCTAAAATGTGATATGCTAGGAGTATACTTGTATAGATTATTACATTACTAAAAATTAAGGTATTTCTAAATCAACTTTCTATTAACAATTAGACAGCCAATACAATATAGTCTATTTTGTTTTCAAATTAATCATGTAAAAATACATTTCTAGGAGTATTATGGCTTTTTCTTTTTCTTTTTCTTTTTTAAATTTCCTCCTACGGGAAATTTCAAGGAAATAAATTAAGAAAAAAAAATTGGGATTGCTTTAGATCACTAATTCACTGTTTTGGAATGAAAAACGTAAATCGCTAGGTTATTAGCATTTTCGGGTAACATTGGTTTCCTCTCCTCCATAACAGAGCCTAAGCATTGGAAGTGAAAGTGAAGCGAGTCCAAGCCTAAGAAGAAGCTAATAAATTTGCCTAAGACCCAAATGGGTAACCTTAGTTGGGTAACCAAAAATTTTTTCCTGCATCACCATAATGATCTCGCCACAAAACTAACCTCATAAAAAATTGTTAGGTATCAATTGCCTTAATTTTATTCTAGTAGATGAAACAAAGGAAGGAATTAAACTAAATTAGAAATCTGGAAACGAGCGCTCAAATCAAAAGGATTTAAAATTAGTAAGAATAAAACTGAATATAAAGAATGTAATTTTAAAATCAATCGAAGTGGGAATAATGGAGAAATGAAGATTGAAAACCAAAAGATAACAAATAGTGAACAATTTTGTTACTTAGGTTTGCTTATTAATAAGAGGATTATAAGGTTGAGTATGATGTGATTTATAGAATTAAAGTAAGTTGGCTCAAATGAAGGAGTGCTTCTGACATATTATGTGATTGATGAATATACCAACAAATTTGACAGGAAAATTTTGTAGAACAGATATAAGGGCAGTGATGCTCTACAGAACAGTAAGAAACACATGTATATCAATCAAATGGGTGCAGTAGAAATGAGAATGCTTAGATGGATGTATGGTAAGACTAAAAAAGAGAGAATTAGAAATGAATATATTCATAAAATAGTGGGAGGAGCACCTATGGAAGATAAATGGAAGGCCAAGACATGGGGTCGGATGCTTGTATATGCTATATTTGTGAGTGTAGACTCTCATGTATGCGTTGATGATACCCAGGCACATACTCCGATGTCATTGCACTATTGTAAGCTTCTGTTGTGAGATGTAAATCTAAATTTCACAATATCACATCTCACTCGTGTTTAAAGAGCCCTTTGGTACTACAGCTACTGGCCAGTCATGGCATCCATTCCTGGCTGAGATGGGGTCATGACAGCTGGTATTGTTGTAGAGACCAGACTAGCTCCTAGCATTTCAATGAGACTGTAACAGTAATCATCTTTTACTTGTATTAAATGTGAGTATAAAGAACCAAAGTGATTGCCTAAAATAGAGTTAGTGAGTTTTCCATCATTTAAAAGTGAGAGGAATGTTAGGTACCAGACATTCAAACAGCTACTCCTCCTATGGATCGTTTAACATTTCAGTGATCCAAGGATGAATAAGAAGCTTATAGATAAACCAATATGGTGAAGAATTACTCATCCAGATATTAATATCACTAATGGACTTATCAGTCAAACCGCTCAGCGTCAAACTCAGTGCATAACTAAAATCAGAGTTCTGACGCAAACCAAGAGTGTTTCCAGGGGAAATTTCCAAATGCTAACCATTCTGGAGTTTCATTGTTTAGATCACTTAAATCCAACAACAGCAACAAAAAAAAAAAACTGAAAAAATTATACCTGGCCTGAAGAACACCGAGAGCCCAAAGTCGATTGTTTTAAGAGGTGCCTCCTCCTCCTGGTTAACAAAGAGAAAATTCTCGGGCTTCAAGTCCCGGTGCAGCACTCCTAAAGAATGGCATGCTTCAACCACACCAACTATTATCCTCGCAAGCTCAGCTGCCTTTCTCTCCGTATAGTGTCCCCTCTGTATTATCCTATCAAAAAGCTCCCCGCCTGCACAAAGCTCCATAACAACATGAACAGCAATAGCATCCTCATAAGCACCCACAATAGATATCACATTCGGGTGACCTGCCAAATGGTGCATTATCTGAATCTCCCTCCTAACATCCTCCACATCCTCTTCGGTCGTCAACTTCCTCTTTGCAATGGATTTGCAAGCAAACTCCTTCCCAGTTGCCTTCTCCACACAAAGAAACGTCGTCCCAAATTGCCCTTGCCCAAGCTTCCTCCCAAGACTATAAACCTCCTTCAAATTACCCGTTTTCCTCTGCAACACAGACTCAACTTGAAGTCCCACACTTGACATTCTCTTAAAATGGCTTGGCATTGCCTTCTTACTTCCCTCACCTCTTGTAATCGTTATCTCCCGCTTGATAGACTTCATGTTGTCAACACTTTTGGGCTCCTCTCCAGCTATTTTAACCGGTTCTGGTGGCGTGCTTTGCACACGAACCAGAGGCTCAGACCCATCTCCTCCTCCTCCTCCTCCTCCTTTAGAGGAGGCAGAAGCTGAATCTGAAATTTTCTCCGATTTTTTCGCCTCATTGTTGTTGGTGCTGGCATCTTTATTAGGAGGAGGAAGAGTGTTATCTGGTTGCCGGGTTTTCCAAACTGCCGCTGTAACAGACTGCAAGAACCCATTTTGCCCAAATTGGGTCCAACACAATTGTTCCCCATCAAATACCAATCTCAAAATCCTATCCCTCTTGAATTCAAATATTCAAATCAATCTCTATTAATCCCATTAACAATAATCACCCTGTTCCGAATTCAATCTCCCTAATCAGATCATCCAACAAAGCCACATTTTGCCCAAAATTCTTCCCCAAATATTCAAACTCAATAATTCAAAAGAACCAAAACGTACAATCTTATTGAACAATCAAAGAATTCTATTCGAACAAGATCTCAGAAATTTAAGCTCTTTTTCGATAAATTCAAAGGCAAAACAGGGTGTATACACCAAAAAAATCTCCAGCTAATCCAATAATTGATAAAAATAACGAATCGATCAACTAAATTAATCGGAATTTATATGCAAAACCAATGTTGGTGACGATATACAAACCCTAATTTTGAAAAATGAAAACTCAGCAATGACTAATCAAAATCCGATAATTGAACACATATGAGCAAAGAAAAAGGTTGAATCAAAAGGAAAGTGAGAGAAAATGGAGGGAAAAAGGGACGAGTGGGTGAGTCGACTCGGAGCAGAAGCGGAATGAATTTCCCGAATGGTTGGTTTTTTGGGTTTCAGTTAAAAATGGAAGAGGCGACGCCCAGTTCCATTCGAAGATTGCAGAGAGAGAGAGAGAGAGACATGATCAACCATATTAATATTGTTTCCTTCATTTTAGACTATAGTTTTTATTTCTTTAGATGGTTGTTATTATAGTTGGTACTATTATCTTGTTATTATATGGTTTGATTTCACTGTGGTATTCCATGCATGCATGGGACTGATACGTGCCAGATAATGAAGGTTTAAGAATTATTTTACAAAAATGATTTTTCCTCCGAATTTTGCCTCCTCGAATCCCCTGACTGCTCAAAACGACGTTGTTTTGAGCAGTTTTTTTTTTCTTTTTTTTTTTTTTCTTTATGCAGGTCTGAGACAGAGGGAGAGGGAGAGAAGAAGAGAGGAGAAGAGAAAGAGGAAAGGAAGAGGGAATGGAGAGAAGAGAGGGTCCCTCTGCCTCCGCCTCTACCTCCGCCCCCCTGCCCAGCCCAGTTGATGTTTGCCCCTCCAGTCCTTCTTCTTTGTCCTTCTCTTCTTCTTCTTCTTCTTCCTTCTTCTTTCTTCCTTCTTTCTTCTTCTTTTCAAATTCAGGCGATTCGGGAGGGCTCCTTTCGAGCTACATATCACTGTTGATTATTTTATTTTGATTGTAAATATATGATTATTGAAATTGTTTAGTGAGAAAAATAAATTATGATTTTAAAAGATCATTTTTTTCATTTTTATCCACTCATATTAGATCACTGTCGGAAATATTGCTGACAACGGTTGACAGAGGTAGTGGTAATAAATAAATTATGTGAACAAATAGGTAACACTAGATAAACATATATGTATAGAAATGGTATGGTATTTTAAATTATTATTAAAATTGAACAAAATTTAAAAGCTCTCAATTAAGGGTGGGTATCGTGTCGCATTATTTTAGATTTATGTTAGAATTATTTTAATATTTATTCAATCTATTTAATATTTTTTTTCTTTTGTTTTAAAATATACAATAATAACACCATTTTTTTAAAAAAAAATTCTAATGATTTTTTCATATCTTGATCTATGTAAATAAATTTAATATATAGTTTTAGTGACGATATATACAAATAGAATTTATGTGGATATTAGTAAATAAACAAATTATTACAAGTTTTTTTTTTTTTAATTGTCTGTAAATGGTCCAATTTTTAAAAGTTCGTTTTGGGTCATAAATATCTCAAGACCGGCCCTACTTATGGTCTCAAAATGTGAGTTTAGGACTATTGTTCAAAGAGTTTCAAAACTAGATTTATGACCCAAATATTCATTTTTATTTGGGTAAATTACTGCCCTCACTTTAAATTACAATAAATATTGATGTTTGGATGAATTACAATAAATCCTATAAATTTTGCATAATTATATTGAATTCTTTTGAAATTTTAATTCACGTAACACTAGTTTCATTTTTATCATAAATTCATTAATCACATAGATAAATGATAACGTCATACCTTATATATTGCAAATGTATATTTTACCTTACTTATGTTTTGTATTTTTATATCATCTACATTAATTTCAATTCACTTAATTTTACTAAAAGAAATATTAATATAATTATGTTAAAATTATGAGATTTATTCTACTTTTTTAAAATTTTAAAAAAGTCAGTAAAATTTATCATATTTAGGATTCATTTAAGATGTGAGTTGGTTTTTTGGGTTTTTGATTATTTTAGTATCGTTTGGGATAAGCTTTTTGATTTTTTTAACTTCTGTAAGAGAAAAAATGAAATAATTATGGTTGGGATGTGACATTTTATTTTATTGGGCTAAAAAATCTATTTTATCTTTTTAAGACTATTTTAACTAAAAAATTTCATTTTAACTTATGCCAAACAAAGGTTTATTTTCATTTTATTTTCATATATCATTTCTTTTGGCTTCAACCTATTAACAACATCCATATTCTCCTTTACCAGGTTCGTCTTAATTTCCACTCTCTCACATCTCTGTTGTCTTTCACCATCACCTCCAACTAGGGATGGCAATTTGAACTCGGTCTGATGGGGACTCGCTCCCCCGACCCCGATTAGAGTGGTTTTTCCCTGAAAAATACCCCCGACTGGCCGAGGATGGTATTAAAAAATAAATCCTCGGTGATTTTCAGGCCGGGGATGGTGATATATTTTTCGACCCCGGCTCCGATCCTGTTTCCCGCCGACTATATATACCCTTTTAATCAGTTGGACCCCCTCTGTCTCTCTTTTTATTTTTGGCTCTCTCTCTCTCTCTCTCTCTCTCACTCTCGCACCTCTCCTCTAGAGGCGACACCGCCATTGTTCGCTCCACCTCTATCGCGATCCTCTCTTTATTCCAATCCCCACCACCTCTGCCATCCCCTCCTCTCATCTTCGTCGTCCTCCTCCATCGTCCATAACCGCCGATCTCTTCTGTCGTTCGTCGCAGTCGCAATCACAATCACTATCACCGCCGATCTACTCCGTCGTCCTCTCAGATCTATGTTAATGATGCACGCAGCACACTCATATGATCTCTTTCATCATCTTCTCAGATCTGAGTCAGATCTCATGTATACATGTGTGTCTCTTTTTGTCAATTTTTTTTTTTTTTTTTGGGAAGTTAATCTGTTGTTAATGTTGAAAATGTATGTGTGTCTCTATGTTGTTGTTGATCTATTTGATGATGTTGATGATTTTGTGTGTGTGTGTCTTAGATCTGTGTTGTTATTGTTAAAATGGATGTGTGATGTTGTTGTTGATGATGTTGAAACAAATTTAGGTCGGGGAATTTTCAGGGTCAGGGAAACCCGATCCCCGATTAGGCGAGGGGCAGGCGAGAGAGTGATAAGTTCCCATCGGAATGGGGCGGGGCAGGGCAATGTTCACCATCGGGGATCGGGGACGGGGAGTGCGATCCCCAGCCCTGCCCCCGCCCCGTTGCCATTCCTACCTCCAATATTTATCTCAACTTCTTTTTGTTATTTTCCTTATAATAATTGTTTGCACATTGTCTATTTTAATTAATTTTTTATCAAAAAAATTGTTAAAAATTAGAGAATATGATATAATTAAGGGGTTGTTTGGAATGTCTAAATAAGTGCATTTTTTGACTTTTTGAACTAAAAAGTTGAGGAAACCGCAAGGAGGAACAGTCCACACTCCCAAGGAGGAACAGTCTCTGATACATTGAGAAGGATGACTGATTTGTTATCTCCTTCAATAATCGCCCTTGGTAAACCGCAAGCTTGAGCGAAGAGACAGGCTCATTTGCAAGCTAGAGCTTCACCTTGGAATGAAGAGGAGATACGTTCTTTCTTGGTTAAACCATTCAGAATCCGTCCCAAAGCATTTTCTCAATACCACTGCAATAGAGGCCTGGGAGGAGCCTTTTTTAGTAGCCACATCCCAATTGATTTTGAATTGGCCTTGATCAGGGGGCATCCAGGTGCCCACTTCATTTGGAATAAGAGAAGACCCATGAGAAAAGGAAACAACTGGGCTGATCGCAGCATACTTAAATTCTATTATTGCCACTCGAGCTCGATATAAAGTCGAGGAGGGCTTTATAGGGTGATGGTTGAAAGCATAATTGTTTCGATCCTTCCAAATGAACCAATCAATCCAAGCTACTTTACCGAGGTAGGAAGCTTGATCCTCCTCATTCTTGAAGTTTGCCACCAGCTCACATGACCATTGCACAATCGATTGCATAGCTCCACAATCAACTTTGAAGTTCAAATCACTCTCGAACCAAAAGGCTCTTACCCATCCACAATCGAAAAGCAAATGTTCCACCGATTCAATTTTGCATTGACATATTAGGCACACATTAGAAGGGGCACACCGTCTTCGAAACAAGTTTTCTTTGGAAGCCAACACATTTTTACACGCTCTCCACTAGAAATGGTAGATTTTTGGAGGAACTTTGAGAGACCAAATCAACTTTCAAAAAGTGTCCGGAGGGCTAAAAAATGTAGAGGGTCTCTGAATCCACTGGTTTTGCGTCTTTGATAGAGCTACATGATATCCAGATTTAACTGAATATACCTCTGTTGATTCAAAATACCAAATCAATGCATCTTCTTTAAGTGCCAACAATAGAGGAATTGTCCTGATTGCTTCCATTTCAGATTCAGATATCAAGGTTCGAAGAACATCAACCTTCCATTTCTTACAGGTAGAGTCAATTACATCTTCTACCTTCGAGATCAAAGATCCATCAAGTAGTGGAGTGGATAGCCTGAATTTAGGGAGAGTTGGCACCCATTTATCTTTCCAGAACTTAACATTTGCACCGCTATGAATTCGCCATCTCATCCATAAGCACATTCCTTGCCTGCAAAATACTAGCCCAAGCCCAAGAAGCCTTACGTCCTTTCACCGCTTCCAAAAAGGAGAAGTGAGGAAAATAGGTACCTTGCAAGATACGAGCACAAAAAGAGTTCGGATACTTCACTAATCTCCAATCTTGGCGAGCTAAAAGGCCAAATTAAAAGCTTTGAAATCTCAGAAGCCTAGCCCTCCTTTAAATTTTGATAGCGCCAAAAGGTCCTAATTGATCCAATGAATGCCTCTTCCTTCTGGGTCCCCACCCTACCAAAATTTGCTAATATATGCATTCAACCGTGTACAAAACCATTTTGGAAAAGAGAAACATGCCATAGTGTAGGATAGGATTGCTTGTACTACTGCTTTGATCAAAGTCTCTTTCCCTACTTGTGATAGCAATTTTGATTTCCACCCTTGTAACTTGGAGAGAACTTTTTCAATTCTGAATAAAAGCTTCCGCTTTTGACCGACCCCAAACTGAGGGTAAACCCAAATATTTTGCATTAGCAGGGGTAGTCTTGAGACCCGATAGGGCACTAATTGAGCTTCTCACCTATGGCTGAACATTTGTGGAGAATTGCACACTTGATTTGTCAAAATTTACTTGTTAACCAGATGCCCTGCAGTAAATGTCCAGAACCTCCAACACATTTTTACATTACCGAGTGTCAACCTTAAGAAAGAGTAGCACATCGTTCGCAAAAAAAAAATATGGAAGGGTTGGGCAGTGCCTTGTTATTTTCATCCCTGAGATTTGATTTTGAGTGAGACTCCGGTTGAGGACTTTTTGATGGAAAAACTTTGCGGAACATAAACTAAAAACTATTAAGGATTAACATAAACTAAAAACCATTAAGGATTCAATTCTATACATGAAAACTATATAAATTTCTACTATACAAAATAAGTGAATGCATACCTTGATCCATGATAGTATGAAATCCTCTTTTAAGAAAGAGAAACCTTGAATGGAAGACATTGATCTTCAAGTTCTTTACTTGTCTAAGATCTTCAAACCATTTCTCTCTCTCTAGGCGATGGGAGCCTTCTTGTGGTGACAACTTGAGTTTTGTGATAGAGAGTGTGGTTTGGGACCTTACACTATTTATACTAGTATTCTTCCCATCAAAGAATCCATTCATTCAATGAATTCATTAATATAGAAGATGCATTATGTATCATGAATGTAAAAGATACATTAATCTATTTAATGAAGTTCATTGAATGATAGTTTTCATGTATAGAATTGAATACTTAATGATTTTTAGTTAATGTTCCGCAAAGTTTTTCCATCAATTAGTATCAGAGCATGGTTCTCAATTCTGATGCATGAAACGTATAAGTATGAATTTCATTTTATGATGATGTTTTGTGTAACAAGTGCAAAACCTTGATTTACACTTGTCCAATTTTATTTTTATTTTGGCCAATCTTTTATTCTATTGATATTAAAATAAAATTGAAAATTACTGAACAAGTGGTAATTAAGATAATGTCTTATGCACTTATAATGTTTTGTTACACACCTTATGAGTTGAAACATTGTTGATTAGCCCAACGGAGGTTCAACACTATGTATGTTTGAATAACCGAGATGATTAGTATAATAAATATAGCAATAAGTTTTTCTACTCAACGGTGATAAACTTTTCACGTGCTTTAGTTAATAAAATAAAATAAGAGACATTGAGTTTTTCTGCCCAACTGTGATAAACTTGTTATGATCTTAATGATTATTTTATTTTATTTTATGTTGTTTATTTTTATTAGTCATCTTATTTACTTTTATGAATTGTTAAAATATATTATTATTCGGCCCAAAAGAAGGATAACTTGATTTCGTATCTAACTACTTATGTTTTATAGTTAGATATATTTAACTTATGATGTTATTTTTATGACATGTGAAAAGTAGTTTTCTTGATTATATTATGTAATGGATATTATGTGTTTGCAGCATTGAATCCTACTGCAATTAATAGTTAGTTGTCTGGTATTGAAGCTTTGAGTGGAACTAATTTTAAGAAATGGAAGGAACAAATTGGAATTGTTTTGGAAATTATGGATTTAGACTATGCATTAAGAGAGCCAGCTCCTACAAAGCCTAATGACACAAGTTCTAAGGAACACATGGCTTTATATGAAAAATGGAAACGCTCTAATTGCTTAAGTCTAATGATTATGAAAGGCTCAATTACACCTGCAATTTAAGGAGCAATCCCTGTTTCTGAAAGTGCAGTGAGCTATATGAAATTTATTAAAGAACAATTCATTGGAACTTCCAAATCCCTTGCTAGTACTCTCGTGATTAAAATGATGACAGTGAAATATGATGGTTTGAGTGGTGTTCGTGAACATATCTTAAAGATGAATGACATGGCTTTTCAATTAAAGGGAATAGACATGGAAATTTCTGAAGGTTTTCTTGTTCATTTCATTATGACTTCTCTTCCTGTGCAATTTGGTCCTTTTAAGATCAATTATAATACGCAGAAAGATAAGTGGAAGATGAGTGAGTTAATTGCTATGTGTGTTCAAGAAGAAGAGATGCTTAAAGCTGAAAAGCCTGATATGGCTCACCTTACCACCTTGGGTCCAGCCAAAAAGATTTTCAAGAAATGTAAAAGTAAGAAGAAGAAGAATGCAAATGATGAAACTCACAAGGCTAATAAAGGAAATAAGATTCGATGCCATTTCTGTGGAAAGAAAGTTTACATAAGAAAAAACTATCCAGGTTTTAAAAGTTGGTTAGACAAGAAACGTAACACTCAATACTTTGTGTCTTATGAATCCTTTTTGGTAGATGTTCCACCAAATTCTTAGTGGATTGACACTGGTGCAAGTATTCACATAACAAATTCCATGCAGGGATACCTTACAAGTCGGACACTAAATAAATGAGAACGAACCATTACGGTTGGGAATGGAACAGAAGTGGACGCTGAGGCTATTGGCACCCTCGGTCTAATTTTAGACTATGGTTTCATTTTAGATTTAGTAAACACAGTTTATGTTCCTGTTTTTACTAAAAACCTAATTTCTATTTCACAACTTGATTCCTGTGATTATGAATTTAAAGTTTGGAAATGATAGAGTCTCTTTATTCCACAATTCTCATGTGAGTGGTTCTAGTACTTTATATGGTAATCTTTATTCATTGAATTTAGATTTCACTTATGCACAATCTCTTTTATCCTTTAATATAAACAACTTGGTAAATAAAAAGAGAAAGCGAGTGAATGAAAATTCATCCATGTTGTGGCATAAGCGCTTGGGCCACATATCAAGACAAAGGATGGAACTTCTTATTAAAGATCTTATTAAAGACGAAATTTTAAATTCACTTGATTTTTCTAATTTTAGTATTTAAGTGAATTGCATTAAAGGAAAATACACAAAGACAAAAGAAAAAGGGTGCTACTAGGACTCTCAATTATTAGACATAATTCATACTGATATATGTAGTCCCTTTACTGTTCCAACTATTTATGGACATAAATATTTTATTACTTTTATTGATGACTTTTCTAGGTATACTTATGTGTATCTTATTCGTGAAAAATTAGAAGCACTGGATATGTTCAAACTCTATAAATTTGAAGTTGAAAATCAACTTGGTAAACGGATTAAAAATGTAAGATCTAATAGATGTGGTGAATATTATGGTAGATTCACTCAGTCGGGTCAAAATTCAAGTGCTTTTGCTTTATTTTTGGTTGAGAACGATATTATTGCTAACTACACAATACCCGATACACCTGAGCAAAATGGTATAACTGAGCGACGAAACCATACCCTTTTGGACATGATGAGAAGCATGATGAGTAACTCTTCTTTGCCAGATTACTTGTGGGGTGAAGCTTTAAAAACTGCTGTACATGTTCTTAATAGGGTTCCTACTAAGGTTGTGCCCGTAACTCCTTATAAGTTGTGGGTTGGTAGGAAACCTAATTCGAATTATTTACATGTATGGGGTTGTCTTGCTGAAGCAAAAATTTTCAACCCACAAATAAAGAAATTAGACCCTGGAACTATAAGTTGTTATTTTATTGGATATCCTGAGAGATCAAAGGGTTTTAGATTCTATTGTCCCACTCATAACACACGAATTGTTGAAACTAAAAATGTTGTGTTCTTAGAGGATGAAAACATTAGTGGGAGTATGAATCTCAAAAATATTTATTTGGAGGAAATCGTGTTTTTACGCCTTCCATGATTATCCAAGAAAATGTTATACCTGAACCTATTGGTACACAAGAGATTTCTCACATTGAAAAAGAAGTTGTCCCAGTTGCAGAACAACCTTTACGCAAATCACAAAGAAAAAAGAAGGACATATCGATGACTATGAGGTTTACCTAAATGAGTGTGATATAGGCTTAGAACGATCCTGTTTCTTATGCCCAAGCCATGAAAAATGGAAATGCAACTCAATGGTTAAATGCCATGAAAGATGAGTTAAAATCCATGAAAGACAACAATGTTTGAGATCTTGTAGAATTACTTAAGGAGCCAAAAGCTGTTGGATGCAAATGGGTTTTTAAAACCAAGTGTGATCCTAAAAGTAATGTCGAAAGATACAAGGCCAGATTAGTTGCTAAAAGATATACTAAAAGAGAAGGAATAGACTATAAGGAAACTTATTCTCTTGTTTCTAATAAGGATTCCTTGAGAATAGTCATGGCCTTAGAAGCTTATTATGATTTAGAGTTACATCAAATGGACATTAAAAGCCTTTTTGAATGGTGACTTGCATAAAATGGTCTATATAGACCAACTTTGAAGGTTTTCGGGATGAAAGCAAGAAAGATATGGTTTGTAGGCTTAAGAACTTCGATATATGGTCTAAAAGGGCATCTCGACAATGGTATCTTAAATTTCATGAAGTTCTTACCAAATTTGATTTTAAGGATTATGTGGTTGATCAATGTGTCTACCTTAAAATCAGTGAGAGCAATATCTGCATTATAGTTTTGTATGTTGATGATATATTGCTTGCTAGCAATAATTTGGGAATGATACATGAGACAAAGAAATTCCTCACAAGAAATTTTGAAATGAAAGATCTTGGTGAAGCCTCTTTTGTCATTGGGATAGAAATTCACCGAGATAGGTTTCATGGTATTTTAGGATTGTCCCAAAGAGCCTATATCGAAAAGGTTCAACATGCGTAAGCGCTCAAGTAATGTTGCCCCTATAGTTAAGGGTGATAAATTTAGTGAATTCGGTGTCGAAATAATTTAGAAAAGGAACAAATGAAAGAAATTCCTTATGCCTCTGCTAGGAGCATTATGTATGCTCAAGTTTGTACACACGACATAGCATTTGTGGTTGGTATGCTTGGTCAATACTAAAGCAATCTCGGACTTGATCATTGAAAAGCAGTTAAGAAAATGTTGCGATATTTACAAGGCACTAAGGATTATATGCTCACTCATCAAAGAACAGACAGCCTTGAAGTGGTTGGTTATTCGGATACTGATTATGCTGGATGTAAAGACACTCGAAAGTCCACTTCTGGGTACATTTTTATGCTTACTAATGGACCCATTTCATGGAAGAGTCATAAGCAGTCTCTGACAGCCTCTTCCACTATGGAGGCAAAGTTCATAGCATGTTATGAAGCCATATGTCATGCAGTATGGCTAAAGAATTTCATATCTAGATTACAACTTGTCGATTCAATTTCGAGGCCCTTACATATTTACTGTGATAATGATGCTATTATTTGGTTCTCGAATAATAACAAAACTTCAGAAGGATCAAAGCATATTGATATCAAGTATCTAGTTGTTAAAGAAAGAGTTTTGAATCGTAATGTTTTCATCTCTCATATTGGCAATACACTCATGTTGGCGACTCTTTTAATTAAATGTCTCGCACCTAAGCTCATCAAGAACATGTTACGCGCATGGTCTTAGTAGAAAGTTTATCATGTTTAGACTTGAAATGAGTGTATGATAATTGTTATGTTATAATCATCTTATGTTAGTAATGATTATGTTTGTTGTTTTCATTCTTGTGCATAATTTAGAAGAAGATATAAACAACGGGACCGTTATAGATGAATTAGCATTAATCACCATTATGTTGCTAATGTCATCTCTGTGATTTAAGATTCACTTATTCATGTTGATGGAAAATATTAACACTATAACCATTGTACAGTCTTGATCAATGTGTAAATCACTGACTACAATGATTTGGTACTAATAATTTCATTGAACAGAATCTAATGGCAATGGTGCAATCTTTTAATGGGAGAACGTTGGCCATATTATGATAATCTAGTGATGTAATATAATCATGCAAGCCAAGTGAGAGATTGTAAGAATTTTTCCTAAATATGGTTTAATGTGGCTTATACATGATTATACTAGTATTCTTCCCATTAAGTAAGATATATGTATATCAATTAAATGATAACTAATCATTGATGAATGCACCTATATATACAAAATGTATAGAAGACTAATGGAGATAATGTTAATGCATTGAATGTGATAGATTCATTATGAATGAATCTTAGAAATGCATTATGTATCTATTATGAATGTAGAAGATATATTAATCTATTTGAAGTTCATTGAATTAATGGATTCGTTGATGGAAATAATACTAGTATAATCATGTATAAGCCACATTAAGCCATATTTAGGAAAAATTCTTACAGTTTTGACAGAACATTCGCCACTAAAATGAAAAGATATGGGGAGAGGGGATCAGCCTGCCGGAGCCCTCGGGAAGGAATAAAAGGCCTCATTTATTTTCAGAGGTAGAATGGAAGGGATTTATAGTGATGCCCTGTTTATTTTCAAAGGTAGAATGGAGGGGATTCATCAAGAGTGGACCCAGGTGTCGTCGATAGGGTGGGCTAATATTAAGGTAAAATTATACAATATATTTTAAGTATAACCACATAAGAAAAAAAAGAATTTAATAATATAATCTAGATTAATATCTAAATTTATTGATTAGAAACAATCTAACTAAGTTGTGCTCGATGAGTCTTTAAAAATTTTGAATTCATCGATTACAGAATCTAGATCAATTTTCAAAAAGCATAGCTTGTTTGGTTCCAGTTTTCAGAAAATTCTACTTTTTTATTTTTCGTATTTTAATATTTTCAATGAATTTTTTTAATATTTTAAGTAATTTTTTTTAATTTTTAGACACACCTAATATAAACACACTTAAAAAGTTTAATATTTGTGAAAAAAATCTTTAAAAAATACATTACATACCAAAAAATACAACAACAACAAAAATACAATAAGTTAGTACATTTGCATATTTTTGTGTATTTATTGATTTTTTAAAATATTTTTTCACAAATATTTTACCATTTAGATACATCTAAGTAAAGTGCATCTAAAAAAGTAAAAAAATTACTTAAAATTTTAAAAATATTCACTAAAAACAAAAGAAATAAAAATAAAAAAATTCAATTTTCAAAAAACTAAATTCAGAAAACTGAAATCAAACACACTGATTTTATCCTTTGAAAGAGAATACTCTAGCCAAAAAAATTGTTTAAACCAAATATGTTGAAATCGGTGATTTTGCTTTCCAAATGAGGACCTAGGATACTCAAATTTAGGTTGATAAGGCCCTAAGTTCACATAAGCTCGTCTAATCTCATCCCGTTGATTAACCGGATATTCACAAATTTGTAAACGTAAACCAGGATCTCGTTCAATAACAGTTGAATCAAATTCACTTAGTTTATTTGCTTGAGACATGGAAGGCGATTGCACATTTGAAAATGAGATTTTAATAACATTGGATGTTATACTACTAAACTTCTGTTTTGATTGATAGAATGAGAAAATAGTTTTTCCTTTTTTGAGTGTGGAGGTTCCATTATTTATAACCTAATTTTTTATAAAAAAATTAGCCCTATTTAATATTAAACCAGAGTATATTAACAATAATTTTAAATAATAGGGTTTTTATATACATCCTCAATAATTTTTTATTTAAGCTTTCATTATTTTTATATATGGCCAAAAAAATTTCTTCAAAGTTTAAAAACTAAGAGCAATATAGAACATTGAACAAGGCAGCATCATAAAAAAACTAAGAGCAATATAAAATTTGTTGCATAAAGACAAAATTTCAAAACCATTGTTAATCAAATCCATTCTCAACCAACGAAATAAAATAATTGGTTATTTCACTTCCCATAAATGTTAGGAACTGCAGGCTGCTGGAGATGACAGAGAGAGTTGCTGCCTATCTATTGGAATATGTGAAGATTGTTTTGGAAGATTTATTTTTTAAACAAATACAAACTTATTGGGCTGCCTATCTATTCTTTTGGGTAAGTATTGGGCTGTCTATCTAAAAAACAAACAAAAAAACTATTAGCCCTTATTTGGGGTCAATTTGGGATGGGAGAGGTTGGGAGGTCGAAATGGGATTTTTTTTTTTAATGATTTTTAAAATTTTAGTCGGATCAGAGCCATCTATGCTCAAATTTCTAGGTTCACCCTTGTGATTCATAGTGAAGGGATTGTTAGTGAGGGAATTCATAGTGAAGGGATTAAATAAAATTGTATTTGTTTTAATAATAGTTGTTGGTGTAGGGATTGTTAAATTATTTTATATAAAATAAATAAAAAATATTAAACATTAATGTTCAAAAAAAATGCCCAACATGTAAAAAATAAATAAATAAATAAATTTCAGAAAAAATAAAATAAATAAAATAATGATTTTTACTTAACAAAAAATACAAAAAATTAAACATTAACATTAAAAAAAAAGCCCAACATATAAAAAATAAATAAATAATTTATAGTCTGGCAGACTCTTTTTCTAATACTACCGCTACCTCTTTCATTTCAATCCCCCTTCCAAAGCCTAACCTAATCCCCTTCTCCATCTCAATCTTTTTTCCAAATCTTCAAATAAATATAATATTAAATGAATCCTACCCCTATCCTAATTTTATCTTTCCCTCTACACCCAAAACAAACGGGTCTAATGGTTATTTGCTCAAGAGGCATAATCATAACTAAAAAAATCAAAAACAAGTGTGACACGGGGATAATGATGATGTGCAAATAAAAGCTCTTGCATTACTACGATTACATATATAATAATTAGAGTTAGGCATTATTTGATATAAATTAAATCATTACACTTATTCAGATACTTATATTTATTTAGGTTATATTATTTTTTTATTTTTTTATACATTTTTTCATAAAAAATAAAAAAAAGATATTTATTTAGATAATCCTAAATAATCCCGTAATTATAGTTATCATCTTAAAGGTTCAATCATTCACACTTAATTATTTTTTTGCTTATTTTTTGACTTATTTTTGTCTTTAATAGATTTTTTAAAAAAAATTGAAAAAAAATTTAAGTTTCTATATTCAGCTCGACAAGACAAATAAAAAATTTATAATTTTAAAAAAAATTCAAAAAAATCCAAGAAAAGACAAAAATAAGAAAAAATAAGCAATTTTTTTGGCTTATTTTGGATTTTTCAGTTTTTTTGAAAAATTTCAAAAAGATATAATTTTTAGATTCGTCTCGACAAGATGGACCGGAGAAATAAAAATTTTAACATAATTTTGAAAAAGTATTATTAAAAACAAAAATAAAAAATAAAAAAAATATGTGACTTTTTTTAGGTAGTCAAAAGGAACCAGTATAAAGGATAAACTTTAACAATTAAAAATGAAAAGATCAAAGTTGAATTTTACGACAAATTATATTGGTAGCCATTATTATTTGATTATTGTGTTATTTTAGTCTATATAATTTTAATTGATTTGGTTTTGACTTTAAATTTATAATTTTGTTTTAATTTGGTTCAATTGTTACTATTGTTAATTTTTTTTTTTTCTTTGATGAAAAATATGCACATGAAGAGCATGTATTATACTTTTACAGAAAGAATTATAAACATGTTCAACTCAGTAAATTAATCTCAACCAATGTAGTGGTTATTTTTCTTCAAAAACCTAAATCACCATTATAAATTAGATCAAATTCACACAAATTTAAATTTAAGAGTCAAAATTAAGCTAATTAAAACTATAAAGATTAAAATAACACAAAAATAAAATGTAAGGACTACCGATATAATTTTTCGTAAATTTTAATGAAAGTGTGCATCGGCCTAGTTTGGGAACATGCTAATTTAGTAACTTTTTAACTATTTGGCTAAAATATGAGCTAAAAAAAACTAGTATGTTTGGGATGACTTTTTGGCTTTTTACGAAAAGATGTGTAAAAAATAGAGAGAAAAGAGAATCTTTGACTTTTTGGTATGAATTGTTAGCTTTTTGATTAATTTAATAACTTTTTGACTTTTTGACTAAAAATGAAGGTTCCCAAATAAGGCTAGGTGGGATCACCTGATTACTGTTTCATTTTTAAAAAAACAATTGGTTCCCTTCCAGAGGCACACTGATAAACAAAATTACGAACAGGCGAGCGCAGCACCGAGCGAGCCCCACTTTATTTTGATGTAAAATATTTTGAAGAAAATGTTTTGGTCATTTTTTATTGTTTGATTGAACATAAAATAAGTAAATATTTTTTCAACAAAAATAACTTTCATGAAAAGCCTAAAAATGACTTTTCTTTTAAATTTTCGTAAGTCATTTTTGTATATTTCCAATCCTCTTCGACAGTTTAGTGAGCAAATTCAAAATGGGTTTTGCAGCTGTGGATAATTATTGGTTCTCATCAAGTATAACTATTTTACATAATTTTTTATTTTCTTTTGTGTAAAGTATTTTATTTCAAAACAAATAGAGCCTGAGTTTTTTAAAATCATAGGTGAACTCTTTAAAAGATGTCCATGCATAATTATAATAGCCAAAAAAAATGTGAATAAAATGTAAATGATTATGTACATATATATCCATTCTTGTTTATATAATTAATAAAATTATATAATAAAATTCAATCATAGATCAAGACATGTAAAAAGTATTACAAAATATTAAAAAGATAAAATATGAGTTTGTTTATTTTATAGTTTAGTAAAATTTAATTTATAGCAAATTTTTTTTTAATTATAATTCCAAATACAAATTGAACCAATTGTATCAATTAAATATTATTTTTGTCACATTTGTAGATGTAAAATTACAAAGGATTAATTACACTTTTCACTCTTTTTGTTTGACTTAAATTTCACTTTATAGTTTTAATTTAGGGCAAATTGTACTAATAGTCCCTATAGTTTGGGACTTGTGTCACTTTAATCCATGACTTTTCAATTGTGACATATTTGACCCTGAATTTTGAATCTTGTTCCAAATAAGGACAATTGAACATACCATTGCTTAATTTCAAGGGTAAAATTGTTAATTTGATAAAATATAAACTAATTTGAAAAAAATAAATGTTAAAAAAACATTTTAAAATATTTTAAAAATTATTTCTACCCGCCAAAAATAAAATTATGTAAAATTGATAAAAATTAATAGGGCAAATTGCACTAATAGTCCCTATAGTTTGGGACTTGTGTCACTTTAGTCCCTGACTTTTCAATTGTGACATATATGACCATGAATTTTGAATCTTGTTCCAAATAAGGACAATTGAACATACCATTGCTTAATTTCAAGGGTAAAATCGTCAATTTGATAAAATATAAACTAATTTGACAAAAATAAATGTTAAAAAAATATTTTAAAATTTTTTAAAAATTATTTCTACCCATAAAAAATAAAATTATGTAAAATTGATAAAAATTAATAAAAATTACATGATTAATTTTTAAAAATTAATTTTACATGATCATCATCTAAATACATAATAAAAATTAATTTGGTAAAAAAAATAAATAAATGTCTAAAAGATTTTTCAATTTTATATAATTTTATCTTTAGTAGCTAGAAATAATTTTTAAAAATTCAAGAATAATTTTTTGATATTTATTTTTGTCAAATTAATTTATATTTTATCAAATTGACGATTTTGCCCTTGAAAAATCCAATAGTATCTACAATTGTTTTTACTTGGAACAAGATTCAAAATTCAGGGTCAAATGTGTCACAATTGAAAAGTCAGGGACCAAAATGATACAAGTTCCAAACTATAGGGACCATTAGTGTAATTCACCCTTTAATTTAAATAAATTGGTCCCTATGCTTTAAGTGTAATTTTAATTTGATCTTTCCGTCTAAATTGGATATTAAAAATAATAATTTTAGAACACTTATCACTTTTTAAGATTTTAATTTGGTTCTTTCATATAAATTGGAGGTTAAAATTAACAATTTTAGAACACTTGTCAAATTTATAAGGTGAAAAGGTAGACAAAATTAACAAAAATTTAGCCAAAAATGACCAAATTAAAACTAAACTGGAATCAAATTGTTCAAATTAAAATTACAAGTATTAAAGTGAATTTAAGTCAACCTACAAGGATAGAAAGTATAATTAAACCCATTAACAAATTACACTTAAGGTTGCTTCAGAGACCTCTTCTTCCTAGTTAGATAGTTTGACAAGTTTTAGCTAATAACTAATGAAATTGATAATTGAAGAGGAAATTTTCAGTTGTTATTTTGAATTTTTCTTTCTCGGTAGCCAAACAAAATCTCTAGTAAGCAAAAAGAACAACACGAGACCAAGTCACAGTGGAAAGTGTAATAGATGTTGTGGACTTGGTTCTTCTGGTGGTTAGCAGGTACCTAATAAGCACTAGAAGACAAACAACGTTCGGGAATCAAACTAGTGACTTGCCATGCCGTCTACGGTTTTATATTTAAAGAGTTATTTGACGGCTGTATATTGAAGAGTAACTTACATTATTAGTGAATACAGTATTATTTTATTTATAAATTTATTTTTTAATTATAAAAATATATTACTTTTATTTTTATAAATCTCATTTAAATCCTTTTCAAAAAGGGTGTATATTTATACGATTTTCATGATTAAAAAAGTCAATATAAATGAATTTATAAATAAAGAAATAAAATATATTTACTAATAATTAAGAGAATTTTAATATAATTAACCACATATAGCATTTATCAATGTTTATCCTTCTTATTAGTTCTTCTTTGTCTTCTTATCTTTTATTCACTTTGTTTGGATTTGATCATATTTGGGAATGAGTTTCCTTCATACTACTATCTTCTAATAATTTGTGAACTCTATTTCAGTTTATAATGATGATTTATTTATCTCGTAAGTCTAACAGTAAAGATTGCGTTGTACCAAACATTAGTTTTTTTTTTTGAACATTATTAGACGCAAACAAATTATATTTTAATTTTTTTATTTATTTAAAAATTATCAACAGCTATGAATTTAAACTTAAAAATCATCTTTTCATCGATATATATATTTTTCCACATATTGTCTTTATTACGAGATTTTACAATATGAACGGCTTAGGTTATTATTATGGGCCTAGAATAAGACTTACAAAATAAAGTATGGAGAATAGTAATATAGAGAGGAGTTATTTCTCATAACAAGGTTTAGTAAAATTACAATCGATGATCTAAACTTATTTCACACATAAACTAGATAGTACCAAAATTCAATCTCTACTACATGATCTCATTCTGGCTAACTTTTTCAAAAAAAAAAAAAAAAAGGTTTAGTAAATAGGGAATTATTGAATAGGTAAGAGAAGAGAAAGGGCCCACAAATGATTCTCTAAAGTTATAAGATTTATTAATGGAAAAGGAAATTTTAAAAAAATAAAGAAATAAATTTAAAAGTTTTTTTTTTTAAACCTTATTTTCTTCTTTTTTTCCTGTAAAAATTCTTCTATAAATTTTTGTCTCAAACATAGAATTATGAAAGAAAAATTACAATTCAATATAAGTTAAAAATAATAATTTCAGATAAGTGATAAATTTTATAAATATTAATAATTAAAATTTTAAGCATTTTTATGAATCTATAATTATTTTAAAAAAATATTACTGAATTTTAATTTTTCTAATTATAAACAGAGGATTTAAACCGATTGCCTAAACCCATATTATGAAGATAAATTTTGTGTAACAATTATAATAATTTAGAAATTTTAATTCAATGATAACATAACACCAAGCGGATAATGAAAAAATTATCACACTATGTCACATGATGTACTCAACTAATGAGATAATTGCACCCAAATACATAATTGATGGATGATTTAACAATACTTTTATTTTCTTTTTCTTTTTCTTTTTTTTGTTATTGTTGTTTTGCATTATTTTTTTAAAAACTGGATTTGAAAACTTATTTGATTTATTATCTTTGTTTTCATAGAAGTGAAACCAATTCAAAGTTTTTAAAATTTTGAAAACAAGTAAAAGTTTATTTTTTATTTTCAAAATAAATTTTCACTAGTCCTTCCTCTTTTTTCTTTTGCCTTCGGCCACCACCCACCTCCATTCACCAATTGACCAATCTGGGGCCATAAACCACAATCGATCACCATCCGGTCAGCTCCAATCTCCGTTAACCTCTAATGATATTCCAGTCACTACCTTTAATAACTTACTAAATATATTTATTTATGTATTTTTAAAAATCAAATAAGTTTTCTATTTTTTATTTTTATTTTTAATGTTAGAAAACTTACAGTTTATCAGACTACCATTAAACTCGCACAAACCTATGTCACTACAACCCTTTAGATCAAATATAAAAATTAGAGCATTACTATTCAAGCTTAAAAGTTAGATTTTTTTTTTAAATCCAGTAATGTATAAAAAAAATAATTAGTTGATAATTAAAAATTCTCTAATTATCAACTAATCATTTTTTTACAGGATATAAAAAGTAAATTTGTATATCATTTTTAAAAAAATCATCACATGCCATTATTCTTTAGGGATATAGCACATGTCCTATATCTAAAATTGTTTATCAATAATAGGGGTAAGTTGCGGATATTCTGATCTGCCCAAATCGACTAAATCGAACTGATCCGTCTCATTTTGGACGTATGCGTGATGACGAGCGGACGGTTGCAGATTGATTTTTTTCAATCCGCCTAATTTTATAGATTGCGGATTTGAAGTTCCTTAAGCTGCAACGGAGCTGCCAAACCGCAAGCACCTTTAGTAATTTGTAAGACATTGTATTTTCAATTTGTTTAGATATTCTGTTTGTGTTTTTAATTGAAAAGAGTTCAGATATTTGTTGTGTTTTCAATTTAGAAATCCTTTCATCAAATGGTAAGGGTATATTTGATATTTTTTTTTGGAAGATATAGGGCTTAATTTTGCTATTTTTTTTTTCAAAAATCAAATTAAATAGTTTTTGAATAAAAAAAGTAATGAAATAGTTTTGATAATACATAATTTTCTTATATGTATTTATTATTAGTATTTGACAATTTACTTGATAATCTTTTGGTTATATTGAGTTGGATTAATATCCACACAAGAAAATGTTGACAAATTGCTGTATTATGTTCAAAATTTGTAAAAGTTTAAACCGCCAAACTGATTCACATCCATCTACCAATCCGCATCCGTCAATTCGGCGGACTGATGTGGATTATTTTTTCCAATCCGCCCATCCGTGAATGGATGACGGATTAGAGATTGGGGTATTTACGTGTAGGTCCTAATAAGTGGACTTATTGTCTAATAGGTCCTATGGAAAAAATTTATTATAAAAAAAGTCATTAATTGTAAATTTTAGTGACAATTTATAAAAATCATGACAAAAAAGTCACTAATTGTCAATTTATAGCGATATATATAAAAAATTGTCACAAAAAAAATATTTTTAACGACAATTTTACCAAAACTTATTTTTAATAGGATTTGATGGGAATTCATTCCACCTATTAGGACCTATTGATAGTTTATCCTTAGAGATTTTCTGGCCGCAACCGAATCGCGAAACCCCCTAGTCAATAACGTGCCTCTAGAAAGGAACCAACAAAAAAAAAAATTTTAAAACTGGACATACCATAATCATTTGAACAAGATTTGAGTGTCCGTTTATCAATGCCCAACAAATTAAGAAGTTTTGTTGAGATCCTGGGCTGACTTTTGACTCATTCTTTTGTAGATTGTTTAACCCACGAAGAAGTCAAAAAGAAAAAAATAAAATAAAAATTTCCCTACTGACCCAAGCTGCAGCACAGCCGGCAATCTCTACTAAGCCATGCAACCCCATTTAATATACATCCAAAATTTTGGTTAGACCATTTCAAAACTAGACCTAGCATTTTTCGTATTTTTCTTATTATCCCAGAGACACACACACACACACTACATGCTCAATGAGTTCTATTTCTAGACAGCTTATAAATACACCTCGTCTCTCTACCCAACTTTCAAGTTTCCCAATATTTGAAGTAAAGCTCACTTAAGATATCAAATAGCCAAGAAAAAAAGCGAAAAATAAAAACTTAATATGTCTGTACAAAGCTCTGGTGATAATTCAGGTATGGTTTCTAGGGAGATGAATGGAGGAGGTTCAAGGCCACCACCACTCATGGTGAACAAGAACTCCTCAGTGATCAAGAAGCCACTTCCTGGAAGGGGTCGTGCACCAGTCATTACGTATTTGAGGTCTCCGAAAATTATTCACGTTAGTCCTCAAGAGTTTATGGGCCTCGTTCAACGCCTTACTGGAAAAGATTGATCAATTATGCCGCTTTCTTCTTCTTCTTCTTCTTCTTCTTCTTCTTCGTCCGTTGTGTGATTTTTTTTTTTGGGTGTAATGGAAAGTGTTTGGAATCCATTGTAGGATAGAGAGTCAGTTGAAGGTCAAGAGAAGTGCAATGGTAAATTCTTATGCTTCCTGGCTGCACAGCCTTCCTTCAATACATGTGATATTAATTTTTTCATTTTCTACATGAATTTACACAACGAATGATTGTGGGACTCACTATTTCTATAAATAACGCATCATATATTATATGTACGCATCGTTTATTATGTTTACTTAATAAGAAATGAAGAAAAAACTTAATAAGAAATGAAGAAAAAAAATAGTGAAATTTTTCTAATTACAAAAACTATTTTCTTATTTTTGATTTGCAAAAACTTGGCTGGACTTGTAATTGATGAGATGCTAAACACAGTTGCATCAAACATTATGTGATGTTGTAAAAAAGGAAAAATAAATAGGATAGAAACATTTAAAAGGGAGTACTAGTTTAAGGTTGTATTTGAGATATTAATTTGCGGAAGAAAATGAAAAAAGTTATGAATCAATGAAACATAATTTATTTGTCTTTTAAATCCCTTCTTCTTCTTCTTCTTTTTTTTTTTTTTTTCTTTCACAAATCTATGATTATTCAAACATGGCATAAGAGTTTTCAGAGCTAACTATAAGATCATGTTCAGTGAATCATCAAAAAGAAATTTTTTTTTTTTTTTTTTTTTTTTTTTTTTTTTGAGGGAGACAAACCACAACTTAACAAATTGAGCTTGAAGTGTGATGCCATCAGCCAAAATCATGTCAACATATGGAATGCGCAAACCCACAATAATTTCAAAACAACAATACAAAGCAATCACACTTCTCTGATTAAACCCACTCCTCTCTCTAACTTCAAACCCACAAAGCAAACCCATAATAAACCCAATTGTAGGCACCATAAAGTAAAATCCTCCTTTTCTCTCTCAGTTAAACCCACTTGTGAGATTTCAAAATTTTGTTTTTTAATAAAATTGTTTGTAAAGTGAAATTAAAATGGAGAGAGGAGGGTGGAAACCGGTCATTCGTAGAAGAAAGGTCGGCTTGCAAGGAAATCGAACAGTGAATGCAGGTTTGTATACACTGTTTGTGGATGATCTACCAAACTCTATGGATCCTAAGAGTTTGTACTCTCTATTTGGAAAGTTCGGAGTTGTTAAGGATGTGTTTATCCCGTCAAAGCGTAGGAAAAGCTCGGGAACGCGTTTTGGTTTTGTGAGGTATGAGTGCAAGGTAGCCGCTGATATGGCGATTCAAAAGGCGAACGGACTTTGGTGTGATAATAAGGCAATAAGGGTGAAGCAAGCAGATGTCCAGAAATCAGAAGGCATAGGGGGGAAGGCGCGTCCTACAGGGGTTAAGAGGTTAATGAGTGGGGTGCAGAAGGTATTTCCTCAAGTTGGAATGCAGAACCATCACAGACGGTCCTATGCAGAGGCTGTGAAGCACAATACTGTCTCTCGGAATGTTAAGTTGGTAGTTCAAGCAAAAGAGTCTGGTATTGATTGGTTGCTTGTTAGCCTGGTGGTCACCCTGAAAGCAGCTGTGTCATTTCCCGATTTTGAAGCCGAGGTTAAGGAGCGTATGAAAAAAGTTAGAGTCAGAAGTGGAGGTGGTAACTTGGCTACTTTAACCTTCTCATCAAAGCAACATATGCACGAGGAAAGAGTGCGTATGGATGCGTGGGTCTCGCGGTGGAGTGATTCTATAACTGAGTGGGGGAAAGGAAAATCCATCCCAACCGATCGATGTGTTTGGATTTATTGTATGGGCGTACCATTCAATTTATGGAGCCATAGTACTTTTCGAGATATTGGCAGCATTTGGGGTGAAGTGGTGCAGCTACAAGAAGATATCAATAATCCTCGCACCTTTGAGTCGGGTAGGGTGAGGATTGTTACATCTACTATGGAGGTAATTAATACAGTGGTGTTTTTGGAATGCAATGCTTGCACGTTTCCTGTTCGAGTTTTCGAAGGCTACCCACTGATTGATCGGGCCATAAATTCCAGAAGGGAAGTGAACCCCGAGGCTCTTGCCTCTACTTCTCTGAGCATAGCTTGCGAACAGAAGTTAATCCATGGAAATGGTACCGGAGAAGAGGAGGACGATGGGCCTCACAGTTCCAAGGAGGTGGCAGAAGCTGTAGCGGATGTGGCAGACAATGAGGTGGTGGCAAACTCAGTACCAGACACGGTGGACAGAGCACAGGTGAAGACGAATGGTGCTTTTGAGGTGTTGGCAGAGTCGGTGGTCAGTACAACAGAGAATGATCTGGGAAATGCACAACGTAATGATAATGGTAATGTGGAATGTCTGGAGCAGGTGATGAGCCCAAGGATTGAAGCACCAGATAATTTTCAAAAAGAGGTGGGCCGGGTTTGCCCAGCAGAACATGTGAGAAGTGTGTGTGAGTCTGATCGTATAAGGCCCAGCATTAATCTCCAAGTTGTTTTGAGTGGACTGCAGGCTGCCGCAGTTGAAGCAGGGCCCATTGGGGTAGACTCAGACTTGAGTGAAAGTGCAGCCCATTGTCAAACTGGCCCATCTCCTTCTCTAGAACCAGCCCGACCTCACAGAAAGAATCAGGAAATTGTGACCAAGAGGGGTGCGACTGTTAAGGAGGGGAAGAAGCAAGACTCCCAGCTGAAGAGAAGACTGAAGCACCTTCAAAGTCCTGCGATGCAAAAAGGAATTCTGCTCAGCCCTAGTCTCCGAAATGGTGCCATCCTTAGAGTCAAGAATGATCTCGGCTTCTATTTCTGTACGCAGAATCGTCCAAGAAGGAGGGAGGAGATTCGGAAGGAGGCTCTTGCTACCTTGCAAGTAGGGAAGGCTCTTGGGATGGATTGCAGGGATAAGGAGCAGGAGATAGCCAGCCGAATTGTACTGATGGAACTGAAGGATAGGGAGAGGGCGGAGGAGGTTGAAGGGGCTGTTTAGGCTTCTCCACATGTCCAGGAGGCAAGTTCAGTGTTTGTCATTTATTGATGAAGTTAGTAACTTGGAATGTTAGGGAATTGGGGAAACCAGAGAAGAGAAGGAGCATTAAGAAGTTAGTTAATGATCGCAAGATAGAGGTGTTGCTCCTTCAGGAAACAAAGAAGAGCAGTGTTGGAGATGGGCTCATCAAGTCTTTGTGGCCAGTACAGGATGTGGGCTTTATGGAGGTGGGTGCTACCGGCAGTGCGGGTGGTCTCCTTTGCTTATGGAATCCTGAGGAATTTGAACTTAAAGATTGCTGTTGCAACAAAAGTTTTATTCTGTTGTCAGGTATTCTTAACCACTCTTTTGAATGTGTAATTGTCAATGTGTATGCCCCAAATGATGTTGTTGGTCGGAGGGCTTTATGGGAATCTCTTTCCAAATTGAGAAAGGGGTGTTTAAGAAGAGATAGGGGGATGAAGGACTTCAATGACTTTATTGATACCATGGAGTTGTTAGATTTGCCAATGTCAGGAAGATCTTTTACCTGGTGCAATGATGTGGAGGGTGAGAGGTGGAGCAGGTTAGATAGGTTTCTTTTGGACATTGACTGGCTTGAGAAATTCTCCTTCAAGCAGTGGGGATTAAATAGAAGCATTTCTGATCATTGCCCTGTTATCATTATGACTGATGAGAGGGGCCCAAACCTTCGTGTATTAATGCGTGGAGCTTACATCCAAACTTTATGGCTGCAGTTAAGACTGCCTGGAACAGTTGCCAGGTAAGTGGGTGGGCCAGCTATAGGATTATGAAAAAGTTGGGGCATTTGCGAGGTCAATTACGAAGTTGGAATAAAGAAGTGTTTGGTAATGTGGATGAAAATCTGAAAAAAGCTGAGGATGAATTGCATGAATGGGACCTAAAGGCTGAGTCTAGAGAGTTGCAGGAGTTTGAGAGAAGTCGCAGAAGAGAGGTGCAAAGTGCAGTGTGGGACTTGAATAAAAAGAAAGAGATCATATGGCAGCAAAAATCCAGGTTGATTTGGGCTGAAAATGGGGACAAGAATACAAAGTTCTTTCATATGATGGCTAGCAGAAGACAGAGGAAAAATATGCTTGATTCAGTGGCTGTGAATGGTTCCTTGGTGGTTCGGCCAGACTTGGTTAAACAGGCAGTGCTGAATTATTTTGAGACGCTGTTTTTAGAGGACTGGGAGTGCAGGCCTTCTTTAGTTGGTGCAAGCTCTACAATATCTGAACAAGCAGCAACTATGCTGGAATCTGAATTTACAGAGGAAGAAATTTGGATTCTTTGTGAAGGAGTGTGATGGGAATAAGGCTCCGGACTTTGACGGGTTTAACCTAGCTTGTGCCCAAAGGTGTTGGTCCATAATGAAGGAGGAGGTGATTCAGGTGTTGAAAGAGTTCCACTTAAATGGGAAGCTGGCTAGAGGTGTAAATAGCTCGTTTATTTCACTCATTCCCAAGAAAGATTGTCCTGTTGGGTTGTCTGATTTTAGGCCTATAAGCTTGGTTAGCTCAGTCTATAAAATTCTTGCGAAGGTTCTTTCTAGACGTTTGAGGCAGGTTCTTCCTCAGATTATCAGTGAAGCCTTGATCCGGTTTTTGAGTGGTCGGTATTTTTCGATGGAATTCTAATTGCTAATGAGGTGGTTCACGGGTGGAAAAAATCCAAGAAGAGAGGACTTATCCTTAAATTAGATTTCGAGAAGGCTTATGACTCAGTGAATTGGGGGTTCTTGTGCTCCATGATGTCCAATTTTGGTTTTGGTGAAAAATGGGTGGGTTGGATAAAGGCTTGCTTATCATCAGCGAGAATTTCTGTGTTAGTTAATGGGTCTCCAACTTCAGAATTTTCGCCTCTCAAAGGCCTAAGGCAAGGTGATCCTCTTTCACCTTTTCTATTCAACTTAGTGGCGGAAGGTCTAAATATCTTATTAGAAAGAGCAAAACAGTTGGGTCTCCTCGAGGGAGCTACAGTGGGTCTTAGCCAGCTTAAGGTGTCGCATCTTCAGTTTGCGGACGACACAATTATTTTTTGCGAGGCTAGTTGGGAGGAAATCCTAATGATAAAGAGAATTTTGAGATGTTTTGAAGTAATGTCTGGGCTAAAGATCAATTTTCATAAGAGTAAAGTCTGTGGTGTTGGAGTTGAAGATGAATTGGTCAAGGCTTTTTCCAAAAAGCTGAACTGTTTATCTCAAAAATTGCCTTTGAACTACCTAGGTATGCCTCTAGGTGCAAATCCCAGGAGTAAGCGAACGTGGCAGCCGGTAGTGGACAAATTCAAGAAAAAGCTAGCTCGCTGGAAAAGGAGATGCCTTTCATTTGCAGGTAGATTAACCTTGATCAAGTCTCAGATATCTGAATGCTGTGTATTTCTGTCTTTATTTAAAATGCTGTAATATTGCTAACAAGTCGATGTAATCCAGTCTACTTTTCTTTGGGGTGGTGATGAGGTGAAGAGAAAAGTTCATCTAGTTAAGTGGGAGGAGGTCTGTAAACGGAAGTGTCAAGGTGGACTTGGCGTGAGGAAGCTTAGTGAATTTAATGAGTGCTTGTTGATCAAATGGTGGTGGAAATTTGGAGTGGAAGATAAGGCCTTATGGAAAAAAGTGTTGTGCAGCAAATATGGCCAGCATGGAGGTAGGTGGAGTCCAGTGGTAGTAGAGTTAGGGGGGGTCTCTGCTTTGTGGAAGGACATCCTGGTTTTAGCTGGTCGAAATCCATCCCTGATGGAGTTCTTTGTTTCCAATTTTAAGGTTGTGATTGGAAATGGCAATAGGACAAAATTTTGGGTGGATGTGTGGTGTAATAATCTGAGCCTTTCTCTTGTTTTCCCTAGGCTTTTTTCCCTATCTGTGCATAAAGATGGGTCAGTGTCTGAGTTTGTGCAAAGGAGAAGCGAGGGTGTAGATTGGAATCTTATGTTTAGAAGACATCTTTTTGCTTGGGAAGAGGAGGACCTGGCAGGCTTGCATGAGTATCTTCGTGTTGCTCCCAATTTAAGAATTAATGTGGAGGATCACTGCTCTTGGCTGGCTAATCCATCTGGCGTTTTCATTAGCCTCGTGTGGGGATTGGTTGGCCTCACGAAAAGGGTGCAGTTACGGTTTTGTGATGAGCATCTGGAACAATATTGCCCCTCCCAAGGTACGTTTCTTGCCTTGGTTAGCTTGGAGAGGTAGGATGAAGTCGGCTGCGTATATGCAAAGGGTTGGGGTGCTTAAGTCTAATGCAAACATTCTTTGTGTCTTTTGCAAGACAGAGGTGGAGCCAGGAGTCATGTCTTGCTCCATTGTAGTTGTATCTGGAAAGTGTGGTCGGGCTTATTGATTGGTGGGGTTTGTGTTGGGCCATCCCGAATCAGTCGATGCTTGCTTAGTTGGTGAAATGGTCATAAGGTGAAGAAGAGGTAAAAATGTTGTGGAGAGTTGTTCCTTTGGGTGTTATATGGTCAAGATGGGATCTTAGAAATAATTGCTTGTTTAACAATGCTCAACCCCATCTGCGAATCTAGAGAAATGGTGAAGGTTAGAGTAGCTCTGTGGGCTAAGTTCAGTGAAGGATATGCCTTATTCTCATGCATGACATTATATCAAACTTAGGGCAGTGTGTTATTCTGTGTAATGGTTGGGCTAGAGTCGTCTGATGCATTATTGCTCGCACTAGTTATGCATTGTCTTTCTGTTGTTCCTGAGAGTGCATTGTGTCTCTTGCTTGAAGTGAGTGGGAAGAAGATTTTTGAAGGCATTTGGTGGTCCATAGGAATCCTAGAGAGTGGCTATGGTCGGATGACACAGTTCTTCTTGGTTGTCGGGCCTTGGTGTCCAGTTAGCTTGGTGTCTGGCAAAGATAGATGCATTGTTTTGTTTGTTTAGAGCAATGCACACAGCCACAGTTTGCCTCTCCTCTGCTCTGCCTCTGCTTGTGTAGCTTTTGTGCATTTGGTTCTGTTGTCTGCTGTGAAGCTGTGGAGTGAGGCATTGAATTTATCTTTGGTATCTTAGCAGCTGGTAGCAAGGTAGTAGTCTTCATCCACATCCCCTCAGAAGTGTCCCCAGGGTCTAGCAGCAAAAGGTGTTGTCCAAGGATGACCATGATTTGGGCTGGTTATCTGAAGTGTTCTGCCAAATGGTTAGTCTCTTGGTGGGGTGTCTTCTTTGGAAGCGGTTTGGTGATATCTTGGTAATCCAAATTGTTGGAGGAACAACCCCTTGGTTGCTTTCTGAAATTTCTTTGTTGGTATTCAACCCAGTTCGAGAGAGTGCTGTGTCTCTTGCTTGAAGTGAGTGGGAAGAAGATTTTTGAAGGCATTTGGTGGTCCATAGGAATCCTAGAGAGTGGCTATGGGTGCAGGATGACACAGTGATGGGAGGTTCTTATTTCTGCTCTGCCTGGTTGTTGGTTCATCTGTCAGGTTGGTGTCTGGCAGCATAGATGCATTGTTTTGTTTGTTTAGAGCAATGCACACAGCCACAGTTTGGGTCCATCCTATTGTATTGGTGCTTTGAGATCTGTTCTGGTGCATTGAGCCACAGTTCTGGAGTGTGGTTCATGCAATGCCTTTTGGATTGTCACTTGGCATATTGGATTCAAGCATCAATGCTGCAGCTTGGGTGTTGTCTTCAGGGGATTTAGCTGCTGCAGCTTTGGTTCTTTGTTCTTCCTTCTTTCTTTCTTTTTTCCCGTTGGTCTTTCACCAACTTAGGGTGCTAGCAAATGATAAGTGCTTTCGGTGGTGCCAACCTAGTTGGGATCATTTAGCGCATTGTGATGCTTCTGCACTTCCCTTTCCTTTATTGATGCAATTCTTCGTGTACCTTGTACTTGTTTTCTTTCATCAATAAAGTTGCTTTTGCCGATCAAAAAAAAAAACAAATTGAGCTTGAACTTTTTTTAAAAAAAATGGCAATATGATATGCTTACTCCTTTCCTAAAACATTTTTCCCATGTTTATAATTATTAAACCTAATCCTTTGGTATCTTTACCATAAAGAAAGCCATAGTACGAACATAGAAGTTTAAGCCAGTGAAGTCTCTCAACAAGGAGAATCCCAACTAACTTTTGGAAAAAAAAAAATTCAAAACTGTTATACGTCAAAAAAAAAAAAAAAGGAAAACAAAAATAAATAAATAAAAATGTTATATGCAATTGATTTTTGTTAGTATTTGATATGCTAACGATTTATTTTATTTTATTTTATTTTATTTTGTAAAACCAAGATATATAATAACAATATATTAGGTAAAAGTTTCCCGATTACGAATCCGGGGATATTCACCCCCACTAACTAGAGTCATCATACAATTGATTAGCAACAGAAATGGGACAGTTGTGAAAAATGTGCATTCCTTTACTGGCATGATTTGCTCCATTTACCAGTAAATCGACGCATTTATTTTCTTCTCAATAGATATGCTTTACTGATGGGTGACCCAACTTTGCAGAGAAGAAACCTACAATCACAAACCAAGTTATAAAGTTGATGATGTGAGCTGACTCTTCCACAAGTAAAGTCTGCATCGTTAAAACATCCATTTCTACAATTAAGTTAAAAAGTTTCAAATCTAAAGCCAGCTTCAACCCATCCCCACATAGCGCATAACTCAGCTTCCATACTAGAGATAGCCCCAATATTTTTGTGAAAAACCATGAGCCACTTTCCTTGTTTTCCTTTTGATTAAAGTTCAGAGAAAAATTTAGGGATAAGATTATTTTTTATGAACGAAATATTTCAGTTATCCAAAGTGTTATTGTAGTATTTTTACTGATGAAATTGAATATTTAGTAATGATTTTTTTTTTGGGTCTAAAAAAATAAATATTTTCCGCACCAAATTATTTTGTTCCAAAAAATATATTTTTATGCTGTGTTTGGTTGGGGGATTTGGGGAGGGAAAGGGAAAGGGAAATGGAAAAAGTAGGTGAAATGTGAATAAAATATGTATATATTTCACATAGTTTCACACACTTTTTCCCTTTCCCTTTCCAAATTCCTCCCCAAATCCCTCAACCAAACACACCATTAGTGACATTTTCAAAATTTTCTAGTTAAAAGTTTTTTTTTTTCATATAATTTTTTGGTACAACATTTTAGCGCAACCCTTGTGATGACAGAAATTGATTCGTAAATATTTTTTACAATAAAATTCACTTTTAAAAATGAAAAAAATTTAAGTACTAAAACTTTTATACGTTGTTGTAGTGGTGATTAATTACTTTCTAGATTGAAATGGTCATTCCATTTTCTTTCCTTTTTTTTTTTTTTGGACTCAATTTAATTATTTTCACTGTTTCACAGTTTGCTCCTTGGGATCCAAAACATTTAAAATTATGTTGCGTTATCTGTTAGTATATTAATTAATACATATAATATTATTCATGATCGTTTCTCTAATGAATGCTTTAGAATGTGCATTGCATTGATGAGCTTGAAGTCCCCATGCAGACATGTATAACTTCACCTTAACTCCTAATGATTCAAGTTTCAAATTAGTAATTAATGAAATACTTGTAAAGCAAGATGTGGTTTGCCACACTATAAATTTCTAAACCGAAAATGTTCTACGATCAAACTTATTGTATAATTATGTATATATATATATTATTTTAAAATTTGAATTGCCTTGCAAAACAAATCATTAGAATTGAAACGGACTCACCGAATTAAATATTGTGAATAATTTAATTGTCACATCAGCTTGTAAGAAATTTCTTGTTTTATATATCATTGATTCTTTATAAAAATAAAAGAAAAATGATTCAGGGCTCGACAAAGTCGAGGCGCGAATGGCGCGAGAGAGAGAGAGAGAGAGAGGAGGAAGAGAGGGAGAGAGGGAGAAAGAGAGAGGAGAGGGTCGCTTGACTCGCCGTCCTTGACGCAACCCGCCGTGCTTTCCGCCAGTCGTCAGCCTTGTGGCTGACTCTGCCCCTCATGTCGCCTCCTCCTCCTCCTCCTCCCTCCCCCTCCATTTTTAGGCCCCTCCGGTCCCTCCTCCTCCTCTCCTCTCCTCTCCCCTCCTTCCTCTGGTTTCAACAAACGAAGAAGAAGAAGAAAAGAAAGAAAGAAAAGGAAGAAGAAGAAAGGGCAAAAAAAAAAGAAAAAAAAAGAGCCAAAACGACGTCGTTTTGGCCAAAACGACGTCGTTTTGGTTTCGAGGCAGATTCGCGCCTCAACGATTCGAGGTCTCTATCAGCTCTGAAAATAAAAATAAAAAGAAGTTGGAATCATAATAAATTGGCAACAAGCTAACTTAAGAATATATAATGGTGGATAAAAATAAACTTTCAATTGGAATGGTCCATGTATTTTTCCCTATTTTAATTTTGTTCTTGTTGATTCAATTGTAGAGGTGTTTAAAAAAATTGCTGGAACTAGTAAACCGATTCAATCCGATCCAAATCATCAATTTGATCTATTTTTTTAGTTACGGTTTTGATTTTATAAAAAATGATTTAGCATGCCTATCTATTTTTTGAATTTGAAGAATTCGTTTGAGAGGCTTCCATGTCTATGTAGTTAGTTAGTCAGTCAGTAGTTTCCCTGATTTTGAACCAATCCGATCCGTGTACACCAGCCTATTTGTCCCTCAATTTTTTACGTAGTGTCAACTGAATCTAATCACGTGCAACTTTGGAGGGCAAACAAGAAAATGCAGCACCTTACCCACCTTATACACATGCCCTAACATGATATATATGCTCTTTTTTTCCTTTTTTTCTTTTTTTATAATTGGGTGCTTGGGTCAATTTGCGTGTATTTTGATTAATCTTAGAGCCTTAAAATTAATGACTGATCAATTTAAACTCGAGATTTTAAATCTGATTTTTAAGTTTTTGCTGCTCAATCAACCTCTTAAAATTGGTCTTACAAACAAAAGAGAGGACGATGAAAGAAGGGAAAAAGAGAAGAGACAGAGGGCGGAAGGAGGGACATATAAGAAGATGTATTTTATGAAGATAATCACCTTGTTTAGTTTCAATTTTTTGAATTTAATTTTCTAAAAATTGAGTTTTTTATTTTTCATTTTTATTTTTAGTGAATCTTTTAAATATTCTAAGTAATTTTTAAAAATTTTAGATGCACTTAACCTAAATATATCTAAAAAACAAAATATTTGTAAACAAATATTTAAAAAAATCAATAAATACACAACAATACGAAAATGTACTAAATTTTTATTATGTATTTTTTATATTTTTGGTATTTAGTGAATTTTTTAAAGATTTTTTTCACAAATATTATACTTTTTAATTGTATTTATATTAAATGTATCTAAAAAGTAAAAAAATTGTTTAAAATATTTTTAAAAATTTACTAAAAATAAAAAATACTAAAGATAAAAAATTTAATTTTTACAAATTGAAACCAAACAAGATAAATGCAAGAAGGATAAAAAAGTGAGAGTTTTATCAAATAATCACTTAGATAAATTTGTTTTTGTCTCTTAAAATCAAGGCATAGTATATTCATTCAATTGGAGTCTTTTGAGAAGCTGGTAAAAAGTCATGTTCCAGCTTTTTATTTATTTTGGGTCACATCACTTCTCACATAACTTATCCAAAAAAAGACAAAATAAGCTAAAAAGTTATAAAAAGCTAAAGGGAGACTTATTTATAAGTCTTTTTTCAGACACTTATATTAGGCTAAGTCCTGTGTAATTTCTTATAGAGTCTCAAGTCCTATTTTCATAAGAATGTATTCCACAAAATCCTACATAAACGTAACGTAACGTGACATTTACATAAATGTAACGTAACGTGACACCAATATGAACGTAACCTGACACCTACATAAACGTAACGTAACGTGACACCTATATACACGTAACGTGACACCTATATAAACGTAACGTAACGTGACACTTACATAAACATAACGTAACGTGTCACGTTACGTTTCGCAAAATTAATAAGTTTTTATTTTTTTAAATTGAATGTGAAAATGTTATTGATTTATGTTGGTGTCATATTACGTTTTATATAAATATGATCTATGATAATATGACTAAAAAAAAATCAAAAAATAAAAAAATTGACTTTTTAAAATTGATTTATGTTGGTGTTAGTATTTGTAACCAAGTGGTCAACATGATGTTATTTTGTAACATACTTTGTTGAATCGTGTTGTTAGCATATAAACAATCTCATTTTCAATCATTTCTTCTCCATAGACATTCATAGTGAACCTTGTCAAAATGAAATATTTGTTATTCAGGAAGCCTTGTTCACGGTATAAATTAAAGGATATTACCGGAAGCAAAATATTTGCCGGTGAAGATGGAGGACCAAAATCCAGCAATGCTTATTACGATCATAACAACATAACAGGATTGCATACTTATCAGGTATTTATTTTATATTTGCCGGATTAACATTGCTTAAGATTGTACCTAAAATGTCAGGAGTGCAATTTGCCTGAAGTTGTTGTACCTTCAAACTTTCAGCAAGCAATAAATGGAATAAGCCAGATTTCATTCAGTATGGAAAAAATGTCTGAAAATATATATATATATATATATATATATAAAAAATCAATTTCCTATATAAAAAATTGAATGTTACCATAGATCATAGGTGTCATGTTACGTTTATGTAGGTGTCACGTTACGTCATGTCTATGTAGATATGTCACGTTACGTTTATATAGGTGTCACGTTACATTTATGTAGGTGTCACGTTACGTTACGTTTATGTAGATATGTCACGTTACGTTTATGTAGGTGTCACGTTACGTTTATATCAATTTCCTATATATAGTTTTACTATTATTTATGATATTAACAATTAATATTGAGGGTAAATGTGTCAACAAACTTCCCACAGGACCTATAGGAACATAAGTTTTTTAGTAGGACCATATGTAACATAAGTCTCCCTAATAGGACTTATAAATAATTTTAACTTTTTACTAACTTCCCAAAACACTCCATTAGTAAACTCCTTCTTCTTCATAAGTTTTATTTATTTATTTTTAAAGGTACTAAATTGGTTGAAGTTACTGGAGTTGAATAAATTTACAATTTTATCCATAAAGCATAATACATGTCATATATGTGCACATTTTTTATCAAAAAATACTAACAATTCTAGTCAAATTAGACTAAATTGAGACAAAATCATTAATTTATGGTCAAATTCAAATTAATTGAAATTACATAGATCAAAATGGAACAAAAATAAAAATATAAAGACTATTAATGTAATTTGCTTAATTATTAGAGAACCAAAACAAATACGACCTAACACTTTGTTTGGGACTTGCGAGAGAAAGTAAACGATTATGTAAGTTATGAGAGAAAAAAAAAAAGAGAAAAGAAATGATTATGGTTTCGTTTGAGATGTGGATTGACTTTTCAATTTTTTGACTATTTTAGCCTGAAGCTAAAAAGTCTCATTTGAGATGAATTTTTTGAACTATTTTAACTTTCATGAGAGAAAAAAATAAAATAATTATAATTTAAATATAATATTTTATCTTATGGTACCTCATCTCTTCTACTCAATCGCTGCCGCCTCCTCCCTCCCCATCCTCGACTGTGACTTAACCATCAACACAAATGATCTCCCAAATTTATTTCTTGATTCCAATTGATTTTACATGCTGTTTGATACAAAATAATTATTTGATTCCATTATGTTTACAAATGTATATACAATAGTCTGCATATTTGGTCAGAGGCTATTTTGTTAAAATAGTTAATAAAGATAAAATATGTTAAAATAGTTAATAAGATAAAATGTCACGTCTAATCTATAATTATTTTATTTTTTATTTCACAATCATAAAATTAATTACAACAAAAAAATCAACTATCATCCTAAACAAAATATTTTTATCTAGACTAAAATAAAAAAGTTAAATAGCCAATCAAACTAACCTATTTCCAAAGGGGGCTAATGTATATATACAAAATCGGTCTTGAAAGCTCAAGCATCTCTGTGGCGATGTTTGGGAAGCCAAATTTAGGCTTTTTTTGGCTAAAATTTACAAAAATACAAAATAAGTTAAAATAGTTAATAAGACAAAATGTTATATCAAATCTATAATTATTTTATGTTTTCTCTCACAAATATTATATTTAGCTACAAAAAAATCTATCTATTTTTTCAAATACAAAAATTTTAACCTACTAAAATAAGTAAAAGCTAACATAGCTAATTTTCCAAACGAGACCTATGTGTCATGGTCAACCCGACACACTTGATTTACTAACTCACGTTTTGGTGTGTTTGGATGAGACCCAAATGAGGAAACACCTAAATTAATGAATCTTTTCAGTGATTTTATGTTTTTGCTATGTAGAAATGTAGATATATTCTTAGATCATCGTCAAGGAAAGAGGTAAAAGAGCATAATAAGGTATTTTTGTTAATGTAACTAGCTTTTTCCTCTGAGGGATTTTGTGTAAGAAGTGACAAAATGTCCATTTTAATTTTGACTTTTTACAACTAGTCAGCTTTTATTGAGAGGCAAAATGATTTTTCGTTGAAATTGCTCTTTCTATCTAATCAAGTACTCTTCTTTTGGTTAGTTTTATGTTTGTATATTGCATCTAATTGATTTAATTTTGTGTTTGTATATTACCATATGAAAATATGATCATTTAAAAATATTTGTTTAGAAAATAATTTAATATATATATTTAAAAATAATTTAATTATATAATTTTTAAAAAATATTTATAAATGTCACATCAACATATACAGTATATCATAAAAATATTATATATTCATTGATCTATGTTTATAATATGTATTTTTTTAAAAATTAATTAAGTTAGCTGATTAATTACTCCCTCCGTCTCAAAATATTAGTCCCTTATTCTATTTTTCATTATCCCAAAATATTAGTCTTTCTTCAAAAATCAAGTACAAAAATAATATAAATTTCCTATTTTGCCATTCTTTTAAATTAATAAACAATATAAAAAGTACAATTATACATTGATATTCCCAAAAAATGTACTATCAAAAGGATAATTTTGAAAAATTAACTTTTTTCAAATGCAATAATTGTATTACCAAAAAAAGTTAGATTCTCCAAAAGGAACCATTATTTTGGGACGGAAGGAGTAGCTAAAATAAAGAATATGGTTAGAGTGTTTACTAACTAAATTAGTTAGGTAAAATAAAGGTGGTATTTTTTTTTGTGTGCTTTTCTGCAAAGCATTCTCTTACCCTTAAGCCTTGTTTGTTTTGAGAAGTAAAATGGAAGGAATTCATAGGGAGATGATTAATAGTGAGGGGATTGATAGTAAAATTATATCTATTTTGATGATAGTTGGCCTATATTTGGGAAGTGGGTTTTAAGGCTTTTTTGGCCAAAATAGCCACAAAAAACAAAATAGATTTTTTAGCCTAATAAGACAAAAGACAAATCATCACATCCAACATATAATTATTACATTCTTTTTCTCACAAAAAAAAAAATCAAAAAAGTCAAAAAAGTCAAAAGTCCTTTCCAAACCAGGCTTTTTAGTCCCAAGCAAAAATAGCCAAAAAATCACTCCACTTCCCAAACGAAGCCTTGTTAGTGTATGAATTGTTAAATTATTTTTATATAAAATAATAAAACAAATAAAAAAATATAAAAAATTAAATATTAATATTTAAAAAAAAAATTCCCAATATGTAAAAAATAAAAAAATTTCTAATCCCTTCATTATTGTTTTAATACCACCTCCAACTCGTCTATGTCAATGCCTCTTCCAATCTCTATCTTAATCCCCTCCTCCATCCTAATCATTTCTTTAACTTTACAAACAAATACAACACTAAATAACCTCACCTCCATTCTAATTCTCTTCAATCCATTACACTCCAAAACAGACGGGGCTTACAATTACTCTTACAATTTGCAGAGTTGTTTGAAGAGGGTGAAAAATGAATATTATATATGGTACATTATATATATAATGATGTATTTGTTTTTGTGTAAAACAAAATTGGATGAAAATTAGTTTAAAAAGTTAGAAATTAAAATACATAATTAGAAAGTTAAATGAATATAAAAAGTATAACAAAAATTGACTAAGCCTTCCTTTGACAATGATTTTTTTAGTTGTTTTTTTGATTTTTTTAACTTGTAACTTTTTTGTTCGTTTAGTATTTTTGATTGGTTTTTTTAAATTTGGAATGGTGGATTTATTTTCGTCCTTTTGTGATTTTTGACTTTTTGTGATTTTTTGACCTCTTTTTTTGTCTTTTTGTAATTATTTAGTCTAACACAAAAACCAAACAACACCTAAAAATACTACTAGTAACAAAGTTAAAAAAAAAAAAAGGAAAAAAGAAAAAAATATGAATTAAAAATTAAAAACTAATTTTAAAATCTTAAGTTGTGTTTGGTTGTGTTTCTAAACAATGATTTTACACTCATATTCCAATATGATATTTGGTTAGAATTCTCAAATCACATTTCCACAACTTTGCTGAAAACTCTGTCTGGGGCGCGTTTTTGGTCTTCCCACCGGATGTCCTACCGGATGTTCCACCAGTTGTCTGGCCGGTTGACCGGAGCAGTGGAATTTTTATTTTTTATTTTTTGCAATTGACCTATATTAATTTTTATATATTCGAAAAAAATATTTTTCGAATTTTTAAAGATTTTTTATGTGCTTTAATAGAATTTTGATTTGTATGTTTAATTATGAGTTGTAAGTTTTTATATCAAATATCATATGTTATATCAAAAATTTTTCACTTAATTCAAAACTCTTTTACCAAATAAATTTTTCACACTCAAATAATAATTTTAAAACTCACAAATTCAAAATATAACTCATATTCTTAAATAATATTTACAAAACTCTACCAAACACATTCTCAAATTTTTTTTTTGTTTTTATTTTCAAAACACCCAGGGTTCGTTTGGTTTGAATTTCCCAAAAATTTTTGGGAAAATTTCTCTACAAAAGAGTTTTCAGAAAAACTCAAACTAAACAAATTTTTCCAAATTTTTTTTCCAAAACTTGTAAACCAAACAAGTTTTCCAAACAAATTTCTCTCTCATACACATCGAATCAATTACTTTTTCCAAAATTCTCTCTCAAAATAATTTTTCAAAACATCTTTCCAAAAAAATCAAACTGGGTTAGTTTGGGATGTCCTAAAAAAGTGCACTTTTTGATTTATTGGTGGGTTTAGATTAGGTTTGGGTTGGATTTGATGTGATGTGTTAGAGAGGTGATGTGATTTTTAAATAAGATGATGTGACTTAAATAAAATAGTGACTTTTTTGACTTATTTAGATTATGCCAAACTAACCATAAACAAATTTTCATACTTTTTATCTCCCAAACTCAAACCAAACATACCCCCAATCTAAACGGGGGTGTAAAGTTTTGAATTACCAAAACGACGTTAACGACTGACTTAACTGCGTCGGGCACAGGGAGGGAAATTGAAAAGAGTTCAAACGAGGCCCAAACCCCACTCTCTCTCCCTCTCTCTTTCTCTCAGATTTGCCCTAAACGCATCCCATTTGGGGCAAATCAACACAAAAATCTGCTGCACAAGTTCGAAGCAGAGATTAGGGCACCGATTATTTTCTAGGTTTTACTTTTTTCTCTTCAGCTCCAAGGAGATTTGAATCGCAGGGGTACGAATTTGTCTCCTGAGATTGTTGATTTTTGCTCTTTCTTGTTTGTGGTTTTTCGAATCTGTTGTTTGATTTCTTCACCTATTTTGATCTAAAACTCATTTGCAATCATTTTGCGTATCTATATGTAGCAATATCAAAATTCAAGTATCTATCTTTATGTAGATTTGACTGTTGTTTTGAAGTTATATTGTATAGCATATTAGCATGGCGAAGGTTGCTACTCAAGGCCCTGTATCTTCCAATGCTCTTCATTTTGGTGGGGGGCCTTCAAAGGTTAGCACTGCAGTTAAAAGGAAGACACCTTCAGAATTGAGGGTAAGTTGTCAAATTTCTGATTTTTATTTATATCCAATTTCTATATATTCAGCTTCAACTTTGGCTTGCTCTATTTATATTTGGTGGGTTATCTATTTCCCCGATGGTGAACCTGAGATTTTATCTACCATGAACTTGTTAGAGCTGTACAAAATATGGAATAAAACATATATGTTGTGACTCCGTGGTTAAATGGGTTTCAGTCTATTATGGTTAGGACTTAGGGGCCTGTCAAGGGTTCTTTGAATCTCACCATGGTCAATGTTGTTGTGGTAATATATGTTGTTTTTGGGTGTTATTGTTACACTACTCTAAGGGACCGAAGCCCTGTAATTTTTGGTTTTTTCTGATAAACCAGTTGTTTTAAGTAAATTATTTTATATTGTTGCTGTAAACTTTGAATTAAAGCTATGTTTGTCACGGACATTGACGTTGGACATAGATTAGTAGTGGCCCAAGGTTTTTGGAGGTCTCAGACTAAACATTAAAATGAAGCTTTATCTAACTAAGGGCTTTGGAAAGAAGGGACCTTCGAAAATAAGAATTTTTTCAAATTTTCTTGTAGGCCTTAGGCGACAGCCTAAGTGGCCTAATGGTTGAGACATGGCAATAAAACAATATACTTTTATTTACTGTATAGATTAATATTACATCTACAAATAATCAAAATTAACAAAAACTAACACTACCTCAATATAAAAAACCCACTCTTAAGTTAACTCCTTATCATTTATGTTTTTTGATGGATGATCTATTAATTCTTTAAATCTAAGTAAAAAGTAATAAACATTCAACATCCAGTATCTATCAAAAGCACTAAAGAATAGGGAAAAAAAGATTAGTTGGCATGTCCCCAGTATGACCCCTAAAAGCAAGTAATTAAATGTCCCCGTGTTTGACACTGCTACAACACCTGTTTTGGAGTGTTGGTGCTTCATAGCCATGTACATACCTTTTGAAATGGATTGGAATTCTAAGTGAAATGGAAGATTGCGCTCTGCAATATCACTTGTCTTCACCAAAATTTTGATTTTGTTAGTGTAGTTTTATTTTGTTATTTTAATATCTTTCTACTAAATATCTCATTGTTTTACTCATTAAATGGATTGGAATTCTAAATGAAATAGAGGACTGTGCATTGCAATATGACCACTATCTTCACCAAAAAATTGATTTTGTTGGTGTAGTTTAATCTCATATTTTAATATCTTTCTTTCTAAATATCTCACTCTTTTACTCAATATTCTCAAAATTTACCTCTTGTAAGCAATGTTATGTTAATTGGATATCATCAAATAAGCTGCCTATTGTTGTGGTATTTATTGCTGTATGTGTATGCCATCTACTTATTGGATGTAGTGCACTGCTAACTTCTTATGTTATGTAAGGTTTCATATGGTAATTTTTTTTGCTTTCAAATACAATCAAGCTTGCAAGAATCTGACTTACCAAAATTCTAATGGTAATGGTTAATATATTCTCTTGGCGTTGTGTTTCAATGACAGGGAGAACAATTGAAGCGAAAGAATGTTGTGGAGCTTGTTGATGAGTCTCCAGCTGCTGAGCTTGGTTTTCTGGAGTAAGTTTTGCCTCTATTGTTTCTGTTGGTTACTTTTGGATCTTGTTTGATAACAGTTTTTTTGACTTATGTTAGGAACACTACCGGGATAGTTTGTGGGCTTAAGAAACCAGATTTATCAAAGAACCGTAGATACATTGACACCCGGATGGACGAGGTATATCCGGTCAGAAAAAGCAGCATTAGGCTTAGGATGCTTTCTAGAAAAGAAAATGCAAAGGTCAGTACATTTTTTTAAAACTGTAATATTTATGCTGCTGTATCTAATGTGGTGATTTAAATCTTCATCGTTCTTAATTTTCTTCTTATGCTTTGATCTGCAAATGCTGTAATTTGACAGTTAATATATTTGTTTTCTAATGAGCAGGAAAACAGTCCTGTGGAGCATAATGGCAGCCTGAAGAGCTGCTCTGTTCCGTCAGATTTGTCTGCCAAAAGTCAATCACAGCTTTCACAGTAGGACTTTGCAGAGTGGTCTTCCTTATTTATAACGAATAGATTATTTGTTGCATTTTTCATTTTCTTGCTTTGTTTGCTGGCAGCCCGGAGGATTCTTTTGCTTCAGGTACAGTTACCAGAGATGGTACGGTGCAAGCTTGTAAACCAACTGAAAAATGCAGTGAGAATACATTTCGTAGTGTTACAGAGCTATCAGCAGGTGGAGAAAAGCTATCTGGCCGGGAAACTGTTGATTTGGTATTTCTTTTGTCAGTAATATCCTTTTGCGATTGTATTTAAAATATGTCTTCTATGGAAACAACCTGACATTTATTTTTCTTGTCAGGACAAAGCTCTGAAAGGACTGGTTGCTCATGAACCTCCTCCCCGTTCCAGTTTAGCTTCTGATTCTTCTGAAAGAAAAGGTGATTTCACTTTGGGAAATTTATGCTCGGAATTCCATGTTCCTGGTCGAAAGTCTCCTCTGGATTTTACATTGAAAACAACTATGCGGGTGGTGTCCTCTTCCTCTGTAAATTGGTGAGGCTACTCACATTCTTGTTTGCTCTAATGTGTATGCTGCTACTACTTAGAGATAAGGGTATAGTTGATGCTTCTCTGTTTGTAATTTCAATTGACTGCTTGTGCTTGATTTGATTTGATGCAACATTGAGGACAAGGTTATTTTTAAAGGGCAGGGGAATGATATGATTATGATCTTCTATAAAATAATTGGCTCAGATATTATTTTTTTCAGTTTCATTGGATGACTAGGAATATGAACTTTCATATTCCTAGTTGTCCAATGAAACTGAAAATAACGTTCTGCCTGAGAAATCCATCCAGCCGGATCTTCTACATCCCAACGTGGAAATTCAATTTTCATCCGAGGAAGTCCTTGGTCTATGTCCCAATGAAACCCAATGTGGTTTCTGTGATGGGATTCTTCCTGGACATTATTAGGGTTCATCACGATCTTCTTTCCATGATCTTCGTGGTGTTGTGGCAATACCAGATCCATAAGCACTGAACCTGCTTGATTGGTTGTATCAAGCTTCTTATTAATTTCTGCAACAGATGTTTGAAGTTGCTCAATACTTTTTCCTTGCTTCTCCAAGGCAATGCCATGTTGATTGAGGAGTTTATCACGCTCAACATTAGTTCTCGCCATTTTTGATCAAGCAGAATTGAGCTCTGATACCAAATAAAGGATTAACTTCACAAATGAAAAAGAAAAAAAGAAGGATAAACTAGAGAATGGGGGGAATAAATTGATTACTTCGGAGGGGATCATACCACCAATTAGATCACTTCAAGGGGATCTAGCCTCCACAAAGCCTTGAAGCAATTATGTTTTTTCTTCCTTCTCCAAGCTGTATGGCATCTGCATAAATTTATAGGCTAATAGAAATTTTAAAATAAAGGTCAAACACTACTAAAACTAAATTGTTTCCATAAATCAGGTATATTAATCCTGAAAACTCTCCCAATTATTTTATAGATCATAATGGTATCAATATCCTTGATTACAACTTTAAAGAGGGGACTGAGATAAGACAAAGCAACCAACCCCTTAAAATCCAAGGGTGTAATGACATTCATGAGGGCTAAAATTTGGAAGCACGTAAAGATGCTTGACCAACACCAATGGACATATTTAGACCTTGTGAAGTTGGCTACCTAGGTCTTCATTGCTCAATGTTCAGGTGATGAGGTGGCTGGAGTAGATCAAAAGATCATTTTTGTCTTTCCTTTCTTATGCTTAATTCAATGTGAATTCAGGGAAATAATCCTTGTGGGAGTGTAGAGGTACTCATGGAAGAGTAAGACATAAACTCGGGTCATACTGCCACCAACTTGAATTATGGACTCACACCTTGGGACTGTTGTCCAAATTCCAGACTTTCAGAAATATTGATGCACCATCTGATACAAGATTGATCCCACAAATTTAGGGTCCTTCTTCTTTCCCTGACGGGGTCTATAGTTGAAGAGACGTCCCCATTGTTTTGTTTTATCTCTTGATTCTCTTTTTGTTTGTTAGAGAATTATATGGGAAAAGTTGCTGATGGTGCACTAATGGGACACAACTATACTTGGGGGACATTGTTGTTATCTTGTTTAGAAACATTTATATTCTAGTTTATTTTACTGGAATGTATATAAAAGAAAGATTTGTTAACTCTTAACAGAATTTGTAATCATGTCGGATATTATCTTTTATCATTGATTATGAAACTCATATTCCATATTCTAAGATGAAAAGTGAAGAATTACCATGTATTAGTTAACATAAAGCTTTTAATGGCTGCTGTCTCTTTTATTAACTCAATGTCCATGCACGTATTATGGCCTCCTTCATTTTTAATTAGATTGCTTGTTAATGTTTTGTTATTGATTAGTTTAACTATTTTGTGGTGTTACAATCAGCTGATCGATTATTTTTTATGTGATTGTTTAGGTTTCATAGGTTAATAGCATGTGGTGCCTATAGTGGTGGGGCCCAGTTTACCAGTGCCTTTCAGGTTGGCTGTTCTGAAGGTCAAAAAATGAGCTCCTCATCAGAGTTTACTTCCACTACCCAAGTAGTTAACCCAAGAGCTTTACATTCATGGGTGTACCCACAGTCTTCTCTACCACCATCTATTATATCAGCATTGACCTTATCTTCAGCAGAAGGAGGTTTGCAGCCAGAATAGTAACGTTTTGTAATAACATTTTTTGTTTTAATTCTAAAATTTAAATCCTTAATTTTTTTTTCTTTGTTCAGTCCAAATGGATTTCTTGAGCAAACGACAATTGGCATGGGAGGATGCATTTCGGAGTCTTTACTACATGCTTCGGAAGAGTGTGTGTGAGATTTTTTATGGTAATTACCTTTATTCATGCTTTTGCAATTTTGTTCATCAAATCCATCGTAAGAATTTTGTGCAATAGGTGAATGATGACTTCATCTGTTTATTCTTCGTGATCTTCCATTTTAAAAGTCTGTTCTATCTCCCTTTATCTACCTGCCAAAATAAGTACTTACATTGATTTGCTCTTATAATTGGAACTTTTCCAGTGTGCACTGCACAGTTTGTGGTGATGTTCATTGGTGATGATGGTTCGAAGGAAAGTAAGCGCACATGCAATGCATATATATCCCAATCTACAAGAAGTTTAAGGTCATTGTTAAGAGAGCATGTAAGATTTACTTTCTAAGCTTCTTGTCAGGTGCTTGTACTTAGATAACAACTAACTTGTAATCAGTTATATATTTTGCCTTGAACTTTGTTCTGATTGTGCCCTGTTTACTGCATGCCCAAGAACTTAGCTTCATATGTTGGTAGAACCTTTTGTTGCATGTATTTGTTGGTGAAATCAGTTAAACTAAATTTTAATTGCTTCATTCTTGTTATTGTAGTTTCTCTTTGTTTGCTTAAATGCAAATGTTTTATTTGGGTTGTCAGTGATTGTTAGATAAGGTGGTAAGGCTTGGACGGCCCTTGGCATAGAGGTCAGGTTATATTGTGACTTGGGCATCACGTGTTTGAAACCTGGAAACAACCTCTCCACATGAGGGGTAAGATTGCGTACATCTAACCTTCCCTAGACCTTGTAGTAGTGGAAACCTTGTGCACTGGGCTGCCCTCCCTTCTTTTTTGAGGTGGTTGCTGGTGGCAACTTGCCAAAAAATTTAACCAAGGAAAATAAGCAATAATTTATGTAAAAAAAAAAAAGAATGGGTGAGCAATTTGGAGTTCCTAGTGCTTATGACTTAAAGTGGTGTGCAGTTACAGGATTCATAGGTGCATGATTTGCAGTTACAGAAGGGTAGTTGCTGTTGGGGGTATTTTTGGAAATCAAAAAAAGGTGACGGCTGCACCAACTTGAGTGTTGGCTTTATATAATAGTATAGATAGTATAGATTTTTAAAATTAGAGCTCTCAACCATAAATACTTCTTCTAAGTGGTAATGTAGTGGCCTTGATGCCTGATTATCTTCAGGTTCAGATTAACATGTTTTAAAATTGGTTTTCCATGGCATGGCAAAACCATGGTAATTACTACTACTACTACTGCTGGTACAACATTTGCTTTGCACTAATGGTATGGACGCATTCATCTGTTATTTTCCCACAGAGTACTCAAATTTTTTGGTTTGTAATGATGGCATTGTTGCTGAATAGGTTTGCATGGTCAGTTTTTCTTCTCATACTTCAGCTCATGGCAAATATTTTGAAACACAAAATTTAACACTTTGTTCTATATATATATATATATTATTTATTTATTTTTTGGGTAAAGAGGGAGGGAATGACATATTGGTTGCTTTTTAGCATTAGCTGTTTAACCTGGATTTGAAGGAACTTATCCTTGAGAGAGTGCTTCTAATATGCATAATTGATATATTAACCATGGGGGCGTAACCTGGTTAATAGGAAAAACTTCTTTGCTAGTTAGTCTATATAGACTGTGATGGTGTTACAATCCAACGAAGCATTGGGGAGTTGTTTGGATTGACTTGCTACTGCCGAAGAAGGTTATCCTTACAAAATTTGCTGCTTGCTGCCATTATGGCATGTAAAATTTTTTCAAGGATGTAATAATTAACTTTTCCGTTTCCTGGAAATTAAAGGCTTGAAATTTCATTACAATACAAGTTAACTCACTTTGGAACCTTTAGTTCACTTTTACATTATGAACTTTTCAGCCCCTGGAAAATATTGCATTGTGCCTGATATGTTTCTATTTTTAATTTGTCCTGATGAATTTTAAATTATTATTATTATTATTTTTATATTCTTTCTGATGGGTTTAAATTATGATTTAGGATATTTCTTTCTCTATGCCTCTTTGCTATTCTAAAGTTGAGCAAACTACGACAGAAGACCTGGTTGAGCTCTCAGAGATGGAGAAACATAATCTGGGCCAGGTATACAATTCATGTTCATATTTTTATTTATATTTTTAGTGCATTTCATCTCATGGATCATCTACTTAGGCCTTAGGTGGAGCATAGGGCATCAACTACTCTTAATAATTTCACTGAAGGGCCTTCTGTTCCAAGTTCCAACTGCTCTTGCTGGTGGTCTTTATTTATCCTTTTATTTGTAACAACCTTTGTCAGTAAGGTAGAATGTGAAGTGCAGTTCTAAAATGCTTTCATAGCTCATGTGATGTTTATATCTGTCGTTGCAACATTTGATGAGGGTTTTCTTAGTTGGAGTAGTTGGGAGCATGACTGATGTTTAGCAGAGACGTGACAATCCTACCGGCTAGCTGGAGTGTTCTTGTACAAACATTAGTGCCATTTCAATGGTTTTTACCTACCATGCTGCTTCTTAAGTTCTTTCTTGTGCTTTATCATTAATTGGTGCCATCCTATCTTTAATGCAGATTCATCGCCAGAGTTCTATGTCTAACGTGGATAATAGCCCACAATCTTTGCTCGCATTCAATGGAAATCAGAATGTGCATGGGTTATATGATTTTCTATTAAATTATAGGTGGGTATATGAATATCATGTCTGATTACAACACATATGTCTTCAGTACCCTTTAAACTGAAAGAAAGGGAGAAAACTTGACCTTTATATTATTTACATTTTTTTATATATTAAAGAATTTTTTTCTATTTAATTCCATCACTGGATTCTAATTTCATCTTTTTTGGTTGCCATTTTTCCAGATTTTTATTAACCTCTTTGACTAGTATGGATGTTCCTGTATTATATTCACCAGTACCATTTCAAAACGCTGCCCTTTCTTGTCCAGAGGTAGGGCTGCTTAGCATGTTGGTAAAAGAGCTTTTTGAATCTTTGCTATTTTTGTCTACTCAATTGGAATTGGCTTTGCTTTGTCTTCCATAGTATTACTCAAATTTTGTTATATTACATCATTATGCTATGGAAATTTTAGAATTGGTTAACTGCCAATTTATTAGTTTTTGCTGGATGCACTAGGCAATTGAAGCTTTCTTCTTTGAAAATTAAATGGTCAAGGGAATTATCAGTTCCTTTTTGAATTATTAATGTGGATTTCTATTAACTTTTAGAGGCCCTCAAACTCTCTTTTCTCTGAAGAGTCTCAATGTCTCATTTTTGTTGCCTAGAGTTGAGAGTAACACTGTGCGTGCTTACTGCCTGATCTATTAGGAACAAGATGCAATTTCTCTGATAGAATCCAAAATCCATAGCCTAGCATCTGCCTTGTTTCTGCAGGGGACTAGCAAAACTGTGTCTATGCTAGTTTGTGAACTAGCTAAACCACTTTAAAAAAATAAAAAATAAAAATAGAAGTATAAACTTACTACCAAAAGCCAAAGTTGCTTCACATGAAACTGGGTAAAGACCCTTACAAACATCATAGTTACTTATGATTTATCCTCTTAGATAAGTTAGAAATTATAGCATTTCCTTATTTAAATATACTTCTTTTACTGTATGCTATTTCATTCTTGGCCATGAATCTTATGTTCTTAAAACTAGATTGATTGTTGTTCTTTCTACAACTTGGATTGTGCCACAATTGTTTTACAAAAAACATAATCCTGCTAATACATGTTTGTTTGCCTTCTTTTGTAGGTTAGATGCAAGGAAGTGAGAAGGGCTGATAATATTTCTTTTCCTCTAAAGGAATTCAACATGAAAGATGAATCTTCATCTTCTGGTTTCTGCTATAGCATTGAAATCAAGGATGCATATCTTCCTCCATGGGTAATCGGCAGTTTTTGTGAAGCCATGTGCGCTGAGGGAATGAGCTTTGAGGCGAGGTATGAAAAATTCTAGCACTGATACATAAATTTTCACTTTATGGACCATATTGAAGACAGATCTTTTTTTGGTTGCTGAAAAAATCTTGCCTTTATAAAGTTTTGCTGTTCTTTTTGCAATTTTTGTTTTTGTTTTCTGATCCATTATGATTCTAAATTCGATTCATCAGAAAGGAAGTAAATATCTAATTGAAGTCTCTAGAATGGGTGGCATTCTAAGTGGGCAATACTTGGGTCCATCAGATGTTTCAACAAATCCCACTTGATTTCTAAGATTAATGTTTTATTTGTGTTGACCATGAAGTATGGTAGTCCCCAGCAAAAAAATATAGTTGTTAGTGGTTGTAATTGATGGTTCCTGAATTGTTCGTGGGGTATCTCTCTAGGGTTGCATTTGCATGTGTTTCCTTCATATTTTGGCTGATCAACTCTCATCGTCTCCCTTTCTCTCTATAGCTTTCCTATAATAGGTTGGTTGTGGAATTGAGAAACCATAATGTAACTGACTCCGCTAAAGGGTTAATGCACTCTAATGGGATGTCATATAGACATAGGTTTGGGACACATGGCACAAAGGTATAGTCTAGCCCGTGGTAAGCTCACAAGGCCCTATCACATACAATTAAAGGTGCAACTCAAACCCTTAGACTCACACAAATATCATCAAAGAGCTAGAATTCACTCTTACACGATTACATGGCATTTTCTTGAGAGAACAATTAAAAGCCTCATGATGAAAAATCAATTTGCTTGGAAAAATCGTAATGCGTGAAATGTGTATGCTAATACATAAGAATGAAGGACTAAGTCCTTACACAATGCTTCCTTCAGGGATTAATGATATGTAGCCTATCCTATGATGGTGTACATGAGCCAATGCAGGCAGATTTCAACCTTATCATAACATTGCCTTCTAGAATTTATTTTGTATTTTTCTATAGTGTGTTGGCATTATTATGTAGCTATTATTTTGTATTTACTTAGTGGCTTATGCATTAGTTTTGCGACATGCAGTTTTGTTACGGAATCTACTACAACCGGGTTGAATGTTGGTCTCGAGACCGTTTGCCAGAAAGTGAATCCTCATCAACCCACAGCAGTTGAAGGCTTGCTAGAAAGTAGAAGTGCTTTTGGTATTTCAAACACCATTTTTTCTCTTCACTTGCGTTCTGCCTTTCTAAAAGGTTTGAAGTACAGTAATGGTTCTTATACAGCTTCTGTTTCGTCCATTTGACATTCTGTTTTACGTCGTCTTTACCATAAATGAAACAGTGAACTCTTGTTTTCACGGCATAATGGTGATTATTTTTGCCCTGATGTAATCTTGTTGAATTGTTTGATCTACACTTTGATTGAAATTGTATTTCTATTTAACCCAGATTAGAAGTAAAAAAGAGGAAGAAAAGAATTGAAACAGTTGTTAAACTACTGGCAATTTTTAAACAATAACATTGGTATAACAGATGTAGGGAACCATGTAAGCATCAAATAGACAACGAAAACGCTTCAAAACGTTTGGTTTCGCAAAAGGCTCCATATTTCTTCTGTTGTTGCCGACTGAAGATTTCAGTTCCCATCTGATTTTTAAATGCTTGAGTGCCGAGGTCTAAAGATACTCTGGATAAGATAGCAGCTAGGCTCAAGCTTGGTAGCTACCTTGCTGCAAAAAAAAGAAGAGAAAAAAAGAAAGAAAGAAGCATTACAAGCTACACAAACTTCCATGGTCAAGAAAAAGAAAAGATTAAAATCAAATTGGGCTGGAAATGTGCGGAATTCTTCATTCCCAATGTTTGGCTGGATCATTGGGTTGGTGATAAGTCACTATCTATTACAGTAAAAATTAAGGAAAATGTTTGAGGTCAGGAAATTTCGAGGCTGAATGCCGGGAAATTTTTTATTTTTTTTTTTGGGGGCTGCGTTGGTTTTATTTTTTATTGTTTTCTTCTTTTGGCAAGGGTGGTTATGTGTAGGGGTGTGTAAAAAAATTGACTTCTCGTACCAACTCAGCTTGTGTGGTTTGATAAGGTAAGTGAGTTGGGTTGGATTGGTTTGGTGATAAAATTGATTGATTAGTTAAACTTCTGGTTAAAATTTGTTAATTCCATACAATTTTATACGAGTTCCTACTATATTTAAAATATGGAATTAACAAGTTTTAACCATACAAAATTATATGAAATTAACGAATTTAAAATATAGTAGGGATTTGTATAAAATTATATGAAATTAACAAATTTTAAGTAATAGTTTAACTGATCAATCAATTTATCACCAAATCAGTTTAACTCAACTCACTCATCTTATCAAATCACACAGATTGAATTGGTACGAAATGTCTAATTTTTTAACATATCCCTACATATAACACTATTCCAAACCAAACCAACACAACACAACAAAAATAAAATAAAAATTTAAAGCATTCGTGCCTCAAAATTTCGAGCCGTCTAGCACAACTGAAAAATTAGAAAAATGATCTGGAACACCACCCCTCCCCCCCCCAACCACCCTACACACAAGTAGGGATTGATAATTGGAGGAGGAAAAAAAATAAATAAATAAAAATTAACCAATCAAAAACCTGTGGGGGTTCGTGGGGTGACCCCTGTGGGGTCCTTCCGGAAAAATTAATAGAAGTTGGAGAGATGTTCCTTTCTCCATTCAAATCATTGAAGTGGATGAGCATTAAATTGCTGGACCTGCTAACATTGCTAGTTTGTGAGCCGGAATTCATTACTCACCATTGCCTTTGGAAAATTTTATTTAAAAAAACGAAAAAAACCGTGTGCACAGAAATCGGTGAACAAAAGGGGGTCCCACATTAAGACTCTACATCTTGTGAGTGTTCTTTGATCGGGTTCTACACATGTAAATGCACTAATGTTTTTTAGGACTTGGGGATAACAAATTGAAAATCACCACCGCAACAAAACTACTAACAACAAATAAAAATTGAAATTAAGAGACTGTCATGCAATAAGACTTTACTTGACAAAATTTCATTGCATGATATACTCTTTAGCCAATATTTTGGCCCTGATTAATAAGTACAGTACTATCAACTGATATCCTCTTCAACTATGAAGTTCAAATATCTAAACATGAGATTAAAAAATAAAAAAAAAAAAAAAAAAATCAATTGTGAGATGTTTTCGGGGCATTACTCTGGAGTGGGGTGGGCAGAGTGTGGAGGAATGCATCGGCCAACATCTTGCCTAGTTGAACCTCGGCTTGAGTGGTAAGGTGCAAATGATCTGGTTCCAGCTGCAGTCCCTTAGCATCCACACATTTTACATGGGCAAGATCTATTCCCAATTGAGCTTCTCTCACTTTCTCAATATAAGGTCCCTGTCCTGATGCCAATGCCACCTACCCCATATAACCAAAAATCAATTTCAAACTTTCGAAGCAGTTGATTAAATGAGTTCCAATCCAACCCAGATTATTCAAAAAGATTTCATATGACATGAATTGGAATCCAAATCGGGCTTCGATAATATATACCTGAATAATGGGTAGCAGTGGAGATTGTAGATCAGCACGCAGGTCCATGAAGAATCTCCCAAGTCGGCCCTTGTACAAAGCAGCATCCTGGAGATTCACAGTGTCACTCTCACCCTGATACCACAGCACTGCTTGGATCGACCCACCGCCATTTTGCAAGGCTGCACTAGCCCTCCTCAACAACTGGTTGTAAAGGTAAGTTCCACGTCCCCACTCGCTTATCTTGGTCCCCTTGGTCCCTCCGATCGCACAAGGGACCAATCCCACAACCCCCCTGATGCTGGAGTCCTTCTTGTGCAACACTGTATTGGCAAACACCATTCCAGGTCCAACCCGCAAGTAGCGTTCACATCAATGTCCTTGTGGAGGGGCTCGCTTGCCTGCACCCACTTGAGCTCCGAGCTGAGTCGGAGGATTGCCGGGTTAGGTTGACATTGAGGCACGACACCGTCCCAGGTGAGGTTATTAATGCCTCCTCGGCCGCACATGTTGCTTTGTCCGGCCCAAATGTAAATGTTCTTGTTGCTGCTGTTGTGGTATTGGGAAGAAGCAGGGAACACCAAACCAGCGTAAGCTAGAAGCATCAGCCAGACAAAACCTAGCATCGCTTTGCTTTGCGGCTTCTTTGTTTATGTGTCAACTCAACTCCCACTCAAATGCAAATGGTGTGAAGTGGGGGACTTGGCCTGCTTTTTAGAAAGGAAGCTGATTCCATGCCAATTATTTTACTCACCACTTGGCTGACTTAATAGTTTGTTTTATTACTTCTCAAACCTAGTAAACTATTCAAATTATGACAAGAGAAGTATTCATAATTTTCATAATTATATGAATAATTTGTATTTTAAATAAATTTTCAGAAAATATATTGGTGATTTATCCTAAATACATTAGATAGAGATAAAGATAGATAGATAGGTGGCAGGCACTCTTCCTTTTGGTTAAGGCGCTGGGCCCAACTTATTTTGATTTTAAGGAGAGAATAGAATAACTGTAAATAACACAAAAGAAAAAGCATAAAATGAGAAAAGAAAAGTACAAGCCTCAACACTCTATTCTGGTGTATATAAAAATAAATCATGGTCGCATAATAAATGATTCATTTTATTAATAAATAAGTTATTAAGTTAATTAATAATTTTTAATAATATAAGAAACATTTTTCAATGAATAATTTTTGATAATTTTATTGTTTCATAAGAGAGTAGTTAGATTTTTTTTTTTTAAACACTCGATCTATAAATCTAAATTTAAATTTTATTTGATAAAAAATTCACACTCTAAAATAGTTTATCAACATACTTATGTATAGGCACTAGTTTCCTCCAATCCCAAATCGAACTAGAGGACACTGTTGAGCCTGTGGAGACCCACCACGGGACCCGTTTCGATAATCTGAACCGTTCAATATATATAATTCGTCGAGTAATATATGTCTGTAAAAAATCACGTTGATCGGATATTGATAGTTACGTGATTAAATCCGTCTTGTATAAAACAAAATAAAAGGTAAAAAAATAAACAGTTGACAGATAATTGATGCGATAAGATACCTATCGATATCCGATCAACATGATTTTTTACAAATATATATTATTTGACGAGTTCTACACATTAAATAGTTTGAATTATCAAAATAGAATCCGTAATAAACCACACAAATTTAACAATATCTTCTAATCTGATATGAGACTATTACGGAACCAAGCCCTTATGTATATGTCTGTGTTGGCTTTTTTGGCTTTCGAAGGGTATTTTTGTAAATGCGAGCATGCCAGCAAGGATCAATCAATCCTTACAGAAATTATAATTGCCAACCAATTATCAGACGATTGTATTTTAGTTCTTTCAGCCTCAATGAAGAGGACTTTTACTGGTGGCTTGACTTAGGAGAAATTAAGCAAAATAACAGTGAAATGACGAACAACTGAAGTATTTCATTAAAATGAAAACTTACAATGATCCAAACTCAGCCTCGTAGAGGTTTACAATGACGATCTACTTGGAACTACTCCTATGAGCGAAATGCGGTCACGAGAATTTAAAGTGCAGGAATGTAAAGAACAGGTATTTAAAGTGCAGGAAAGGTAAAGACTGGAAATGTAAAACTGAAAAGGAAAATATGAAGTAAATGACTGGTTTCTTGGATCTGAGTCTGGAGGCTTTTTCTGAGGGCTTCCCTACTATTTATACTTGTCAAGGATGACTTTCGAACTGCACTTCAAACCGTCGAACTGCTCCTCTATGATCGCTAATCATGCTGCCTTATAAGTAGTTCCACCACGCCATTACTTACAGTTAGGCTTTCCTCCGATATTTGAATTTGAATGTGGGTAACCGTTGAAGCCACGTCACCTTACATCTCGTTATTGATCCAATGCTACTCAGATCTTGTGAGAACCATTATTAACTGCCACGTGTACGATCAGGATCGAAGGCTTGAATAGTCTTCCTATATTACCCTTATTCTGCTACGTGTCGAATTGTAACTGGCTTTTACAAAATATGTAGCCAACATTACCCCCACACTAATATATCCAATACTTGGTGATATTAGTGGGTCAAAGCCTTTTTTCTGCGCTTTTTAGAACGTGCATGGGGTCTAAATTCTAGAAATGCAACCGTCATTTATTGATGATCACTTGCATTAATTCACTTTCAACCTTGTGAACGCCCCAATACCTTAGCACTCGCACAGACTGATACTCCTTCTATGGCCGAATCAACTTTCTCCTCCATTGATCGAGCACACGAAGAGTCATATGATGATGCTGTTCCTCCTCGAAAAAATTTTCATGCATTAATTAGCCACCTTTATCCACCTTTCCATATCCAGGTCATGGATGCCTTTACAAATGATCGACCTTTGGATTACGAACACATTGCTCTTAATCTTTCGATTCAGAAACTTGCAAATATAGATACAAGAAGTTCCTCCTCTGACTCATCCTTGTGCTTCGAACAAACTACTCCCAAATCTTTGATTCAGAAAGTTGCAAATATGGACTTGGGAAACTCTTTTTCACCAACCTCTGCATGGGACAAAGCTGCAACTTCTTCATCTTCTGGGGTTTCTGACTGGACAAGCTGGCCAACCCCTGAGACCTGTGATTTGAGGGAACGAATCAACCATCATTTTGTTGAGTTCACTGACCTTTTAGAGTTTCCTTCTTACGCTTGAAGTTCAGTGGTCTACCCCTACGTGCCCATTGACCATCGATGTAGTTTGGAGAAGAATCTGCTTGTGGCATGGTATACATCTTCCATGCCCACAACGACAGTGCTTGTTGCTCGACGCCCAGAAGAGGCACAAGGGTACAACCCATCATTCTTAGCCCAGAAGGCGAAGATTTGTTCTTCTGATTGGCTTGATTATATTAATGCCTTTGTTCCTTCCACCCTCGTGTCATCTTCCATAATAGAAGCATCCACACCTTCTTCTCTATCTTCTGAAGCAGAAGCATCTATACCTTCTCCTCCACCAACTCTTTGCTGGACAGAGAAACTAAGGCTTGCCCTCCCCATGAATGAAGTCTTTCCACCTTACAAACCTCCACCATTCCCTACTCCCACTGAGTGGAAACAAGCTCAACTTCTGCTTGCAGCTTTCTCTCACTTGCCCTTCAATATTCTTGAGGACACAGTCCCTTTCAAGAACTTTTAATGGGCTTGTGATATGCTGACTAGGAGCCATGTCCTTAATCCTCTTGCCCAAGCAGAACTTCATATGTTCCTGGACCAGCTTCTATTGCTCCTCTATTGGCATCGAAATTCTATGGCTACTACACAATCTTTAGACCAACTTTCGTCTTTTCGAATTCATGCCCAGTACGAAGCAGAGAACTTTATCAAAGAATTCGATGATTTCAAGAATAAAGATTCTGCGTATTGGGATGATTTGGTCATAGACGAATCGGAACAAAGATTGAGAGAGGAAGCTTTCGAAATAAAGGCTGAAGAGCTCTACTACGAAGTGAGAGCACATCAACTTATGCAACCAACATTAGAAGAAATAGAAGATATAATAAAGAAAGAACAAAAATTCATTGATCACTGTTGGACCAAATTTCATGATCTTGTTATTTATTCCATTCCTTATTTTTATGAGCTTGAGTTTATACCCAGATAGGGTTATTCGATGTAATTGCCTTGGCTTGAATACAAACAAAATTCTTCTGTATTTGGCATTGTTTGACCCTGTTTCCTTTTGTTTTCAAAAGCCAATTTAGAGCTTCGAACTGAACAAACTCATTCTTCGAAACTGGACACAATTGTTTAAAACACTAAAATCAACATGAATTCTTCTAACTTTTGGAATAGAATTGACAATTCTGCTGATTTTCATTTAGAATCAATGTTTCGAATTTAACAATCTTATCCTTCGAATATAGATCCAATTAATTCCAATAAGAGTGCTGAGATGGATTGTCCAATCTATGGACTAGGATTACCAACTCTTGTTGATTTTCGTTTGGAATTGGTGCTTCGAATTTTAACAATCTTTCCTCTCAAAGCCTATTTTAATCATAACCAAAATATAGTCATGGTTAATACTGACTAGTTTTGCAACAGTCCATACTTACAACAATATGGAAATTGCCCTTGGGGTACATTGTTTTAACCGAACAAACAATTCTCTGTGTATATAGAAACCAACTATTGGTTTAGATGTTTCGAATAACAACTCACATCCTTAAGAGGCCTTAAGTTTTACCTCAAGGGTATTACCTTTATTAAGAAACCTATTACAGGTCTTTGATCTCTTCTAAGCAAACCCACCCTTGAGTCTTCTTGCATTTTTAAGCATCAAGTATGCTTGAACACGCATTTCGAAGCCGTCGTTGTTTGATTTTTGGCGCCAAAATCTGGCTTCGAAGCCAAATATCTTATTTCGAAACTGATCTCAACATCTGAGCTGTGTTTTTTCCCTCCAAAAGTATCAATATTGAAGGAAACTTTTCGTATTCATACTTACACAAAAGCTTTAAAAACCCTTTTGTTTCGTGCTCTGAAATCACTTACTTTTTTAACGCACAAACCCTTCTTTCTACCGATCTTTTGTTAACCTTTTCTTCCCTACAGCTTGCTACTAATGGATCCCTCCCCGCTAAAAGTGCTTGTTGGCGACCGTATCAGCCCTACCATGGCTTTGAAATGATGTATTGATGAAGAAATTGCCAAACTAACAACTGGTGGGCCAAGCGCCATAGATGGACGTCTCTTTGTTCCTCGTCACAGCAACCAACAAGAGTACGTTCTAGGTCCCATCTTTTGGGAAGCTCCTGACCAACTCCCAACTTTATACCCTCGTTTGGAGGATCACTTTCTTCTCTACGATGGAGGGCTTGACTGGAGCAATTGGAGAATGACTCGGCCTCATCGCTGCTGGCCGACATTGAGGGCTGAATGAGAAGAATGGTATGACAGAGTTGTGCCTGCGAGAGAAAATGACCTACAGGAGCTCTGCATCCTCGACGCTCTTCGTCTTTCCAGGTTCATCATTCCTAAGGATCCCTTTTTAATCCCTACTGCTCTATGTTTTTGGAATATGGCTTTTAATTTTTTCCAATTTCGGTGCGGCATGATGGCCCCCACCATTCTTGATATTTGCCATCTTTTAGGGCTTTCACCCTATGGTTCTACTTTTACTCCCAACTACCCGGACGTCCCTGTCAAATTTTCCCTTCCAAATTTTAAACTCTTCTTACAAATGACTTCCGTAAAATTTGAAAATAAAAGGGAAGGCCCCGTGAGAGACAGAGAACTATTCTCCTTCATTTTATACTGGTTATGCAAATTTCTCTTTTGCACCTCATCTCAGAGGATTATGCCTGAGTTCGCTCCACTTGTGAAGGCACTTGTCTTGAAAAAACATATAGCTCTTGCTCCTTATCTTTTAGGTCATGTTTACAGAGCTTGTTCCTAATTTTGTGAAAAACCTCTCGATGTTAACTAAGGAGGTCCCCTTTGGGTGCTCCAGCTTTGGCTTTTTGCCTATTTCACTGATTTACACCAAAAATGACTAAAATTCCTTGTTCAGGACCCTAGCACCTATGGGGAAAAGTATGCTAGGATTGCTTTTTACCCTGCTTCTTTTGCTTATTACTTTGCCTTCTTTTACCAACTCCCTATTTCTCCTCATGCTTCCCTTTTTTGTCCCTTTGACGCCAATAAAAGACCTGCTATCGCAAACTTTTCTGGCCGATAAAGAGTGCTCCACCTCACCACACAAAGATATGTGGGCTTCAATTTTGTTCTGAGGAGCTGTTCATTAGCACTTTAAACCCTTGAGGTTATAAATGTATATCGAGGTGTCTTCGCCTCTCGGTTTGCTGACAATTTGGGCTCACTCAAGAGATACCTGTTCCACTTTGCAGTCTCTCGAATGTCCACCTTACAGCTAGAGATTTGAGAATATCTAAATCAAAGCTAGAGGCGACAATACTCAAATTGTTGAAGGAATTGAATGAATTTCAATTTGTCCCTTTTCTCCCATCTGGCTTAGTTTTGAAAAGATTCCAGAACTGGTGGACAGCCAATATGGAAGTACGCCTATCTGCACACCCTTATGACTTGTTAATAGGGTTAGGAGTGCCTTCAAAGGCTAAGCCAGCGACAGTTGAGAACATTCCTCCCTTTTCTACAGCTACCACAACCTCTCCTGCAGCCTCACATTCTCCAGCTAGAGTTACCAGAGCTGTTTCGAAGAAGGGTAAGCATTTGTAAGTTCCTCTTCTTTTCAACTCTTTTATTTGTCTCCTCTATATTCACATATTTTGGTGCAGGATCTCCATAAGAAGAATCTCCCAAAAGAGCTGAAACTCTAGCTGCTCTCAAGGCCAGACAACAGCAGAAAAAGAAAAGAAAACTGGTACTCACTCCTGAAGAATTTGAATCTCAAAATGAAGAGAGAGAGATTGAGCAAGAGCAAGAAACACCATTACAGCGAAAGACAAGAACAAGGGTGACTGCCCCCTCTTTTGATTTGGTCGAAGATCCTAATTCCAAGACAGTTGACAAAGCAATGGAACAGGAGCTTACTTCTAAAGAACTTGATCCCCAAATTGAAGAGAGAGAGGTCGAGAAGGAGCCAGTAGCATCATTGCCAAGAAGGAAGAGAAAGAAAGTGACTATTCCTGCTACTGACTTGATTGAAGATCCTATCCATGAAGCTGCTGCCAAGGCAGTAGAATAAGAACATTCCAAAGCAATGATTGTCTTTGAGAGGGCTAAGAAAAGACGGCAGCAACAATTTCTGAGGGATGAAGCTGCTGCTGCTGAGGCACTACAAAGGGAAGCTGCAAGAAGGCAACAGACTGCTGAACATTACTCTCTTCGCAGCTCTCTTATCAGTGTCAACGCTTCTGGAACAAGTAATTTCTTTCATGCTTCTACTGTTTTGTCTTATCGAATTTTGACACTAGAGCTTGACCTTACGTCTCTTCCTTTTTGCAGCAACAACTACTGAGGTTATACTTCCAATGAGGACTCCCTCAATTTCAATTGAAGTTGATCAAATGCAGAATGTGAAAGCCATTCAGATAATACTTCTACTTCTTAGGCCCACGTTTCATGTACCCCCTTTGAGCCCTAGCATTCCTTTAACTCTTTCTTTTGGTTTGACTCCATATCTTTCTCATTTGACCCTTGATACTTTTCTTTCTAGCCTTGCTCCCCCTCCTTCTTCCAAGGAAATCCCAACTGCTACTCCGTCTATGATGGCAATTGATTCCCCTATTGAGGGTGCTGGTAGCTTTCCAATCCGAGGTTTATCGCCTTTACCTAGCTCCAGCCCTTCTTCACTTGATTCATTGGTGGCTAGGACCATGGAGACTGCTAAAGATGCTCCGTCTATTTCTCCTATCCCCATGCAGTCCTCTGTGCCTTCTATCACAACTCTTTCTGCGCCTCTCATGTCTGTGGATGAGGTTGATGTCTTCGAAGCCAGACTAGTTAGCCTCTTCGACATACCTTCTACCTCTCCAACATTCAATGTTGAAGTTGAGCCATTAATTTTGGCAGATTCCTTACTGGAAATTTTTGAGAGTTCTTCCTCCAGCAGCACGCCTTCAGCACTTTTGATAGACCTGGACACATGCCTGGAACTGTTAATTTCTTTTTCGAGGATTCCCTTCGAGGCTCTGCAAAGGCCTATAATCAGAAATGGGTTCCTCTAATGTTGCAAAGTTGCTGAGCAGTTCGGCATGAATGTTTTAAGTCACCTATCTCAGGCAGCAGCTACTGTTGATTTCTACCTCAACATTTGTCATGCTACCAAGGCTGCGGATGAGAAACTAGCTAGAGATTAGAGTTTTGTTTCCCAAGTGCATACCGAAGTATCAACTCTGAAAGAACAACACTCCTCTGCCTCCCACTTTCGAGTCCAGCTGCTGGAAAAGAAAGCTCAGCTTGAAGAGGAGCTGGCTGTAGTAAATCAAGCCTTAGTCCGAACTGATACCAAATTGCAAATCACCAACCAAGGACTAGCTGATCGAAAAGAAGACATGGCTGCAGCTATTCAACTATTTTCCTCCCTTAACAATAGGAAGTCGGTTGTACAAAAACAATTAAGACACTGTAACGATTTCTGGGCCAATTTGTGGCAAACTGTACTTAATTCTTTATGAAAAGCAAATTTTTGTCTATCATTTAAGCAATCTTATGTTCTTGTACTTGGCGTTTTACTTTATTCCTTGTGTTTCCCAAATGGTTGGAAATTAAGGCTTCAAGTATCTACCATTAATCTTTTTGGGATGTATATACCCATTCAAATTTCTCAAATAGTATGCTCCAAAAGGCAGAACTCTATGGATTTGATATGGTCATTCCCAGTTAGGTGACCACTTGCCAAACTTATGGCTTTTAATTCCTATTAGGAGTATTGTTTTCTATACCAAATCACCTTCATCAAAACCAATGTGCTTGACTTTCTTATTATAATTCTTGGCTGCTTTTTTCTTTTGGAAAAGAATGCTATTTAACTCCAAAATTCTGGCTTCATCTATGTCTTCTAACTCCAAGCACATACTTTGATGGTACTGTTCAGGATCTAACTGATCTTGGCATCTTACCCTCAAAGATTTAACATTAATTTCCACAGGTAAAACTGCATCATGCCCATATACTAAGGCATAAGGAGTGACTCCTGTGCTTGACCTTGGGGAAGTTCTATAAGCCCACAAGACATCCAACAAAAGGTTATGCCAATCTCTGGGATTATCCTCCACAAATTTTTGAATTCCTTTTTTCAAAGACTTGTTAGATGATTTAGCTTGACCATTGGCTTGTGCATAATAGGGTGTGGAATTAACAAGGCTAATTCCAAACTCTGCCACAAAAGACTTCACCATTTTCCCATCGAACACAGTCCCATTATCCACAGTTATGATTTGTGGGATGCCAAATCTATGGATCAAATCTTTAATGAACCCAATGACCTCTGTCTGGTCTACAGCCTTGTATGGCTTAGCTTCGACCCACTTAGTGAAGTAATCAGTGGCCACTAGTATGAAACAATGATGCTTCGAAGAAGGTGGGTGTATTTTTCCCATCATATCCATGGCCCATCCTCTGAATGGCCAAGGCTTCACTACTGCATGTAGGTCAGTTATGGGCACATGCCTTATTGTGCCATGCTTTTGACATGCCTGGCAACCCTTTGCATATTCTATGCAATCTTTAAGGTTAGTTGGCCAATAATAGGAATGCCTTCGAAGCAACCATCTCATCTTTACACCAGGCTGATGAGCACCACAGATGCCTTCATGAATCTCAGCCATAGCTGTTAATGCTTCTTTTGGGTCTAAACATTCCAGCAATAAACCATCTCCCCCCATTTTATAGAGAGCATTACCATATATCATGTATTGCATAGACTGTAATTTAACTTTCCTGCTGGCCTTCGAAGATGGACCAGCCAAGTACTGCATTATTGGATGCCTCAAATCTTGTTCTTGTAAGTCATTATGATTGACTTCCAAGACCACATTCCTTTTATTCAAAGGTTGTATTAATCTTTGATATGTTGTTTGGCTTAGGTCCCTTTGGGTATTATCCCTTCTCTTGAAGTTCGAAACTTTCTGAGCTATATCATTAGCTCTATTGTTCAAGAATCTTGGAACATGAGTTACATTTGCTATTTGAAACTGAGAAAGCAGATGTAATGCAACAACATAGTATGGCAAAATACTTATGCTTTGACACTTGAAAATCCCTTTCACTTGGTTAACCACCAATTGAGAGTCTCCAAATATGTCAACTGCGTGTACTTGCAATCCAATAAGAATCTCTTGTCCCAGTATTAAGGCTTCATATTCAGCTTGGTTATTTGAACAGGTAGCTTCATCCACTCTGAAACCATGTGTGGTTTCAACTCCTTGTGGTGATTTAATCACAATACCAATTCCAGTTAAACCATTGGCTTTTGACCCATCGAACCACATCTGCCATGGCTCAACACTAGCCATACCAAGTTCCATTATCTCTTGGCTCTCTGTTTGAGATGGATGGTCTTCCAGAAAATTGGCTAAAACTTGCCCTTTTACTGCCCTTTGAGGGACATACTCTAGATGAAATTCTGATAAGGCTAATATCCACTTGCCAATTCTCTCCCTCAACATAGGTCTAGATAACATGTACTTAACCAAATCTGTGGTTGCAATTACCTAGATAGTTGTAGGAAAGAGATAGTATCTTAATTTCATTGCAGCAAAATACAAAGCAAGACACAGCTTTTTAACAGCTGAATATTTACATTCACAAGAATTTAAAAACCTACTAAGGTAATAAACAGCTTGCTCGTTGCTTTCTTCATTATCTTGAGCCAAGAAAGCTCCCAATGAATCTTCTGCTGTAGCTATGTACAACTTCAAGGGCTTATCACCTTTTGGTGGCATCAGCACTAGAGGGTTAGCCAAGTAGGCTTTGATACATTCGAAAGCAATTTGATGCTTTGTTGTCCACACTTTAAATTCCTTTTCATCTTTCAGCCTTAACAAGGAAGAAAATACTTTAATTTTCCCTGCAGTGTTAGAAATGAACCTTCGAAGAAAGTTAACCTGCCCAAGGAACCTTTGTAATTCTTTCTTACTTGATGGAGGTCTGGCTTCAATGATCGCTTTGGCTTCATTCTGGTCAATCTGTATTCCTTTCTTGTGTACCACATAACCCAAGAAGTTTCCAGATGATACGCCAAAAGCACACTTAAGAGGATTGAGCTTCAATTTGAACTTTCTCATTCTTTCAAAGGCTGCTTCTAAGTGAAACAGATGCTCCTCCATGGATTGGGATTTAACTACAATGTCATCAATATAACACTCTAAATACCCTCCAATGAGGTCATGAAAGATAGTGTTCATAGCCCTCTGATATGTAGCCCCAAAGATTCTTCAGGCCAAATGGCATTTTAACCCATTCAAGGTGCCAATATTTCGTGACATCAATGTCTTGTGGACATCCTCCTCTGCGATGCAGATCTGGTTATAACCAAAATGGCCATCCATCATTGATAAAACTTGATGCCCTGCTGAACTGTCTACCAACAGATCCACTATAGGTATAGGGTACTTATCTTTTGGAGTTGCTAGATTTAAGTTTCTGAAATCAATGCATACCCTCATTTTACCATTCTTCTTGACTACAGGCACAATATTAGATAGCCATTCAACATAACTGGCTGTCCTAATAAAGCCTGCCTTGAGAAGTCTAAGAATCTCTTCCTTGACTTTCTGAATTACTTCTGGACTCATTCTTCTTGGTTTCTGCTTGTATGGCTTGAAATTAGGCTTCATAGGGAGCCTATGTTCCACTAATGACCTATCAAATCCTGGTAGTTCATTATAAGACCATGCAAAGCAATCTTTGTATTTCTTTAGAACAACCAACAGCTGGTCTCTGTCCAGAACATTCAAACAAACACTTATATAGGTGGGCTGTTGCATAGAACCTTCCCCTAAATTCACTTCTTCTAAGGGGTCTTGTGTCTGAGAACTTATTGAAGCTTTTTCCTTGGTTCCTTCTATCTTCGAAGCAACCTTCTCGCTTTGTTCTGCTCTTTGGTTCTTTAGTTCAACATCTTTGCCCTCCTCCTTATAGACAAAGTTTGTCCATAAGGCATCCTCTTCTTGTATCTCCTAGACCTTTGTTTCAATGTCCAATGCACAGTATTTGCCAAGGGTCAAAACTCTGACCTGTTGCTGCTCCTGTTTGCAGCCAGTTATCATGGCTTCTCTCTCTTGCTCCTATACTTTCTGGACTATTGATTTTACATCCAATGTTGAGAATTTAATTAGAGCCAAGGACTTGGCTTCTTGTTCTTCATCTCTTTGCCTATAACCAGGCATCATTGTCATCCTTAACGACAATCTCTTCATCAGCACTCTCTTGGACTAAGTGCTTCAGGTGTGTCATTTCCTCATCAGCCATCACTTCGGCTGAGCCATCAGCTTTCCTTAATATACTGAGTGGAGTTACTCCTTCAATATACAACTTGGCCTCTGCAAAGTCTGCACATGCTATGAAAGGTTGAGGATCTGAATCAATTTCCTCCGTCTCTCCATTGCCTAAGGCCATCATAATTTTCTGATGCAAAGAGGAAGACACACATTTGTTAGTGTGGATCCAATCTCTCCCAAGTAAAGCATTGTATTTAGCATTACTGTCGATTACGAAGAATGCTGTCATACAGTCCCTGGTTCCCACACTTAAGTTAATGGGTAGAATCCCCTGAGCCATTTGTTTGTCTCCAGCAAAACCAGCGATGGTTGTGCTGGTTGGGATCAACCTAGGATTCTTTTTCCCTAGTTTCTTCAAAGAAGATTTCGGTAGTAAGTTCACTGCTGCCTCATTGTCTATCAGGACACGGTTCAGTTGTATCCCATCGAAGAAAGCCTTGATGTACAACGGCTTGACATGTTGTGTCATGGAATTCGAAGGATACTCAAAAGGATACGAGAGGTTAATGCTCACCTCTTCTTCACTCTCATATTCAGTTTCCATTGGGGTAGCCATCCCAGGATCATCTTATACCATACTCACTTGTGAGTCTTCACTAGAGACAGGAATAGGATCCATGTCTTGGTCATCTTGGTCCTCATTTCCAGCCTGGAACTCATGGGGCAGTATGTGTACCATATTGACTGATACTGGAGGAAATGAACCAAATTGGATGGTTGGTCAGACTGCTTCCTCTCTTGGCCACCTTGTTCGATTACTTAAAGAGATCCTCCATGTCAGACTGCATTTCGTTGTTAACAGATTCCTTCGAAGGATCTTTCTCAACTGGTTTTTCAACCAAAAATGTTTGCTCAGCCATGAAGGCTTCGAACATTTCTTCCTCCATCATTTCTTTCTTTTGGCTTATGCCAATCTCTTCTTTTGTCTCGCTATCACTCTCCATCAGAGCTTTTTCCAGTCCTGCTAAGCTAGACTTCTCTCTGGCTTTTAGTTCAGAATGAACCTTGGCCAATTGTTCTCTGCTGCAACCCACTTTGCTTTGTAGAGTTGGCTTTGGAGTATGGTCTGACTTTGGAGTCTTCTTTCCTTCTGTCTAGACCAATGAAGAGCTCTCTCCATTTTCTTTCATATCATTCTGGTACTGAGTGTACCTGCGCTGAATCTTTTTCCTTTGTGATCTCGAAATGACTTGGACCATATCTGGTTCCTTTGTCTTCGGGTGTTTAAGCAATACCCAATTGTTCGGAGCCACCAAAGGAGGCTTGACCATCCTGCCTTGGATTCCAACATCTCTCCGAGCAGGCACCTTTGTAGGTTTGTTTTGCATTACAAACTAGTCTGGGACTGCAGGTACTCACGAACTTGCTGACTCAGATGTTGAACTGCTTTTTTCTACCTTTGAAGCCACCTTCGAAGCTGGCTGTGAAGGTAAGGGTTTGGCTCTGACCTCATGTTTTGAGCCTGATTCAGACCTTCGATGAAGGTAGCCACTTTCTGTCTTGCGTGAGGTTGGTCTAGGGGGCCAACCTCTGGCTTTGATCCCATGAACTGAGCCTCTCTCTAGTCTTCTTTCAGAATGATTGCTCACTATTTTGTAATAGTTAGGTGGCCTGGATTCATATAAGGGCCTCTTGCCTTTAGCATGCATTCTGTCCATTGCAGGCTCAACCACTGGTGGTCGCTGCCTATCACTAGTCTTCTTTCAGAATGATTGCTCACCATTCTGTAATAGTTAGGTGGCCTGGATTCATATAAGGGCCTCTTGCCTTTAGCATGCATTCTGTCCATTGCAGGCTCAACCACTGGTGGTCGCTGCCTATCACTAGCCGGATACAGCCTTTTGTTGTAAGCGTTGGTTGATTTAGGACGTCTCTGAACATCCTTGTAGTATTGCTTCCCATCAATTGGAAGCCCCTTCAACCATTTATAGCTCAATCTGCACCTGGGACACATCCTCTGCATTACAGCTGCTTCCAAGGAATCATCATCTAGTGCTTCTTCATCAGAGTGTTCCCTCTGGTGTGAGAAACCTTGTCCAATAACTGGTGGGTTTCTAGTGTCCTTCTTGATGGTTGTCTGGTTAGCAACATGCATCTGCACATTGACTTCTTCCAATTCTGTCAAGGACAAGTTCTGGAAGTCTGACGTAATGACATTGGCTGTCGCCTCTCCAACTTCTAGAAATGGATTAGTGTCGATCCCCATGGCCTTTTCTGTTTTGGTTGGGAACTTCAAACTTCATTTCCGAATTTGTTCTTGGATCCTGTCTCGAAAAACAATGCAGTTTTTAGTCGAGTGAGACCAAGAGTTATGCCATTTACAATATATTTTTCCCCTAAGTTCATCTGGAGATGGTAGTTTTACTCCTTTAGGTAACTTAAGGAAGTTGGCCGCAAGCAAATGATCAAAAATGTCATCTGCTTTTGTTAAATCGAAAGAGTACTTTCTGTGAAAGTCTTTCTTTTTAAACTGCTGGTCAATTGTTGTATCCTTATGAATTAATGCTTCACAGATTACAGGTTCTTTGCCCACAATCTCTGCTGCATCGATCTCGTAATTTGGATCTCTATAATATGTCTTGTACGAGGCATTATTTCGATCTTGTTCCTCCTCTAGTAATGCTTCATATCGAGACACCTTATAGGTTAATTCGACCAAATCTCTGAATTCAGTTGAGTCAAACTTCTTTCGAAGCCTGAACACTAAACCGTTTTGAGCCAATCTTACGAATTCTGGCTCTGGTAGGAATGACTCTACATTTATTTCGAGCCCTTTTAAATCTAGCAATAAACTGAGTAGCCTTCTCTTCAGGCCTTTGACTCAATCTGGCCAAGTCTGCCATAGAAACCTCTTGCTCCGACTGGAAGAATTGGGCATGAAATGCCTCTTCCATTTGTTGCCAATTTTGAATAGAGCCAGGTGTAAGGTTGATGTACCATACAAACGATCCCCCAGTTAGAGAATTTGGGAATAATCTTAGTTTCATATAGTCATGATTAGTAAATTCACCGCATTGAGCAGCAAACCTAGCAATATACTCTATTGTTGATTGATTCCCAGTCCCATAGAAAAGCGTAAAATCTGGTATCCTGAACCCCCTTGGGTATTCATGTACCCTATCTACCCATTCTGGGTATGGTTTTCTGTATACAGGAGTTTGGACCCCCCGAGCCATCGGTCCACATATCTCCCTAACAATATCAGCAATTTGGTCCCTAGGGACCATGTTTTGTGCCTGCTGAACCACTACTGGAGGGACAAACACAGGATTTGGTGGACAAACTTGTACTTGTGGTCCTTTTGGTCCATAAGGTGGTACATTTGGGACTGGTGCAAGTTCTTGTTGCTGGGGGTGTGGGTAACCCTTTGAGCTTTGTCCCTGAAAAAGGACTGCGAAAAGGTGCCGAACAGGTGTTGTATCCCTTCCATTTGCAGGCCAACCTTCCAACCCCCCGAGTATAAATTCGAATAAGGGATTATTATACCCCCTAGTGCCAGGTATGGCTTCGAACATGGGATTTGTAACCATTCTTATGCCAGTTTCTTGTATTTGACCAGATCCACCAACTTGTGTGGTTTCATTGTTGAGTACTGAAGCATTTTGGCCTACTATAGGCCTCGAAATGGGTTCATACCAAGACTGAGGTGATGGTCTTTCATAGTTCTGGTTACTAGTTTGACCATTAGAATGTCCATTAACTTGCATAGGCTGTTTGTCTCTAGCCAATCTTTGCTGAGGGACATTTAAAACTTCCTCTGTGTGTCTTGTGTTTGTTGGTTGGTGGTTATTCATTCGATCCAAAAAGGATGTTGCCCACCTTTCCATTGTGTTCATTAATTGTTGTCCCATAGCATCTACTAGGCCATCCCATGGATTTGTTGGCTGAGTAGATGGAACAGTGGATGGTCCAATTCCTTGGTTTCGTCCAATATTATGAACATATGGTTCTTGTCCCGAAGTACTGGTCTGTTCGACCATAGGTTCTGATAACATGGGAGTTTCCATAGGATGTGTTACCACATTATCCTCTGGATTAGGTATTTCTACCTCTCATTCTACGTCTTTTTTCAAGCGTTCATTTTCTCCTTGTCGTCTTCGTCTAGCCATTTTAACAAGTCCCACCGGGCGTGCCAAAAATATATGTTGGCTTTTTTGGCTTTCGAAGGCTATTTTTGTAAATGCGAAGGCACAAGAAGGATCAATCGGTCCTTCAGAAATTATAATTGCCAACCAATTATCGACGATTGTGTTTTAGTTCTTTCAAATTTCAATGAAGAGGACTTTTACTGGTGGCTTGACTTAGGAGAAATTAAGCAAAATAACAGTGAAATGACAAACAACTGAAGTATTTCATTAAAATGAAAACTTACAATGATCCAAACTCAGCCTCGTAGAGGTTGACAATGACGATCTACTTGGAACTACTCCTATGAACGAAGTACAGTGCAGGAATTTAAAGTGTAGGAATGTAAAGAACAGGTATTTAAAGTACAGGAAAGGTAAAGACTGGAAATGTAAAACTGAAAAGGAAAATATGAAGTAAATAATTGGTTTCTTGGATCTGAGTCCGGGGGCTTTTTCTGAGGGCTTCCCTACTATTTATACTTGTCAAGGATGACCTTCGAATTGCACTTCAAACCGTCGAACTGCTCCTCTATGATCGCTGATCATGCTGTCTTATAAGTAGTTCTACCACGCCATTACTTACAGTTAGGCTTCCCTCCTATATTTGAATTTGAATGTGGGTAACCGTTAAAGCCACGTCACCTTGCATATCGTTACTGATCCAATGCTACTCAGATCTTGTGAGAACCATTATTAACTACCACGTGTACGATTAGGATCGAAGGCTTGAATAGTCTTCCTATATTACCTTTATTCTGCCATGTGTCAAATCGTAACTGACTTTTACAAAATATGTAGCCAACAGTTTGTAAGAGAGAAAGTAAAGTAAGAGAGCGTGTTTTTGGTCCGCCATTTCGTAGATTTGCAGTTTCATCATTTTTAAAAAAATCTTCATTGTCTTTATGCTTACGTATGTATATGTATGTATATTTGTTCTTTTATTCTTTCTTTTAATATTTGACTTTTGTATATTTGTTTTGATTTTATTAGACATATTTGTTCGGCTGACTAATAAGTGTTTTGAGAATTTCATAAAAAGTTGGGTGTGTTTGGTAACGTTTACGTTTTCAGTTTATATTTATAAAAATTTTATAAATTGATTTTTGTTTATTTTTTGTTTATTTTTAGAAAAATATAAACTACAAACGCGTTTGGTAATTGACAAAATGTTTAAAAAATTTTAAAAATATAAAAAAGAGTAAGAAATGGCAAGTGGTGGCAAGTGGTGGGTGGTGGGTGGCAAGTGGTGGTGAGTGAGGTGGTGGTAGCGAGTGAGTGGTGGTGGTGGTGGTGATGGTGGTGGTGACGGGTGGTGGGTGGTGGTGGTAGGTGGGTGGTGGTGGTGGTGGGTGGTGGTGGTGGTGGCGGGTAAATGGCGAGGTGGTGGTGGGTGGGTGACAGAGGGTGGTGGTGGAGGTGGGTGGTGGTGGTGGTGGTGGTGGATGGTGATGGGTGGTGGGTGGTGGTGGCAGGTGGCTGGTGGGTGATGGTGGTGGTGGTGGTGGTGGTAGTGGGTGGTGGGCAATGGGCGGGTGGTGTGACAAAGGATGGTGGTGGTGCAAGGTGGTGGGTGGTGGTGGTGTGGTGGTGGTGGTGGCAGGTGGATGGTAGGTGAGTGGTGGGTGGTGGTGACGAGTGGGTGGCAGGTAGGTGGTGGGTGGTGGGTGGTGGTGGTGGCAGGTGGGTGGTGGCTAGTATTGGGTGGTAAAAAAAAAAAAAAATTGAAAACTCAAAATGAAAACACATTTTTTGTGTTTTCATTTTTTGGCCAAATTTATAAACTGAGACAACTGATTTATAAATCAAAAAGTTTACCAAATAAGTTTTTATTTGAGTTTTTTAAATTTTTGTAAATATAAACAAAAAATTGAAGACGTAAGTGTTACCAAACGGTACCTTAGTTTTTCAATGTTTTAGTTTTTTTAATCAAAAAAATCATGAAAAAGTCATAAAAAGTTAATTTTTTTGGTCAAAAAAGTCACAAAAAGCCAAAAGAATAAAAAAAAAAAATCAAATTTTAACCAACTTTCCAAATCAATGTTAAGTGAAAAAAATGGACTATTAGTGAGGTACATCCATAAATTTTGACTGACAAATGATGGGCTGGATTGATAGTCTAAAAAGATTAATAATCCTATACAACAATTGGATTAATATATTTGTAGATAAGATTGCAAACGAGTTGAGTCGAGTCAAGTTTTTAAATATTTAAGCTCGTTTATTAAGAATTAGTCGAGTTCGAACTAAAGATGAGCTCTAGTTGAGCTTAAAAAATTGAGCTCAAACTCGGCTCGTCAAATATTTTTTAAACTCGAGCTCGACTCAAACTCGCTCGATTACATAAATGAGTTGAGTTCGAACCCGTGCTCGAGCTTGAAAAAAAATTAAATTTAAATTAATTTACTTGTTAAGATAAAAAAATTCAAAATTATGAGTAAAATATATAATAATACTTGTATTAATAATAAATTTCACAATTAAGTATATAAATTTACACAAATACCAAACATAAATAAAAAATTAAAATAGATTATTGAAAATTTATTTAATATAATATTAAAAAAATATTAATTAATTTATTTTTATATTCATGACCCTTATCGAGTTGAACTTGAGACTATTTGAACTCGGCTCGATTAATACATAAGTTTAAAAATCGAGCTCAAGTTCGAGTTCGTTTATTCAATAAACGAATCGAGCTTAAATGAACTGAGCTCAAACTATTCATAAACAATTCAATTCATTTACAATTTTACTTGCAGAGGTATCAAACTCAAAAATTAGTCCAAAGATTGTTGGTGGAGACAGTATGAAATTACATACATTCCCTCTCCTCTTCAAACCTTTATCAAATCATTATCAGCACGAAATGGCAAAAAAAAAAAAAAAAGAAAAAAAAAAAAAAAAAAAAAGAGTTGGGGGGCATTTGTGTATGGGGAAAGACACCCCCACGTGGTGGGTTGTCTCCCATTTTTATTTTTTATTATATATATATTTTGTAATTATTCTAACATTAGTTAGTTTAAGGACATTTATGTAATTTTATATATTAATCTCATTATAAATAAATACTCTTTATCTTTTATTTTTAAATTAATACCATCACATTATTAATCTCTTTATTCATTTTTGTCGTACTTATAAACATGGCCTTTTATTTTTATTTTTATGTGTGTGTTCAAATTACAATATGATAGGTATTATCTGTGTGTATATGTGCGAAGAGATCTAGAGTTCATTATCAGATCGGATCTGATCTTTAAAAAAAAAAAGATTGAACATATATATAAAAAAAAGATTGAACAAATCTAATCTGATCTGAAAAAAAAGTTATTCAAAAAAAAAAGATTTCAATAGATCAGATTTGTTTAAAAAATTGAATAGATAATTTTTTTTTCAATATCTATAATTTTACACAGATAAAATTTAAATAGATTGTAATTTAACAGAAAGGTGTTAAATGCGGGAGATAACAAAAAAAATTCAACAGATAGTTTTTTTTGCAGCTATACATAAAAAATTTAAACAAATAGTCAAAAAAAAAAAAAAAAAATATCTGATCAAATAGTCAAAAATTAAACAAATAAACAAATATTTAAATAGATAGTAAAAAAAATTAAATAGATACTTAAAAAAATTCAACAGATAGATAAGGGGTAAAATTAGAAATAAATTGTTCTCCAAAACAACAAAATGACTTCTCACTAAATTATTTCATAAATGATGAATCTCTCACCAATAAAAAATAGCAACTAGACCTAATGCCTTAGACAATTGCTATATTGGACTTTTTAACAATTCATTTTTTTTTTCTGCTAAATTAAAAATTTCAAATAAGGTATAGTTGTAATTTCTAATATTGTAGGGGCAATTCATTTTTTAAACAAATCTTAGGGGTGTATTTGTAATTTATCTAAAAATAAGAAAGATGCTAAATGCCCCTACATTTTTCCTTTAGACCCCCACTTCTTCTATATTTTTTTAATTACAATTTTACCCTAACATCAATTTCCATTTTTGAACCCATGTCTATCTTTCCAACCCTAATCCTACCTTCATCTCCACTTCGGCTGGTAATCTCCCCGCCATCACCAGATTCGACCACCTTTCATCTCACCATTACTTCCCTCTCATCTTCACCCTCACCAACAATCCTTATTTTTTTCCTTCATTCTCTTCATATTTTCATCCTTACCATCACTGCTCACCACCATTGTTGACCACATCTTCACGAAACCCTATCCACCATGAGAGAGAGAGAGAGAGAGAGAGATCAAGCGAGAGAGAGAGAGGGAGGCGACCTAGATCGGAGAGAAGTGGTGGTTGTAGGTCTAGTTTAGGATGAGTCAGTGATGACGGGAAAGTTGTTGACTAGGGATTGTGATGGTAGGGAAGGTGATAGGCCAATAAGGACGATGACGATGATAAAAGTGAGTGGAGAAGAAGAAGAGAAAGAAGAAGAAGAGAAGAGAAGGACGGCAATGATGGCAACATGAGGTTGTGCAAATGGCAACGATAGGTTAGAGAATGGATGGCGACAACGAATTGGTCACCAGAGGAGGGTGTGGCTAGAACTACCAATGGTTGGGTTTAGAGGGTGGGTTGGGTTAGGTTAGGAAATGGTATAGTTGAAATTAAGGTTCAAAGAGAAAAGGAAAGGGATTCATTTAATTAGGTGGAGGTTCAAAGAAGTGGGAGGACCAAAAAAATTAAGTAGGTGCTAATAGCAACCCTCAAAAATAAAAGATTCATGTTTCATAACTAATGAAGAATCTTTGTATAGTTATGAAAAACTCATCATCCAAATTAGTTCCACCTAATACAAAAGAAAATGACAAAATGAAAAAATTAAAATACAAGCCACTAATGATAAATAATACCAAACAAACCTGCAAAATGGAAAAAATGAAAATCAAGCCTGAAGCGACTCTTATTAATATAGAAATATATATTTGCTTTCAATATCAAGAACAAGTTTGTTCTAGCTCTTGTACAGTTATATCGAGAGCTTCTATTTCTACTGGGGTTGAGTATAGGGTCATTCGATTCGCGAAAATCGTTCAATTCAATCCGATCTGTTTATGTGCGGGCATTTTCAAACTTGCAGTAGGGTCAGACGCATACTTACCCACACTTACACTTTTTTTTTTTATAAAATTATGGACAATCTTAACCTTCCATATTAGTAGATATATAATATATATATATATTATATACTCACAGTTGCTGTGTATACATATATATACATACATAATATATAATGGCCTTGTTTAGCAAAGGCTAAAATTTGACTTTTTAGGCTAAAATCCACAAAAGAAAAAATATGTTAAAATAGTTAAAAGACAAAATGTCACATCAAATTCATAATCATTTTATTTTTTCTTACAAACATCACATCCAACTACAAAAATCTAACCATTTTTCTAAATACAAAAGTTTTAGCCTACTAAAATAGTCAACTTCACAAACAAGGCCAATGTATATTTCTAGTAAATTGAACTTTTTTTTATTTATATAAGTAAATGAATTTTTTTTTTTAAAGTATGGATTATCAATTTCTAAATCTCTGAGATTAAAATATTATGAATAAAAATTGATTAAAAAAATGATTTTATAATAAGAAATATGTGATTTTATGGCCTAAAAGAATATTTAGAAAATGAGGAGAAAATGCTCAAAATAAATATTTAGAAAATGGGGAAAAATAGGTCCAAATTTTTTTTTAAAAGAAAAAATTTTAATTCGCAAATCATCCGCAATCGCCCACACATCAGCGAACCCCATCTGCACAACCCTCAACCCGTATTGCAGGCGGTTGTGGGTTCAATTTTGCTCAAAGCACAAACATGTGGACGAGTCCGAATCGTAAATCAAATCATTAAAAACCGATCTGCGAGCACAAGAAACAGAGTGATTATTTTTTCTTGTGTAAATTATAATTTAACCCCTGTGGTTGTTCTAAAAAACACGGAGCCCCTTTATAGTTTCATTTGTCACACTTAAACCCCCTATACTTCATACCAAAGTGTAATATTCGATGGAATTATTTGTTTAAATCGAGCGTGTGTTGCACGACTATGAATGGTGAGTGAAGCAGTTTTTTCCGCCTAAAAAAATATGGCAAATGATCAAAACACCCTTATTGCCATATATATACACAAATCAAGACCTAAACAACATAGAACCCTAGACTGAAATTTGCCCAGATTTTCTGAAAGCTGCCCAGATTTTCCCAAAGTTGAAGATTTTGAAGATTATTGTTGGATGGCTTCTTCATTTTTGTCCGAAAATGGACAGTCAAGGACAAATGCTCCAAGACTATGTTATTATGCAGAGAGATCCCCTCTGAAGACTTCAATGACATCTAGAAATATGGGTAGAAGGTTTTATGGTTGTGCAAGATATGGGGTAAGCTAAACTTAATTTTTATTTATTTATTTTTTTTTTCAAAAAAAAGATTGAATTTTGTTTGAAAGGGAATTTATGGATTCATATTTTTTTGTTATAGGTTGATGCAACTTGTGGCTACTTTGAATGAATTAATCCACCTATGTGCCAACGTGGGAGAGTGGTGTTGCCAAAGATGGTTGCAAAGATGAATCGGTTGGAGAAAGAACTAGTAAGAAGTCGTAGAAGGGAGAAAATGTTTTGTAGAGCTCTGTTTGGGACATGAGTTTTTTTTTTCTTTACAATAACAATGTTGTGGGTGAAGTTAGCTAGAGGGAAGAAAAATGGATTGTTATTGGGCCATAGAGTTTGAGAGATGAAAAATATAGTGAAGGTAAAAAATGAAGGTGTACAATGGTCTGTGAAGCAATTGTAATGAAAAAATGTTTTGGGTCATAAAATGTAAGCATCTAATGAACCAAAAAAATGCAATAAAATTGTTGATTACATCTTCTAAGAACATTAAAGAATAGAAACATGTTGGTTCCCATTGTTCCCCTATTTGAAACATGTTTCATTTGCTTCATAAAAAACAATTTCAGCAAGTAAACTTATGGATTAATAAAGGTACACAAACAAACAATAAGGTACACAAACAACAAACAATAAGGTACACAATACTATTTGAACAAGTAAACCTGTGGACAAACAGCACAAACAATGTGTAAATATCAACTCAAAATTGTATAATTCAACTCACATTATTTTAATACAAGCCATAATTTAACCCACTGAGCTTCTCAAAACATAGTAAACTAAGATACTATTGTTTACAAGCCAGTTGCAAATTCAAAAACAAATTGGTACAACCTACTTAATGATTCACCAAGTTAAAAAGTACGCAAAATACAACAAAAGTGGCCTCAAAACACAAAAAGAGATGCCTAGTCCATCATGCTTTCCCTTTGCCTTTGTCAGTTTGCCTCTGAGTTGTAGCTTTTGCAAACCCACCTCCTCTTCTATCTCTTGTTATTAAGCTACCTCCCAATGTAGATCTAGACAAAACCCTACCACCTCCAACTGGCCTGTTCCTTTTCTTTGCCATAACTAGTGGACTGCAACACACACAAGTATGCAATTACATTTTGTGGTATACTATAAAAGCAAATGAAGTTTTTTGAAGAATAGAGTTTACCTAAGATGAAGATGCTGGTTGCAGCTGGTTACTTCTTTTTTGCTTAAAAAGCTTGGACTTGGGATGGACAGGACCCTTACATGACCTCTGGTTGTGACCTTTCTGAAGGCATCTAACACCAACAATGAACCTATTCTGCCTTGAAACTTTGAAAGAGTTTTTTGGCTCATCTATACTATTTTTTTTCTCATTTTTGGTGGTCTTCCAGGCTGCTTTTTGTACAATGGAGGAGCCACTGTTGACAATCCTGTTTCAACCCAATCATGCGGGCCTTGAACAGGGTGAATCATTAAGTTATATGCTACAAGATAATGGTACTTACTGTAATAAGGGTGCACATAGTCCTCTGGCTCTCTCTTTGAACATATATGGAACTTATTGCATGTTTGCAAGGTATTCCAGTCAAATCCCACATCCTACAACTACATTTTCTTTCCTCAAAATCAACAATATGTGTGGTATCACCACAATCTACTTTAATTTTTCTTTTACCACAATAGGTTGCAAAACAATTCCTAGCTTACACCTTTAGTGCTTCAAAATCTTTGACAATGTTGGGACAAATTCCACTAGTGTTTTTTTCCATCCATTCCTTCTTAATTTGGATCCTGTGCATTACCCTCCTTTAAATCCATTCAAGCATGCTGATTATGGGTTTGTCCCTAGCTTCCAAGATGTTGTTATTGAATGACTCACCCATGTTGTTGACCAATGTATCATACCTACTTCTTGGGCTGAAATGGGATCTAGTCCATAAAGTATGATCTATCTTCCTTAGCCACTTGTATGCTTTCTCTTCTGGATCCATTTCCTTTAACTTGTTCATGTGAAATTCAAATTCCCTCACAGTCCCAGCTATAGTTGCGTTCCATAATAGGTCTCTCAATTTAATCTCTTTGAACTTTGCTATAAAATTTGAGTAAATATGCCTCATATAGAACCTATGTTCCATATTCGGCATTACCTCCTCAAATGCAGGTATCAACCCCTTCTGTCTGTTAGAAATGAAGACCCAACCCATGTCATTAGCACTACCAATATCATCCATGAGTTCCCTTAAAAACCACACCCGGGAATCTTTACTTTCTGTCTCAACAACTGCCTATGAAATTGGAAAATAGTTATTGTTCCCATCCATTCCATGAGCACATAATAATTGTCCACCATAGATTCCTTTCAAATGACACCCATCCAATCCTATAATGGGCCTGCATCCTCCAACAAATCCTATTCTAAGAGCTACAAACCCAACATATAACCTCTAGAAAACTGGAGGCAATCCTAAGTTGGGCCTAAGCATGTCTTCATTGGGCCTATCCACCACTACTTGCATTACACTATTAGGATTATGCAGCCTCACTGTTTCACAATAATCATATACCTTTGCATATTGGACCTTTTGATCCCCTTCAATAACTTTTCTTACTTTCTTTTTAGCCCTATACAATTGAGGCCTACTAACATCAACCATTAACTCCCTCCAAACTATATTTTGCATAGGCCTAACTTTGATGTTAGGGTCATCCCTTAACTTGTCCATATACTTGTGGGCCAAGTAAGTTGAGTTCACCAAGTGATTATTATATGGCCTTCCACATGCATGCTTTGGCTAGAATGATTTTATCTGAAAAGTTCTCTGACCTTGCATGGAAGAAGCATGCAATCTCCATCCACATCTATGCTTGCACACTATAGTAATCCTAGAGTTATCATTCTATATGTACTTTATGACATAATCATGTTGGATATTCCACTTTTTCGTTGCCTTTCTAAAAATTTAAGGGGTAGCAAACTTCATTCCAAGTTTGAGTTGTGGCTGTTTCATATCTACTTCGTCAATGAACTCAGGATAGTTATCTTCACATTCCTTATCTGAAGAGTTATGTACACTGTGTAAATCTTCATCCTCAGGATCAGAATACCACCCTTCATCTGCCTTTTGATCACATGAAGGAGGTTGCCTCTTTCTTTTCTTTACAGTCTCCCTTGGTGAGAAAATATCATCATCTTTTAGCCCCTCTAAACCCTCATTCAACCAACTAAGTTTATCATTTTCATAGTCTTCATCTTCTGAACCACTATCATCATACCCATTATTAATGTAATCAGGATCATCATTATCTTCTTCATCCCAAGCTCTATTATCCATTTCCTCATCTCTGACATCTTCATCTGCTGTTCCTTTATTCCCATCTCCATTATGTATTTCCTCATCACCTACAACTTGCATTCCATCTCCACAATCCATTTCTTCTTCACTTATATTTTCCATCTCATGCCAAGTTAGTGCTTGCTTAGCAGGAATTGGTACTCTTGAGGGTACCAAATGTTTCCCTTTTGGACTTACCACTTGGAATGGTTCTTGACCCTTCTCCACAAATAATTGAATCACATTTAAACCTTTATAATCACATATCATGGTATATACATCAACATCTTCTTCAATTATTGTCAATCCATTATCCAAAGTTTTTCCAGGTTTCCTATACCACAAAATAAAAGTACTATAGACATCTATTTTCATCTCCCTCAAGATGGTATGAATCTAAAAAAAAGATAGTTTGTTAGGATCAACATCCTGTATATATATATTCCACTTTTCCTTATTTATAACCAATATTAGGAGGCTTACTAAAGTACCCATTATAGTTAATCTCAAAAATTATTATTTTTTACCTCACTGCAGAAAACAACAAAACTTCACAATATTACATTACAAAACTCAAAGTCATTGGCACCACATAACAAAAATCATAATCCTTGGACCACGCTATTTAATTAATATTTGATTATTAATTCAATTCCTCAATACTTAATTCAAATCCCCTTAGGGCCACTACAAAATATACCCCACCTTCACCAAAATTCAAAAACATTACACCAATACAGGCATGACATGCATGAAAAATTACAAAATCTGTAAACAGAAACAGAATATATGAATAGAATATATGAACATAATACCCCATCTGAAAAGTCAACATCATAAAAAAACCAAAAGTTAACATCATAAAAACATACATGTTGTTTGTGAACCTCTATACCCCATCCCACCCCATTTTAACCAACATCCCAAAAAAATAAAGTAATAAAAGGCTTGAATACAAAAAACTAAAGTATACAAAAACAAATATGTGAATAAAAAATATCCAAAGTTAACATCATAAAAAAAATACCCATTATTTATGAAGCTATACCCCACCCCGCCCCACTTTAACCACAATCCCCAAAATTTAAAGCAATACGGGCATACCATGCATAAAACATTACAAATTTTGTAAATTGAAGTCAACACACACTCAGTTATGAATCAAAATTAGGGAAAATCTACATCTAACGATCAAAATAAATTAGAGTAAACAACACATGCCTAAACTAGTAATGGCGTTCGCAATATGATGGTAAAAATGATGATGAAACCCTAGTTCAATCCAATTAACCACAGCGAGAGAGAAGATAGAGATGCAAATATTGGTATTAGTCAATTGAAATGAAATGACTGAGGGATGTAAAATATCTAAGGGCATTTATGACTTTTTACAACTTCTGTTACGTCCGTCAAATATTGCACTCTGGTAATGAAGCTATAGGGGGCTTCATGTTTTTTAGGCAAACCATGTGGGGTTAAATTATAATTTACCTTTTTTTCTTTGTGCACACGGTGAAAACCAAACCCCAAACCAAACCTTCTCTGTCTCTCTCTCTCTTTTTCATCTCCGACTGCCGTCCTCCACTCCGCCCCCTTTTCCTACTTTCTTTGCCGATCAGAACTGCATCTTTGATGGCCAATCCCACTACGTTGTCTCAAATCATCTTATCCTTGCATAGACTCGCCGATCTAACTTAGATCTGACCAGATTTTCGTCGTGTTCGACGACTGTGATGATCTGCTGCAAATCCACTGCCGTTTTTGTCGCCGCCGCTGAACACCGTCATCTAGTGGTGAGGTGGGAGTCTACCATTGTCTTAGATTTGTAGTCTCTTACCTCATAAATTCTCTTTCTACCATGATCTCTTAGATCCACAGGTCAAAAGGGGTCTTCTGAAACACTTTTTTTTTTCTTTTCGATTTCGAAAGGTTGTTGGAGAGCTTCATTGTATAACTCCTACTTGTAGAGAAGCAAATGTTGAAGTTATATAAAGAGAGAAAGTGAAGTGAGAGAGAGTTTTTGGTCTGCCATTTCTTAGATTTGCAGTTTCATCATATTTTTTTTTTAATCTTAATTATAAAATGGATTTTCTCAGTACGCAACCTACTTTTATCTTTTGCTATTGTTCATAAATTTCTTGAGAAAACATCTATGATAGAAAGTTAACTCATTTTTTGCATTTCTGATTAATATTTTTATCAAGTTTTGTATATATGTGTTGGCTTTTTTGGCTTTTGAAGGGTATTTTTGTAAATGCGAGCGTGCCAGCAAGGATCAATCAGTCCTTACAGAAATTATAATTGCCAACCAATTATCAGACGATTGTATTTTAGTTCTTTCAGCCTCAATGAAGAGGACTTTTATTGGTGGCTTGACTTAGGGGAAATTAAGCAAAATAACAAATAAATGACGAGCAATTGAAGTATTTCATTAAGATGAAAACTTACAATGATCCAAACTCAGCCTCGTAGAGGTTTATAGCGACAATTTACTCGAAACTACTCCTATGAACAAAGTACAGTGCAGGAATTTAAAGTGCAGGAAATGTAAAGACTGGAAATGTAAAATTGGAAAAGAAAATATGAAGTAAATGACTGGTTTATTGGATCTGAGCCTGGGGGTTTTTTTCTGGGGGCTTCCCTGCTATTTATACTTGTCAAGGATGACCTTCGAACTGCACTTCAAATCGTCGAACTGCTCCTCCATGATCGCTGACCATGTTGCCTTATAAGTAGTTCTACTACACCATCATTTGCAGTTAGGCTTCCCTCCTATATTTGAATTTGAATGTGAGTAACCGTTGAAGCCACGTCACCTTGCATCTCTTTACTGATCCAATGCTACTCAGATCACGTGAGAACCAATATTAACTGTCACGTGTACGATCAGGATCAAAGACTTGACTAGTCTTCCTATATTACTTTTACTCTGCCACGTGTCGAATTGTGATTGGCTTTTACAAAATATGTAGCTAACATTACCCCCCGTACTAATATACCCAATACTTGGTGATATTAGTGGATCAAAGCTCTTTTCCCGCGTTTTTTAGAACGTGTATGGGGTCTAAATTCTGGAAATGCAACCGTCATTTATTGATGATCATTTGCATTAATTCACTTTCAATCTTGTGAACGCCCCAATACCTTAGCACTCGCACAGACTGATACTCCTTCTATGGCCGAATCAACTTTCTCCTCCATTGATCGAGCAAACGAAGAGTTATATGATGATGTTGTTCCTCCTCGAAAGAATTTTCATGCATTAATTAGCCACCTTTATCCACCTTTCTATATTCAGGTCATGGATGCCTTTACAAATTATCGACCTTTGGATTACGAACATATTGCTCTTAATCTTTCGATTGAGAAACTTGCGAATATAGATACAAGAAGTTCCTCCTCTGACTCACTCTAGTGCTTTGAACAAACTACTCCCAAATCTTTGATTCAGAAAGTTGCAAATATGGACTTAGGAAACTCTTCTTCACAAACCTCTGCATGGGATAAAGCTGTAACTTCTTCATCTTCTGGGGTTTCTGGCTGGACAAGTTGGTCAACTCCTGAGACTTATGATTTAGGGAACGAATCAACCATCATTTTGTTGAGTTCACTGACCCTTTGGAGTTTCTTTCTACGCTCGAAGTTCAGTGGTCTACCCCTACGTGCCCATTGACCATCGACGTAGTTTGGAGGAGAATCGCCAGGCATGGTATACATCTTCCATGCCCACAACGACATTGCTTGTTGCTGACGACCAAAAAGAGGCACAAGGGTACAACCCATCATTCTTAGCCCGTATAAGATTTGTTCTTCTGACTGGCTTGATTATATTAATGCCTTTGTTCCTTCCACCCCCGTGCCATCTCCCATAATAGAAGCATCCACACTTTCTTCTCCATCTTCTGAAGCAGAAGCATCTACACCTTCTCATCCACCAACTCTTTGCTGGGCAGAGAAACTGAGGCTTGCCCTCCCCATGAATGAAGTCTTTCCATCTTACAAACCTCCACCATCCCCTACTCCACCGAAATGAAACAAGCTCAACTTCTTGCGCTTTCTCACTTTCTTCAATGTTCTTGAGAACGCAGCCCTCTCAAGAACTTTCAATGGGCTTGTGATATTCGACTAGGGCCATGTCCTTAATCCCTTGCCCAAGGTAACTTCATATGTTCCTCGACCAACTTCCATTGCTTTCATCGCATCGAAATTTATGGCTACTACACAATCTTTAGACTAACTTTCGCTCTTCAATTCATGCCCAAGACGAACAGAACTTCATCGAAGAATTCGATGATTTCAAGAATAAAGATTCTGCGATTGGGATGATTTGGTCATAGACGAATTGGAACAAAGATTGAGAGAGGAAGCTTTTGAAATAAAGGTCAAGAGCTCTACTACGAAGTGAGAGCACATCAACTCATGCAGCCAACATTAGAAGAAATAGAAGATATAATAAAGAAAGAACAAAAATTCATTGATCACTGTTGGACCAAATTTCATGATCTTGTTATTTATTCCATTCCTTATTTTTATGAGCTTGAGTATATACCTAGATAGGGTTATTCGATGCAATTGCCTTGGCTTGAATACAAACAAAATTCTTCTGTATTTGTCATTGTTTGACCCTGTTTCCTTTTGTCTTCAAAAGCCAATTCAGAGCTTCGAACTGAACAAACTCATTCTTTGAAACTGGACACAATTGTTAAAACACTAAAATCAACATGAATTCTTTCAACTTTTGGAATAGAATTGACAATTCTGCTGATTTTCATTTAGAATCAGTGTTTCGAATTTAACAATCTTATCCTTCGAATATAGATCCAATCAATTCCAATAAGGATGCTGAGATGAATTGTCCAATTTATGGACTATGGTTACCAACTCTTGTTGATTTTTGTTTGGAATTGGTGCTTCGAATTTTAATAATCTGTTCCCTCAAAGCCTGTTTTAATCATAACCAAAATATAGTCATGGTTAATACTGACTAGTTTTGCAACAGTCCATACTTACAACAATATGGAAATTGTCCTTGGGGTACACTGTTTTAACCGAACAAACAATTCTCTATGTATATACAAACCAACTATTGGTTTAGATGTTTCGAACAACAATTCACATCCTTAAGAGGCCTTAAGTTTTGCCTCAAGGGTATTACTTTTGTTAAGGAACCTATTACAGGTCTTTGATTTCTTCTAAGTAAACCCACCCTTGAGTATTCTTACATTTTTAAGCATCTAGTATTCTTCCGCTTCAGATTTCGGGCCGTTGTTGTTTGATTTTGGTGCCAAAACTGGTTTCAAGCTAAACACCTTATTTCGTCGATCTCAAAGATCTGGGCTATGTTTTTCCCTCCAAAAGTATCAATATTGAAGGAAACTTTTCGTATTCATACTTCTAGTACTTAGCGACTTACGCAATATATCTTTCAGACACAAAAGCTTTAAAAACCCTTTTGTTTCGTGCTCTAAAATCACTTGCTCTTTTAACGCACAAACCCTTCTTTCTACCGATCTTCTGTTAACCCTCTCTTCCCTACTGCTTGCTACTAATGGATCCCTCCTCGCTAAAAATGCTTGTCAAGTAATCAGACGCCTCTACCATGGCTTTGAAACGATGTATTGATGAAGAAATCGCCAAGCTAACAACTGGTGGGCCAAGCGCCATAGATGGACGTCTCTTTATTTCTCGTCACAGCAACCAACAAGAGTACGTTCTAGGTCTCATCTTTCGGGAAGCTCCTGACCAACTCCCAGCTTTATACCTTCGTTTGGGGGATCACTTTCTTCTCTACGAAGGAGGGCTTAACTGGAGCAATTGGAGAATGACCTGGCCTCATCGTTGCTGGCCGACATTGAGAACTGAATGGGTGGAATAGTATGACAGGGTTGTGCCTGCGAGAGAAGATGACCTACAGGAGCTTTGCATCCTCGACGTTTTTCGTCTTTCCAGATTCGTCATTCCTGAGGATCCCTTTTTAATCCCTGCTGCTCTATGTTTTTGGAATATGGCTTCTAATTTCTTCCAATTTTGGTGCGGCATGATGGCCTCCACCATTCTTGATATTTGCCATCTTTTAGGGCTTTCACCCCATGGTTCTCCTTTTACTCCCAACTACCCGGACCTCCCTGTCAAATTTTCCTTTCCAACCTTAAACTCTTCTTACAGTGACTTCGTAAAGGCTGAAAATAAAAGGGAAGGCCCCGTGAGAGACAGAGAACTATTTTCCTTCATTTTATATTGGTTGTGCAAATTTCTCTTTTGTACCTTATCTCAGAGGATTATGCCTGAGTTCGCTCCACTTGCGAAGGCACTTGTCTTGAAAAAACATATAGCTCTTGCTCCTTATCTTTTAGGTCATGTTTACAGAGCTTGTTCCTAATTTTGTGAAAAACCTCTCGATGTTAACTAAGGAGGTCCCCTTTGGGTGCTCCAGCTTTGGCTTTTTGCCTATTTCACTGATTTACACCAAAAATGACTAAAATTCCTTGTTCAGGACCCTAGCACCTATGGGGAAAAGTATGCTAGGATTGCTTTTTACCCTGCTTCTTTTGCTTATTACTTTGCCTTCTTTTACCAACTCCCTATTTCTCCTCCTGCTTCCCTTTTTTGTCCCTTTGACGCCAATAAAAGACCTGCTTGGCTGCAAACTTTTCTGGCTGATAAAGAGTGCTCCACCTCACCACACAAAGATATGTGGGCTTCAATTTTGTTACCGAGGGAGCTGTTCATTAGCACTTTAAACCCTTGAGGTTATAAATGTATATCTGAGGTGTACTGCCCCTCTCAGTTTGCCAGACAATTTGGGCTCACTCAAGGGATACCTGTTCCACTTTGCAGTCTCTCGAATGTCCACCTTACAGCTAGAGACTTGAGAATATCTAAATCAAAGCTAGAGGCGGCAATACTCAAACTGTTGAAGGAATTGAATGAATTTCAATTTGTCCATTTTCTCCCATCTGGCTTAGTTTTGAAAAGATTCCAGAACTAGTGGATAGCCAATATGGAAGTGCGCCTATCTGCACACCCTCATGACTTGTTAATAGGGTTAGGAGCGCCTTCGAAGGCTAAGTCAGCGACAGTTGAGAACATTCCTCCCTTTTCTGCAGCTACCACAACTTCTCCTACAGCCTCACCTCCTCCAGCTAGAGTTACCAGAGCTGCTTCGATAAAAGGTAAGCATTTCTAAGTTCCTCTTTCCCTCAACTCTTTTATTTGTCTCCTCTATATTCACATATTTTGGTGCAGGATCTCCACAAGAAGAATGTCCCAAAAGAGCTGAAACTCTAGCTGCTCTCAAGGCCGCATAACAAAGAGAAAAGAAAAGAAAACTGGTACTCACTCCTGAAGAATCTGAATCTCAAAATGAAGGGAGAGAGAGATTGAGCAAGAGCAAGAAACACCATTACAACGAAAGACGAGAACAAGGGTGGCTGCCCCCTCTTCTAATTTGGTTGAAGATCCTAATTCCGAGACAGTTGACAAAGCAATGGAACAGGAGCTTACTTCTGAAGAACTTGATCCCCAAATTAAAGAGAGAGAGGTTGAGAAGGAGCCAGTAGTATCATTGCCAAGAAGGAAGAGAAAGAAAGTGACTGTTCCTGCTATTGACTTGATTGAAGATCCTATCCATGAAGCTACTGCCAAGGCAGTAGAACAAGAACATTCCAAAGCAATGATCGTCTTTGAGAGGGCTGAGAAAAGACGGTAACAACAATTTTTGAGGGATGAAGCTGCTGCTGCTGAGGCACTACAAAGGGAAGCTGCAAGAAGGCAACAGACTGCTGAACATTACTCTCTTCGTAGCTCTCCCATCAATGCCAGCGCTTCTGGAACAAGTAATTTCTTTCATGCTTCTACTGTTTTGCCTTATCAAATTTTGACACTAGAGCTTGACCTTACGCCTCTTCCTCTTTGCAGCAATAACTACTGAGGCTATACTTCCAATGAGGACTCCCTCAATTTCAATTGAAGTTGATCAAATGCAGAATGTGAAAGCCATTCAGATAATACTTCCACTTCCTAGGCCCACATTTCATGTACCCCCTTTGAGCCCTAGCATTCCTTTAACTCTTTCTTTTTGGTTTGACTCCATACCTTCCTCACTTGACCCTTGATACTTCTCTTTCGAGCCTTGCTCCTCCTTCTTTTTCCAAGGAAATCCCAACTGCTACTCCGTCTACGATAGCAGTTGATTCCCCTATTGAGGGTGCTGGTAGCTCTCCAATCCGAGGTTTATCGCCTTTACCTAGCTCCAGCCCTTCTTCACTTGATTCATTGGTGGCTAGGACCATAGAGACTGCTAAAGATGTTCCATCTATTTCTCCTATCCCCATGCAGTCCTCTGTGCCTTCCACCACAACTCTTTCTGCGCCTCTCATGTCTATGGATGAGGTTGATGTCTTCGAAGCCAGACTAGCTAGTCTCTTCGACATACCTTCTACCTCTCTAACATTCAATGTTGAAGCTGAGCCATTAATTTTGGCTGACTCCTTGCTAGAAATTTTCGAGAGTTCTTCTTCCTTCAGCAGCAAGTCTTTTGCACCTTCGATAGACTTGGATACATGCTTGGATCTGTTGATTTCCTTTTCGAGGATCCCCTTTGAGGCTCTACAAAGGCCTATAATAAAAAATAGGTTCCTCCAATGCTGCAAAGTTGCTGAGCAGTCCGGTATGAATGTTTCAAGTCACCTATCTCAGGCAGCAGCCACTATTGATTTTTACATTAGCATTTGTCAGGCTGCTAAGGCTGAGGATGAGAAATTGGCTGGCGACTAGAGTTTTTTTTCCTACGTACATACTGAAGTGTCAAAGCTTAAGGAACAACACTCGTCTGCCTCCCACTTTCGAGTCCAGTTTCTAGAGAGGAAAGCTCAACTTGAAGAGGAGCTATCTGCAGTGAATCAGGCCTTAGTTCGAACTGACACTAAACAGTAAATTACCAACCAAGGACTGGCTGATCGAAAGGAAGAAATGGCTGCAGCTATTCAACTGTTTTCAGTATTTACCAATAGGAAATTTGTTGTACAAAAACAATTAAGACACTGTAATGATTTTTGGGCCAATTTGTGGCAAAATGTACTTAATTCTTTATGAAAAAGCAAATTTTTGTCTATCATTTAAGCAGTCTTATGTTCCTATACTTGGTGTTTATTTTATTCCTTGTGTTTCCTAAATAATTGGAAAATAAGGCTTCAAATATCTGCCATTAATCTTTTTGGGATGTATATACCCATTCAAATTTCTCAAATGGTATGCTCCAAAAGGCAGAACTCTATGAATTTGATATGGTCCTTCCCAGTTAGGTGACCATTTGCCAAACTTATGGCTTTTAATTCCTATTGGGAGTATTGTTTTCCATACCAAATCACCTTCATCAAAGCCAATATATTTGACCTTCTTATTATAATTTTTGGCTGCTTTCTCCTTTTGCAAGAGAATGCTATTTAATACCAGAATTCTGGCTTCATCTATGCCTTCTAATTCAAAGCACATACTCTGATGGTATTGCTCAGGATCTAATTGATCTTGGCACCTTACCCTTAAGGATTTAGCATTAATCTCCACAGGTAACACTGCATCATGCCCATATACTAAGGCATAAAGAGTGACTCATGTGCTTGACCTTGGGGAAGTTCTGTAAGCCCACAAAACATCCAACAATAAGTTATGCCAATCCCTGGGATTGTCCTCCACAACCTTTTGCATTCCTTTTTTCAAGGATTTATTGGATGATTCAGCTTTACCATTGGCTTGTGCATAATATGGGGTGGAATTAACGAGACTAATTCCAAATTCTGCCATGAAGGACTTCACCGTCTTTCCATCGAACATAGTCCCATTATCCACAGTTATAGTTTGTGGGATGCCAAATCTATGGATAAGATCCTTGATAAATCCAATGACCTCTGTCGGGTCTACAGCTTTGTATGGCTTAGCTTCGACCCACTTAGTGAAGTAATCAGTGGCCACTAGAATGAAACAATGATGCTTTGAAGAAGGTGGGTGTATTTTTCCCATCATATCCATAGCCCACCCTCTGAATGGTCAGGGCTTCACTACTGCATGTAGGTCAGTTATGGGCACATGCCTTATTGTGCTATGCTTTTAGCATGCCTGGCAACCCTTTGCATACTCTATGCAATCTTTAAGGATAGTTGGCCAATAGTAGAAATGCCTTCGAAACAACCATCTCATCTTCACACCAGGCTGATGAGCACCACAAATGCCTTCATGAACCTCAGCCATAGCTGTTAATGCTTCTTTTGGGCCTAAACATTCTAATAATAAGCCATCTCCCCCCCCTTTTGTAGAGAGCATTACCATATATCATATATTGCATAGACTGCAATTTAGTTTTTCTGCTGGCTTTCGAAGATGGACCAGCCAAGTACTGCATTATTGGATTCCTCCAATCTTGTTCTTGTAAGTCATTATGATTGACTTCTAAGACCACATTCCTTTTATTCAAAGGCGGTATCAATTTCTGATATGTTGTTTGGCTTATGTCCCTTTGGGCATTATCCTTTCTCTTGAAGTTCGAAACTTTTTGAGCCACATCATTAGCTCTATTATTCAAGAATCTTGGAACATGAATTACATTTGCTATTTGAAATTGAGAAAGCAGATGTAATGCAACAACATTGTATGGTAAAATGCTTATGCTTTGACACTTGAAAATCCCTTTCACTTGGTTAACCACCAATTGAGAATCTCCGAAAATGTCAACTACATGAACTTGTAATCCGATAAGAATTTCTAGTCCCACTATTAAAGCTTCATATTCAGCTTGGTTATTGGAACAAGTAGCTTCATCCACTCTGAAACCATGTGTGGTTTCTACCCTTTGTGGTGATTTAATCACAATACCAATTCCAGTTAAGCCATTGGCTTTTGACCCATCGAACCACATCTGCCATGGCTCAACACTAGCCATACCAAGTTCCATTATTTCTTGGCTCTCTATTTGAGATGGATGGTTTTCCAGAAAATTGGCTAAAACTTGCCCTTTTACTGCCCTTTGAGGGACATACTCTAGATGAAATTCTGATAAGGCTAGTATCCACTTGCCAATCCTCCCCCTCAACATAGGTCTAGATAACATGTACTTAACTAAATCTGTGGTTGCAATTACCAAGACAGTTGTAGATAAGAGATAGTATCTTAATTTCATTGCAGCAAAATACAAAGCAAGACAGAGCTTTTCAACAGCTGAATATTTACATTCACAAGAATTTAAAAACCTACTAAGGTAATAAACAGCTTGCTCGTTGCTTTCTTCATTATCTTGAGCCAAGAAAGCTCCCAATGAATCTTCTGCTGTAGCTATGTACAACTTCAAGGGCTTATCACCTTTTGGTGGCATCAGCACTGGAGGGTTAGCCAAGTAGGCTTTGATACATTCGAAAGCAATTTGATGCTTTGTTGTCCACACTTTAAATTCCTTTTCATCTTTCAGCCTTAACAAGGAAGAAAATACTTTAGTTTTCCCTGTAGTGTTAGAAATGAACCTTCGAAGAAAGTTAACCTGTCCAAGGAACCTTTGTAATTCTTTCTTACTTGATGGAGGCCTGGCTTCAATGATGGCTTTGGCTTTATTCTGGTCAATCTGTATTCCTTTCTTGTGTACCACATAACCCAAAAAATTTCCAGATGATACGCCAAAAGCACACTTAAGAGGATTGAGCTTCAATTTGAACTTTCTCATTCTTTCAAAGGCTGCTTCTAAGTGAAACAAATGCTCTTCCATGGATTGGGATTTAACTATAATGTCATCAATATAACATTCCAAATACCCTCCAATGAGGTCATGAAAGATAGTGTTCATAGCTCTCTGATATGTAGCTCCAGCATTCTTCAGGCCAAATGGCATTTTAACCCATTCGAAGGTGCCAATATTTCCAGGACATCTGAATGCTGTCTTGTGGACATCCTCCTCTGCAATGCAGATCTGGTTATAACCAGAATGCCCATCCATCATTGATAAAACTTGATGCCCCGCTGAACTGTCTACCAACAGATCCACTATAGGCATAGGGTACTCATCTTTTGGAGTTGCTAGATTTAAGTTTCTGAAATCAATGCATACTCTCATTTTACCATTCTTCTTGACTACAGGCATAATATTAGATAGCCATTCAACATACCTGGCTGTCCTAATAAAGCCTACCTTGAGTAGTCTAAGAATCTCGTCATTGACTTTCTGAATTACTTCTGGACTCATTCTTCTTGGTTTCTGCTTGTATGGCTTGAAATTAGGCTTCATAGGGAGCCTATGTTCCACTAATGACCTATCCAACCCTGGTAGTTCATTATAAGACCATGCAAAGCAATCTTTATATCTCTTTAGAACAACCAATAACTGGTTCCTGTCCAGATCATTCAAACAAGCACTTATATAGGTGGGCTGTTGCATAGAACCTTCCCCTAAATTTACTTCTTCTAAGGGGTCTTGTGTCTGAGAACTTATTGAAGCTTCTTCCTTGGTTTCTTCTACATTCGAAGCAACCTTCTCGCTTTGTTCTGCTTCCTGGTTCTTTAGTTCAACATCTTTGCCCTCCTCCTCATAGAAAAAATCTATCCATAAGGCATCCTCTTCCTGTATCTTCTGGACTTTTGTTTCAATGTTCAATGCACAGTATTTGCCAAGGGTCAAAATTCTGACCCGTTGCTGCTCCTGTTTACAGCCAATTATCATGGCTTCTCTCTCTTGCTCCAGTACTTTCTAGATTATTGATTTTACATCTAATGTTGAGAATTTAATTAGAGCCAAAGACTTGGCTTTTTGTTCTTCATCTCTTTGCCTACAACCAGGCATCATTGTCATCCTTAATGACAATCTCTTCATCAGCACTTTCTCGGACTAAGTGCTTCAGGTGTGTCACTTTCTCATCAACCATCATTTCGGCTGAGCCATCAGCTTTCCTCAGTATACTGAGTGGTGTCACTCCCTTAATATACAACTTGGCCTCTGCAAAGTCTGCATAGGCTATGAAGGGTTGAGGATCTACATCAATTTCCTCCGTCTCTCCATTGTCTAAGGCCATCATAATTTTCTGATGCAAAGAGGAAGGCACACATTTGTTAGTGTGGATCCAATCTCTCCCAAGTAAAGCATTGTATTTAGCATTATTGTCGATCACGAAGAATGCTGTCATGCAGTCCCTAGTTCCCACACTCAAGTTAATGGGTAGAATCCCCTGAGCCATCTGTTTGTCTCCAGCAAAGCCAGCGATGGTTGTGCTGGTTGGAATCAACCTGGGATTCTTTTTCCTTAGTTTCTTCAAAGAAGATTTCGGTAGTAAGTTCACTGCTGCCCCATTGTCTATCAGGACTCGGTTCAGTTGTATCCCATCGAAGAAAGCCTTAATGTATAACGGCTTGACATGTTGTGTCATAGAATTCGAGGGATACTCAAAAGGATACGAGAGGTTAATGCTCACCTCTTCTTCACTCTCATATTCAGTTTCCATTGGGGTAGCCATCCCAGGATCATCTTGTACCATACTTACTTGCGAGTCTTCACTAGAGACAGGAATAGGATCCATGTCTTGGTCATCTTGGTCCTCATCTCTAGCTTGGAACTCATGAGGCAGTATGTGTACCATATTAACTAATACTGGAGGGAATGAGCCAAATTGGATGGCTGGCTGTACTTGCTTCCTCCCTTGGCCACCTTGTTCAGTTACTTCAGCAGCATCCTCCATGCTGCACTCTAGTACTTCGTTGTTAACTGATTCCTTCGAAGGATCTTTCTCAACTGGTTTTTCAACCAAAAATGTTTGCTCAGCCATGAAGGCTTCGAACATTTCTTCCTCCACCATTTCTTTCTTCTGGCTTATGCCAATTTCTTCTTCTGTCTCGCTATCACTCTTTATCAGAGCTTTCTCCAATCCTGCTAAGCTAGACTTCTCTCTGGCTTTTAGTTCAGAATGAACCTTGGCCAACTGTTCTCTACTGCAACCCACTTTGCTTTGTAGAGTTGACTTTGGAGTATGGTCTGACTTTGGAGTCTTCTTTCCTTCTGTCTGGACCAATGAAGAGCTCTCTCTATTTTCTTTCATATCGTTCTGGTACTGAGTGTACCTGCGCTGAATCTTTCTCCTTTGTGATCTTGAAATGACTAGGACCATATCTGGTTCCTTTGTCTTTGGGTGTTTAAGTAATACCCAATTGTTCGGAGCTACCAAAGGAGGCTTGACCATTCTGCCTTGGATTCCAACATCTCTCCGGGCAGGCACTTCCCTAGGTTTGTTTTGCATTACAAACCAGTTTGGGACTCCAGGTACCCACGAACTTGCTGACTCAGATGTTGAACTGCTTTTTTCTACCTTCGAAGCCATCTTGGAAGCTGGCTGTGAAGGTAAGTGTTTGGCTCTGACCTCATGTTTTGAGCCTGATTCAGACCTTCGATGAAGGTAGTTACTTTCTGTCCTGCGTGAGGCTGGTCTAGGGGGCCAATCTCTGGCTTTGATCCCGGTCTAGGGGGTCAATCTCTGGCTTTGATCCCATGAACTGAGCCAGTCTTCTTTCAGAATGACTGCTCTTCATTCTGTAATAGTTAGGTGGCCTGGATTCATATAAGGGCCTTTTGCCTTTAGCATGCATTCTGTCCATTGTAGGCTCAACCATTGGTGGTCGCTGCCTATCACTAGCCGGATACGGCCTTTTGTTGTGAGCATTGGTTGATTTATTACGTCTCTGAACATCCCTGTAGTATTGCTTCCCATCAATTGGAAGCCCCTTCAACCATTTATAACTCAGTCTGCACCTGGGACACATCCTTTGCATCACTGCTGCCTCTAAGGAATCATCATCCAGTGATTCTTCATCAGAGTGTTCCCTCTGGTGTGAGAAACCTTGTCCAATATCTGGTGGGTTTCTAGTGTCCTTCTTGATGGTTGTTTGGTTAGCAACATGCATCTGTACATTGACTTCTTCCAATTCTGTCAAGGACAAGTTCTGGAAGTCTGACGTAATGACATTGGCTGCCGCCTCTCCAACTTTTGGAAATGGATTACTGTCGATCCCCATGGCCTTTTCTATTTTGGCTGGGAACTTCAAACTTCCTTTCCGAATTTGTTCTTAGATTCTGTCTCGAAAAACAATGCAGTTTTTAGTCGAGTGAGACCAAGAGTTATACCATTTACAATATACTTTTCCCTTAAGTTCATCTGGAGATGGCAGTTTTACTCCTTTAGGTAACTTAAGGAAGTTGGCCGCAAGCAAATGATCAAAAATGTCATCTGCTTTTGTTAAATTGAAACAGTATTTTCTGTGAAAGTCTTTCTTTTTAAACTGTTGGTCAATCGTTGTATCCTTATAAACTAATGCCTCAAGATCACAGGTTCTTTGCCCACAATCTTTGCTGCATCGATCTCATAATTAGGATCTCTATAATATGTCTTGTACGATGCATTATTTCGATCTTGTTCCTCGTCTATTAATGCTTCGTATCTAGACACCTTATAGGTTAGTTCCACCAAATCTCTGAATTCAGTTGAGTCAAACTTCTTTCGAAGCCTGAACTCTAGGCCATTTTGAGCCAATCTTACGAATTCTGACTCTAGCAGGATGACTCTACATTTATTTCGAGCCCTTTTAAATCTAGCAATAAACTGAGTAGCCTTTTCTTCAGGCCTTTGAATCAATCTAGCCAAGTTTGCCATAGAAATCTTTGGCTTCGATTGGAAGAATTGGGCATGAAATGCCTCTTCCATTTGTTGCCAATTTTGAATGGAGCCAGGTATAAGGTTGATGTACCATACAAATGCTCCCCCAGTTAGAGAATTTGGGAATAATCTCAGTTTTATATAGTCATGATTAGTAAATTCACTGCCTTGAGCAGCAAACCTAGCAATATGCTCTATTGTTGATTGGTTTCCACTTCCATAGAAAAGGGTAAAATTTGGTATCCTGAATCCCCTTGGGTATTCATGTACCCTATCTACCCATTCTGGGTATGGTTTTCTGTATACAGGAGTCTGGACCCCCTGAGCCATCGGTCCACACATCTCCCTAACAATATCAGCAATTTGGTCCCTGGGGACCATATTTTGTGCCTGCTGAACCACTACTGGAGGGACAAACACAGGATTTGATGGGCAAATTTGTGCTTGCGGTCCTTTTGGTCCATAAGGTAGTACATGTGGGACTGGTTGTCCCTGTGGTGCAGGTTGCTGTTGGGGGTATGGGTAACCCCTTTGAGCCTGTCCTGCGAAAGGACCTGCGAAAGGTGCAGGAACAGGAGTTGTGTCCTTTCCATTTGTAGGCCAACCTTCCAACCCCCGGGTATAAATTCGAATAAGGGATTATTATACCCCCTAGTGCCAGGTATGGCTTCGAACATGGGATTTGTAACCATTCTTACGCCAGTTTCTTGTACTTGACCAGATCCACCAACTTGTGTGGCTTCATTGTTGAGTACTGAGGCATTTTGGCCTGCTATAGGCCTCGAAATGGGTTCATACCAAGACTGAGGTGATGGTCTTTCATAGTTCTGATTACTAGTTTGACCATTAGAATGTCCATTAACTTGCATAGGCTGTTTGTCTCTAGCCAATCTTTGCTGAGGGACATTTAAAACTTCCTCTGTGTGTCTTGTGTTTGTTGGTTGGTGGTTATTCATTCGATCCAAAAAGGATGTTGCCCACCTTTCCATTGTGTTCATTAATTGTTGTCCCATAGCATCTACTAGGCCATCCCATGGATTTGTTGGCTGAGTAGATGGAACAGTGGATGGTCCAATTCCTTGGTTTCGTCCAATATTATAAACATATGGTTCTTGTCCCGAAGTACTGGGTTGTTCGACCATAGGTTCTGACAATATGGGAGTTTCCATAGGATGTGTTACCACATTATCCTCTGGATTAGGTATTTCTACCTCTCCTTCTACGCCTTCTTCCAAGCGTTCATTTTCTCCTTGTCGTCTTCGTCTAGCCATTTTAACAAGTCCCACTGGGCGTGCCAAAAATATATGTTGGCTTTTTGGCTTTCGAAGGGTATTTTTGTAAATGCGAGCGTGCCAGCAAGGATCAATCAGTCCTTACAGAAATTATAATTGCCAACCAATTATCAGACGATTATGTTTTAGTTCTTTCAGCCTCAATGAAAAGGACTTTTACTGGTGGCTTGACTTAGGAGAAATTAAGCAAAATAACAGATAAATGATGAGCAATTGAAGTATTTCATTAAGATGAAAACTTACAATGATCCAAACTCAGCCTCGTAGAGGTTTACAGCGACAATTTACTCGAAACTACTCCTATGAACGAAGTACAGTGCAAGAATTTAAAGTGCAGGAAATGTAAAGAACAGGTATTTAAAGTGCAGGAAATGTAAAGACTGGAAATGTAAAACTGGAAAAGAAAATATGAAGTAAATGACTGGTTTGTTGGATTTGAGTCTGGGGGTTTTTTCTGGGGGCTTCCTTGCTATTTATACTTGTCAAGGATGACCTTCGAACTGCACTTGAAACTGTCGAACTGCTCCTCCATGATCGCTGACCATGTTGTCTTATAAGTAGTTTCGCTACACTATCATTTGCAGTTAGGCTTCCCTCATATATTTGAATTTGAATGTGAGTAACCGTTGAAGCCACGCCACTTTGCATCTCTTTACTGATCCAATGCTACTCAGATCACGTGAGAACCAATATTAACTGTCACGTGTACGATCAGGATCAAAGACTTGACTAGTCTTCCTATATTACCCTTACTCTGCCACGTGTCGAATTGTGATTGGCTTTTACAAAATATGTAGCCAACAATATGTATTTTTATGCTATGCCTTCGCATGGATTTGGAGGTTATTGAGGAACCACAAATTGACGTGTTTGATTACACGTGTGTACGTTGGAGTCTTGAACACCTTCAATGGAGAATAAGGTTGAAACATTTAACATCTTGAATACAACTCTTCCTTGTGTTTCGAACATGTTATTTTAGTAATTTTTTAATTTTTTTTGAAAAGATATACAGAAAATAAAGAGAGTGATATAACAATTTATAGTGACTTTTTAACTTTTTAGCTAAGAGTGAAAGTTCCTTGGGTATGATATAATTAGAATAATTATGTGTGGATTGAGACAAATAAAATATTTCAAATTCATTAATGCTGTGTTTGGTTGTGGAATTTGGAAAAAGATTTGAAAAAGAAAAAGAAAAAGATGGGTGAGATATGGATAAAATATATTTATATTTTACATACATAAGTGTGTGCCTTGAGTGATAATATACACGGAACAAATAGGATGTGGACGTAGAATTGTTCGATTTTACCTAACACATTTGGGAGGATTGACTAACCTTGGAAGGTTGTGTTTTGAATTTTTTCGTAGGAAGTATAGCCTGGAAATGCTTTTATTCCACCAGTGTATCATAATTACAGGTGAGAAAATGAAATTGTTGATCACTTGTAGTTGTGTTGATTCTTTTTTCCGACATTTATATATTATATATAAAAAAAGAAGTTTTTAGGGAGAAACTTTCTACTAGTAGGGATGGAAATTTGAAACCGGCTCGATGGGGACCCGCCCCTCGACCTCGATTAAAGCAGTTTTTTCTTGAAAAATAACCCCGACGAGTCAGGGATGGTATTCAAAAATGAAACCTCGATGATTTTTTGGCCGCGGACGGTGATACGTTTCCTAGCCCCGGCTCCAAAATAAAATTACTATTATACCTCTCTATCCTCTATTCATATATATAGTTATATACCCATCTGTTATACTTATGACCCTCTCTCTCTCTCTCTCTCTCTCTCTCTCTTTCTCTCTCTTTCCTTTACTCTCTTTTACTCTCGCACTTCTCCTCATTTTCAACGCCACCACCACCGTCCACGACGCTATAGTTACCATCCAGCTCGCATTGCCGCTTCACCTCTGTCGACTCTGCACCTTTGTTTACTTCGTTACTCTCGCACATCTCTTTCACCTTTGTCCACTTCTTATCGCCACTCCACCTCCTCCGTTCCCTCCTCTTATCTTTGCCGTCCTCCTCCGTCGTCCATTGCCGTCGATCTCCTCTGTTGTTCGTCGTAGTCACCGTCACCTCCGTTGTCCCCCCCTCTCTCTCTTTCTGTGACACACTCAGATACACAAATCTCAGATCTGTTTGATGACACACAGAGATCTCAGATCTTTGTTGATGATACACACTCAGATCTGAGATTTGTTGCTGCTGATGATTTTGTTGATGTTGAAAATGAAATAGATTGCTTTTGTTTTGTTTTGTTTTGTTTTGTTTTTTGTTTTTTTTTTGGACCAGGGAATTTTCGGGGTTGGAGAAACCTGATCTCCATTAGGGGATGGGGACGGGGACTGTGATAGGTTCCCCGTCGGGGATCGGGCCGGGGATTGGGGTCGGGGATGGGGGAATTTTCATCATCGGGGATCAGGGACGGGGTGTGTGATCCCCGCCCCCGCTCCCGGCCCCGCCCCATTGCCATTCATATCTACAAGTTTTAAATCTTTATTTTAAGAGTATGTTTGTTTGGTGGATTAGGTTGGATGAAATTATTAGTAAGGGGATGGTTAGTGGAGAGATTGTTAATGTGAGGATTGTTAATGAGGAGATTAAGTAAGAGTGTATTTATTTTTATGATAGTAAGAGAGATGATTTCTGATGGGATTGTAAAATTATTTTTATATAAAATAAAAATAAAATATTTCTATAGTAAAAAAAATTCTAAAACAAATATAATTTTTTTTAAAAAAAAATAACAGGCCGTACTTGGGTTAAAAAAATATAAAAAAACGTGCTACTTAATCCCCTCATCGTTATTTTTTCAATCCTAGCTTATCTGAGGAAAACCTAATCCAATTAGGGTGTCAAAGTGATACTCCAAGTGGAGTAGCAATCTCTCTCAACAAGGAAGCTACCAAACAAGCTATAGTGGTACCGGTCTCATTACTACTCCAACCCCATTTCCTAATCTGCAAAACAATCATGACCTAAAATTATTAAATTTTCAATTTACAAACAGATTAAAAAACAAATTATTAACTAATATATTTAATTAATTATTAATTATTTTAGAAATAATAATTATCCCTTAATTTATAGATTTCAAATGGAAAGATAACAAAATATTTCATAATTTCCCTCGTCAAAATCTCTCTCACCAATTTAAAAAAAATTAAAACATTTCTTTTTACTCTTTCTGTTCCTTCCCCAAACTATCTCTCTGATAAAAAAACCTACCTACATTACACAATTCTAATATTTTTTCTTTAAAAATGTCATATGCAACTTGCTTATTCCTAAAAAGATTATATCATGCAAGAGAATATCACACCATTTTTATTATGTTTTTCTAAGGTAGTTAAAAGTTAGTTAATATTTAATTTTTTCCCTACTCATTACAATTTTATTTTTCAAAAATACTATTTCTCCATTCTTTTACACCACATCACTTTCAATCTCTTTTTTTGCTTGAAGGTCTATACTATTGTAACAACCCTCGTACCGATTACCGTTTAACCACTGAATTATATACTGATTGTCGCTAAACTGAACTGATTATGACTAGTAATCGAATTAACTGAAGTACTGAACGGACCGATTGAAATCGAAACTGAAATTGAATAAGTTTGTCTGTTATATTGCATATTGCATCTGTTTGATTGTGTGACTATCTGTTGAATTCGTATGTTTAAACTGTTAATTGAAGGCCTTATCGGCGGCCGATTTAGAAACCGTTTGATGTTTTCGAATCAGTAGAATATTTCTGATTTTATGGTATATTTATCTGAAAATTGATTAGGAATGATTAAATTAGATTAAATATTGGTTAATTGAAGAGTTTGACTTATTTACCATTATGCCACACCTAGTGGCCCACTATGTCAACACTTTAATCCCATATTACACTTGACTTAACTCATTCCTCAACCCCTTTTCTTCACCATAGTCGACCAAACAAGAGGGAGAGTGAGAGTAGAGGTTGACTTGGTGATTTTGGCTTGGATTTTGGTTGATTTGAAGTGTAGATTGTCAAATTGATCTCCTAGGCTCTCAATTGAAGACTTAGGTGAGTGAATTCATTGTCATCTTGTTGTCATTAAGCTAATTCTTGCATGATTCATGTTACATTGTAGAGCTAAGTCATGTTATGGGTCATATATGTTGGATTATGTAAGAATTCATGCATGCATGGTTGTATTGATGAGTTTTGAGTTGATTCCATGGTCAAATGCCACATGCATGTTCATAATCATGTTTAAATCCATGTTTTCAACTTGTTTTGGGAAGAATGAGCTCGTTAGAGCATGAAATGGAAGCCTTGATTTGATCTAAACTCATGCATGTCACTTTATAGCATGTTTATGCATATTCATGAAAACTAGTTTGAAATTGAGTTTAATTGAAACACCCTTGGGCCTTGATTTCTTAAATTGAGCTTTAGAACTTGTTATTCTATGTGTTTGAAAGAGTTTTCCAGAAAATGGGCCCAAGAGGATCGAATTTGGAGCATCAAAACTTGATTTGGAACTTGGAGGTTGAATCTGGATTTTCCAGATTTTGGCCGTCCGCCGGCGAAGTGCCTTCGGCGAAATTCATGCTCGATATTTCTTGACATGTTTCTGATCCGCGGCGAGCCTTTAACACTCGAGCGGGAAAATCGCGCATCCAAAGATCTTGCATTGTGCATCGGCCATTTCGGCCGAAGTTGGCCTTCGGCGGGGACCTTTGTTTGCTTGTCCGCTCGAGCGGAGGCCCTGTTTTCTGAAAATTCCGAAACTGATTTCTGTGCACATCTTTGCATCCTCATCCCATCCTAGGCATTCCTAGGCCTAGTTTAAGGCATCTTAATGAGGATATAGATGTAGAACACACAGAGGCATATTAGGAAGTTAATTATTGTACTTCCCCAACTGTTAAACTTAGAGTGTGTTCAACTTGTTACTGTTTAGGGTTGACTCTCGGGGACGCGCTCTAGCCGCTATTAGCCCAGAACACTGTGAGTAACAGATTGTGTAAAGATATGTGCAAAATGGTTATATTTTGATTACTGAACTGAACCGTTTATTGAATTGATATTGTTTATTGAATGAATGTATGTCCTGTATTTCGAACTGTATTGTGGCATCCTTAGCACCTTTGTTATTGGTATTCTGAGCTCTGTCGGTTTCCTTGTGGAACCATACTGATTGATGGCCATCATTACTGTTGGGTCTGTTAAGGCCCGGTCCTTTTGGACCTACTGTTTATAGGCTAATGGATGTACCGCATATGACTGTTTGATTGAAATACTGATTGACTGAAATACTGAAAGATTAAAATACTGTATAATGAATTGATTTCATTAATGTAAGGACATTCATTCATAACCTCTTTACGCTTCATGTTATTCACTGGGCTTTAGCTCACTGTTTATATATATATGTAGGTGCTCAACCACCAGACCGGAGCTAGGAGCGTGGGTTAGTCCCCAGTTTTGTCAAGCCAGCCTATGTGCCTCACTGCGAGGTTCCGAGACGCCATGCCATGGCTTGGGGTGTTTTATTTGTCCCCACCTGTCTCCTTACTGTTTTGTACCCTTGTATAGACTGTTCACTGTTATACCGTACTGTTGCCTAGGGATGCGATCCCTGTACTGAATGTTTGTAAATGAATGTATAGACTGTACTGTTTTGGAACTGTATGAATGCATAAAAATATTTTTGGCATACAGATTTTCACAGCTCAATGTACACTAGTTATATATTGTATTGGCTTCCGCCAGTACTACTCTGTCTTCTTGCCTCGCTCAGGAGGCCTTCGGTAATCTCGGATTACTGGCCAGTTACGGTGCTAAACCCATAGGGCCGGGTTTGGGTCGTGACAGAGTGGTATCAGAGCGATACTTAACCACGAGTTATACCGCACACACGTGTCCAAATGAGCTATAGGGTGTCCTAGAAAAGCGATTAGGGCATCTCATGAACTTGAAAAGTGTGTGCTTTTGACTGACTGATCACATGTTAAAGTGTTAAACTGTTTAATTGTACAACTGTTTATAATGATAACTGTTATAACTGCTTATAGTGAAATGGATAACGTGAACACTGCAAATGAAACTGAATCATCATCCTCTGAGGCCAGAATGGCCAGACTTGAACAAATGATGGGATTGATAATTGAGAGACTGGATCAACAACCGAACCAACAGCCCCCACCTCCTCCTCCTCCGTAAATGGAGCAGAATGTCTGAGAATGTGAATGCTAATGAAGTGGATATTATTGCACTGACCCATAAGTTCAGCAAGATGAAACCGCCGTCCTTTCAGGGAGGCTTAGAACCGTTAAAGGCTGAAGCTTGGGTTCTTGAGACTGAGAAATTGTTTGAAATGTTTCCGTGCTCTGAAGCCAACAAAGTACTATTAGCAACCTTCACCCTTCAGGAAGAAGCCAGAAGGTGGTGGATGTTGACCCGTGAGGCGAATACTATTGTGACTTGGACTCAGTTCAAGGAGTCCTTCTTTGAAAAGTATTTTCCCCAGTGCATCAGAGACAGAAAAGTGACTGAGTTTGAACAACTGAGACAGGGCAATATGTCTGTTGCCGAATATGAGAAGAAATTCACCGAACTTGCTAGATATGCACCGCATATGGTGGATACCGAATATAAGAAGGCCAGAAGGTTTGAAGGAGGCCTTATTGCTAATATACAGGAAAGAATTAGTGTTTTGAAAATGCCAACTTTTGTGGGTGTTCTCGACCGGGCATTGATGGTCGAGATAAATATTGCAGCGGTGAAACGATCTGAGGCATCAACAACTGAATGGCAAGGTAAAAGGCAGGGTTTTAAGTTTAAGAAAGGCAAGCATAACCCAGCAACCAAGAAACAGAATACGGGGTCGACAACTAGCCCCAGCCAAGGGAGTGGGTTTACTCCACCCTACTCCGTATGTGGCAACAAGCACAAAGGGGTCTGCTATCAGATTTCTGGAGCTTGTTTCAGGTGTGGCAAGGTGGGCCACAGAATTAAAGACTGTCCCACTGCCCTGCAAACCCGATGGTAAAACTAAGCACCAAAGATCACCGCAACACCAAAACCTAATCCCAAAGTTACCGGGAAGGAGCCTATGAGGCAGGGCCGAGTGTTTGCCCTAATACCGGGAGACGTGCAAAACACCGAGACCGTTGTGTCAGGTATCCTCTCTATTTGTGCTCAAAATGCATATGTATTGATTGATTCGGGGTCTACACATTCTTATGTGTCGCATGCTTTTTCGCGTAAATTGAATAGACCCTTAGAACCCATGAACTATTTGCTAGCTGTATCATCACCTGTTGGGGGATCCATGACATGTGCATATATGTATCCTGCTTGTGAGATTATTGTTGGGGATATGCATCTGTTTATTGATTTGCTACCATTGAACATAGATCATTTTGATGTAATATTGGGGATGGATTGGCTACAAAAATATCATGCCACTATAGACTGTGTAACAAAACAAGTAGTTTTCCGTCCACCGGGTTTGCCTGAATTTGTGTTTAATGGGAGTGGAGTAGTACCTCCTCCATATCTGATTTCTTCTGTAAAGGCTGTCAAATTGATTAGAAAGGGGTGTAAAGGGTATCTGTGTTCTGTGTTGACTGTACCTGCTAATGATAATGTTAAAACTGACGTGAATTGTATTCCTATAGTTAGAGAATTCCCAGATATATTCCCAGATGATTTGCCAGGGGATTTGATTGACAGGAAAATCGAATTTATTGTGGATGTGGTTCCGGGTACACAGCCGATATCCAAAGCTCCTTACAGAATGGCTCCAACCGAACTGAAAGAATTGAAGGTACAATTGCAGGAACTGTTAGACAAGAAGTTTATCAGACCCAGTACGTCACCGTGGGGTGCACCTGTTTTGTTTGTGAAAAAGAAAGACGGCTCACTGAGACTGTGTATTGATTATCGTGAATTGAACAAGGTAACTGTAAAGAATAAATATCCCTTACCGCGTATTGATGATTTATTTGACCAGTTACAGGGTGCACAAGTATTTTCCAAGATTGATCTTAGGTCGGGGTACCATCAACTGAAAGTCAAACCGGAAGACATTGATAAAACTACTTTCAGAACGAGGTATGGCCACTATGAATTTTTAGTTATGCCGTTCGGGGTTACGAACGCCCCTGCTGCATTCATGGACCTCATGAACAGAATTTTTAAACCATACCTCGATGATTTTATTGTAGTATTTATTGATGACATCCTGATTTATTCTAAGACTGTAGAAGAACATGAACATCATCTGAGACTTGCCCTGCAAACCTTAAGAGAACAGAAACTGTATGCTAAATTATCTAAATGTGAGTTTTGGCTTGACCATGTGATGTTTTTGGGACATGTTGTTAGCAAAGATGGAATTTCTGTTGATCCACAGAAAATTGAAGCTGTAGTGAACTGGCCTAGACCAACCAATGTGACTGAAGTCCGAAGCTTTTTGGGACTGGCTGGATATTACAGAAGATTTGTTAAAGACTTCTCCAAAATTGCCTTACCACTGACTCAAATTGACGTAAAGGGATATTATTTGACTGGACTGACCAACGGGAATCAGCATTTCAGGAGTTGAAAACTAGACTTGTGACTGCACCGATTCTGACTCTACCTTCAGGTACAGAAGGTTACACTGTTTTTAGTGATGCTTCTCATAAAGGTTTGGGGTGTGTTTTAATGCAGAATGGGAGAGTTATTGCTTATGCTTCCCGACAGTTGAGACCGCATGAAAAGAACTACCCAACACATGATTTAGAACTTGCTGCAGTAGTGTTTGCACTGAAAATTTGGCGTCACTATTTGTATGGAGCAACGTGTGAAGTGTATACTGACCACAAGAGTCTGAAATACTTTTTCACTCAGAAAGAATTGAATATGAGACAGCGGAGATGGCTAGAACTGATCAAAGACTATGACCTACAGATTTTGTACCATCCGGGAAAAGCCAACACCGTTGCCGATGCTTTGAGCCGAAAATCGATTGGGAACTTAGCCTGTTTACTGACTGGACAGAAGGAGTTGCTTCGTGACCTTGAAAAGTCTGAGATTGAAATTGTTTTGAAAGAACAAGGTGGAACCTTAGCTGCTATTTCTACTCAACCAGCATTGATTGAGGAAATTAACGAAAAACAACAACTAGATGACTTCTTGAAAAAGGTTATTGACGAAAGCGATTCAAAACCGAGACCGGGGTTCAAATTTGAGAACAATGTTTTGAAATTTCAAGACAGACTGTGTGTACCAAATGACACTGAATTGAAAAGAAGAGTTCTGCAAGAAGGCCACAGTTCGAAGTTTTCGATTCACCCAGGGAATACGAAAATGTACCAAGATCTGAAACAGAATTTCTGGTGGCCAGGAATGAAGAAGGAAATTGCCGACTTTGTGTCCAAATGTCTTCACTGCCAACAGGTCAAAGCTGAACATCAACGACCTGCCGGATTACTGCAACCCTTGCCCATACCAGAGTGGAAATGGGAGCATATCACGATGGATTTTATCGTTGGATTACCTCGCTCCAGGAAAGGTATGGACTCTATTTGGGTTATTGTTGATAGATTGACTAAATCTGCACACTTCCTACCTGTCAAAACAATTTATAATGCAGACAAATTGGCCGTTATCTATATTGATGAAATTGTGAGATTGCATGGATTGCCTGTATCTATTGTTTACATGGGATTGAAGTTTACATCGAGGTTACGCAAAGCCTCTGATGCATTAGTCTTGAATTGAAATTTGAGTAGCGCCTATCATCCTCGAACCAGATGGCGGTCGAAGGGCGATCCAGACTCTAGAGGATCTACTGAGAATGTGTGTCCTGGATTTTCAGGGAAATTGGGAAAGTCATCTGCCATTGGCTGAATTCGCCTACAACAACAGCTACCATTCGAGTATCGGTATGGCACCTTTCGAGGCATTGTATGGCAGGAAATGTAGAACTCCAACTTGCTGGGCAGAATTCGCCTACAACAACAGCTACCATTCTTTTTTTATATTTATAAAAGCACTGCAATTATTAATTTGTAACTCTCCCACTTATTGACTATTTGTGTTTAATTTTTTTTTGGTGTAGATGTTAGATTGAAAATGAAGAACACATCAAAATTTATTGGATATGGGTTATACTTTAAATGTATTCATCAGTTGATTTTTTATTGTTGATTATCCTATTGAAATAATTCATGATTAAATTTATTTTTAGTAACTCATTTCCTTTGAGAACTAAACCGCAAATTTCTTCTTTGTTTAAATTATTTATTTATTTATTTAGATTCAGAGTTTGAGCAAATGGAAGATATCTCATATTTAAAATGTTAATTTGTTTTTTTAATAATTTTAATATTTATATTCTTTATGTTTGTCAATTCAAGTATAATGCATTTTCAAACATTTTTTTTAATTTTTTTTTTTAATCATTCCAAACCTATTTGTGTTTAATGAATCAATATAACGAAAAAAAAAAAATAGCATGTAAAAAATTTTAACTACTAACCAAATATAGTGGGAATTAAAATTAATTTTATTTTAATTTATTATATTATATGAGATGATTAATGTAATATCTACTATTGATTAAGAAAAATTAGTGTTACTTAAATTTAATATATTAGTCATTTTGATTGATTATAATATGCCTTTATTACTCCATTTTTGATTGTCTAAAGTAATTCTTAGATAAATTAGCTATTATATATGTGATGATTTACTAATTTATGATAGTTTTTTAAACTTTTCAATAATGTGAAATATTAAATATTTTTAATGATGTGAAGTAAGATTTATATACACAAACCAAATAAAAATGTTAAGAAATATAAACAAATAGCAAATTTTTTTTAGTAATTATTGACTTTCTAAAAACCTGTGCATCGTACGGGTGACCACTAGTATATATATGCGCAAATGTAGTGGGCGTTCTCTTAAGCCTCCAAATATCTATTTTTAATTTCTTATAAAATCTAAAATTTTAAAAAATTATGTGACACTTAAGTTTCAAACTCACTTCTCTCACATCATTTTCATTTAAAATAAAAATTATTTTCTTTTATAATTTACTAATATATGCTCTTATAATAATAGTTATCTAAATACAAACTTATCAACAAGAGAGTGAAAAAAAAAGAGAAAGCTATCACAAAATTAAAAAATATTTAAATTGAAAATCCTTAAGAATGGATTACCATTTCTCAAAATGGGATTTATAGTAAATTTTCCTAAATATAATCTATATATATCAACAAAATTCAAAATAAAGATAATCTAAATTTGAATTTGAATATATAATAAAGATAATCTTTATTTATCGATCCAATTTCACATCTCTCTCCTCTTATATAAGCAGTTGTGTTTCAATTGGTTATAAACACATACAAAACTATTATGTTGTTTTTTCTCTTCCCCCCCTCCCCCCTCCCCTCTTTCTCTATATATATAATTTTATATTATTACAGGTATGGTTGAATGCTTCACACATTTGCATTCCCCCTCTCTTTTTCTCTTTCTCTTTATATATAATTTTATATTGTTATAAGTATGGCTAAAACGCTACACAAATTTACATTTTTTGTCTAAATTTTAATTTTTCTGCAAGTGACATCATAAATATAATACCAAACTTGACGGCTAGAGAGTTTTTGAATTTCTTTTTATTGCATCAATGTTGAATATTATGTACCAAAAAAAAAAAAAAGTGTAAGAAAATTATTTGTGTGTATCATTTTCATAATGAATTTCTCACCAAACTAAACACTCTTTCTTGTTTGAGAATTTCAGAATAATTTAACTTGGCCATTAAGTGTCCACTATTTTTTGGACCCAACTTCTCCAATAAATAGTGGGTGCTGTTCGGCATTGGTGGGCCTTGATTCGGACCCATGACGATAATCCAAACCGTTGAATGTGTAGAACATGTTGAGTACATCATCCTTGCAAAAAATCACATTAATCGGATATCGATAACCACTTGATTAGATAACATTTTAATATAATTTTCAAAATAAATTGTGATAAAAATGTGATATGATCAAGTGGTTGTCAATATTCTATCAACGTGATTTTTTTGGGGGAATGATGTACTCGATGGATTCTACACGTTAAATGGTTTGAATCATTGCCATGGGTCAGGATGAGGGCCTAACAATACTGAACAACACCCTCCAATTACTAGAGAGGAGCTGTGTTCATATTTTTTTTGCTTAAAATTATATCTTTCGAGGATATTTTGATGATGGGTTCACATAATTTTATGATTTATATGTTTTTATGTAATATTTGATTTTTCTCTTTTACATTTGATATCAAATTTATTTTTTTAATAAGAAACTTGAATAATGGAGTCTTTTATTTTGTTTTGTTTGTGGATTGACAATAGAATATTATTTTTATCATAGTAAAACATAATTCTCAATCATATAATACTTATTGATTTTTTGCTACAGTTGTTTTTGATTTATTTGCTTGTTTAATTGCATTACTTTCTATATTTTTGATTATCAAGTCTTATCAAAAATAAATAACAAAAGAAAATCAGTACGGATAATATTAAATCTAAAACTATAACACATCATATGTTTTGCAATCTAATTATTCATTTTAAATCGTATACATCCATGCACGAATTACCACTTAGTACAAGAATAATAGAAAGCTTCTAAACCAACACTGTCATTACAATTGTAAAAAAATGATTAAAATACAACAATGTAACTAATGTCAAAACTGTTCTACACTGTTTCTCTCTCTTCTGAATGCAAGTAAATGAAAAATTGAATATAAAAAACTAATAAAATGTATAAATGTCTAAAATCATCACCCATTTTTCTAAAAGCTAGACTTAGGAGAGATATCATAATGCCAGATTATTCGCTGGTTTGTCCATCGGTTGTCGTCTTTATGGGTGTTCCTTTAGAAAGAGAACTTAAAGGCACCGGCCTTGGAATCTGTTACTGATTCCCAGAAGGATGGTTTCTTCTGCTGGGCCTTTTTCTCCTCCGCTTTCAACACCAACTCATCAATAGTTCCGGGGAAAGATGTCTCAATTGCGTTCTTAAACTTGTCATACAAATTCACTCGGTCTCTTGTTCCAGACACGAGTGTATCAGCATTTGGCCTCTTGAGAAAATCCAAAACATTCAGCAAATTCCTCCTGCAACACAGAAAAGACAACAAAGTGAAGAACTCTTCGTGTGAAATGTTTTACTATATCATTAAGTCTAACTAGAAAGGTGCTATGCTCTTTGCAAGAAACTAGCGACATCACATATTACACCGATATCTGAATTTTTATCCTTGAAAAATTGTTACGTACATCAAGTACTGTGGGTTTAACTAATTGTTCCTAATGAATTTTTCCTGTGTCAAATCATTGTTGTTCATCCACAGTTCATCCACAGACACAGCAAGTAGTACCGTTTCACCCCTTCTCCATCTTGCTTCCTAATTTTCTTCCTCTAAAAAGTGTTTGTTGCAATTTATCCATTCCCATCACAGTTCACACCCCTTGTGATCATAAATTCTGATCAAATGGTTTAAATTCCTTACTTTCGCCAAAACGAACCATGATTTATTGGAAGTAAAGAAGACTGGAAAAGTAATACAAAAAGAGATGGTGAAAAAGGCCCAAAATTAATACAATACTCTCCTTTTCTTTTCTCAAAGTATATTAGCAAAAATAGGCTTAATAATGTAAACCCTGTACACTCAAAAGAGCAAGGCCCATATGCTATACATCCATAGGCTAATCACTTAAAAACTATACCCAAGACAAAACATATAAATGATAGACCTCTCTCAACCAGGAAAGAAATTGATAGTAAAGGTCCTTTCAAATTACATACAGGTTATTCAACATCATCAAAAGTCCTATTCCTTCCAATCTGTACACAAACACACAAAATTGCAGTCTGCCAAGTCTTCTCTGACTTCTTTGGGCAACAAGAACTCCAACTAGCGAGAAGCTCTCCCATTGAAAACGACATCACCCAACACCAAAAAATAAAAAACTCTTGAGCAAATCAAGTTCCATAGCAATCTACTAGACAATGCGGAAGGAGTGACACTTTACCCTACCTGCTTACAGATACAACACCATTCAATCATTACTTTGCATTTATTCCTAAGGTTGTCAATAGTCAAAAGAGTCTCAAGGGCAATTATACAAGAAAAAAATCAACCAAACCAAACCAAACCAAACTAAGCCTAGAGTAGAGTTAGCTACATGAATCATTGTTTGCCATTTTGCTCGGGCAAAGATTATATGCTCAGTTAAATAAATTCATATATATTTTTACTACTATAGCCCATATATGGTGATCATATCATTCTTTCTTATTGTTACATCTATAGGTCTTCATTGTACATAATCAAACCATCTTAATTTGCTTTCTTTCAACTTATCTTCAATTAGTGGCACTCGTTAGGCATTTTCCTAGTCATTAGAATCTTATTAAAGAATTTTGTTAACCAAGACACCACTTCCTTATTTAAGCATTTCCACGCCCCAAAAAAAAAAACAAAAAAAAAGAAAACAGAGGGAACACCCTCCACCACACAAATCCTGGTAGGAGCACACTGAAAGCACTTCTTTCTTAGAAACACTCCAATGGTCTATACCATGCAATCCTATTCACCTGAATGAATTTCTGTGTCGTATATCAAACCAAAGAAGCCTCCAGGGATTGAATTTCCAAGTCCTCTAAAGCCCAACTGAGGATTGTCATCAAGCAAAAGATAATCTTGTACAGTCATATTGGAATCAATAGCCAAATTATAAAAGAAAAAAAAAATCTGGAAACACTTCTCTAAGTGGTCTATGGCCACTTCACAAATCAAGTCAAAACCTCACCCCTTCTCCCATTACCCACCTTAAAGAGGAATTTTTGGGCAAAATCATCCTAGACCCTCAGAACACCTTTCCACATCCTCACCTCATAATGGACCAATTACTCCGATCTCTCCCATATTTTTCCTTCCACAACCTTTTCCCAAGCCTGCCATTTATTTAAAGCTAAACTCCACAGTCACTTATCCAACAAAGCTTTATTAAACACCTCCAACATATGAACCCTTAAGCCTCCCCTCTGGATGGGCAAACACAGTCTGTTATCTCTCCAATCTCTTTGCCACTGAGTAATGAATAGTAAAAATGGACATAAAATAAGTGGGAAAGCTTGTGAGAGCACTTTTAATCAAAGTCAATCTACTCCCATTGGATAAATATTCTCCTCTATTCCATGAAGCAAGCCTTCTCTCAAATCTGTTCACTATGCCTTCCCACACAGCTTTAGCTTTTTTTTTTTTTGATAAATAAAATTTATTAAACCAATAGCATCAAGGAAATGCTAAAGAACATTGAAACAGGAACCCCCAAAAGGGAACACCTAGCCAATCACATCACCTATAAAATCTAAAAGAGTACACCCAACCACAAAGAACTTATTTTCCAACCAAAACACAGACCAAACAATCTCCTGAAAAATGCGACCATTCCGCTCCAACCAAATCAACCACATTAAGCATAAAGAGCCATAGCCTAAGCCTCCTGATGCTGCTTCCCAATCCCATCTCCTTCCCAACTCCATAAAACATCCATCACCCCTTCAGGCTACACCCAAAGGACACCAAAAGTAGACAAAATCACCGTCCACAAGCGGAAAGCCACTGGACAATGAAGAAGCACATGATTCACAAGAGGCAACAAGACAAACACAAGATCCCAAAAAGATTATCCAGATCACGCAACTCCCCCACTAAGAGCACTCATAACCAAATTAACATCTAAACCTGAAGCTACCTCAAAACATGACAATACACACCTCAACCACCTCAATTCCTCCTTCGTAGCTTCACAATAGAGAAGAGTATCATCAATGAGGGGAAAAAAACAGAAAGGCTAGACACTGAAATATGAGAAGCATCCATGTTCCCACCACAAAGACACTTGCACATTACCTTACATTGTTTAACAATTTACTCTTAACTTTTAAATTTTTTATTTTTTTATTTTTTTTATGAGCAATTTACTCCTAAAAATTTAAAATGTATCTTGGAGCACTTACATGCTTTGATAAATTGTTTTAAAACAATAAGAATCTTGAAGCTCCTAGTCGTCTAGCAGCAAGATTGGCTTAGTTAGCTACCGGCCTCTTCAAGTTTCACAGATTTCACTCACATCATTTAACTTGATCTCAAGTTACTCTACAAATTCAAGAATTTCAGTGGCCATATGCTCAGCTTGTTTGGTTCCAGTTTTTAGAAAATTTTACTTTTTCATTTTTTGTATTTTAATGTTTTCAATGAATTTTGTTAATATTTTAAGCAATTTTTTTAATTTTTAGACATATCTAACATAAATATACCTAAAAAGTAAAAAAATTGTGAAAAAAACCTTTTAAAAATTCACTAAATACCAAAAATACGAGAATTCAATACATTTTTTTGTATTTTTATGTATTTATTAATTTTTTAAAATATTTTTTCACAATTTTTGTACTTTTTAGATACATCTAAGTAAGGTGCATCTAAAAACGTAAAAGAAATATTTAAAATTTTAAAAATATTCATTAAAAACAAAAAAATACGAAAACCAAAAAATCCAGTTTTAAAAAAACTGAATTCAGAAAACTGAAACCAAACACACTGATGTTCTTCCTTAATGTTCCGTATCATCAGGCCAAACACCTAAGTTATTCATACGTACTTTGTAAAGCATCTATTAATCTTTTGATCACTCTGAATCTCTAAACAGCACAGGGATAAATCCAATTATTAGATGGTTGAATCCAAATTCTGACAGGTTCAGTTGGTATGGCATTGCGATTGAGCAAATTCCAGTTCCTCATAAATTACAATCAACTCAATCAATTTATAGCTTATCACTCAGAATATTGACTTAGGTTGGTCAATGCTAATAATAATTTAGAAGACATTATTCACCAACCGTGCTGATAGACCAGCACTTACCACAAAATGACATTTACAAGGCAAGACAAGAAAACTACAGTGAAATTATGACAGGAAGTTATCAGAAATTTCTCACGCATAGACAGCATTAAATAAAATAAATAGGTACCATACCTACTAACAAAATTCTGAGTAATTGCAATGGAATCTTCTAAATTGATCACGAGATGCCACCATCCATTGGGTACAAAGATCACTTCCCCAGCCTTACAAACACACTCAATGGGCTTCTTTTTCCATTCCTTCGTAGCAGCGTAGAAGTTCATGAACCACTCAATTATCGAAACAGGACAGGCCACCTCTGTGCCATCCGGGCTTGGATGCACCCCTGGTGGCACCAAATCAGGGGGGAACAAGACCCATTTCTTGGACCCCTTGATCACTGCATTCCAAGCTGACGTAGAATTAGGATCAATGTGGAATGATGAACCGGACCCAGCTGGTCCAATTATAATCCATCTATAATCTGGTCTCTCATTGCCCAAAACACCAAACAAGTCCTCATTAAAATATGCTGGAACTTCATAATCCAAACCCAATCTTGGAACTTTCTCTGCAAATTTTGGGTCAAAAAGATACAAGGGCCTTTCTTCCCTAGCCTGATTCAAGTACCTAAAATAGTCTTCAAGCTTCATCTCCACTGGCCCTACTGAAAATCTAAGATCACCACACATCTCAACCAAGTATTCCCTATCCCATTTTTCCAATGCAACCCAATTATCTACACAGCCTTCCAGCAACACTGGCTTATTCGGTTCCTCAAAATTCAATATAAAATCATCAACCGAAATCCCTCTCCTCCTTTGTATATTATCCCTTTCAAGCCATTCAGGTTTCATTTCTAGATTAGCACAGAGCCAACTCTGAAACAAATAATCAGAATAGAAGTCTCTAACCTTCAAACCCGAAGACCTGATACTCGAAACAGGAAATGAAGGCATATATGCAGCAACATAAGTAGATTTCCAAGACCCATTATACAAAAACCCATCTTCAGAATTTTCCAAAACAAGGTTCCTCCAAATGGGTTCATGGTTAGAGAAAACATAAAAAGATTTACTAACAGTTGATAAAACACCCAAATGGGTGGCACTCAAGAACCCTAGAATTTCAAGAACAAGTTCATCAGTTAGGGTTTGGAGATTACCAAGGCCTGTGTTTCTTGAATTATGGGAAGATGGTTTGAAGTAAAGATTACCCAGTGGTTGCACTCCATGAGAATGTGATGGAGCTGATGTTTTCAAACTGAAACCTTCTTCAACATCTTCATCTTCTAGTGGGTTTGGAGGGTCTTGTTTTTCTGAAACAGTGTTGTGTTTTCTGGGAAAAAGGGTTGTGTTTATGTTCTTTCTCTTTCTCTTTCTCTTTGCTGGCTTCAACAACAAATTCTTGCATTTCAGCATCGTAGGCCGGCTCTGTGAAAAACTACCGTCAGACTACGGCGGCGGAACTTGGAAAGAGCGGTCTGCTCCCCGGAATGGGCTATGTACTCTGGGTGCGGTTGCTACTACCTAGGGATGGGCAACAAGCGGGTCGGGTGGATTTGTACTGGTCCAGCCCGGATCCGACCCCAACTTATATCGGGATAAATTGGGAAGGTGACGGGTGGAGATAGGATGCAGAGGTGTAATTTTGACCTGAAGCTCGTGATTCGAGGTGGGCCTGGCCTGTTTAGGTTTGGATCCAAGCCTAGCCCAGCATGAGACCTTGGGTCAGGGTCTGGGTCAGGGTCTGGGTCATCATTTTGAAGTATGACTTGACCTATTGATCCGCTCAAGGCCTGTCCAAAAGCTTAACCTGAGGCCCGGCCCGTTCCGTCCACCCAAGGCCCAGTTTTATTTTAAATGAAAAATAATAAAATTTTGGTAAAAAAATAAAAAAATAAAAAAATTTATTTAGCCTCACCCAAGCCTCGAGCCTAGGCCCAAGCCTAGGGGCTCGGCTCGAGGCCTGACCCACTGGTTCGCCCAAAGCCTGAATACCCTTGGGCCTGGGACTAGTTTTTTAGCCTGTGGACTGGCCCAGCTCGGCCCGATTTTTGGCGGGAGCTCGCAGGGCCCGAGTCCGGATGGGTCGAGCTAGGCCGGGCTAAAATTACACTCCTAATAGGATGGAAGGGTACCCATATGTTAGGATAAAATATAGTATGAGATTATTTTTTATGGTTTAAAAAAATATAAATATTTTCTTATTTAATTTTTTTATTTAAACAGAATTAATTAAGAAATTGTTTGAGATGTTCTAAATAAGTGTACTTTTGGACTTTTTATGAAATATGAGTTGGATTTGAAATGCTGTGATAGAGGTGTGATATGACTTAAAAAGATGATGTGACTTAAATAGGATAGTAACTTTTTGACTTTTTGGCTTTTTAACTTTTTTAAGGAATGCCAAACCTAGGCTAAAAAAATGAAATTCATAATTACTCTCCTATATAATAATAAAATTACTTAAATTATTAATTAAAACATATTTCTCACATCATTAAAAATTGTTAATTGATTTGATACTTTATTAATAAAATGAGAGATTTGTTATAAAGCTAGAAACCTCAAATGGTGGGATATAATTTTCAAGAATTATGTTTCGGCGCTCGAATTCTTTCCTCCCGAATCCCCCTAATGGCCAAAACGACGTCGTTTTGGCCATTTTTTTTTTCCCTTCGTCTTCTTCATGCAGCAGCTCTGAACAGAGAGAGAGGGAGAGGGAGAGGGAGAGGGAGAGGCAGGTCGCAGCTCGTGGCCGTCGCAGGGAAGAGCTCGTCGCCGGGTCGTCATGACTCGTCGTCCCACCTCGCAGCCTCCGCCTCGCCTCCGCCTCTGTTTCCACCCCGATTTATTTGGCCCCCTCCAGTCCTTCCTCCTCCTCCTCCTCCTTCCTCTGCCTTCTTCCTTCTTTCTTCATTTTCGGGGGATTCGGGGACTCCAAATTCGAGCCCCCTAGCACAGCCCAATTTTCAATTACAAGAAACAATTCATATTTTAATAAAATCTTAAGAAGTGTATTTAGAATTTACCCTACATACTAATATAGGTTGACATATTTAAGGATTATCAATAAAAATTATAAAATGCAAAAATTTTTTTTTTATAATTTTAAAGAGTACTTATAAAAAAATTTCACGATTTGACTATTTTTTCCAATTAATTTGAAATTTTATTAATTTAAATCTTACAGTTATTTTTTAGAATAAACTACTAATAGGTCCTAATAATTAGATTTAATTTTTATCAAATCCTATTGAAAATAAGTCATAATAAAATCGTCGTTAAAAATAATATTTTGTGATTATTTTTTACACATGTCACTAAAAATTGATAATTAATATTTTTTATCACGATTTTTATAAATTATTACTAAAAATTATAATTAGTGGCATTTTTCTGTGATGAATTTTTTAAATTGTTGCTGAAATTTAGAAATTAGTGGCATTTATTTTGACGATTTTTTTAAATTGTTACTCAAATTTATAATTAGTGACATCTTTTGTGATAAAATTTTCAAACTGTCGTTGAAAATTAACATTAGTGACTTTTTTAATAGTATTTGATAAAAAATGCCATTAATCATCTCAATAACTATTGGACAATAATCCACCTATTGAAACATATACGTAAGTCCTCATTATATCTCAATGTGCCTCTGTCTCCCAATAATCCACCTATTAAGACATATATGTAAGTCCTCGTTATATCTCAATGTGCCTTCATTTCCCTTCCACATCTTCGTTTGCAAATGTAATAGAGAAGCATTTTCGCACAAAATAAAACAAAAAATCCAAGATTTTGAGGCAATTGATGCCCTAATTTTTAAAAATAAAAAGATTAAGGTAATTCTTAAGTCTCGTAAGTTCTCACAAATATACATAAGTTATTACACAAAATCGCGTAAATTTTTACAAATATACATAAGTTAATCTATAAAATTTTGAAGAATCATATCTTATATACTTTTATAAGAACTCGCACAATTTTATAAATTTAAAGTATATACCTTACATACCCAAATACTCTTCGAAAGATTGTATAGAACTCCCTATGAGAATAATGTCGTCTTGTGTTGCTTTTGGTGTACAAAAATGCTTCTCCATCACATCTGCAAACGGAGATGGATTGGGGCAGGGTAGGGTGATTAAATTAATGAAATCAAAAAGTGGGAGGTTGAAACAATGATCAAATTCTAAGATTTATTTTATTTTATTTTAATTATTCATAATTTTAATATACTTTTCACATAACTTAATATATTTTATATATTTTGTACGCATTTTAGTACATATATATATATATATATATATGTAATTTACAACAGTAACTATAATTTATTAATATTAATAAAAATTAGAGATTATATGATGCATTATACATAATAATTGATAAATAATTACAGTTAAAAAGATACTTGATGAAAGATTGAGAAATTAGAATGAGTACTAAATGTAATATTTTTGTAATATTTAAAAATTAAATTATATATTATATATTTAATAATATATAATTTGGGTGGAGATACAGGATGAGAAAAGCGAGAGTAGAAGAAAATTGTTATTCCATTACTATGTACACCCCTATTTAGGTATATATAGTATGCACTCTCGATATTTGTTGTTAGATGGTTAGAACTTAACTGAGCTCTTAATTATTTAATTGACTAATACATAGCTTAGCTAAAGAATTGATAAACATTTCAGCTAGAAAGAATCGACTTAAATCAATTGAATAATCTATTAGCTCACTTTTGTCAAAAATTTCCAATTTAATTTTATTATCAATTGGATAATAGATTATGCCTAACATGGAACCATTACATAATCGCTTATTCTACTAATGATTTTTAATGTAAATTATGAATGCATATGGAATTATATTTTATTAGTAATGACTAGTCGTGTAGGTTATTTTTAATGTGGAGCCATTCTAAATCATGCATATGGCTAGTGAGTGCATACTATAGACATTTGGGTGCTGTTTAAGTGTGCAACCACCTTAAGAATGCACGTTATATGCAATTAAAGTTTTAACCGTTAGATTATAATAATTGATCAAGACCATTGAATTGTTTAATCGTAAAAAATTTGAAACTAGGGTGCAGATATCCCATTTTGACCGCTCTTAAGACTTGGGGGCCTCAGGTTGATTGCTCGAGGATGAAGGTTACGTTGTGCAAAGATTCGATTTCTTCGGGAAGAGGAGTTTCAAATCCCAACCTTATACACCATTTTGGACCAAAACTATTTTGACCAAAATTATTTTAGACCTTAAAACCTTCTTTTTCAAATTATTTTTGAAAAATATTTCTACGATATTCCGAAGCTCACATTTCGTTAAATGTTGCACTTTTCGGTAAACCGAGCAAGAACAAAGTGGAAATAAATGAAAGAGTTATGAACTCTTTAAAAAATCTTTCAAAACACCTTATTTAGAGATTTGGAGTTGAAGAAAATAGGAAATGAGGGAAGAAAACTAGTTGAGGAGAAGTTAGGCATCAATTCGGTTAGGACCAAAACTGAGCAACCTTCACTAAAATAGGCATATATTTTTGTACACATGGAATTTTGATGTGAGGCTTCCACCATTGAAAAGTATACTTCCAGGGCTTCAATTTAGACTCAAGAATGACCTGCAAAGGGGTCCGGATGAAGGAGATATACCCATTTAAATCGACTTGAAAAATAATTTTTTGTTGTCAACCATATGTGAAGTTTGCTGGCCCCATGCCGGCCATAAGTGAAGTTTGCCAGCCATGGATGATGTTTTCCGGCCATGGATGAAGTTTGCCAGCCATTGGTGTCAAAAATCAATTTTTTGTGCAAATATTTACCTCTAGCTGTTTGCACAAAGTTCTGGCTGTCCATTTGATGACATTTTCAACCAAAGCTCACATTTTTCTATATATAGATGACTTATCTCTCATATTTTAATGTTAGAACAATTTTGAGTGTCTCTCTCTCTACAACTCTCTCTATTTACATTTCTCTCTCTCTCTTGAATTTTTGTGCATACAAGTGTAGATACACTTCAAGTTTGCCTATCAACCCTTAACCAAAGTTGCTTATCTTTGGGCTAAGGTTACTTGGGACCCTCTTTGAGCTCTAGAAGGTGGTCTTGGCTTGATTTATTGCTTTATTTTTGTCTTCCCTTCAAGAGGTATAATACTTGTCTTTTAAACTTGTTTTGCATACTTGCTTTGCCATCTTCTTCTATTGTTTTTGGGCTATTTTGGGGTTGATTTTGAACTATAAAAAACTCTGTTTTTGTGCCCTAAAGGTGGTGGTTTGAGGTCATTTTCGGTTAGGGGGTGGTTCACCACCCTTCTTACTTCTTTGTTTGTAAAGTTTTTGTATCTTTGTTCACCACTTTTAAACCAATTTTTTTGGGCCCTTTAGCCACTGAATTTCAGAGGTTTTTTAGTGGTAAAAAACTCATTTTGAAGTCCAAAATTGGAGGGGTTAGCCTTCACTCCTTGTGTCTTGTTTGCTAGTTTAGTTAACTTCATATGTTAGCATGTTTTTCTAGTTTAACTTAGCTCAAGTCTAGCATGCTTTTGCCTCTGAAATAGCCTGCTTTAGCTTTATTTTGGGCTGTTTGGATCAGTTGAGTCTTGTTTTGCATGGTTGTAGTGCAATAGTCCTCACAAGCTTGGTGCTTTAGGCTCTAGGCACCTTCTTGTTTAAGTTGATAGCATTTGTTTATGTTTTTATCACTCATTTTCAGCACTTAACCATCTCTGCAACCTCCCTCCTTTCTTGGTTTTATTTTTGCTTTGAAAGTGGTTCAAACCATTTGCTTGTTTAAAACATGAAATTGAGGTTTTGTGCTTAATGGTTTAATCCCTTTGGGGTTTCATTACCAACGGCATGAGGTCTCTTTCATGCCTAAAACAACCTTTGGTTTGGACTTTCTTTCCATTTAGAGGACTTAATTCACCATTTGGACTTAATGTGATTAAAGGATGGTTGGTAACTAAAATGTGCAAACAAAATTGATAAGTAAAAGATGCAAGATAAGCATCTCTTTGTGTTGCATTGCATGTGTTCAAATCAGACGCTAGTTTGAGCACAAGGAAAATGAGACATTTTATACTCAAAAGTGATGAAATGTGTCATTTCCCTAGGTCTCTATTGTCCTTGATCATGCATGATAGGGTGATGGTTCTTGAGTGTTTGGCTTTGCATTTATCAAGCTTGCACCCCTTAAAGCACAAACCATCATGCAATGAAATTGTTTTGGTTGGTGGTTTGTGATTTAAGTTCACAATTTCTTGGATTTGTCCATGAAAATGAGAGGTGAATTATGCAGACAACTCTTGGAAAAACCCCATTTTTGCTCTGTCTGTGCTCTGTTGCAGCATGGTGATCCAATGCATCAGTGGCCGGCAATGCACCATCAGTGGCCGGTAGTGCGCCATTAGTGGCCGGCAAACCACCCTTTTGGCTGGCAGAGGACCGACAACATCCATCCATGGCCGGCAGGCCATTGATGTAAACTTTAGTTGATTTTGGTAAGATGGAGTAGGAAGGTTCTGGAAATGCTTAACCCTACAAACAGAGGCCTTCAAGAACAAAACAGAGGTCTTTTCGGGCCAAAATCAAGCATGTGCATCTTCCACTTCCTGAGACGGAGCAGTGGCAACATAGTTTAATGTCTTACATGCTTAGTTTGTGTGCATTTGTGTTATAAATTAATTAATTAGTTTGCTAGTTAGTTAAAGTGTTGTAGCAATTTGTAATTAGCTTAGCTAGTTATTCATTTGGCTTGTGATAATTAGTCTAAATTAGCTTAATTAGATTAGTTTAATCAACTAGCTAGTTAGCTCTTATTCATTCGGATCCTCCTTCGTGACGGTGTAATGTTGTAATAAGTGTGCGTGCGTGTGTGTATGTCTTCCAACCCTACGTCTTTCTCCCTTTTTATTTAATCTCTTTTGATGGTTAGTTTAGGGACATATTTCAATTAGCATGCCTTATGCTTGCATCCATTCATTCGTATTGCATACACCGAGGCTTGGCGCATCATTCAAACTGCATTGCAATTTCAAATAATTCTTTGAATATGTGTTTAACCGCATGTTATCAAATCGATTCATATGCCATATTAGTAGCCGAGCCTATCAATTGTATATTGCATGTGTTGCATTAGGCATCTTAACATAGTTAGGAATCATGCATATTTCACTAACTCATGTTTTTTAGCTTGGAGTACTAGGTGAGTTTTTATGGTTTTGCACACTTGCATAAGTGTGAATGTTGCCATGTTTAACATACTTGCCATGAGGCTATGTACTTAAACGATTAACTGCTTGAAATGCCTGTGGATGAAGGCTTGTCATTTGAATTGGAACGATTCAACGAATGTGCGTTTTAAGCCCATTTTGTTGAGTGGCAAATCATGTTTTAAGCCCATTATGTTTGGTGGCAAATCCGTAATCTTTAAGCCCACTTGAGGTGGCAAATTCAAACCATTTTCGCAAACAAACATGAGTTGAATTGTTCTAAATTGAGCAAACTAGTCTATACTTGATTGTGAGCATCACATAGTAAAGCTAGCTTAATAATCAGAACAAGAGCACATAATGTTTATAAAAGATCATATCATGATTAGTAGAGGCCGATCTTTAATCGGGCGAGCGGGGTGCTCAATTCATGACCTTCCTCTCTCGTACCCAAGTTCCCGAGCCGAGGCAACTTTGGTGATGACAGATACATGGCCTTTGGCACGAGTTAGGATTTCCTAAATTTTTTCAAAACAAAAAATATTTAGGTGACGACTCTACATTTGGCAAAGCAGTTCAATTTTGGCACTTTTTCATTCAAAATCAATTTTCCAAAACAATTTGCTAGATTTGGACTCTTTGGTGTTTATCAGTTCACATTGCACTTGTGAGATTAGATTCAGAACCAGGGGAGTCTGAACTGTAGGGTTTCTTTTCAAACCTTCTGAAAGGGGGCGCGAAAAAGTCGAGCTACATGGGTCAACCGGTTAATCCTCTTATTTGCATGATTGCATCCCACTTTCCTCACTCTCTCTCCGTTCTTGTCTTTATCTCTGTAAGGTTGAGTATGTAACCTTTGATTTCCATTAACAGTGACAAGCCTCTGCTAGGTTCCATTGACGAAGTTCTGTAGGGAACAGTATAACTCTTGATTTCCAACAACAACGAAACTTCAAGGCTCTGTTGGGTTCCATTATTGAAGTGAATGCGTTCTCTCCAACTAGATATCAGGTATGGAGTTGTCTCTGTCTCTTTATCTCTCTGTCTCTTTGGCCTTTTCACTTCAGCGATTTTCCCTCAACTAAACCCTCATCTTAACTTCAACCCCTTTACATTTTGCTCAAACCGAAACCCCTCAATCAGTAACTAATTTGTGTTTGCATAAACAATCCAACTATGTTAAAATGTCATGTTTTTGTGTTTGTATTAACATTTTTTAGTCATCAAGTAATTGTTTGTATTAATTTCATGTATAGTATGGCCCCAGCCGAAGTTAAAAGTGAAGGTGTTGATTATGACATTTCAAATAAAGCAGATGACATTCGTTTGATCAATGAAAGTCGGCCGGAACCTTGTCATGGTTATGAAGCTGGTCTGAGCAATGAAGAAGCAACCAACATCAACGTTGAAGATGACCGAGCCGATGTGAGAGAAGAAATGGTTGATGATGCTCATCGTGATGACATGGTTGGTGAGGTTAAATATGCTATTCTAGAACAGAAATTTGATTCGATCGAAGATGGAGAAGCTTTCTACAACGCATATGCTAAAGCTAAGAAATTTAGTATACAAAAACCCAAATTTAACACAAATAAACAAGGAAAGGTTGTTAGTAGGCTATGGTTGTTTTCAAGGGAAGGTCAGAAATTATCAAAATACTTGGATCGTGTTGTAGAGAAGAGAAGAGCTTCCAAGGCACTAACAAGAGTAGGTTGCAAAGCACAATTCCGCATACGGTATGATCCAGAGGCTGGTGAAGGGGGAAAGTATGTTGTGACTCACTTCATCGCAAACCACAACCATGAATTGGCAGAACAACACTGTGTGATGTGTTCGAGGTCACATCAGGGTTTAAACAGCACTGACAAAGCTCAAGCAATGACTATGTGCAACGTCGGTGTGAAGACTAGTCAAATCATGGACTATATGGTAAATTAATCCAGAACTTATGAGAATGTTGGTTTCATCCGTACGAATCTGCACAACCATATTCAAGCTGAATGTAGAGCAAAAGTTGAGGATGGTGATGCACAGGGTGCGTTAGTTTACCTGTGTACAAAACTTGATGTTGACCCATTTTTTTTTACAAGTATGATGTATGTAAGGATAACAAGTTACAAAATCTGTTTTGGGCAGATTCGAAATCGCAGACACTATACAAAGTTTGGTGATGTGTTGATATTTGACTAAACTTACCGTACCAATGCGTACAAGAAACCTTTTATCATGTTGGCTGGTGTGACTAACCACTTCACGACCACGATATTTGCATGTGTTTTGCTAGCTAATGAGACAATTGATACATACACATGGGTTTTGGAAACATTTGTGGAGGCGATGGACAATAATGCACCTATGTCTGTACTGACAGATGGGGATAAGGCGATGCGAGAGGCAATCAAAAGAGTATTTCTAGATGCAAGACATTGATTATGTAATTGGCATCTTGGGAAAAATGCTGTGTCAAATGTTCACAAAAGTGGCTTTACACATGCTTTCAAGCAGTGCATGGAGATGGAAAGGGATGAGGCAAAGTTTGAGGATGGTTGGACGAGAATGGTTGAAAAGTGTGGACTTCAAAACGATAACTGGGTGTTGGAGACATATGAAAAGAGTCATATGTAGGCTGAGGCATATATGCGTGGCCATTTCTTTGCTGGGATAAAGAGCACTTAGCGCTTAGAGAGTATGAATGCTTATTTCAATCCCTTCCTCCAACATAAATTGAAGCTATATGAATTTGTTAGGCACTATGATTGAGCTCTGGCAAGGATAAGGTATAACGAGGCTGGAGATGATGCCGAAACAAATGACACTTTTTCGGTATTGATTACTCCATTGCGAGATATAGAGAGACATGGAGTTGAGCTATTCACCTGGAATATATTTAGAATGTTCCGTGATGAAATCTTAGAAGAGAGGAAATTGAATGTGAAGGACGTGTTCCCTTTGCCAGACGGGCATAAATGTTACTATATTCATAAGTACAAGGTGAAAGATAGATCGTGGATAGTAACACATAATCCACTGCATGCCGCAGTGATATGTTCGTGCATGAAGTTTGAGTTGTTTGGGCTACCTTGTTGTCACATGATATGTGTTATAAAAGCTGAAAATTTAACACAATTTCCCCTACCTTGTGTGCTACATACATGGACAAGGGTTGCAAGTAAGGATGACAGTAATGGCGTCAACCCTTAATTGATAGCACTACAACACAGACAGCTCGCTATGGGAAATTGAGCTTTTCTTACAATGAAATGTGTTTCTATGCCTCGCAATCAACGGAAGGTTTCAAAGAGGCTAGGGATGCATGTCTTCCGGTGACGAGCCGGATGAAGGAGTTATATGAGAGGAATCGCAATGATGGAGATGGAGACAAAGGTAAACATTCAATCCCACAACAATTTGGAGTAGAAGATCCTGATCTTGTGAAGACAAAAGGAAACCCAGGACGGGCCTCATTCAACTGTCAAAGACCAAGAAAATGTGAGAATTGCAAATGTATTGGCTATACGAAGCGAACATGTCCTAAGGTTCGGTTTTGAAGAACAATGGGTGGTAACTCAACTACAGATACAACTCGCATCACTGACTGTGAGTACAATGCAGACTCATTGCACACTTACTACAAAATTGGGTTGGTGGATCCAAGTACACCGCACATTAAGCAACAACGTCTATTTTTTGAAGTTTCTCCTGACTGTGAGTACAATGCGGACTTATCGCCCATTCACTGCAAAATTGGGTTAGTGGATCCAAGTACACCGTAAATTAAGCAATGGTGTCTATTTTTTGAAGTTTCTCCTGATTCAAAACAGCTTGTGGGCCAATACGGTAGTGTCGAAGCACAAGTGTACAAAAATGATTTGACCACAATTGATGAGGTGAATCAGGTAATTGTATGATTTACTTATTCCCTTAATTTATTAGGTACACAGTACTAGCTTCTGAAAACACATCATTAGCAATAAAAGGATAGATATATACGTAGTTTTGATTTTGCACGAATTGCTATACGTAACATGTAAATAGTTACTTATGTACAAGGCCAGGAAATGGCACAATGTTGCTTATGTACAAGGCCAAGAAGAGTAATTTCCCATATTGTTTAGACTGATTTTGTCTTTTTTGTTTGCAGTGACTGGTCATTTTCAGAATTAAATGAATGTGAGATATATGTGGGTGTCTGTTGTTTGTGTATTGTTTTGGGATGTAAATTGGGGGTTGCTTGTTTCTGTTCTATATTTGGTTGGATCTAACTAAAGGGTTGCTTGCTTGTTTCTGTTCCATATTTGTTTGGCTTCGTATTGATTTGTTATGACTTGTTTCAGTAAATTAGTATTATATTTCGTCTTTTAATTAAAATATGAATTTTGTCCACGTGATTTTGCAAAATTACATCCCAGTACATACATTTTCTATATAATCCAAGTGTTAATTAATTTTTGGGTATTAGTTGGACAAATTAGTCCAACGAACTGGTTTGCTTTATCTTTATACCGATTGCTATATGAATTACAAATTACGAACAAGAGTTGTGAAATAATTGCATGTTAACTATGAAAGCGATGGGAAAATTGTTAGTAAAATTATGGTGGACCTATATTGACAAAAACCAAACAGTAATTCAAAGATGACAATTTAAAGTAGAATAATCAAGTAATTGTAGTATTGGTTCGAATGCTTGAAAAGGATGAAAACTTGTTTGGATGAACTAATTGTAACAAAGTAAACAAGTGAAATGAATTTTCTGATATGAGGTGATAGTAAAAAATTAGAAAAAATAAACCTTTGGTGATTTGAGGTTGAAATCACCGAAGTTCACTCAATTACAAAGTACAAATTACAAGGGAAAAAACTACTCGTAAGTTACAATTTGAACTACTCTTAAATGTAGAAAGTAAGTTGTTGTGTTGTTGATATCCTCTCTCTCTGCAAGCCTTTTGGCCTTTATAGCTCTTCTTTCTCACGACCCCATGATCTGTTGAATTTGCAACTACTGTTGTGCAACTTCTGTAACTATACTGTCATTTCCAAGTCTTCAAACCACATAAAACCTTTACTTGTACCTATCGAACTACATATGCTTGAAGCTGCCATGTGTCCCTAAGTCCTTTTAGCCTTCCCTTGACAGATACAGACTCCCACTTCGTTTATGTTTCCTCCTGGAGACTGGCCACTAAGTCCATGATCACTGCCAGTAATTGCTCCACCATCTAAGTCAAGTAACATGCAAGATTCTTAGTTGATGACCTTTGTCTTCTAATACTAAATATCCATTATGGACTTGCCATGTGTCCTCAATTGAGTAGAGCACTGTTGACAGGATTTGGAAAAAATAGGTGCAAACTGATTTTTTTTTTATTTAAAAAAATCATAATTTAGCTTCAAATATGAGTCAACTTAAAAAAAAAAAAAATCAGTTTTCATTTTTATGATTATAAACCCAAAATGTATATTTTGTTTTTAATAAAAATAAGTTGTGTATTGTGGTTACGTAAAATGTAGGACAACAATTGTGTTTAAGTCATTACAATAATAAAAAAAATGGTATTTAAATTTACCCACATTCAATTTATTGATTAAATTACTGTTTCTGAAAATGATCCAGGTTAACGAAAAATTTACTATGATTTGGATTGAAAAGAAATCCAAATATTAAGATTTCAATTACGGCATGATAAGTACTCAGCTGTAATGTTTGTAGCAGACTGAAACTGTAAGCTTTTATTATCGCTCCAATGGTGAGTTGCCCCCTCCAATTATGGGTATGGGTTTTCCTTAAATATAACCTTAATGTTGGGGTAAAAAAAATAGCTTTTTCAACATCTATATTTTGTTAAGCAGTGTCTGTCCTTCAGCTGAACATGGTTAGGCATTTCTTTAGTTACAGAATTTGGTGTGTAATTGTTTGGACGTATTTGTGTTCATGAACCTGTCCGCAGGTGGACTAGTGAAAGAATGACACATAATGGAGTGAAAGTGAAATATTACCAAAGCAATATAAGGGACAGATGGCATGAACTGCATGGTTATGTGTGAAAAATTATGCAACCAACTCTGAACCACTTATTGGCCAAGTGTTGTGGTTCAATGGCCCACTTGGAAAGGATCGTGATTGTGTGAAGTGGACAATTTTTCTGTCAAACTTTATCTCATAATGATGAGGGACATGCGATAGCATGGTGGAAAGGAAGATTGATAGGAAAGATTCAATATTTGGTAGAGTTTGAAGATTCAAAGTCAGGGGGTAGTTACAGTGAGTGGCTAAGTGTTGTGGTTCAGTGGCCCACTTGGAAAGAACCGTGCTTGTGTTAAGTGGACAATGTTCTGTCGATTTTTCTCTCATAATAATGAGGGACATGCGGTAGCATGGTGAAAAGGAAGATCGACATGGAAGATTCAATATTTGGTAGAGGTTGAAGATTCAAATTCAGGGGGTAGTGACAGTGGCAGTTATGGTGTAGAGGTGTGAGATCATGCAATATTGGGCCACAAAAAGAGTATACAGATATCAAAACCCATGATGTTGGCCGAATATAGGACAACATCATCAACAACACAAGTTAAGAAGTTTATAATTCTTGCATAATTTAGTAGTAGCTTTATCATTAAACGAACAGGTTCTTCGGAAAACTATATCGTTCAAACCCACGATGTCTTTTGTTTTGTATGGCAGATTGTCAACTTGTACATTCCTTCAATGTTTCATGGCATCAAACCATGTCCAACCAAGATCTTTTTGCTATTCTTTGAAGCCCAACTTTTTGAAATAAGCAAAAGGTGCTCAGTTCTCTTCTTATGTATCAGACCATTGAGCTTACCATTATCATGAGCAGAGTCTTCCAAGTACCATCATTGTTGTGGCACAGGATTATATAGACAGCATTAAGTTCAACTTGCTTTAAGCATATGCTCACTTTTGCAATCATCATCAGCTGACGATATAAATATTGGACTCAATCAAATGCAAAGAAACATATTCGAGTTTCTTGTTTTGTTTTGAAATCAGTTTCTAGTTGTACATGTATCGTTGTTTCTTAAAAGGGATGCAAATATCTTGCGAGTTATAGGTACATATACACTCGGCTTTCTCCTACCACACAGTTCACGTGAGCCACGGATTATGCTATACATCTTCATTACTTGAATGAAGATTAGTTGATTACGAACTACCCTGGAGTTTGACTAATGCATATTTCTAGTTCGTACATTTTTAACTTATGAGTTCTCCTTATTTGAAATGTTTGTTTTACATGATTTACATGTTCTTCAAATGTTTCACATATATGTATGTACAATACAGGCGTCCCAAACAATATCCTACATGGAGGGTTCAGATGCCATAGTAAGGGGGGTTTAAGACAACCTACATATATAACGCAAAATTCAGTATTTAAGTGAAGTGTTGCCTTATTGTCACCATTTAAATAGATAATGACTGTATGACCATGGGTAAACTTGTTGAAGTGATCTGTTAATGTTGCAAGAATTAGTGTTAGTGTGTCCTTTGTACTTGGGTTGTCTATGTAGTGGCTTGTACACCCAGTTCACCCGTGGCAGGACTTTTGGGTCCTGTCGTCAGCTACACATTCTTCATTGGAATTAGTATCCAAGTCATATTTCTCAGGCATTTCAATCAGTTCGAATCAGTTGCCTAGTAACTTTGGTTTAATTATTTACTTGAAATTGTTGTTCATTTTGTGTCCATTCATAATAAGCATAGTCAGACTTGAGTATGAAATTTTATTTCTTGTAATACCAAACTCCTTTACGCACTTTAATTTGGAATTGATTAGAAATTGGTGTTATGTTATTGTTTGTAGTATAAAATTTGTACTTGTTTGTTCCCATCGACACATGGATCAACCATAACATGACATGTGCCAAAGTTAATGTCAGAGTCCATGAGTTACACATATGAAGAGGGTTTACTTTAACTGCATGTGAGGTCCCAGATAGTGCAGCAGTTACGAGGCTATAGCATGGACTAACTGGGTGGATTGTAGAAAGGGTTATTAGCAGAATACAGAGTTTGACCTGTCGATGAAAAGCCCAGAATGTGAAGGGACAATTGGAAACATAATAGTAAGGTGGTTCGACATGAGAAGTTCAGCAGTTTGTTGACTACATCAATTTCTGTCGGTAGGTGGACCCTTGTTGGTGCGTTATTGGCACTGCTATTTGTTTGTTTTTGTGGGTTATTTTTTTAGTTGGTTTTCAAGAAAATTCTGGCATTCAAAAACAAAGCTAGAAAGAAAGATATCGCTCAGTCACATCAGATTTGTACAAATTCAAGTGTAACTACTTCGATTTATTCATGACATAGGTTTACTTCAGCCCACCCAAACATGTACCCATAATTCCATTGATTGATAGAGTTGCCACGTTGAACTTATGCACAATTTGGTAAGTGCTTACAGGCCACGATAAAAGCATACAAACATTAGTACTGCCCTTCGTTTGTTCCAGTCCCAAACATCTGAATTATGTGTACAATCAATATGCGTGGAAAACTAGTATTATCATAGTTGCCACCTCCAAATTGTTGCCAAAAGCTGATTCACTCATCTTCACATACTACTTGTACCACAAACAAATTATTGATCCATCTTTATATCAATGTTCCTAAACATTGGGAGGACTCATATTTATACCCCTCTGTAAAACAAATACTACAAAAATAGTGAACTATGGTTGGCCATCCAAATTACTATCGTACTGGCAGCCCATTCCCCATCACTGCTCTATTTATTGTAATTGCAATCAATCATGCATGAAAGATACTCGTCGATCTTTGAATTATTCATATCCATAAGGAAGTCAAGCAACAATTTACGACGCACAGAAGAATGAAATCTTGTACAGAAAGCGAATAACAGAAATCAGGTACAGTTACACTTGTAGGAAATAAAAGGATTTCTTTCATAATTGGAAATGAAGCGGTAGAATGTACCTTGTGTGGACCGCTGGGTATATCAGACCGTTGTATGTACTTGATCACAAACATTCCACAGCCGAAACTGCTACAAATGAAATGTAACATTAAATTTCTCATAAATATAAGTAGGTTCGTTAAATGAGTCATTTAGGAGTCAAATAAATTTGACGCAAGGATTGTGGATTACTCGTCCAGTTGCTGTAATGGCCTTTTGTTTAACATGCGGACGTCAAAACTACGCACGTCTTGACCGTATTTATTTCCAAACTGTAGTTGCAGGAAGGCATGCATTGTTTTGAACCTATTGCAGAAGGAGACAATTGGTTTATGTAAAGGATCTTATAGTTTGGAAATAGTTTTGTCAAATTTAGCAGGACATACCAACATTTTTGCTGCATTAAGCTTGTTGTTGTCCAATATGACAGATGCCAATGAGTCAAATAGGTACGCTACACGGTCTACCATATCTATTTGTACGCACAACTAACGTAGTCCTCTATAATTGAAAGGTATGTAAATTTACACATAAACACAAGTGAAGACATTGTTTAGAGGGCATGCGAACATCTACTGACTTTTCATATTTATATTGAATGTAATAGGATCGACGTTCATATTACCTTCTCACATGTATCAAGCACACCAGTATATCTGTCATGTCCAAAATACGATCTGACGATATTTTCATGGTTCAGAGGTTGTGTATTTTTATTTAGTATCAAAGTCTACATGTTTAGTGTGTAAAGGTCATTCAGCCAAACATTTATGAAAATGTGTCATTTGCAATACACAACTGACCTAAAACACTTACTTACCAACAGATATACTGGAAAGGACTAGGCAGTGTGCTTCCTGTCTTTGTGTAAATCTCGCTGTCCGTTAGTCAATTGAATTGCGACTAAGTTTATTGGCTAGAACATTGTAAGAGACAAGGCAACTTTATAATTAAGGTTTGCAATTTGTTTAAATCTAATACGGAAGAACAATGTCCCTACAGGGAAATGTCCATCATACATATATACTGGAAAGAACATTGTCAGATACCACACTTACAGTGTCAGATAGCCACGCCCTTGGTTTAAGCGTGCTTATGTCCCGTCAGATACCACATTCGCATGCCATTCTATGAAGATTCATAGACACGACAATGTCCCTACAGGGAAGAAGTATTCGTACAAAATCAAAGTTATTTGAGAAATACTATGGAACAGGTTAATTGTAAGTACTAAACTGAACTATACCTTTCATTTTTTCTGTCATCAAGTACATAGTCAACAAGTTTGTTTTCGTTCGCAGATAAAACCTCTGTGCTCTTCAGTACCATAAACTCCTCCTATTAATATAAACAATCAACTAACATCAACTCCTCCTATTAATATAAACAATGAACTAACAGAATACAGTTCAAAAAATAAATTTATAAAATACATGACACATTGTTATGCATCTAAAATTAGTGAAGCGATGTCTAACCTCTGAACGGAACCGATTGTCCAACTTGTGCAGCTTTGACAGGACTTTGTCTCAAATCTATAAGACAATTGTACAACATTTTTTAGTGAAAACTTGTACTAAAATGACAATTATTAAAATACAACACAAATAATGGTTCAATTATGAACAATAATGCTGTCGGCATCAATTGGTAATGAAACATACGAAAGGTGAAGTGATGTGGTAACTTGGGAATTTTTTTGCAACAAGTTGAATAGTTATTTTGCTATCGTTGCAGGAATGCATATCCCTTACGTCTGTGGCTTCAACTCCTCTTTCTCTTCTGCTTCATTTTCCTTTTCCTTTTCCTCTGCCTCTTCCTCTTCTTTTTCCTTTGCCTGTTACCATTCCACTAGCTCCCAATGTTTGGGCAATCTTACTAGGAGAAGTATGCACTTTCTCTGCTTCTCTTTGTATTGGAGACAAGGTTTGCACATCATCAAAGGAAGATACACTCTCTTTTGCCACGTTCTTGATGGCCAGAAACTCAACTGAAACATATTTGGTTTCTTCACTTTTGTATGTTTCCTCCAAGGCAAGGCCACACATATTGTGCGTATGCCCAACTTTTTGGACAATACGCAAATGTCCATCATGCATATTAATTATCTCATTTGACCACATTACATTCACATTATTTTCCTCGTCATCCACTGTCTGTAAATCTTTAAGATTACCCTCTATTGGGTTAACGTAATAATTTGGGAAGATCACGCCATCGTCATGCAGGTCGACTCCCACGCTAGGGTCGACACCCTTTTTGTCCGCGCGAGCCAAATATGGTGTTTTCAATAAACCTTCCAGCACTTGTTGCATCATTTGCTTGATTTCCTAATATGTGTCTGTTCATTAAGCGGTTGTTTCCCAGACAATATAGCTGCAACTAGTTGGTTCAGCATTTCTTTCAGTTCACCAATGCTGGAGGACATGTTAATCTTACAATTTTTTTTAGCCGACTCCACCTAATCAAACAAACATATACATTAACTTAGTATGATATTTCATCTTCAAGTAACCCCCTTGAACTGTGTCCAGCATGTGTACTGATTACTTTTACGTACCTTGGCATTGTCAACAACTTCATTCCCTCTGAAATTGAGCAACATCTCCCTTATTTCTGCATTGCTATGAAGCACTTGCTTCATCGTTTCCTTCAGTTCACCAATGTTGGACTCAACGTTGGTCATTCGAACTTCATCAAACTCTGGTTTTTGTTTGTTACGGACATGGTGTGCGTTGATTGCGTCATCATTGTTGTTGATTTCCTCCTATGTGGTATGAAACTCCACCAAACATAGTTATCAAATCGGGATTAGAATCATGAATGAAAATGGTATTGTACTGAATCGTGAATTGATTTGAACTGTGAATTGTAACATTTCGGTCAGCTTTTTAAAATTAAACACAACATATATCTACACACTTACATATTAAATATATGTAATAAAAAATAATTTTTTTATCTGAAATGAACAAAAATTATTGTTGTAAATGATGATCATTTGCTGTGGATAAAAACTTAACACTGGGTCCCATGTTTACCACTTGACCTTTTCCCATTTAGATAAACAAAGACTTTCAATTGCCAACAACTAACAATAACTGAACGACAATGTTTTGACCTTTTTACAAAAAAACCAAAATTTTCAAACTTTTTCAAAAATCTCACTTGATGGCTTAAAAAAATTCATTTCATAAATGCAAGTAGTACATAAAATTGAATATATAAGGCTACAATATTGTAAAGAGGGAAAGTTGATGTTTTTCCTGCAAAAGTTTGAGTATTTGAGAGTAAATAGGAAGGGACAAAGTGAAAATATGGTATACGGTAATCCTAAATTCTAAAATACCTTAAAAAGGTCGTGTGAGCCCTTTGTTGAACAATAAAAAACCTAAAAAGAAAACCAAATATCAATTTTACCAAGTCGAATAAATTGACGATTCACCAATTCGACTAACCGATTCAGCTACGATTCACAGTTTTTTTTTATTCACATAACCTGTTCAAATAGATTTCCTACGAAATCGAATCGAATTAGATGGTCGGGATCGTGAATTGTGTGATCCTAATAACAGACCCACCTAATCATAAAAACACAAATAAAGTTTGTTATTGTATGCATAAGACAGGCGGGGCAATGCTATCAAATGTGCACAACGAATGGGTTGATTACCTCATGTTGTTCGAATATTTGCTTCTTTCCTATACGTTGCTGTGTCTATTTCGACATCACCCCAATCATTTAACAGAGGGATGGAACATGTAGTAGTCGACGTACTCTTCCAAGGAGGAGAAAAACGATCCAAGTAAAATAGCTGCATTATAAGGGGGACAAGATAATTACTTTACATTTTCAAGCAAAATAAACTGTATTCCTTAAGAATGCAAAGTGAGGAAATTGTGATGTGAACAAATTATTGATGCCATAGAAGTTTGCACTTCACAATGGTACAATAGATATGTTTTATTATTTTTTTCCTGCGAACAAAAGACTTTATTGATGTTGTAAACACTCCATTTTTGACCGCCTGCAAGACTGAGACGCTTGGTTTAATGCACTCAATGATGAAAGTTGAATTATGAATTCGTAGCGATTTGGAATCAGTCAGGCTTCCGAAATAACCTCGCATCTGCAACATTTACCTTGTTTAAACCCTTGGGTTTCATTTTTGGACCATTTCTCACCCTAAGCTGAGTTTAAACCAAAAAAACAAGGGAGGCCATCAAGGCCCAGCCGTGCATCAGTGATGGCTGGCAGTAGCTATGAATGGCTGGCCGGCCAGCCGGCCTTCGATGGCGATAGACACTGTTCTAGGCGGGAGGTTGCTAGTTGTCCATTTTTGAAGATATTTATCACCTTTTGATCTCGAATTCTATAAAACCGAAGCTCTGGGATTGTTTTAAGGGTTGAACAAAATTCTAGAAGTGATATATACACCTTGAGAGCTCTTGACTCCTCTTTATTCCATTGCAAGTTATCTTTGAGCTGACCTAGCTTGCTTACACCACCTCTACACACCATATACAACCTTGTCTTATCACCCTAAAGCCTTGGTTGATCTTGGAGAAGTGTAATTCAAGCTTGAGAATACATTAAAACCAAGTTTGAAACATCAAACAACAAGCTTATTTCTTGAAAGGTATGAACTTGTTTTCTCTTCTCTTGCCTTCATTTCTATCATTTACTTCATAATTCTTGCTGTTTTGGTTGGTTTTGAGATTGTTTGAAGTGTTGGAGTTGGGTTTGAAGAGTTACCAAAAGGGTAGAGAGAGCTTGCTCTTTCTACACCTTTATTTATAACTCAAACCATCTCTTTTTCACTCTTTTCCTTTGATATTTGCACTGATTTTCAAAGGTTTTAAAAGGCTAAAAACCATGTTTTGAAGTTTCAAAAATGGAGGGGTTAGCCACCACTCATTATCTTTGTTTACTAGCCTTAATTCTCATCTTTATTGTCTAGCTTTTCATTCTCTTTTCATGCATATTTTACCTCTGATTTTCATGTATTTAGGGCTATTTTAAGGTTGTTTAGGTCTTTTCAATTGGTTCATGCCTTGTTTAATACACTTGTGGTCTTATTAAGTTAGCATACTTCTTGTTTATTATGCTTTTTTTTGTTCATTTTCCATGTTTGGAGCCTAAGTTTACTAATCAATCAATCATTCCATATCTTTCATTCTTGAGAATGGTTTCAACCAATTGAGGTTGTTTAATGCATGTAAAGGAGAGCTACACTTAATGACTTAATCTCTTCGGAGATTCATCGTCAACAGTGTAGTTTCCTTATCATGTTTTAGAAGGATCTCTTGTTTGACATCACTTCTTGTTTAGAGGACTTTAACATCACATTTGGACAAATGGACTAATAAATGGCAATGCCTAAAACAATTGGCTTAAAACTTGGATCAACACACTAAAAGAAAATGGCTTAAATAGCTTAAACTTGGCCAGACATTATGCCAAGTTTCCTGTGTCAAGGGTCATCAAACATCCATTCATGGTGTTTTTGATGTCCTTGAAGCGTCTCAACTTTCTTTTTTGAGTTCATTCTATGACAAAAAGGGAGTGGTGGTCCATTTGTATTACATTCATTGATTTTTGGTCCAAAATGATATTCGAGATCATCAAGCGATCATATCGCTCATTGATGGTTTTGGAGTCAATTCCAACATTCTCTTGAGGTTTTCCTATGACAGAGAAGGAAAAAAGGACTAACAGAGCTTGAAAATGCTCTATATGCACTGATTTCACCTCAGAGCATACAAACAGAGTTTTGCACCAAATCAATGCACGGCCAGCCCTCTGTAGGCCCGGTTGGCCATCAGTAATGCACGGTTAGACCTTGGTGTGTGGCCAGTAGTGTAATTTTGCAGAAATAGAGGCAATGGCTAAAGGTGAAACAGATACGATCTGGGTAGATAGAGTAGCTTTTAAGCGATGCGCATACAACCTCCATCCATCTTCTTTGGTGCTCATATCGAATGTGTTTGATCGTTTAATTGTTTCATTAGCCTAGTGAATTGTATTGTAATATTTAATTAGTCTAATTAGTTGAAGCTAATTAGTTGGTGTTGTATTATTTAATTAGCTTAGATAGTTAGTTAATTATTCTTTCAAGTGTTGTAATAATTAGTTAATTAGTTTAGTTATTTATTCAAATTTATAATAATTAGCTTAATTAGCTTAGCTTAAACTTGGTTAGCTAGTTTATTCATTCAGACTCTCTTTCGTGAGAGCATATTGTAATAATGTGTATGTTTTTTAACCCCACGTCTTTTTCCCTTTTATTTAATCAATTTTGATGGTTAGATTAAGGACATGTTTCAATTAGCATACCTTATGCTTGCATCTATTCATTCATATTGCATGCACTGAGGCTCGGCGCATCATTCAAATTGCATTGTCATTTCAATACATTCTTTGAATACGTGTTTAACCGCATGTTATCAAATCAATCCATATGCCATGTTTAGTAGTCGAGCCTGTTAATTGCATTCTTTGCATGTGTTGCATTAGACATTTTGTATTGTTAGGAATCATGCATATTTTTCTAACTTATATCTTCTTAGCTTGGAGTACTAGGTGAGTTTTAGTGCTTTAGCATAGTTGCATGAGTGTGAATGTTGCCATGTCTAGCATGCTTACCATGAGACTAAATGCTTACTCGTTAAACTGCTTGAATGCCTGTGGATGGAGCCTTGTTGCTTGAATTGGAACGATTCAATAAGTGTATGTTTTAAGCCCACTTTGTTGAGTGGCAAATCAGTTTTAAGCCCACTATGTTTGGTAGCAAATTCACAAACTTTAAGCCCACTTGAGGTGGCAAATTCAAACTATTTTCGCGAACAAACGTGAAATTGAATTGTTCCAACTTGAGCAAAATAGTCTATATTTGCTTGCGTGCATCACATATTAAAGCTAGCTTAATAACCGGAACAAGAACATAAAATGTTTGTAAAAAACCATATTATGATTAGTAGAGGCCGATCTTTGATCGGACGAGCGGGGGTGCTCAATTCATGACCTTCCTCTCTTGTACCTAAGTTCCCGAGCCGAGATAACTTTGGTGATGATAGACACATGGCCTTTGGCACAAGTCATGGGTTTTCTAAATTTCATCAAAATAAAATATTTAGATGGCGACTCTACATCTGGCAAAATAGTCCAATTTTGGCATTTTTTTATCCTAAAATCAATTTTTCAAACGATTTGCCGAATTTGGATTCTTTGGTATTTATCAATTTCACATTGCACTTATGAGATTAGATTCAAAACCGTGAGAGTTCGAACTGTAGGGCTTCTTTTCGAGCTTCCGAAAGAGGGCACAAAAAAGTCAAGCTACAGATGCATACAACTTACAACACAATCATATCTACGTGTTTGTGTCTCTCAATGGCAGAATCCCCATGCACCTTTGCAAAGATGAATGATTTTCGTTAAAAAGATAAGCTGTTTTTGGTTAAAAAAATGTGGCCTGTACAAGTATTTCTATTACTGTTGTTCAATAACAGGTAACTTTCTATTTCGCAACGACTACCAATTTTATTTAACTATATGGACACCAATGGATGAAATATAAAATCAGAATGGTACAAACAAACAACGGTTGATTACATTACCATTAGAAGGAAAACACATCAAGTTGCCTCGTGCTGACCTTTTATCTTATACTTTTGAACACCTTTCACAAGAAATTGCAGTGTCAACTTTACCTAATTACATGCCTGCATACCGTTCATGTCCTTTATAGCATGAATGAACGACAGACTTAAGCCGGTTCTTGTGGTAGGACATAACATGGCCCCCAACACGTACAACGCAAATTTTCGCCAAAACTCGTCGTCCGCACCATCAGTCGCAGTCAAATAAAGTCTCAACTGGTTCAAAGGAATGACTCTTTTAACAACTCCAACCTCTTCGTAGATATTGGGATACGCGTCTATTGAACCAGTCAACTACATATCATCGCCTTCTGACCGTAGACCCAATAAAACATGAACTTCCTCACAAGTGAGCCTCAGATGATGCTGATGAACATTCAATGAACTAGTATCGAGATCGAAGTTTTGCACCAATCATTGGCACAAGTCGTGATCTATACGGATACACTTCATCCCTAGGAGGCCACCGAACCCAATATCAATGACTGATTGTTTCTGTGCTTCGTTACACCGGATAACGATATCAACAATTGACTTCACTGATATGCGGACTTGCATTTTACTCTACAATGTTATTAACGTAAACATTAATACAAAAATAGAAAAAATAAAGTGTTGATAGCAGGACCTACCTAAATGTAGTTATGAAAACATACGTAATTACCTTTGTAGATTTCGGTGCACGTACAATAACTTCTTTGCCCAGATCCTTGGCACTTGTCTTAGCTATGTCCATAAACCTCTTCTTCTCATCAGATGGGAGTTCCTTCCACCTTTTCCCAATATCCTTTTTGTTTTGTAAGTGTTATACCAAAGTGACGCACATACAACACAAATAACAACTATAATTCCAAAATAATTGTCACTACAAGTTATATCACTCACAATGTGTGTGCATTTTGTGGTATTTACATATGATTGCACATGCAAATAACAATTTTGCACATAATTGAAATTAAAACGGACATGGACTTTTACAAATAATCGGAGTTTATAAAAACATGCGAAATGTTGTCTATGACTGTTGGAAATCGCTGAATGTGACACAATAGAAGCACATGACTAGTGCGAGCATGGAATAAAAGTCCATACTTTGTTACATAGCAGTCACATGTTTCCATCACAGTGTACTCTACTTAGTACATCTATGCACACTAATCATTTTGGGTCTGGGGTTGTCTGCTTCTTATATTTCCTTGAATTGTTGTTGGCTGCAACCATTGTCAAGTTCGGCATAAATATATGTTAGATATGAATACATATATATACATTTATATATACATATAGATTTTCAAATGACCTAAACAAAGGGTTAATTACATTGTTCGTCCTCATATGAGATTATGCGTGTTATGTCTATCTGGTCCATAATACTAACACAACTTTTCTACATCCGAGACGAGATCGACATAATGTGAACATATATGTAGATTTAAATTCGCATAGGCACATTTTGTGAGTACAAAATATGTAATGAACAATTGTGCAAATTACTATCAGCTGTTTCCGACGAGAGGGATTGATATTGTGAGCTGTTTTGAAAGGAGACGCATCGAACCTGTAAAAAAGAAATGGTCGAACTGGTTGCTTTCGACGAGGGGGATCGATACTATTAGCTATTTTTATTTGTGAACCTTCTTTAGGGATGGCAATTTGAAATCGGCTCGACAGGGACCCGAACCGCCCCGTCCCGATAAGTAGGGTTTTTCCCGAAAATTATTCCCCATAGGGCCAGGGCTGGTGGTAAAAAAATAAATCCCCGATGATTTTCGGGTCGGGGACGGTGATAGGTGCCCCAGCCTCGGCTCGATTTGGCCCCGAACAGTCCCCGTATATATATATATATATATATGTTTAGAAATTAGAGTTTGGTCATCTTAACTCTTTTTCACTCTCTCTCTCTCTATCTCGTTCTTCGTTCTTCTCCCTCTCTATACTCTATGACTTTGAGAGATGAGAAAGAATGTCTGAGCCTCTATCGCCTCTTCTCCCCTCACCTTCACCACTTCGTCGCCTCTTCCCCTCCTCTCCGTAGTCCATTTCGCCCATCTTTCACCTAGATCTGTTGAGTATAATTCAAATCTATAGTGACCTCCTCGTGAGCAGTGAATCCGCCATCATCGCCGTGATATGGTGGTGGATCGGAGGCAGCGTAGTCGTCGATCTCCTTTCTCCTCCGCTGTCTTCGGCAAGAGAAAGCTATTAGGGTTTTCGAACTGACCGATCTCCCCATCCTCAACAACATCACGGCAACTTCGACATCACGACGAGAGAAAGTTGTTGTGTTGATTTCTCTTTTTTTGATTTCTTTCAAATCTTATGAGTTGTGTTGATGATTTTGTATTTGATAATTTTGTTGAACTGTTGATGTATTTGATGTATAGAATTTGGTGGTATTGAGTACTAATCTGTTGTTTTTTTGTGTTAGTCTGTTGGTCTCCATTTTTTTGTGTTGGTTTGTTAGTCTGTATTTTATTTTTTTGTGTTAATCTGTTGTTTTTTTTTTTTTTAGACCGGCAAATTTTCGAAATCGGGGAAACCCAATCCCCATTAGGGGGTAGGGGCAGGGACGGTGATGGGTTTTCCGTCGCGGATTGGTGCTGGGGACGGGAAAATTTTCACCATCGGAGATTGGGGACGGAGAGTGTGATCCCCGGCCCCGCCCCGGCCCGTTGCCATTCCTAACCTTCGCTACTTGTTTTCAATGTTTTCCTTTCCTTGTAACAAAGATCAAATAGTTGAAATTATATTGAAGTACGGGCACCAAAATAGTTCAAAGAACACACGCTACACGCTGCATATTTTGACTGGAGAATCATACACGAATCAGTACTATACACAGTGGAACTGTCAAAAAGACGGGTTACCTCAAAGGCTAAATTCCAACAAAACATATTTGAGCATGCAAACCTACAACACTACTGTCCATGTTTTAGTGATCAACCAGCAAAATATATTCAATCCTGAGAAAATGAATTGAAAGAACACTGCACAAATACAACCCATCACCCAAATCTGCAGCAACAAGGAAGCCAGAAAAAAGAAAAAGAAAAAGAAAAATGCAAAATCTGAAGGTTTCAAGAGTGCGACTGAAATCCACTTGGTGTTCACATGGTATGGACTTCAAACATGGATCAGTAAGGTCAACAACCGGTGTCACACTTGCGTACTTGAAAGACATCTCCATTGTCCCACGCGTGGACCCTTGTCTAAAAGCATTAGCAAACCCACATTGTTCGCTGACATCCCAAACATGTACCTGACAGTAATATTAACAATTAGGTAAAACAAACATGTAATTTTCAACCATAACCAAATAATTAGAAAAGTTTGACTCATATAAACTTCATGAGTCGATAAGTCGATCAAGGTATGCACCGAGGTATGGTTCTAGTCTCAAAATAACTGAAATAGCTTGGATAATTTTAACAGAAAGTATTTATATGTCCTAGTGAGTTCTTACCCACTTAAGTTAAAGTTTCCGTTTTTCCCTCTTTCCTCGATTATTCTCCGAGTTTGCTTCCTGTAGTTTGTTACTCTCATATGCATCTTAACATTTATTAGCTTCAAAATTACTCCAGGTAACAAAATATTGTAAATTCTGAACGGATGCTACTCAGACACCCTCAAAGGAATGAACAGTCGAAGCAAAATTCAAAAATCTAATCCACCTAAGGTGGGATTTCATAACTATAAATCATATCCTCTTGAAAGTGGTGTAGTTCTGGCAACCACGCATCAAAGTTTACTGACTCAACATAGGATCAGCAAGTTCATGACACATACAGTACAGAGGAAATAAAACAGTCAATTAAAAAAATGAAAGTCAAAAGGAACTTCAAATAATGATCTACTCACTTGCTGTGGCTTGCTTTTTTTCTCCAGAAAACGAAGGACACAACCCACTGATCAAAACACGAAAAAAATGAAAACAGTAAGTGCCAATACAATATGTGTGTGTGTGTGGCAGAAAACCAGCAGAACAAATGTAAGTCATGAATCTAATAGGAGTAAATGAATATGTGGCTTATGATGTTACAGAACATTGTAAGAAACAATTTCAGTAACAGATGATGAATTTCACACGCAAAATTCAAAAAGTTATACGAAAAATGCATCAAATGGAAATCTATATCTTTGTAAAGCTAGTCACCAGACCCATACAATCCAACTAATGACATTTTAAATTCTTATCTACTAAAAGCTTCCATCACCATTAAATAAAAAATAAAAATAAAAATAAATAAAAACATATTATCATGAGTTCAGGAGTATACAACTACAGATACTGAGTAGATTCAAAATTTAATGTGTGAGCGCCCAAGAAAGAGAGAGAGAACTAGAAGTCAATGGAAAACATGACTAAAATTATAAATCCATTACAGCACAAATAATCTGCCAAAACAAGGGGGGATAAAGGGAAATATCAGTGAACCAGGGCACAAAATCAGGACAATGAAGCACAATTTACGAGGACATACATTGGATAAAGCTTTTGACACTTTTCTCCTATTGATAGTAAGGTAAAACTATGCAGTCAATGACACTGTATTGTGAAAGACCATCTAAATTGGATAAAAGTGAAATTTTAAACTGTGTTTGGATCATAGATTTACATAAGGATTTGGAAAGAGAATGGAAAATGTGAACGAAATATAAGCTAAATTTTTTCTCAATTTCCCTCGCCTCTTCCTCCTTTTCCTTTTCCTTTCCCTTTCCCTTTCCCTTTCCCTTCCAAATCCATAATCCAAACACAACATTAATGAACTAGAATGCATAGGTAAGGCCATATATACGCCACAAATATAGAAAAAGTCTGCATCATGAATAGATCATCAAATTAATTCTCTAAATTACCTTGAACACTGTCATGAAGGAAAAGCTCTTAATAAGAGATGGTTTCTTTACAGGCATACTTCTTGCTGGTGACATGTCTTTACACAATTGTTGAGCTATCTCCTTCAACAATACAAGTTGAGCTTTATCAGTTCGCATAGAAATGAGTGCCTGCCTCATCGATTCTCTATCAGCTTCGAGTGCGTGAAGCCTCGTGTACAGCTTCTTGATCTCAGGATCTCCTGCATCTGCCTGGTACAGTGACTCCCTTGGAGTAGTTAAATAATCATCACATGCTCCAATCGTAGGCTTGCTCTCTGTGAGCCGATTATATGTCATTTCTTGATGAACAGAATCAATGGTATATACCCTGTCACTCATGTCATCTCCGACTTCCGATGCATTATCCACTTTTCTCAAATTTGAATAGTCTTCCGTCTTTGAGTATTCTGTCTTCTTGAAGCTGGTACCAAACCTTGGAGAGTCAGTGGTATCTGGACACATTTCTTTACCCATTGCATAGAATGAATTCGAACTATCTGTGGACGTTCTTCTAAAATGTCTAGGCCGCCTAGGAGACTGACCAACTATCACCTTTTCAAACACATTCTTTGCACTGGGAAACTCCCCATCTGGCAGAATTTGTCTAGGAGTTCTCTCCAATTGGTTGATCCTATATTCCAAATCCTTCAAATGATCTTGAGAACGTGGGGTCTCACCAAATGCATATTTTTCAACATCAACCACATCATTGTCAACTTCTGAATGAAGGTTCTCATTCAAATTGCATTTGAGAGGGGGGTAATTATAGGCAGGGAAATCACATTGGGCATCAAGGTTTCCAGCTACACTATTGTTGCGGGTCATGCTACCTCTCTCTCCATCTGCCTCGGACTCTGTAAGACCGTAACTCATCATCCTATGTTTATAAGCCTGCACCTCACAATACAGAGATTCAATAGCCTGTTCTCTCTTATACAACAATTCCTCCATCGCCGATAGCTCTTGTTGGTCATGTGCCATCTTTTCCTCCGCAAACCGCTTGAATTGCCTGGCCTCCATCTGAATCTCAGCCTTCTCCCTCTGCAACCTCAAAATCATAGACATGGCCTCATTTGCAGCTGACGAGGAGGCATTCCTCTCCTCCTCCAATTCAATTGAAAGATCCTGTATCGATAGTTGCTGGCTGCTAACCATTTCCCGCAACGCATCAGCTTCATTCTCAATTTCAACGCGAGCAATTTGGGGTAAATTGAAACCAGGGATAACAAACGTATTGCCTCCCTCAAACTCATTGAATTTCCTCTTCACGGATCGAAGCCAAGTACCCGAATAGGACCTGTTAATCGACGAACAACTACACCCACAATCACAACATTTGACCAAACTCATCGAAGGTGTCACGCCTTCAAAATCCATAATGCAGTACGCATTCAATCCCCCCCACACACACACACACCAAATTGAACTCAACCACAACAACCCCAACAAATCAAGATTTCATACAAATTTCTATTCACGATATCCCAAATCCTCTCTCTTGAATTTACACAACAACAACAAAAAATAATATTTCCTTCGAATCCGTGTAATTCCCCTCCCTCAACTCCACTAACCCATCAATCCTCTCAGATCAACAAATCATAAAACAAACAGCCCTACAACAAAATAAACAAAAAATCAAGAAACTTCACACACACAAACAGAGAAAGAGAAAGAGAAAGAGAAAGAGAGAGAGATTGATTGGCTTACCTTGAAAGAGCTGGGAGAAGAGCTCGGGGTAGGGGGCAGAAATTTCCCGGGAAAAAAAGATTTTCCGGGAAAAAAAAAAAGAAAATTGGAGAACCCGAGAGGACAGAAAACGAACACCTGGCGCCTTCCCCTCTATTAGGAGAATGAGAGGAGAGGGAAAATGGAGAGAGAGAGAGGGAGAGAAATTTGAAACCCTAGTAGATTTTGTGTATTGCTATTGCATCGTGTTTCGTGTAATTTTTTTTTTTTTTTTGAGAGAGAGAGAGTTTTAGAGAGAGAGAGAACGGGGGTTCCGAAAATGGTGTGAGACAGAAAAAGGGCGAGAGGAGAATGGAGGGCTGAGATGGGGTGAGGAGTAGGATGGACGGTGGAGATTGATTCGGAGACTACAACGACAACTAATATAACCGAAAAATGGAGATGAGTTAGCGGAGCGATTATAGACTCATTCTTCGGACTAAATTCGGCGGCTCGGTATTTATCCTATTTGGTAAGTCCGGTTTTAATCATCATTCAATTTTAATTAATTATTTTGTTTAAAAATTATAAAATTAAAATTAAATCATGTAGTTTTTTTTATATTACATATGTTATAAGTTGAATTTATTAAACAATTTTTGATTTTACCCGGTATAACTAAGAGATTTTGGGTTCGTTTGGTTTGATTTTCTGAAAAAAATTTAGGAAATTTTCTCTACAAATAAGTTTTCAAAAGTAATCAAACCAAACAAATTTTCTCAAAAAAATTTCCCAAAACTTGTAAACTAAACAAGTTTTCCAAACAAATCTCTCTCTCACACATATCAAATCAATCACTTTTTCCAAAACTCTCTCTCAAAATCATTTTCCAAAACATCTTTTGAAAAAAACCAAACTAAACATATTTTCGTACTTTTTATCTCTAAAATACATCTCTCAAACACAAACCAAACATATTTCTAAGTCTTAGATATTGACCACTAGGCCAATCACTATGACAATCATTAGAAATTTTGTTGAGAAGTGATATTAAGGACTGGTTTGACATGTTTGAAAAAAGATAAAAAATTAAAAAGTTATTATTCTTTTTAAGTTACATTATCTTATTTAAGTCACATTATCTCTTTAATACATTACTGCAAACCCAACTCAAACTCAAACCATATTTCATAAAAAGTCAAAAAATTTATTTATTTAGATTATCCCAAATAACCCAAGGCTTTATTTGTCATTATTTTAAAAAGTCAAAAAAATTAAAAAGTCATTATCTTATTTATGTCACATTATCTTATTTAAGTTACATCACATCTCTATCACATTACTTCAAACTCAACCCATATCCAATCCATATTTTATAAAAAATAAAAAAATACACTTATTTAGATCATTCCAAACAACCCTTAATTTAAGGATTATTTTATCTTTTATTTATTATAAGGATATGATTAATAAAATTATTTAGTCAAAAGATCAAATTATTATTTTAAAGAATAATTTTTTTTTTCTTCTATTTTTATTCACTATTGCCAGAGGTGGCTGGTGGTGGTGGTGATAAGGACGTATATGTATCATAAGTGGACATATAAGAGGTGGCTGGTGGTGGTGGTGATAAGGACGTATATGTATCATAAGTGGACATATAAGTGACACGTATACAAAATAAGTAGAGATATGTATGACACTTGATAAATAGGTGGAACAGTGGACAAATAAATAAATATGTAAGATAATATGATTTTTTTAATTGTTATTGTATTTTTTACTCTAAAAAATTAGCACTTGGGCTATTACCTCAAAAGTTTTAAATTGGATTTATGGCTCGAATGTCCAAATTAACATATATATTTTACGGATTAATTATCTATTTAGTCTTCAAAGTGAAATTTGTGTGATTTTAATCACATGTTTAAATTTTATCAATTTAATTCCTAATATATAAAAATATTTTAATTTGATCCCTCAACCCAACTTCATTTGTAGATACCATCAAATACTGGATAAATATAAAAATTCAATTAAAAAATTACACTTTTAATTCCCAATGTATGCTACCTTTTAATCCCGAAAAGGTATATTTTCTTGTATTACATTATTAAGTATATAAATGTTGGATGGTGGGAATATTTTTCTCTAAAGAAGTTGATTATTTTTTACATTTACTGATATATATTTATGATTTTCAAATTTACTCATGGTTGATACAGAGAGACAAAATTAGTTGGGATTAAAATGGCATAATTTAAATATTGGGGACTAAAATAACATAGATCTTGTATTTTGGAAACTAAAAGTGTAATTTTTTTAATTAAATTTACATATTTATTGCTAATTTTAACAACATATGTAGACATAGTTAGAAAATAAATTAACACAGCTGAAATATTAAGAATCAAAATGACATAAATTATTGAGAACTAAAAAGATAATTAACCCACATTTTATTTATGTCTAGCAAGGGTTAGTTTTTGTTTTTTTCTTATTTTTGGCTCAAAAGGAAGTTTCATAGAGATGTGTGCCCTCATTTTGTAAAAGGATTAATAAGGGACATTTATTTATTTGAATAATGCTTGAGACCCCCTTTTGGGATCACCCCTCACCCTTTTTGCCACATGGCGGGTAGTGATTGAAGGAGCAGGAAAAAAAAAGAAAAAGAAAAAGAAAAGGTAACCAATGAGAGAGAGAGGAGGTCAAAGGGGTGGAAAAAAAAGAGGGATGAATCATTGCTCTATGTTTGGGAAGTGGATTTTGGGACTTTTTTTTTGTTAAAATAGTCACAAAAAATAAAATAAATTTTTTAATTTAATAAGGCAAAATATCACATTCAACTTATAATCATTACATTTTTTTCTCACAAAAAAAAATCATAAAAGCCCTTTCAGAATCAAATTTTTTAACCCTAGATTAAAATAGTTAAAAAAAATTAAAAACTAACTACTTAAATTTTTTAGTCGTAGATTAAAATAGTTAAAAAATCAACCCACTTCTCAAACGAAATCTTACTTATTATTTTGTACACATTCTCAATACTTTTAGAGATGTATGGCACTTCAATTTTTTTTCTTCTTCAAACATTTTAAAAAGTTCCATAATGTTTGCATGTCTTGGGGTTTCTAAAAATTAAATAAATAATAATAGTGATAATAATAAAAAAAAAATGTTACATAATAATCCTTCTTCAATTACAATAAATACACTGGTTCTTTATTTTGAGGAATGTTGTTCAGTGTAAGGCTTTGGAAGTCTTTTCCATCAATTTCAATTGCATTAATTATATTTAGGATTTGTACTCTCTTTTAATACTATTTTCCAATTATTTTAAGAAGCATACATTTTTAAAAATTAATTATTCTCTTTTAATATCATTGCCCAATTATTTTAAGAAATATACGTTTTAAAAAATTAATTTGTCATCTTGTTTAAGTAGATTTAATTTCGAAAGATCTTTGACGTACTTTTTTATTTTTATTACTTTTTCATTATCTTCTAATTGTCTAACTCCCATTTTTCTTTTTAAAGATTATTCATGGTAAACCCGTGCTATACACAGGATGTGAAAAAATTAATAACGTATTTTTATATAAAATAATATAAATAGTTAGATTTTTGCATGCAAATTATGAAAATAAAAAATATTGAAACATACCGTTTAAGTTTTACAATTTATGTATCAACTTTTAATTTGTCACAATTTCAATTATATAACTTTCAACCCCCTTACTAGAGTTGCAAACTTGGGAGAGCTCAACTCAAACAACTCGAGTCAAGCTTGGAATTTTATAAAGATTGGGTAACATAGTTTTTAATTCGATGAGAACCTATGTAGAAATTTAAAAATTCAAATTAAATTTGAGTGGACTTCGGTAGAAACACTAAATAACTTAAGCAATCGAAACAAAATTGTATATATAAATGTATAAAATTATTGCAACTTTATTTTTTAAAGTAATAAATAAAATTAATTAAAATTTTAATATTAATGAATAAAAGCAAAAGCAATATGTTTAAGTTTTTTCAATAGAACTTTTTTTTTTTTTTTTAAAAATGTTTAAAAATACACTTTTTAGAAAGTTATCATTGAATAAGTTGATATTAAAAAAATTACAATTTATAATGACATAAAATAATTTAAATATGATTTTTTAGAAATTAATTAATTTTAATTTAAAAATTAAAATAAAATATTTAAATAGAATAAAAATAAATTTCTTACAAAATAAAAGTATCTGAATAAAAAAAAGGTAAGAAGAAAATTTTGAAAGTTATTTTCATTTGATCTGAAAATTTTAGGTGAATAATAAATTATCACCTAAAATCCTCATTTTTTCTAAATAAAAAAAGAAATTTCATTACCATCATTTTGAATAGAAAAATAATTTAGCAATTTCATCCAAAAGATATTTTCATTTTTTATTTTAATTTGTTTAATTGACAATTTAGATTAAAAACAAAATTAATAGGATCCATGCATTTGGCAAGTGCTAAAAAGTCTATATAAATAATAAATTATCACGTGTAACTTTCATTTTGTTTAATCAACAATTGACATAAAAATTTTAAAAATAAAAATAAAAACAGAATCCACCATCTTTATCAAGTGCTAAAAAAGTTATTCATTTTCTTAATGTTTTTGTCTGTTGTTAAAAAATGTATTTATTTGTATTAAATTTTTTTATTAGGATATGAATTTTTTTATAAAATTTAAAACCAAAAAAGACAAAAATAAAAATATAAACTTTTAAAAGCAAATAATAATTTGAACACTTGTATTTAATAAAATATTATATTTAAACCAATAACATTATCATACATTGGTATGACACATGTGAATATTGATCTCATTCTAATTATAATAACATAATTTAAAGAAGAATTTAAATTTAAAATTTTATTTTGTAACTAAATAAAGGGGGTTTTTTTTTTACGGTCCATGATATTAAGACTTTATAGCATAAAGGACATTCAATATTTTAATAATGTCTAAGGTCCCTCAAATTGATCCAGAGAAAATTCGATTTCACAGAAAAAATCTTACTAGAATTTCTTTGGAGTCACTTCAACTCAGAGAAAATTCTCCCAGTTCAGAGAAATTCACAAAAACTCAAAGAAAATTTCCTTCTAACCTAGAGAAATTCACAACCCTCCTTAAGCAGTACCTTTCACTTTAAGGGAAAAACAACAGAAATCAAAGTCTTGAAATCATTGAATAGAGAATATGAATATAAATACTATGATATCAATGTAATGGAAAAAAACAAAAATTCAGACATTTTTCACAGAGATTTAGAGAAGAGTCTTAGTATCATATGCAGCTTGCTAAGAACCAAGTTTACAAAAAAACTATCCCAACAAAAGAACGAGACACTCTCAATTTATTTGCTTAGATAGTAAAAAAACAATAAGAATGATTACCCATGATATTATTGATCTAGAGAAAATTCAACTTCACAAAGAAAATCTCACCAGATAAATTTTGGGAAGAATTTCTCTAGTTTCTCTGACCTTCCCTAGACTTCCCACTCTCCATAGAAATTTGAAATTTCTCCGGCCTTCCATTCTCTCCAGAGAAATTTCCCTTCTCTAGCCTTCCTTAGACATTCCACTTTCCAGAGAAATTTTGGAATTTCTCTAAAATTTCTTTGGCCTTCCCTTCTCTCCAAAGAAATTTCCCTTCTCTAGCCTTCCCTAAACATCCCACTCTCCAGAGGAATTTCAAAATTTCTCTGGCCTTCTTCGGTCTTCCCTGGACTTTCCACAAAATTACCTCTCTAAAGAAATTTTGAAAATTCTCTGGCCTTCCTTGGACTTTCCACAAACCTCTTGAAATGTATATGTGAAACAATATCAAACAAAACGCAATTCAATTTCCATATCTTAATTGCAACAAATCGAAGTAAATCCTTAATTACATACCTTTCAACTCCACACACACACAGTGATTTCAGAGAACCAATCACACAAAACAAACACAAATCAAAGGTTGTGAACATTGATTAAAAAGATGAAGATGCTTCTCCGATCACCGACCTCAACGCCCTGCTCGACAAGTTCCTGTTGGCTATCATGATTTCGTCGATCTCCGCCGCGCTCAGCGTCACCCCACCCCGGAAACACCTTTTCAACTTGTGGAAACAACTTGTGATCCTTGAGCCCTAGATAGTTATTCGTTAAGCTCTTGAAGAAGTTGAAATCACAGAGGGGAAAATGAATGTGAACATTGATTCGTCCTAGCCTGAGTATCGATGAATCGATATGTTCTTTGTTGTTCAGCGTGAACACCATCACTTTCTCATCTCCACAACACGAACTCACAAGTCCATCCATGAAGTTCAATACACCGGAGAAGGTCATCGTTGTCGATTTCTCAATACTGAAATCATGATAAGATGGCTCTGCAAGTAGGATTTGAAACCGAATCAGTGTTGAACAACCCTTCAAATCGGTGCTGAAATGGTTCATGGTTGATCAAATCACACACACGTATACGTATTACGCATTATTGCATACGCATACGCATACAGATGGATAAACAGAGGTCAGGTCAGTAAATTGGAAAAAGGGAAAAAGAAATTGTTGGGTAAAAAGAGAAAGAGAAAGAGAGAGTGAATTTTCTCTGTGATGTATGGATGTAGAGTTAATGAACCTTAGACATCATAAAATAATATTGTGGATCTCTTCTATCACAAAAAATGAGAGAGGGACCTTAGACTAATTTTCCTCTAAATAAATGATGTAGAATTTAAGGAATGAATATTGATATCATTTTAATTATAGTAACAAAAATTTAAGGAAGAAATCAAATTTAAAATTTTATTTTAAGAATATAAAATTAATTTATATACCAATCATATTGTGACACAGATTAATAAAAATTAAACAAAATTAAAATATGATAAAAAAGAATTACAATTTCCAGCCTTATAAAGATGACAATATTTTACAATTATAATATAGATAAATCATGTGATAAATCATTATTTAAATAAATTATGAGATAGATCATTATAATTTTAAATTTAAATTAATGGATTGTTTTCCATATTTAGTGTCCCTTCAAATTTAAATTTTGAAATGGATTAGTATACTTTCTATTTTTTTTATTTAATATATTTGATATATTTTCTATTGAAAAATCATAAATCAAGGATATTAATTTTTATTTATTTATTTTTGGGTTTGAATGAGAGCTAGCCAATAGAAGATTTTTTTAATTATTTGTCAAAAAATTAGAAATTTTAGTTTGAGATATTGAAACTCCTACAAAATTTGTGAGCTAGAAATCCCCCTTCTATTATATAATATATAGATTTCATGTAACTTCTACTACCAAATTCTAATTAGTTTAGCATATGGTTTGCCCAAAGTAATAGATGCTTTGATATGCTTGTGTGCCCCAGAGATGAGGGCTTTTATGATCACGTTTAAAGATGTTTGTCACACTGTCAATAATTACTTATCCTTTCCATTTTAAAAAATAATAATAAATGTATATATATGGATATATAATTTCCTAATAATTTTGAGAATTCACAATACATGAGACGAACTCGTGAGTGACACCATGAGGCCAATCACATGGTAAACTTAGTTGAAGTTACGCTGTGTTTGGTTGGAGGATTTAAAAAAATAATTGAAAAGGAAAAGAAAAAAAAATGTGTGAAATTAAGTGAAATGTAGATATATTTTATTTACATTCCGCCTATCTTTTTCATTTCTCTTTCCAAATCCCTTCTCAAATTCTCCAATTAAATACAGTATAACGCATTCACTGTGATTTATGATTTTATCACACATTTATTGGTAAATCTTAGAATTTGAATTTGAATTTGAATTTTGCATCTTTGTCACGGTGAAAACTTGGATTGCAATTTAATTTGATCAAGGATATGACCGTTTTGTTTTTACTTCAGCTTCAAATTTAGTTCCTTATTTGAAAATGGGTATAATTTGAAAAAGTATGAATAAATAAATAAAAAAAAAAAAAAGATAAAAAAGAAAGAAAGAGAGATTAATTTGGATTCAAGCAAATATTAAAGATACATGAACTAATTTATGAGATCAAATCCTTGGCAATCACTTCGGATACTATAAAAGCAAATTTGGATTTGAGTTAACTGTAAAAGAAATAGGATTTATTCTGGACATCAATAAACAAATTTATGACTTTAAAATCAGTGACAATCACTCATGATTAATTTTTAGAATAAATCTACAATAAATTCAAAATTAAATTACAAAACAATATACACTTCAGTACAATAGGACCTACTAGAGGCATTTATAGATATTCTAATTATTTTTCTTTAAAAGAGATTCTAATATGCTAACTTATACATTCTTAATGTTTTCTATCATATAATTATGTGTGTATTATTGATCTACTATAATACCAAATCCTTCAAGTTTATAGTTGTATGTGTGAGCATAGACACTTTCAACCAATTACAAATTGTCACGTGCTATAAAGGTGTACAAAATATAACCAATTATAAATTGTCACGTACTATAAAAGTGTACAAAATATAACACAATTATTGACAAATTAAATATTGCCACGTATTAAATTGATACAGTAAGTCTTTGGCTAATCAAATTAAGCCATAGTGATATAGTAAATAAGTTTTTGACTAATCAAATTAGTCAGGTAGTCAAGCTAATAAAATTATGGCACACCATTAAAGTAATATTTTAATATTTATTTTTAAATAAATAAGAGAAATTAAAGTCCATTGAGACTCCTTCATCCATTTATATAAATAGGGGTGATCTCCACTAGAATTTTACATACAATTCTCCATGCACAAAATCAAGTTGTCGAGAGAAAAATCTACATCAAGCAAGAGAAAGCTCCATTGGATTACTGCTCTAAAGCCCCGAGGTCTCTTCACCAAAGTCCATCAATCTCCATAAAGTATAAAGTTCGGAGATTCAAATCAAAATTTGTCATCAAACTTTGCAAATCTATAGTTGTCTTCTATTAAATTAGAGAGGATTCTACAAATCTAATTTGGGAAAAAACTATCAAGCTCTCAAGTTAAAATCCTACAAATTTGTCATTTTCTTCATGTTACTTGGAAGAGATTTCGTTGTTCGATTTGGGAACAAGCTGTCAAGTTCTCAAATCAACTTATTGAAGAGAAGAATCAGAGAATTTTCTTTTATTAAAATTTTTATCAAAGATTGTACTCATTTTATTTTAAATTAATAAATTTATATTTGTTATTTATTTTTTTATCTTTATTTTTGAAGATCAGAAATTTGTGTATACAATATGTTACGTGGATCTTCCAAGATCTTTGGACTCTTTCTACCTGTTTTAGTGCATGCGGGCAGCTGGTTAAAATCAATCAAAGAGACAGTGAGCTTGGAGGATTAGAAAGAAATAAATGATAAAAACTGAAAATGATAAGAAGTGAAGTAAAAGAAAATAAAAATATATATTTTCTTGTATGAATAAGATTAGAATGAAAATTTTGGAAGAAAATAGGAATTTTAATTATAAATAACTATTCCTAAAACAAATTTTAATTTTTATGTATTTTCTTATATATATATATATATATTGTAAGAAACTAGAATTTCGGGTCGTTTGTTAACGTTTTAGTTTCTTATTTCTTGTTTTTGTTTTCATTTAAAAAAAAAATTAAAATGAAAACTTATTTGGTAGATTGTTTTAATTTTCAAAGAAATAAAATTGATTTCAAAGTTTTGAAGATTTTTGAAAACACAAAAAAGTTGTTTTTACTTTTTTCTCTCACCTACCACCTTTGGCCACCACCCACCGCCACCGGCCACCACCTTCCTCTCACTATCGGTGGGTGGTGAGCTCCTGCCAACCTCCAGGGACTTTTCGATGGGTGGGCTATCACTGTCGTGATCATCGGCCACCTTTTAGCGTCTTTCTAGCTAGCTCATGTCCTTCGATGACATCTGATCAGTACCTGTAGTGAATACCTCACCACATCTATCCTCCCGCCATCTCCAGCTACTAAATCCGACAACTCAATAAATATATTTCTCTATTTTTATTTTTATTTGTTTTCAAAATATTTTTATACATCAAATAAATTTTCTGTTTTTGTTTTTTATAGGCTTGAATAGTACTATAAATTGGAGGCAATCCAAATCTATTGATTTAATATTTTTCACCACTCACACAACGGTTCCGTTTGTTTCGACGTAAAATATTTTACACAAAAAAAAATATTTTTGTCTTTGTTTTTCGGCGTTTGGTTGATATGTGAAACAAAAATATTTTATTGCCTAAAAGAGAAATTTTGATTCAATAAAATGATATTTATGACTTTTTTGTACTTATTTAAAAATGCTAAATGTGTTAAAAGGTAGTGAGTGAGAGTCAATTTTCTAAAAATTGACTTACGAAATTTTTAAAAGCAAGTCACTTTTAAAAAAATGATACAAAAATATTTTTATAAAAAAATGTTTTACTAATTTTTTGTTCAACCAAACAACAGAAAATAACTCAAAATAAATGGAACCTTAGTGATAAAGCCATGAGATAAAATATAATAAATAAATATGATAATTAAAACATTATTGAATATGTTGTAATTTAAAATCATTTGTAGAGTCTCCACACTAGCTACTTAGCGATGTATCTAGAGCGTAGGCCTTGTTTGGGAATAAGTTATTCTAGTAATTTTTTAATTTTTTAGTTAAAATATAAGTTGAAAAAAATTAGTATGTTTAGAATAATTTTTTAGTTTTTTATGAAAAGATATGCAAAAAAAATAGAGAGAAAAGAGAATTTTTAATTTTTTTTATATAATTTGTTAGATTTTTAACTTTTTTAATAATATTTCGACTTTTAAACTAAAATATGATATTATCAAACCAACCTAATAGTAGATTGAAAAGTTTGATGGACTGCATACAGTTAAGAGAACGGTTTTTCAAGGATGCTTGGGAGAGAGAGGTTTTAATGCTTAAAAGTTAAGAAAGTGAATGAAATTGACCATATTATTGTCTCAATCCCTACCTAAAATTTCAAATCATTTCACAATTAAGGACTCTCACTGTAATTTGGCCCACCATTTCATGCCTTATCCTAAAGAGTACAATCTCTTCTAATCAACCAAATATTATTGTGCCAAACACACATTCATGAAAATTAAACTACAAGATGACAAATCTTGATCACTTTTATATAGTTGAGTTTAAGTTTGTAATATTATTATAAAATATAAGATTTCATGTCTTGCCTTCATAGGCAAGCACTCTTTCGCATTTACTATTAATTTAGATAGAAGGTTTGAATGTATATTTTAATTCACAAATCATATAAAAACATGCTCTTATTTTCAAATGACGAAAAACAAACAACACATTAGGTAATAACACATAAGAGGTAAGGTGAAATTTATTCCCTTTTTTTTACATTAGTATGTAGGAGGATTTAAACATTCACCTCCTAATTAAATACAAATACCTAGTTGGTTCAATTTAACTTTCCCATACCTTTTTTTTAATGTAAGGTAATGTTTAGTTCATTAGAATAAAGTAGAATATGATGATCATTCCATCAAAATATTCATTTTTATATTTAATTGATTAAAACAAATAAAAAATACAATACAAATGAAATCATCATTATCATTGTAAAGGAATGACTATTCCATAGAAGAACCTAAAAAATGATCATTACATTTCATTATATCTTATTTTAGTGAATCGAATAGAACATATCTACTCATCATAACCCTTAAATTTAACCTTGACAACTTATTTCTTGGATCAAGTTTAAGTGGTACCCATCTAAAATAAAAATAAAAAAATTCAAGGTGGTATTTTAAATTGATAACTATTGATCTAAATAAAATACTTAATGCTTTTGTATTGGTGGTTTAGGAAACAGTTCTGTTTTGTAACTCGAATTTATTTTGGCCCGAGTGGCTCGACTGCCCAAAACGACGTCGTTTTGGCAGTTTTTTTTTTTCCTTTTCTCTCTGCAGATGAAGAGGAAGAAGAAGAAGGAGGAGGAAGAGGAGGAGGAGAAGGATGAGAGAAGAGGGAGCTGTGTGAGAGAGAGAGCATATCATCAACAACAACAACAACAATAACAAATAGAATAGAGAGAGAGAGAGAGAGAGGGAGGGGCGATAGATTTACACACACACACACAAAACAGAGAAAGTGAGAGAGAGAGAGAGAGAGAGAGAGAGAGAGAGAGATCTATAAACGCACACACACAGAGAAAGAGACATACACAGATTTGTATATCTGTGTATACACAGATCTGTTGATGATGGCGTCGGTGATGGCAATGATGGCGCCGGTGATGGTCTCCTTTCCGTTCTCTCTTCCTCTCTCTTCTCTCTTTCTCTTCTTCTCTCTTTATCCCTCTATTTCAGAATATAAGAGAAAAAAAAATGTCCAAAATGACGTCGTTTTGGGCAGTCAAGCCACTCGGGCCAAGCAAATTTCAAGCTACAAAGGATTATTGTTTAGGAAAGCAATGTAAAATGTGTCAATTAGGCTTCACTTGGTTATAGCAAAACAACCAATTATTGCGTAAAAAAAAATATTTTTTACAAAATTCTTAACTCGTTTGCCAAATTCATTTATCGCCTCAAGAACTTACTTTAACACTTTTAAACTCATTTGAAAAATCAAAAAGTCAAGACTATGCTAAATAAATTAGTTTTTTTTATAGGTTTATTTTTAGGAAGACTTGTGTGTAAGTCTTAATAGGCAGACTTATTATCCAATAAGTCCTATGAGAATTAATAATATTTTTTTATTAAACACTATTGAAAAACCGTGACTAATTGTTAATTTTCAACAACAGTTTAAAAATTTTGTTATAAAAAATATCACTAATTATAAATTTTGGCAATAGATTTAAAAAAATCGTCACAAAAAAAAGTCATTAATTTTCAACTTTCAGCAATAGTTTGAAAAACTCATCACGGAAAGTCACTAATTGTAAGTTTTAGCGGCAATTTATAAAAAAAAAAAGTGAAAAAAAAAGTTACTAATTGTTAATTTTTAGCAATATATACAAAAAATCGTCACAAAAAAAATTATTTTTAACGACAATTTTATTAGGATTTATTTTCAATAGGATTTGATAGGAATTAAGTCCAACTATAAGACCTATTGATAATTTATCCTTATTTTTAAACCAATGACTTAACTTTTTAACTCTTAAAATGGGAATGGCTTCCCTCCAGTCCGATCATAGGCTAGAGGGTACTGTTGGGCTCATGAAGGCTATCACGGGTTCCGTTTTGATAACCTGAACCGTTCAATATGTAGAATTCGTCGAGTACTATACAAAAAATATCACGTTGATCGGATATTGATAGCTATGCGATCAAATTGGATTTTTGTAAGCCGTTTATTTTCACCGTCCATTTTTTTCATACAAAATTGATTTGATCACATAGCTATCAATATCCAATCAATGTGATTTTTTATAAGTATATATTACTCGACGAGATCTACACATTTATGATTTGTATTATCAAAACGGGCCTACTAGTACCCTCCAATTTGGAGGGAAGCCATTTCCCTTAAAATAAACCTTAATTGGAGTTGAACATTATTGTAAGGGCACTTAATAATTTTTTTCTTAACCTCAGTTATATCTACTATAACTCTCTTCCTTTCTATAGTTTGGATGTTAAATTTATCAATAAAAATGAAAACGAAAAGAAAATCAAATTACTTATGCATACTCATTTTATGAATAAAAAAACAAAAAATATTATTCTTTTTAACAATATGTATTCATCTCATTTCTCAATTTTCTAACCCAAGCAAAAAATAAAAAAGAAATATTTTTTACTTCATTTTACTTTCCCACATCATGTTCATTTTCCACGAATCCCTTTTTACTCTACAAATTCAAAATTTAAAATCAAAAAACAAGATAAAAACAAGTTTTTATACACAAATCTCACACTACACAAATTAAATCTCAATTATACAACTCTAATTCAGGTAAATTTGGGGAACTTCGATTCATAGCATTTTTCTATATTTTATTTTCATGTTCTTTGTGGTAGCAGTTCAACAAAGTGTATATAAGCTTTAAATTGATTCGGATTTTTAAACCCACAGACTTTGACCATTATTTACAAAAAAAAAAAAAAAAAACAAAAAACAAAACATATATGAATTCAATAATGAGGGCTATTTCAAAACTCATTGCAGGGTCCAAAAAGGGTTATATGTGAAGATAACAACTACCTTTACTAATAAGCTTTAACTACTGTACTTGTGAATTATAAAATAAATAAAACAAATGAAAATAAAAAAAGAGAGACCAAATAGAAAAAAAATGTTAAATTAAAAAATGGGTTGTCTTATATGACTTACCCACAACATAACCTCATAAACTTTTTTTTATAAAAAAAAAAAAAGATATATTCTACTTCATTCCATTCCAACCATTTTGATAAATATTTTTGGAGTGTTAGTTGACGATATTGATCCTCAATAACCATCAATTAAGAGCATCAGCAGTAGCCTTGCTACTTGCTCCATTTTGCCATTTTGTCTAGCCTAAAACTCTGAATTGAACTCCATCAAACTCGCCCAAGTCACGGGGAAATGTCCTTGAGCATCAGTAACTCGCTAAGAGTGACAAGTCACTGTGTACTGGCTTTACAATTTTTAATTCATTTATCTTCATTTATATTATTTAAGTGAGACACTATTCATACGTTAATCTATTTTTTATTATATTTTTTGGGCCAAAAAGTCATGGCCGATCGTCAACCCAGACATCTTCTTAGATGTCTCGTGAGTGCACTGTAACAAAAGAAGGAAAGTGCTCAAATTTGACTTGATCGGTCGTCCGGCCGGTTGACCGCCCCTCAGTGGGTTCGGCCCTCCTGTGTTGCTGCTGCTCTGCTATTGCTCTGGTGTTAATCTATTGCTGTCTTGAGCCTTATTTATGCTTGTTGGTTCATAATATTTTAATGAAATAGAATTTTAGAACAGAGAGTTTGATAGAGTTTGTATATATAAAAAGGCAGTCGTGATAGAGGCCTCGAATTCGAGGCCTCGAATTTGGCTCGAATGAGTTTTGTTTTGTTTTGTTTTTTTTTTGTTTTTTTGTTTTTTTTTTTTTTCCTTTTGGTTCAATCAGAAACGAAGAAGATGAAGAAGGAAGAAGGAGAAAAAAAGGGAGGAGGAGGAGGAGGAGGAGGAGGAGGAGGAAGGAGGAGGACTGGAGGGGGCCCTAATTACAGGGGGAGGAGGAGGCGGAGGCAGGAGGCAGCGATCGAGGCGACGATCTTGCGAGGTGACGCTGTGACGAATTTCTTGCAAGAATCTCGGGCGACGATCGAGGCGGCTGCGAGCCCTCTTCCCTCTCTCTCTCTTTCTCTCGGCAAATTCGAGCCTCAAATTTGAGGCTTGAATCATTAATCATAAAAAGGCTAGCCAAAATACAAAAATAGATTTTGAATTATGATTTGACTCAAAATTTACTGAGACTGATGCGGATGCTCTAAGGCATTTTTTGTTTTCTATCTAACCTCACTTTTCTATAATAATAAGAAAAATGATAGAAAAAAGCAAATATCAAATGACATTGTCAACTTCTTCCCTTTAATTATTATTATTATTATTTTTTATCTTTTTTAAATATATATATATATATATATTTAAAGAAGTGGAGAACATGGATATGGTTTTGGTTGTTTAAAATGTGGGCAGGCAGTCTCATTCAAAGCTGTTCTGTAAAGAGAAAAGAATCCTACCTAAATACATATGAGTTTTGCCTTTTTGTTTACTATTTAAAAAAAAAAAAAAAAGTTATAAAAAAAAAAAAAAATGAAGAATGGAATTCCAATCTGGCGTCCATGTGGGTGGACCTCTATTTTAAAAAGCAAAATGAAAATAAATTGAGGTTTAAATATCGCACTAATTATATATATTGAATAGAATTTGGTAGTTGCTCCAACCCCAACCAAATATAGCCAAAAGTGGAGGCTTCTCAAGTGCCACTTTGACGAATCTATCTATTTTATTACTTCTCAAGTGCCAATTTGACGAATCTATCTATTTTATTACTTTTTATTAATTATTTTTTTAACAAGAGAGAGAGAAAGTAGTGTAAAAAACAAAAAAACAAAAGTGACTCATATAAGATAATAGTTATATTTTCACAAAATTAATCATCTCGGTACAGACCATCTTTTAATTCTTTTAATTATATTTGTATCCTAAAACCTTGGTCTCTTGATGCACACAATTGCCCCCACCCACCACCACCACCACCACCACCACCACCAAACCCAAAATAGACCGAAGATGATAAAACAAAAACAAAGTATAGAAGAGTTTTCAGATAAACACCCAGTGTCTTAAGACTTGGCTTCCATTTCTTGGAAGATGGTTTAATAAACTTCAGAATAGTAATCCAAGCATCTGTAATGTATAGTCTATAATGGAAAGTACACAGATATTACTCCAGATTTGAGCTATATATATAGTAAATGATAACAGAAAAAAAGTAACATGTTGACAGAGTGTCTAGCGGCAAAATAACCTCTGCCAGCATATAATGCAAGGTAAGGTATGAAAGGATGCTGAATGAAAGACCTGAGATGCCAGGAGTTTAGTGGTTATACTACTCTTCTTTGCCATTTTTCTCATCTCCTCAACCTTTCAAGAATTGCATGAACCAATAAGCAGAAGATTTCAGGTGCCGAAAAAGCCCATTCTTATTGTCCACATAAATCAAGCTGAAATGCTTGGTATAGCCAGAACTCCACTCAATGTTGTCCAGTAATGACCATGCAAAATAAACCCTCACATCTGTTCCATCCCTGTTCGTGTGTGCCATAATAACAATGCCATCATTTATAGATGTATAGAAAGACTACTGTGCGAGCATAGAGGCACGTTCACACAAACACTTGCCCAGATGTGCACATGCAAACAGAAAACCATTGCAATAGATACTAGAACCAATGATAGCAGCATCATATGCCCCACCTTGATCACATTCATGAGCACGGCAAGGCAGAACCTCCACATTGGTACAGCAATTGATCCATACAAATTTAATTGTTGAAAACAATAATATGAACAATATCAGCATCATAGAAACCTCTTTTTTCTTAATCAGCTTTTGTTGACAAACACACCCATAACCCAAAAGGGAAAAAATAAAAAAAAATTTGCAGTATGCTAATGATGAGCACAAGTCTTTCCAAATGGTGTCGTCTTCAGACCTGTGCATGCATATGCGTGATTCAAATACAAGTATGACATAGATTGGCTCCTCTACCCAAATTTTTTTATTTTATTTTTATTTTTTTTTAAAGATCAGAGTTCAGGTCATCTGATTGCAATCTCTAACCAGTCATCAATGAAAGCGCCACCCATCAAGACATGGATGGACTCTATCATTGTTTCACGGTAGAGTATTTTATTAATCCACCTGTTATGTTTCTTGAAAAAATGGTAGTACCCTCTGTATAGTGACTAGGCATAATGAAATTTGAAATTATGTGGTCAATAATGGCAGGAATTGTCAAGGTCTCAAAATCATAGTTGATTCTAGAAGAGATTGAAATCAAAGAACTGAACATTAATGCATGTGGAGCACTAGAGCTAAGCAGGCATCACCAGGAAGTAGCAGCTATGAAATACGCATGTGTAAAACAAAATGACATTTACGCTGTGTTTGGTTAATGGATTTGAGGAGGGATTTGGAAAGGGAAAGAGAAAAGTTAGGTGAAATGTGAATAAAATATACTTACATTTCACCTAGTTTCACACATCTTTTCCCTTTCCCTTTCCCTTTCCAAATCCCTCTCTAAATCCCTCAACCAAACACAGTATTAGTAAAAGTTACGCACTTAATTGCCTGAGAAACAGCTGCAAGGTAGCTTTTATAGTAACAAATGCTCAATTTGTCATCTAGCATCTCATGGAGAGGGTCGGTCATTATCTTCATCATCCATACCTGCATATGTAATACAGCCAAATATTAGTAACAAACGCTCAATTTGTCATCTAGCATCTCATGGAGAGGGTCAGTCATTATCTTCATCATCCATACCTGCATATGTAATACAGCCAAATATTATATAAGTAATTATAGAGCAAGTTAATTGACTAATAATGAAGTTATTTTCGACCATTTACAGCATATCCTCAGATCAGTTACCTCTTAATTATACTTTCAAACATATACTACTACTAAAACGAATGCAGCACTCCTGGTACAACTTTTTCTCATTTCTAAATGAGCTAGTTTTCTTATTTAAAAAACTTTGACAGACGAGGAATGCAGCACTCTAGATCAGCCTTTTCTCATTTTGCTTTCCTCATTTCTAAAATTCCCTAGTTTTCCTTCTATACATGTGCACAAAGAAGGTTTCAAATGTTATAAGCACATCTACGGATGTGGTGATACCCAAAATCTAAAAAATTGGAATATGGGTACGTCTTGGATATGTTTGTAAAAAAACAATTTTTATAATTTCTAGTACTGAATTACACATAAGCTCAAACAATGGGGAGAAACCACTGTAATTTTCTAATGATGTGCTTCTTTAGAAATTGGGTATATTAGTTTTAGAGCCAGCAGCCAGTTTATTTTTAAATTTTCAATAGATACTGTCACAGTACCATTTCAATATTACATCTAAATGTTTATGTTCAAATAAAAAACAGTCCACAACTTGCCCTGTGATTTTCCCTTTTGCACAAGTGGCATATGCAAAAATGTTTTATGTAAGTTCACTTGCTTGTTCAATTGTTAAAATCCAATTTATAATAGAATAAAGATTGGGACCCCCTTTCCCCCACCCCCTTTGACCCCCTTTCTTTTTTGATTGGTCACTTTTTCTTTTTCTTTTTTTTCTTCTCCTCCAATCACCACCCACCACGTGTGTGTGGGGGGTGGTGGGGGTTGAAATTTGAGAGGGTCTAAATCACTGCTGTTTATTATATTTTCTTATTGATCCTAACTTTCTATGAAGTATGGATATGGACATAGAACAAATGACACATTAAGGATACATCAATTCGACAATTCTGAACAAGTAGGGTACTACTTTAATCTTATTATTTTCGTCTTCTTTAAGAAATAAGTAAAATACTGAAACTTTTGTATTTATCCTAACAATTAAATTCTAAACATGTTTAGAATTTTTTTTTCATTTATCAAAAAAAAAAAAAAAAAAAAACATAAATCTAAACACATGTCCATCGCTTATAACACGAGTATGCAGGAAATGGCTGCAGAAGGATTTTCATCAGCCGATCAATGAATCAAAATTAAAAGATCTTGCACTTCTAAGGGTTACCTAAATAGTTTAACCAAACCCTTTATTCCTTGACCAATATTTGTGTAATCAGAAGGTTTTACCATGCAGTTATGCTAAAAAATTTCACTAGAGGGCCTGCCATTTTTTTTTTTTTGTGATCAGCAACGACAGAAATTTTATTAAAATGAAGAAAAGAGACAAAAAGAAATACAGAGGACAAGAAGTCCTCAAAAGCAAAAACCGAAAAGACTAAAAATTGCACACAGACTTCCAATCACTAGAAATCAAAAAAAGCGGAATTCCCCTAAATGAGGGAGCCACTGAAGCCAAAAAGACACCAGGAATCTGATCTTCTCCCACATTGAAGAGATCAGTACTTTTATCCTCAAAGATCCTTGCATTCCTTTCCAACCATAAGACCCAAAATAGAGCAAAAACCACACAAAGCCCCAACACCTTCACTTTCTTATTTAAACTCAGAAATCGAAAATCAACAGAGAGCATTGAACTACATGATTCGGGTGCCAGCCAAGCAAGACCACCCCACGAAAAGAACTGTTGCCACAAACTCCTTGCTACTAGGCAATGCAAGAAAAGATGATTATGAGTATCCCCCTCACCCTTACACATAATGCACCATTGAGGAGAAAGATAACGATTAGGCCTCCCCTTTTGAAGGACATCATTGGTCAAAATACTTCCATGAACCAAAGACCATATAAAAAAATTCACTTTGAGAGGCGCAAAAGACTTCTAGATTCTTTTGTGAGGAGGAAAAAACAGAATATTTGGCTTCTCAATGATTTGTCCGAAAAAGGATTTGCAAAAAAAAAAAAAAACTCCGGAAGAATGCGAAAGCCAAACAATTTATCACTCAAGGAAGAATCCAAAGACAAACGATCAATTCGAGAAAACAAGGAAGCTAACTCACCAACCTCCCTATTGGTGAGATTTCTAGCAAATCTAACATTCCATACAAATGGAGCCAAGATAGAACGTAGATTTTGGAAGAAATGTAAAATTATCATTTGGATTTTGCTATGTTTTCAGCTGAGGTGCTGAATTCAAATGTTTTTTTTCCATGCTTTGTGCTGAGGTGCTGAATCCTAAGGTCTCTCAACTTTTCTTTCTCTTTCTTATTGTCTTGCTCACCTTGTCTAATCAAGCAATAGCTACTACACCATTTTCATTTCTTGAGAGAGGAAAGCTCTAAAAACACACACACATATACACATTATTGCAAAATGCGTTTCTTATAGTGAAATTATGCAACAGGCAATAGTTACCACATCTTCATTTTGTGAAAAATGATAACTTCTTTGAAAAACTATATAATGCAAAAAAAAAAAATAATAATTAATCTGTAGTTTCTTGAATTGAAATTAAGCATCACTCAAAAGAGTTTCCACAGCTCTCTATTATGTGAGAACACATTCAAGATTAAAGTGGCAAATTCCTATATAGTAACTTAGTTGAAGCATACAAAGGAACAATTTTGTGGAACTATTAGTCATTAAGAAAATTCATCAAGGGCACCATTTAAAAGTTATTTTCTGTTAAAGGGCATTCTCACTTGAAATTCTAAATATCTCCAATATTTTTTAACATCTATTGCCCACTATCGTGATTGTCCTCTAGGGTGAATGGAGATTCATCATTATGCATTAAGTCGTGGAAGATGGATGTGCTTGCTATTATCAATGCTGTCAAGAGAAAAAAAGCAGTAAAGTTTGGAATTATTTTTGGACTCTACAATATATGGCAGCATTAGGCAAGCCAAGCTATTCAGAATGGCTAAGCCCTGCCTCCTGGCTGAGGTTGAAAAGATGTTCAGAGTGAAGCCTTGAGGTGACATAGACTCCTAAAACCCATGGGACATAAACACTTGGCCCCCATAGGGTACCAAGAAGGCAAGCCTCAATTGGTTTCGTCCTAGACCAAAGCACTTTTGAAATGTCATTGGTCCCTCAAAGTAAGTTCGATGTGACAGAACATGTGTCCTTATCAGGCTGACACATGGAGGCCTGGATGACGATGTGTAAGGCATATGTCATGCTTATGTAGTTATACAGTCTTGTGTAGAACCTAACCCCAAAAGCTAGCTATTGAGGTGAGGGCGCCCTCACGCTTATATACCTCACATTACTTTAGTACCTAAGCAATGTGGGACTTTGCTTCATGTATGTGTCTGACACATCTTTCAAAAATTTAAAGTAAGAAAATATTCGCTGCAATTAACCTATATGCCTAAAGATATTAAAGAGCCATATTAATGTATTCAATTGACGTCAATAGAGGCATAAATATTTAGTTAATATATAGATGCTTGGAAACAAGACAATTACTTGATGACAAACAAGGACAGCAGTTACACAAACTGCTCATTCAAACACCCTCCCATTGACTCATGAAGATTTAATGGAAGATCCCAGTGGTACGGAGTTACAAAAGGCTGGATGCCTGCAAGAACATAGTTGCAAGTTATTTATTATTGTTGAAAGTAGATGGAAATGAACAACAAATGACTTCATACACCTTTCAAGCAGAGCATTAATGACATTGTTGTAGTAAGCAATCCCTTCCTCGTTCAATTTTGTACCCAAACCATCTGGCATGGAGAAAACCAAAACAACTGATTAAATTGGTCATCATGAAGGAAGGGAAACATAGAAATACACATAGTAATTACAACATCATTTCTTCATAAAAAAAACAAAAAGGGCATATTATTACTTCATATGTTTCATTAATAAAGATGAATAGAAATGGAGGGGACAAATGGACTACAATTAAAACATACATCATACTAACTTTGCCAAAAGCACAGGGAGCAGAAAACACATGGTGTCAAAAACACTAGCTTTGTTTGTAAGGAAGCACAAAAGGAAGGGGAACAAATAGATAGGCATCCATTCATAGAGCATTGTAACTTTGCGCAAGACTAAAGGACAAAATGGTGTTGAAAAACTTAAACTTCTCCTAAATGAAAATTGATATCTGGATATTTCAATAGTCAATTAGTTGAATCAGGCCTAAGATGTTAGGCCAAATATCAAATGCTTGATGGACGATCCAATCAATACAATCCAAATCTCAATTACTAAGCCAATTCATAATCAAATCACAAACAATTAACTAGCTCTAAAATGACACCCCTTGGTGCCACCCAAAAGAGTACAATGACCCAACTAACAAGCTCTACCCAGACCAGAACCATTTGAAAGAATAAAAGAAACACAATAAAAAAAGATACAACAAGACCTCAACAATCAAAATAAAAATAATAAGTGCCTATGAAAAGTAGCCAAAGAGAGCACACCTCACATTTGATCCGAAAGAAAAATGAAAAGAAAAATATCTCACCTCTTGTTAAGGGATCTACCTCCTTATTGCTCAATGCAAATCTAAATATTTCAAAAGCTTAGAAGTAACATTGAAATACACCAAAGACGATTAAAAAGGAGACATTACCTGGAAATACACGAGACCATGATATGGAAAAACAATAAGCACCAAATCCCAACTTAGCTAAAAGGTCAATATCTTCTTGTATTTATTTATAGAAAAGATTAAAATTAGAAATGCTAAGGATTAAAGAAAAAGGTCACATCTTGAAGAATTAATCAACACACCCAGTTACATGCATAAATTATCCTTTCTAAATTAAAACAAAACCTTTACAGGAAACAACCATGTAGAAACTAGATCTAGATAATTAAATTTCTAGTTTCAAAATCATGAAGCATTAAAAAAAATTAAGAAAAGCAATTCATCCATGAGAAAATTTGAGGGAAAAATAAAAATTGAATCTATTGTATCAATGCAATAATACATTTTTATTGTTTTCTCTCTATTATGCTTTGCCACAGTAACTTCGGTGACCAATACAAAGTTTGACTAACACAAAAATAAATAAATAAAAAGTAGCCCTAACGGCTAAATATAACCGAGGGACAAAACAGAATATGAAATAACAAAGGGAAACTACATTTCTTCATAGTTACATAGTCCAAAAAAGCCGATATAATAGTATTCACTCAACTCAAAAGTCTGAACTGTAACGATGATATTGATCCACTGCAATGTCTCCATTACTTCCATCACAAATTTTTCCTATTAGAGCAAGAAAGTTAAAAGAGCATAAATTTTAACAAACAAGCCAACCAATACATTCATGCATACAACACTCAGAGGTCATTGTAATGGAATAGATGGTGTATGGGTCTATAGGAAAGCATACCTTCAGTATGCAAAAAAAAAGAATCCCAAATAATACTAGGACCTCTACCACCCTCATTCCAACCTAAATTAACAAGAAGAAAGAGATGAAGTTCAAAGATCTTGAGGTTTGCTTAATCTATAGGCTTTATAGGTTAGCTAACTGAAAAGTTATGTATTAAGCAACTTTTATCAAAACCTTTTTTTTTTGTTGTTGATAAGTATAACCTCTCTCAAAATTATATTGTTGAAATTCAACGACACAATGCAAGTCATAGTTTTTCATATAGGAAACAAATTCTATAGTAAAGACCAATGGATTGGTAAGTGGATGATTTGCTCCTTTAACAGGCATGATGTTTGAGAAAATCATCGTACATAAATTTCTGGTAAAGTAATTCCATTTAAAAAAAAAATACCAGGTATATATAGGATTGTGAGTGAGGAAAATACAGACAGCCAAATTTAGCCCTCCAAATTATGTTTCAAGTTTTGAATTGGCTCCATCACCATGTCTATTTTCACATGGCTATAAATAAATAAATAAATAAATAAAAACATAATCAAGATTCAATAAATTTTCAGAACCATGTGATAAAGGTCAGCAAACATTTGCGTAAATGAGTAAGATTTATTCAGCATCAAAAGATTTATTTAACCCATATGGCTTTGAATACCATAGCATGATATGAAATTAGAATAGATAGGTCCAAAGAACAAAACTTTTTCCTTCATTCCAATGGATGTGAGAAGTTTACAATGTAGGATTTCAAAAAGAGAGCCTACAATGCATTCCCCTTTTATATATCTCATGAAAACAGCCACAAGCAAAAAGAAGAAGTCTCCAGAGATGGAGCCTTGACATCTCATATTGCGTTCACTTCAGTAAGCTGATGCTAAGTTATGCCCCAACAGTTACTTCAGCACTCCTGACTTCCTCCTCTTCCATCTCCTTAACTGCTTTTATAAGACCCTTTGTGATCCCATTGAGATGCAACCCGTTTTCTTTCATCTCCTTTAGCAGCTTCTCTGCTTTTCCCCAATCTAAAGCCTTCAGGCAAAGAGATTGGATCAGCTTATTGTACTCATCAGCATTAGGCTGAACTCCATGCTCCTTCATCTCATCCAACAACTTCAGTGCCTTGTCAAATTCTTCAAGTTTGCAGTATCCACGAATGAGTGTATGATAAGTCATGGGACTCAAATTGGAGTGCTTCTTTTTGGCTTCAGCCAAAACTTTACAAGCCTCCTCCATCTCTCCCCCCTTCACATAACCACTCATAATGACACTGTAAGTGTATACATCAGGTTTCAGACCCCTAGTCCCCATCAATCTCATCATTTTCCTTGCCTCATCCATATCTCCAGCCTTGGAGAGACCGTTGATAATAGAATTGAAGACTGCATTTCCAGGAGGTGGACCTGCATCAATCATCTTAAACAGTAACTTTTTTGCTCCATCAACATCTTTGATTCTACACAACCCATTAATAACAGATGAAAATGGCCTAATTGCATATTTTCTCTCTTCTCCAGAGAAGTCTTCTAACATCTCTAAAGCTAAGGAAACAGTCTCGTCCCCTCCACACAATGAACTGATCAAAAAATTAACAGAACATCGAGGTGGGTATCTATCCTTATCCTTCGCCAACAAGTAAACCAAATGAGCATCTTTAGCCTTAGCACCTTTGCACAAAAAAGATATAATCTTTCCAACTTTCTCACTTTCAGGCAATTTTCCAACATTTAGCATCTTCTCACAAACAGAGCAAGCCCAATCAAATAAGGAGCGCCTACAAAGGGCTTCAATAGTGAAATAAAACGTTTCAGCATCCGCGACACACCCGAATTCCCCAAACATGTTAAACACTTCAAATCCAGCCTTGCCTTTACCCAACTTTGAAAAAAGAGATATCAGCTCATTGAGAATCTCCTCATTCAAAACACCATTCTCCTTCAACCCAATCTCCTTAATCAAATCCCACAAAGCATAAGCGTCTTTTTTCCTAAGAGCACTAGAAATTGCCTGAACAAGAACCCACACACTCCCCGTAGTTACCGAGAATTCTGGCTTGTTTGAAGCCCATTTGAAAAAGGCAATTAAATTGTCACCTGGAACAAGGGGGGTTTCGAGTACCCTTATCACAAACTCTTGATGTAAAGTCAAATCCATGCCTTCAAGGCTCGATTCTAAAGACCCATCAACACTACTAGTACTAGTACTAGTACTAGTGCTCTGAAGCAGAGACAACACACTCTCTAACTGCTCAAAATCGACCTCACGTATTTCATCTTTCTCAACTAATTTATCAAAATCGAGCGATGAAGTAGGTCCATTGTCAGATACTGATGCAACATAAACAGTATTTTCCTCAAAAACAATGTCTTTTTCATGAGTGAAAGCAGTAGCATCAAAGCCATCATTGGTTTCGGAAACAGGTGAATCAACGTGCGATTCAACACCAACATCATTACTAGGGTCTGATGAATCGTGAGAGAAAAACCTAGGGTTTAGGGAAGATGGGATTTTTTGAGTGAAATGTGAATGAAATGAAGATTGTATGAAGATTTGGGCTTCATAGTGAGGTACCTGAGGAGTAGGAGAAGGATGAGAGTTTAGGATTAAATGCAGCAGCCTTGATCCTCCTCTTCTTGCAACTATTGATCTCCACATCTTCTCTCTCTCTATCTGTATCTCTATGTGAAAACCCTAAAATGGTTTTAGATATGGTTTTGGGACAAGGATCCTCTGGGGTGAATTTGGTGAAGTGATCGTGGACTGGAATTGCTGAGAGGATGACACGTTGTGACGAAAGGCCAAGATTGAAAGAAGCTGCAAAACGCAGCGTTTTATACCCCACTCACACCAAAAAAAAAGTTTGAACTTGAAAATTTAGGGTTATTTTTTTATGGGAGGGCTTTTCAATTAAAAAATTAGGGATTGAAAAATTAGGTTTGGAATTGTGATTATTTATGTATCCATTGTAGTTAGGTTATATTTTTAGTTGATTCAATTGTTTGTGTAACTTAATTTCTATTTAATTGTGGTATGATAAATAGACAATTTAATTTAAACTTTTATTTAGTTGTTAGTCTCATCGTCACTGTTATCTCTAATGTCACTAAGGAGGAGAATTTGCGACATGGTACAATAACATGATTCGAACAGTACATGAAATTAGTAGGTTAGGATTGACCATTTCTTGACACGAACAATTACACGACCCGATAATATGAATATTAAACAGGTCGGGTTAGTATTCAATCTGTATAATATGAAATAGACACGAATAACCCGTATAATAAAAAATTAGTTACATATTTAATATTATTTCCACTAAAGAGTATTATAGCATTTTTTTAATCTCTTACGTAATTATATCAAATTTATTAAAAAGTACATAAAATACAATCTTCAATTTAATATAGTTTTTTTTCTTCTTTTAATTGAGCTTGATGAATTTTTTGTTCATTATTTGATTTAAACTAGTAAAAAATATAATAATAAAATATAATTTTTATTAATTAAAAAAATAAAATTAAGTTAAAATCAAATATTTTTATATATATTTTCATTTAATGGAGATTAGTTTCATTAAATTTAATTTGTAAAGAAATTTTTGAATTTTTTTCATACATTTGATATTTTTAGTCAGTAGTGAATTTTTTTGACATGACACGTTAATATGACATGAACTGGATACGGATCGAAAATGGCACGGCACGATAATACGAAATAATAAACGGGTTAAGTTAGTGTTTAAGTCATTCTGACACAAACTCAAGATGACACAACATGAACACGACCCAATATAAGAGCATATCCAATGCATGAGGCAAATGAAGAGAATTAGGCATTTCGCCCATTGAAGCTGCATTTCTAGGGCCCCAACGCATGAGGCAAATGGCGAGGCATTTTGCCCATTCTTGGTTTGGCTCTCCACAGGTAGCCAGCCTCCATTGCTTGGCAAAGTGTGTTTCCGCCAACTCAAGTGACTCTTTTTCTCTTTCTCTCTCTTTCTCCCTTTCCTGTTCTTCCTCGTTAACGATCTCTCTCAACCCACCTCCTGCACTACGAAACCCTTCTCCTTCTGTTTGATCTCGCTAAGCTTAATTTACTTTTTGCGATTCAGGAAGATTCAAGAGGTTTGGACATTGGATTTCAAGGTTAGAACTCTTTGAACCCTAAAACAATACCTTTGCTTCACTTTGATTCTTTCTTTGTTTCATGGTATGTTTGTCATCAATTTATTGGACTCAATGAGGTTTCTATTATTGCCGTATATTGGGTCCCCAACCCAAATATTTGGTGGTGGTGGGTGGCTCTAAAATGTCGTTGCCACTCTCAAATGTTGTACCAAACGAGTTCTTTTCAAACTAACCGGTTTTTACTATGCCTTCTCTTATACCTTTCCAATCAATTTCGACTACGGCTCTGAATGTTGAATAGTTTTCAGAGCAGATTATTTCTTTCCATTCATGGGTTTTGCAGTGCTCGAGTTTTCCTCAATTGGGTTCCGTTCGATTTTTCATTCTCTTCCTCTTACTTTGATGATTGTACAGAGCACATGAAAGTTTGTTTCTTGTTCTTTAATATGCTTTTCTCATCTACATATTATTAGTTTCAATCCTTCATATTTGACTTGTTATTCTTTTTGTGTTGGGTATACTTTCTTATTGGAGTGTGGGACCCAATTGGTTTTGGAAAAAGAGTTTTAATTTGGCTTGGTTTAAGTATAATATATTTTTATATATTATATTTGTGGAGACCCAATTCAATTTGGATACAATTAGGGTTTGATTACAAAACCCTAGATACACAATATATATTGTTCAATATTTGAGAGATATATATTGGGTTTTTCACTAAAAAGTGCGGTGGCTTACATTACTTTGGTAACAATGCCGAAGATTGATATATTGGTTCAATTTCGATTTTTGAAGCTCGGTTTTGGGGCATCTTTGGTTGGTGTTTGGTTCGTTATTTTGGGCCTTCTACAACTCTGTTTCAAAAGGTTTTGGTTCATCTATTTGGTGAGGTCTTTCCTCTTGTTTATTTGTGATTATTTGGAATTCACCTAAGGGTGGTTTGTGAGACCATTCATGTCTCGTTTGTAATCGTTTGGAACTTATTTGGTTGATAGTGGAATCAGATTTCGATCCCGTGGACGTACCTCACATTGAGGGAACCACGTAAAAATTCTTGTGTTACTTTTGATTTAATTTTTCCGCATTAGTTTTAATTCCCATTGATTGATTTACTTGTGGGGAATCACATATTTTCCCTAACAACTGGTATCAGAGCTTACGGTTTATTGGGGTTTATTTATTTGTGTAAATCAATGGAGGGGAATGTGGGTTGTATGTCTAGCTTCAATGGAAGCAATTGGGTAACTTGGAAAACTAAAATGGAGGACCTATTATTTTGTAAAGATTTGTATGGGCCCATTGAGGGTGATAGTGGCAAACATGCTGATATGAAAGATGATGAGTGGAAGAGGCTTAATCGAAAAGCTGTTGGTGTTATCCGTCAATGGATTGATGACAGTGTGTTTCATCATGTTGCTACTGAAACTTCGGCACATGATTTATGGAAAAATTAGAGTCTTTATGATAGAAAATCAGCCACAAATAAAGCCTTTCTGTTTCGTAAGTTAGTTAATTTAAAATATAGAGAGGGCAACCCTATTCCGGAACATCTGAATGAAATAAAGAGTATTGTTAACCAATTTGCTTCTATGAAAATTATTTTTGATGATGAGTTGCAGGCTTTGATTCTACTTAGTTCCTTACCCGAAAGTTGGGAGACTTTGGTTGTGACAGTTAGTAATTCGGCGCCCGATGGAGTTGTTACAATGGGCCAAGTCACTAGTAGTTTGTTGAATGAAGAAACTAGAAGAAAATCAGCGGGTTCCTCTCATTCGGAAGCATTTGTTGTGAGAGGCCAAAGCAAAACAAGGGGGAGGAGTAAGACTCCTCATGGTCGTGATCAAAGCCGTGACAAATCTAAATATGATTCTTTTTCAAAGAAAGACGTTGAGTGCTACTATTGTCATGAGAAAGGGCACATAAAGCGGGAATGCCGAAAGCTCAAGAATAAGGAGAAAAGGAGTGACAAAAGTGTGGATAAGAAACAAGAAGACAAAATGACAGTTACTATCGATGATCTCATGGTTGTTTGTGAAAATGATCGTATCAATTTTGTGGGCCAAGAGAGCAGTTAGGTGATTGATTCTGGTGCTTCTTTTCATGTAACTTCTCGAGTTGATTTTTTCACTACCTACACTGCAGGAGATTATGGTTCTGTTCGAATGGGTAATGAAGGTTTGTCCAAGATTATCGGCATGGGTGATGTTTGCTTGGAAACAAATTTGGGCTGCAAATTGTTACTTAAAGATGTGAGGCATGTTCCCGGCATTCGCTTTAATTTGATCTCTACTGGGAAGCTAGATGATGAAGGCTTCAACAACAAATTTGGTGATGGAATATGGAAGCTCACAAAAGGTTCTTTGGTGGTGGCTAAGTGTAAGAAGACTCATACACTTTATTCGATGCAAGGAAAAATTTGTAAAGGTGTTGTCAATGCACTTGAAGATGATACTTCTACTGAATTATGGCACATGCGACTTGGGCACATGAGTGAAAAGGGGCTACAAGTTTTGTTCAAGAAAGAGCTTCTATCCGGTTTGAAAGGTACACATCTTAAAACTTTTGTTCATTGTTTGGCGGGTAAACAACATAGAGTTTCTTTTTATAAAAATGTTGTTTCTAGAAAAGAAAATGTTTTGGAGTTGATTCATTCGGATGTTTGTGGTCCTTTAAAAGTTAGAACACATGGTGGTGCACTTTATTTTGTTACTTTCATTGATGATTATTCAAGGAAAGTTTGGGCTTTTCTACTAAAAACTAAAGATCAAGTTCTAGAAGTATTTAAGCATTTTCAGGCCATGGTTGAAAGAGAAACAGGGTAGAAATTGAAGTGCATCCGAACAGACAATGGTGGTGAATACATTGGGCCATTTGATGAGTATTGTCGCAGCCAAGGTATTCGGTACCAAAAGACAGTTAAGAAGACTCTTCAACAAAATGGTGTTGCCGAGAGGATGAACCGCACCATTGTGGAAAGAACAAGGTGTTTGCTTTCACAAGCTAAATTGCCAAGATCCTTTTGGGGTGAGACAATGAGTACAGCGGTTGATGTGATCAATTTATCTCCTTGCTATCCTTTGAATGGTGATGTTCCTGAAAGAGTTTGGACTGGCAAAGATGTGTCTTATGAGCACTTGAGAGTGTTTGGTTGCCAAGTTTTTGTTCACATTCCAAAGGATGAGAGGTCCAAGCTTAATAGTAAGTCAAGATAATGCATTTTTCTTGGCTATAGGCATAATGAATTCGGGTATAGATTATGGGATCCGGTCGACAAGAAAGTCATTCGAAGCCGTGATGTTGTGTTTCTTGAAGACCAAACAATTGAAGACTTTGGCAAAGGTGATCAATCGGAGCCAAAAAATAGTGATCTCATTGATATGGATCCATCTCCTTCATCTTCAGTTGATGATGAAAATGGGGGAGATGTGCAGCCACCTATTGAAGAAGTGGAGGATGATACTAATCCTAATGAAGTTGAGCCAAAAATTGAGGAAGAGCATCCAACTCAAGAACCGCCACCACAACTTGAGTTGAGGAAATCTATAAGGGATCGACAACCTTCAAGAAAGTATCCTTCCAATGAATTTGTGTTGATTTCTGATGAAGGGGAGCCGGAGAGCTACCAAGAAGCAATTGAGCATGCAAAGAAAGGTGATTGGAAAAAGGCCATGGAAGAGGAGATGAACTCCTTACTTGAAAACCAGACTTATGATTTAGTGAAGTTGCCTAAAGGGAGGAAAATTCTGAAAAATAAGTGGGTTTTCAAATTGAAGAATGATAGGAAGAATCTGAGGTAAAAAGCACGTCTTGTTGTGAAAGGCTTTGGGCAAAAGAAAGGTATTGACTTTGACGAGATTTTCTCACCAGTTGTAAAGATGTCTTCTATTCGGGTTGTACTTGGCATAACTGCAAGTATGAACCTTGAAGTTGAGCAACTTGATGTGAAGATCGCATTTCTTTATGGTGATCTTGAAGAAGAAATTTACATGGAGCAACCGGAAGGTTTTGTAGAGAAAGGGAAAGAGAAATTTGTTTGCAAATTGAAGAAAAGTTTGTATGGCCTCAAGCAAGCTCCACGGCAATGGTACAAAAAATTTGACTCTTTCATGATGAATAATGGTTTTTCTAAAACCACTTCAGACCATTGTGTGTTTGTGAAAAATTTCCTGGATGGCAAATTTATTATTCTTTTGCTTTATGTTGATGACATGTTAATTGTGGGTCAAGATTCTACCATGATTAACAAGTTGAAATTGGAGTTGAGCAAGTCTTTTGCTATGAAAGATTTGGGACCGACAAAGCAAATACTTGGTATGAAAATTGTTCGTGATCGTAAAAAGGGGCTGATTTGGTTGTTTCAAGAGAGCTACATTGAGAAAGTTCTTGAGAGGTTCAACATGGATAAAGCAAAGCCGGTTGGTTGTCCACTTGCGGGTCACTTCAAACTTAGTTCGAATCAATGTCCTACAAGTGAGAAAGACAAAGAAGAGATGTTGAAGGTTCCTTATGCTTCAGCAGTTGGTTCATTGATGTATACCATGGTTTGTACAAGGCCGGATATTGCTCACGCCGTTGGTGTGGTGAGTCGGTTTCTCTCTAATCCGGGTAAAGAACATTGGGCAGCGGTAAAATGGATTCTAAGATATCTTCGAGGGACTTCGAAGGTGTGTTTGTGTTTTGGGGATGGTAAGCCAATGCTTGATGGGTTCACAGATTTTGACATGGCTGGTGATGTTGATTCTAGGAAATCTACTTCGGGGTATTTGATGACTTTTGCAGGGGGAGCTGTGGCATGGCAATCTAAATTACAAAAATGTGTTGCTCTCTCAACTACCGAAGTTGAATTTATTGCCATTACAGAAGCTTGCAAAGAAGAGCTATGGTTGAAGAAATTTTTGCAAGAGTTGGGTTTGAAGCAAGAAAAGTATGTGCTTTATTGTGATAGTCAAAGTGCTATTCACTTGAGTAAAAATTCTACTTTTCATTCGAGATCGAAACACATTGATGTGAGATACCATTGGATTCGTGATGTGTTAGATTCGAAATTGTTGCAACTCGAAAAGGTTCACACGGATGATAATATTTCGGATATGTTGACTAAGACTTTGTCGAGGGATAAACATTTGAAGTGTCGAACTTTGGCGGGTATGGTTGATGTCTCCACCTAAGTCGGTAGGGAGAGAATTGTTGGGTATACCTCCTTATTGGAGTGTAGGACCCAATTGGTTTTGGAAAAAGAGTTTTAATTTGGCTTGGTTTAGGTATAATATATTTTTATATATTATATTTATGGAGGCCCAATTCAATTTGGATACAATTAGGGTTTGATTACAAAACCCTAGATATACAATATATATTGTTCAATATTTGAGAGATATATATTGGGTTTTTCACCAAAAAGTGCGGTGGCTTACATTACTTTGGTAACAGTGCCGAAGATTGATATATTGGTTCAATTTCGATTTTTGAAGCTCGGTTTTGGGGCATCTTCGGTTGGTGTTTGGTTCGTTATTTTAGGTCTTCTACAACTCTGTTTCAGAAGGTATTGGTTCATCTATTTGGTGAGGTCTTTCCTTTTGGTTATTTGTGATTATTTGGAATTCACCTAAGGGTGGTTTGTGAGACCATTCGTGTCTTGTTTGTAATCGTTTGGAACTTATTTGGTTGATAGTGGAATCAGATTTCGATCCCGTGGACATACCTCACATTGAGGGAATCACGTAAAAATTCTTGTGTTGCTTTTGATTTAATTTTTCCGCATTAGTTTTTATTCCCATTGATTGATTTACTTGTGGGGAATCACATATTTTCCCTAACATTTTGTTGTTTTTCTTTTATTTATTTATTTATTTATTAATAACTTGATTTTTGCCTCTGGGTTTTGAGTTCAAGCCTTCGTCATTTGTTATGAATTTATAATTGTTTTTACTTCAAGATTTTGATCAATTGTAACTGAAGGAAAATTCAAGTTTTTTTTTGGAATTTTAGAGAGAGAGAGAGAGAGAGAGAGAATGAATGGATTTATGGGTTGTTGCAGCAGCAGTTGGAGCTGGGTATTTAGTATTTTGCAAAACTTGTTAGGGGAAAATGGGTTATCAGATGGGAATTCAATTCGCAGGCAATCCAAATCCCAATATTTGCTTCAGCAAATGCAGGACTAAAATAGCCCGTTCTGCGGATCAGTGTGAAAAGGATTGGGAGGAGATGTTTCTTTAGAGGGAGAACATGATGAATCAGTTTCAGATTGGACGTTTCGTGAATTGGACCGACATAGTGGTAGTTTGGCAGCTGGAAATGCATCTACAAGTGACAGTGATGCTAAAGTTTTGGCAAATGTAGAGAATCATGAGAATTACAATGTGCTTATGACAGAATTTTCCACCAGGATTCCAAGGAAAAGAAAATTTTCAGGACAATGCGATTGGAATTGGTGAAAAGAATGAGGGTTTTGATAATTTTGGTGATGCTTTACTGGGATTTGAGACCTATAGATTAGCAAAGAGCAAGCCTCTTAGAAGTAAAAGGTCTCGCGAGTTTTCTGTTAAACCATTGAACCCTTTAGAAAGTTACCTCCTTTGCTTTCGGCTATATAGAGCGAGCTCAAAAGGATGAGTTTGAGTTTAGTTCAGTTCCATCACCACTTACACCAACAGTGAGGCCATTGTTGGTTACTGATGGGAACCGAATAATTAGCAGAGATTTTAGTGATTCATTTGGTTATAACCTTAAGAACAAAGGTGATATTTCCTTAGAAGAGGATAATAATACAGTTTTGGAAAAGATTGACTATTTGAAAAAAGTTCTTCATGCAACCCAACGTATGTGGGCCTTGTATAATAAGTTCAAATTGTGTATGAGATTTATATAACCTTCGAGTACTTGCTTTTATTTTATTTTACCATTATCTTTTAATGGGTTCTGCTTGATGTTTCACAATTTCAGCTCTTGAGTTCACTCTGTGAATTCTATTGTTGATATAATACACATTTTGTGGTATGAATAATTGTGCTTTAGATAGAATATCAAGGAAATGCATATTTTAGCAACCTAATGAACGACGAGTTTGACATTGACCATGATGTTACCACTGAATCTCCTCAACAAGAGAGTCAATCTTTATCATTCTCTCCTGAAATTATTACTCAAACCACAAACATATCACAACGCAAAGGGAACTTCACCGTAGAGGAAGACATGATGCTCATATCTTCGTGGCTTAATATTAGCTTAGATCCAATTAGAGGAAATGAGCAAAAGTCAAAGGCATATTGGTTAAGAGTGTGGGAGAACTTCAACAAGTACAAAACCTTCTATTATGAATGAACTCAAACTTCTCTAATGAATCGGTGGTCGACTATTCAACTTGCCACAAATAAATTTTGTGGATGTTTTGCTCAAGTTGAACGGTTGAATCGAAGTGGTTCGACTGAAAAAGATAAGGTATTACTAGAATTTAATTTTGTACCTATAATGAATATATATTATTCATTACGTGATAGTGACTATTCTTTAATCTATTTTTCAGATTCGGGATGCGAAAAAATTGTACAAAGACTTGTATCAATCGAACTTTCCCTTTGAGCATTTTTGGAATGAATTGAGATCCCAACCAAAATGGATGGAAGATACAACAACGAAGAAGCAAAAAAGCACAAAAAATGCATCTTCGGCAATGTCTACCCCTTGTACACCAGATTCAATAAATTTAGGGGACAATAATAACTATGATGTTGTGGAAACACCAGCAGGAAGGAAGGCCGCAAAGAAAAACAAAGCTAAAGATGTTGGAAATAATGTTACAGAGTCGCCTTTTGTGAAGCTCTTAGGAGAGATAAAGGTAAAGAACGACATAACAAATGAGAAGAAAATAGAGATATTTGAGAAATCTTATCTTCAAGAGGAACGGAGGATTGAAAATGAGGAAAGGAGAGAGGAACGAAGGCTTGCATTGGAAGAAGGGAGAGAGGAAGAGAGAATCATGTCAATGGATACAAGTATGATGCCTCCATAGCAAGCACAATATATTCACCAACGTTAGATGCAAATCCTTGAAAAAAGGAATTAATTATTTCTATTTAGCTTTGAAACTATGTTTTTTTTTTTAATTTAAGTTTGATTGTATTTTATTTTTGGGTTTGCTGGCACATCTTGTATCAGTTGGGGTTGCTTTGCTGAGTTGTCATACTGTTGAAAATGGAGATATTTTGTGATGTTTTGGGATAGTTTCAGTTGGGGTTGCTGCTTGTTGTTGCTGATGGTTTGTAAAACATCTAAATTCATTACATCACTTTTATATGGCTTGTTACTAGCACATTTTGTATTGTTTTATTTAGAGTAAATATGATACAAGCTGTAATGATATATTGTTTTAGTATGGCTTGTTTTATTGTTTTATTGACAGAAAAAATTTATTCTAGGTATCACTAAAGATCATAGATTAAAAACAAATCACTAGTGATATATTATTGAAAGCACATAAAGTAGTACAAATATTTTTTGAAAACACACTCACTAAAGCATATAAACTAGTACATAAATCAACAAGAACCAACAAGTATTTCTCACAAGGAGTCTCCATGTAGTGTCCACAAGTGTTCGACCAAGTCATGTTTGAGTTTGGAGTGAGTTCCTCTATCTCTGATGCGATGATGATTTTGAATGAATTCAAAAAGTTCTAGTGTACGCTCATGAGACACTGGTGGAAGACTTTCACTAATTGTATCATAATTAAAAAATGAATGAAGTTGAGAAATATAGTTCAAATTGGTAAAAATGAAAGAGCAAATCCTTTTTATAAACAAAAATATATGATCGTTAGGAATATGTCCGTTAGAAAATATTACTGTTAGAGAATAATACCGTTTGAAAATATGACCGTTAAGATAATATCATTGTTTGAAAATATTTTTTTTATAAATGATTTAATTATATATTTTAACATCAATATATGCAGCATGTCATAAAAAGATTATTTATTTATTTATTAATGTTTATAATAGTTTTCTTTTAAAATTAGTTAAGTTAGTTTGATTGGTTAGCTAAAATAAAGAGTATGGTTGGAGTGTACACTAGCTAAACTAGTTAGGCAAAATAAAGAAGGTAGTTTTCTGTGTACTTTGAGGTGGCATTTTAGAGAGTATGGTTGGAGATGCTCTAACACGACGCCCACCCCTAGCTGTCACTGCCCAACTCTGCTATTGCCTTCTTGTTTATCGGTCATTGTCAAAAGTCAAAATTGAAGAGGACGAACACCCACAATAATAAGGGAGAAAGATTAAAAAAATAGTGGACCATTGTGAATGTTAAAAAAAAAAAAAATCTATTCTAGAAATTAGGGGAGAAGCTTTCAAACCCCTTTCTTGACAAAAAAACCCCATATCTGTAGAAGTGTTTTTCATCTCACTGAAAATCTCTAAAAAGTTGTCAAAAATCACCAGAGTGAAACCTAGCCCCTTTGTTGGGTCATTTTTTTTGTATCAAAAGATATGAAATGTGAAAAACCCAAGCAAATGGAGCATAAATGTGAAATAGGAACTCATATTTTGTTGTTATAGTTTTTGTAAATGTGAAAAACCCAAACAAATGGGGGCATAAATGTAAAATAGGAACTTAGGTTGCGTTCGATTTGGGATTTGTGTTGGAATTTGTAGAGGAAGAAAAAAAAAATGTGAAATAGGGTTGTGCTTGATAAAAAAAATGATTTGTGTTGGAATTTGTAAAAGAAGAAAAAGCAAATGAATTTAAAATTTCAAAAAAAAAAAAAAAAAAAAAGATCACTGGTTAATTTGTAGGGTAAAGAATTTAGCCCATATAATAATTATTTAAATTTAAGGGTTTGTTTGGGAATAATTTTTTTAACTTTATTTTTTGATTTAAAAGTCAAAAAGTCACTAAAAAAAATTAAAAAGCCAACAACTTATATCAAAAAGTCAAAGATTTCATTTTCTTTACACTTTTTGCACATTTTTTTTGTAAAAACTAAAAAGTCATTCCAAACATATTAATTGTTTTTGCCTCATTTTTTAACCAAAAAAATCAAAAAGTTATTAAGTCTTCGTTTGGAATGTGGGTTGACTTTTTGACTTTTTAACTATTTTAGCCTATGGCTAAAAAGCTTCGTTTGTGATAGACTTTTTGACTTTTTTGATTTTTGTGAAAGAAAAAATAAAATGATTTATGATTTATGATTTATGATTTTGATGTGATGTTTTGTTTTGTTTTATTGGGCTAAGAAACCTATTTTGTCTTTTTGTAACTATTTTAACCCAAACATGACATGCCAAACAAAGTCTAAAATAGTCTGTTCCCAAATGAGGTTTGGTTAAATTAGTTTTGTTTAGGAAAAACTTTTTAGTTTTTTGACTTTTTTTTTATGAAGGAAAAAGTGAAATGATTATAATTTGAATGTGATATTTTGTCTTATTAATTTATTTAATCTATTTTATCTTATTGTGTTTTTTTAATCCTAACTCATTTCCAACCATATTGCTTTTTAATCCTAACTCATTTCTAACCATGTTGCTAAACAACAACTAAGTCATTTACAAAATTCAATGATTTTGGTTCATTTAACAAATGTTACAATGCAAAGGGGATTTCTTTTTTAGGGTCTCTAATATTAAGATTTTATAGCATAAAGGATATCCAATATTTTAATAATGTCTAAGGTCCTTCAAATTGATCCAGAGAAATTCTCTAGACTTCATAGAGAAATTCTCTAGACTTCACAGAGAAATTCTCTCTAGAGAAATTCTTAGACTCTCAGAATTTCTCTAGACTTTTCAAAGAAATTCTCCCAAACCCAGAAAAATTCTATCAAAACCAAAGAAATTCCCAGAGAAAGAAATTCCCAGAGAAACATTTCCAGAGAAATTCTCTCAAATTCAGAGAAATTCTCTCCAAAATTAGAGAAATTTCATTTTCTGTGATTTCCAATGACAGCTCTTTACTCATCTTTCAGACCCACTTCATCATTTTTCATCACGGACCTTCAACCTAATAATATTCAAATTTTAAGTTTCTTCCTATTTCACACATTTTCTCAGCAACCAAATATGCAACCACTGATACAAAGTCTAGAGAAATTCTTCCCAAAATTTCTCTGGACTTTCTAGAGAAATTCTCTCAATACTAGAGAAATTCCCAGACAAACTTTTCCAAAGAAATTCTCTCAATCCCAGAGAAATTCTCTCCAAAATCAGAGAAATTCCATTTTTCTGTGATTTCCAACGTCTCTCAGAACCGCTTCATCTTCTTTATCATCTTCATCACACTTTCAATCTAATAATATTCAAATTTTAAGTTTCTTTCCGTTTCACACATTTTCTCAGCAACCAAACACGTAACCATTGATACAATAAAGCATAAAGAACCCAATTATGCAATTTTCACAATAACCATCATCATCATAATATAAAATAGCACTTAAATTCATCAATCTTCATAGTTACATATACATATATATGTGTGTATAATTCACTTGAAAATATGGTGGAGGAAGGATGAGGATTGGTGGACTTAAAGTTGGGGATCAAACAAAATCGCTGCTAATTCGCTCGCTGGAAGGGTCATCGTCGGAGGAAGAACCTAACAGGTGGTGTAGCTCGCTTTTCGTGTTCCTTTTGGAAGATGACTAGCCCTACAGTTCGGACTCCCATGATTCTGAATCTGATTTCACAAAGTGCAATGTGAAATAGTGAAAACACAAAAGAGTCCAAATCCAGCAATTCTTTTGGAAAAATCAATGTTTGAGTTAAATGTAAAAAATGGACTTCTTTGCTAGATTTTAGAGTCTCCACCTAAATATTTTTGAAAAATTTAGGAAACCTGAAACTCGTGCCAAAGGCCACTGATCTGTCATCACCAAAGTGTCTCAGCTTGGGAACGTAGCTACGAAAGGAGAAGGTCATGAATTGAGCACTCTACTTTTCTGATTAAAGATTGGCCTTTACTAATCATGATGTAATTTTTATTTACATTATATGCTCTTATTTCAGTTTTATTAGCTATTTTTACTATGTGACGCACACAAGTATAGACTAATTTGCAAGAATTGGAACATTTGATTTCATGTTTGTATTTTGAAAAGAGTTTGTGAATATGCTACTTGAAAAAGTGGGCTTTAAAAATGTACATTAATCAAACTATCTCAATTCAAGCAACTAGCCTTCATCCACAGTCATTCAAACAGTTATATCATTTAAGCAATTAGCCTCATGCAAGTATACTTGGCATGGCAACACGAACATTCAATGCGAGATGCTAAAACTTAAAGTTGCTCACCTAGTACTCCAAACCAAAACAAAGCAAAATAATTAGAAAAATATGCATGCTCCTAATTAATGCAATATGACTAAATGCAACGCACACATTATGTAATTTATAGGCTCGGCTATGAGTATGGCATATGATTCCATTCAAGACATGCGATAAAGTATGTATTCAAGCAATGAATTTAAATATTGATATTGGGTTAGTATGATGAGCAGAACCTTGGATGCATGCAAGACAATGGATGCAAAGCATAAGAATGCTAAGTTTAAAAAATGATGTTCTATACTAACCATTGTAAGCAAGTAAGTAAAAAGGAGAAAGACTTGGAAGACATACAACTTATTACGTATTGGCCTTCATGCAAGAGGGTGCGAATCAAAGTTCGAAAGTCTGAATTAAACTAATTATTACAAAACTGAGGCCCCGTTTGGAGACTAACTAAATTAGCCAATTAGCCAAAAAGTTACTAAATTAGCCAAAAAGCCAACCACTCATACCAAAAAGTCAAAGATTCTATTTTCTCTCTACTTTTTGCACATCTTTTCGTAATTAGCCAAAAAGTCATCCCAAACATACAAGTTTTTTTTTACCTACCTTTTTAGTCAAATAACCAAAAAGTTACTAAATTAGCCTGTTCCCAAACGAGGCCTGAATGAATAAATTAAAAAATTAACTAACTAGCTACTCTATTACAACAAGGATAATAATGAGAAATAAACTAGCTATCTAAGTTAATTAGCAATGACAATTACAAATAAACAATAATAATAATTACAATACTAATAATTAACAAGACTAATTATAACAATGATAATAATAATAATTACAACAATACTTGGAGCATTAATCTATAACATTGATGTAAGCAATGATACACAAGGGTTGCATGCATAGTGTCCAAAAACAGCTCTGTTTGCCTAGGCCTGCTCTATTTCACCTTCAGCCACTGCCTTCTGTTTTCTGTAAAACATAATGCTGACCAAACATTGATGGTTGGCCGTGCCACAATGAGGCCCGGCCGGGCCTAAATAAGGCCGGCCGTGCCTTAGTTTTATGTAAAATCCTGTTTTGTGCTCTGAAGTGAAAACAGTGTAGACATGGTTATTCTGATCTCTGTTTGTCCCTTCTACTCTTCTCTTTCATGGTAAGCCTCAAGAGAAGAACGAAGTCATTTCTAAAACCATTAATGAGCAAATTGATTGCTTGATAAGTTAGGGCATGATTTTGGACAAAAATTAATGAATGCAATGAATCAATAACCACCACTCCCTTCTATCATAGAGTAAGCTCAAAGAGGGAGGTAGGAACACTTCAAGGCTCATCAAAACATCATGAATTGATGTAAGACAACCCTTGACACAATAGACTCGGCATAACGTCCGGCCGAATCCAACCAATATAACTCATTTTTTTTTGTGTGGATTGGTTCATTTTAGCAATTTTTAGACCTTTCCATTTTTTAGTCGGCCAAGTTTGGGAAGACTAAATAAGTGCACTTTTTGACTTTTATTGTATTATGTATAGAAAAAGTAGAGAGGAGATGTTGATTGATGTGACCCAAAAAAGATAAAAAGATAAAATAAGTGTACTTATTTTGTTTAGCCAAACTTGGTCCCTCATGCCTAACCATCAACTGGTTGAAATAACTCTCAAACAAGAAGAAAAAAAGAAAAGGGGGAGATTGCAGACATGATTGCCAAGTTGATTATTAAAATGGAACTCTTTGCATGAAAACTAAGTCAATAAAGCTATCAACTCAAATGACTCGGTCTCTAAGGCCTAAACAACCGAAGCCATGATGACTTACAACACAACAAGTATGATATTCAAAGCATAAACTATTTAAATGAATTAAACAGTCCATAATAGCCCCTAAAATGTACAAAAATAGTTGCTAAAAGCAAGAGAAAGTAAGTAAAAAGAGTAGAAAAAAAGCTACAGAACAAAGCCTATGGAGGGGTGGCTAACCCCTTCACTTTTTGTAATTTTAAATCACATGTTTCGGTCCCAAAACAGTCCAAGAACAGTCCCAAAACAGCCCAAAAAAAGTGGCTACAATTGTGTTTAAAGAGCACAAAAAGATAGACAAAAGTAAGAGATATAAAGCTAGTAAGCAAAATCATGGAGAGGTGACTATTCCTCCACTTTTGAGACTTTTAAACCATATTTTTCAGCTTTTTTAAATTCTGAAAATCAGTGTAAAGACCAAAGAAAAGAGTGGGAAAACAAGGGGTATGAACTATGGAATAAGGTGCAAGAAAGGTTGTTAAACCTCTCTACCTTTGATAGCCCTTTAACCCTTCAGCACTTGGAATGGATCTAAAACAATGTATAAACATAAGAAAAAGATAGAAATGAAAGCAAGGAAAAAGGTGACAAGCTTATACCTCTTGAAAAGAGAAAACTTTGGTTAAACAAACTTGATTCCAAAGCACCCTTAAGTTTATGAAATATGGTTTGAAACTCTAGTAAAAAGCTTCAAGAACAAGATCCAATGGTGTATGTATTGTGCATGTATAGTTAAAAAGAGGTTTGAAGATCAAAGGAGTAAAGAAGATGGTATGAGGTCTATTTCGCTCTTCAAAGCTTTTGGAAAATTTTCTAAACTTGAATTCTGAAGGAAGATGTCCTATTTATAGAATTTGAGCCAAAATGGTTAAAAATATCTTCAAACAAAGATATTTGTTCAATTCCCATCAGCTGTTTGTCTTGCGCCATTGAGACCTGGCCGGGCCCCAAAACCCACGACCAGGCCTAAAAATGCATGGCTGGGCCTAAAAAGCAAGTCTGGAAAAGTTTTCATTAAGGCCCGGTCGGGCCTCAATGAGGCACAACCAGTTCTAAATGGACCTGGCCAGGTCCAAAAATCTACATTTCAGGCCCGACTTCAAACGAGCATACCTGCCTCATCCGGACTTGGTTTTAGGTGATTCTTGAGTCTAAATTGAAGCCACAGAAGTCTACTTTCCAATGGTGGTGGCCTAACATCTAAATTCTAAGTGTGCAAAGAGATATACTTAGTTTAGTGATGGTTGCTCATTCTTTCTGAATGGTTTGATGCTCAATTTCTTCCTAAACTAGTTTTCTTCCCTTCCCTCCTATTTTCTTCAACTCCAAACCTATAAATAAGATGTTTTAAAGATTTTTTTTCAAAGAGTTCACCTCCCTTTCATTTATTTCCACTTTGACCTTACTCGGTTTACCGAAAAGTGTAATATTTTAAACGAAATGCGAGCCTTGGAACATCGTGGAAGCATTTGGAAAAAATATTTTGAAAGGAGGGTTGTAAGGTCTAAAATAGTTTAGCCAAAATGAGGTTCAAGGTTTGGAATTAGAGCTTGAATCCAAATTTCTTCGCTGAGAATTCAAAAGATTGCACAGTGTAACTTTTATCATCAGGTGTTTGGAATAAAGAGCCCAAGTCTTAAGGGCCAACTCGAATAGGGCTCCGGCCTCTCAGACCCATTTCATCTTCTTCATCATCTTCATCATAGAGCTTCACTTCGTTTGCCTATGCAAAGAAAGATTAAAACCGCCAAAAATGAAAGTTTCCGGCGAGAAGAGCAGAGATCGAAGACGAGCATGGGCATGGCGGTGGTAGTGAGAATGAGGATGATCTGGAAGATCAAGAGTGTTGCTTTAGAGAGAGAACATTTTAGAAAGAGACAGAGATGCAGAGATGAGAGAGAGAGAGATGAGAAAAGGTGAATTTAGCAAAGGAAGAGAGTTTAGAGTGAGAGAGAGAGAGAGAAAAAAAAAGGTTTGATTTGAGAAACTTCTCTGTGATATATGAGTGTGGGGGTTAAAGGATCTTAGACATCATAAAATAATATTATGGATCTCTTTCATTACTAAATATGGGAGAGGGACCTTAGACTAATTTTCTCCAATGCAAACCCTTCAAAAAAAGCACGCGCACACACACACACACACACACACACACACACACACACACACACACATATATATATATATACTTATAATTTATTATATAATTAACTAATATTAAATTTCAAAATAATATTATTTATTTTTAATAATTAAAATTTTATTACAAAGCATCAAGAAGATGCCAAAAAATAAGAAAACCAACCCCACAAACATGAGACCTAACCAATTAAATTATCAATAAAATATAAAAATACAAATAAATTAGGATCCACCTTTCCAAACACCCAATGTGCAAAACACTCAAAAATCGAGATTCTAAAAGAGCAAGCAGCTGAGCAGTTCCTTGAAAAGTTTGATGATTCCTCTAACCAAATCGTCCACATCAAACATAAAAGAGCTAATGCCCAAGCTCTCCACCACCTCTTTCCAACTCGAGCCCTCTCCCAAACAACGAAGAACATCCATGACCCACTGTGGCAGAACCCACACCACTCCAAACAAAGAAAAAACAAGCGCCCATAAATGAGAAGCAACTAGACAATGAATAAGAAAATGGTTCACCATCTCCGCATCTGTACAACACATACAACACCAATTAACCAAGATATGATACCGTCAGATCAAATTATCAATAGCCAAAATTCTACCAAAAGCAACCATCCAGACAAAGAAAGCCACATTGGACGGAACACCAGTCATCCACACACGATGCCAAGGAAACCCCCCCTCCTACCACCCCCACAAAGTCCTATAAAAATGACGAGACTGAAAAAATAATAGGGCACATTACAAAAAAAAAAAACCTCCATGGTTTCGTGTGTTTTTCAAACTAAACCCCAATATTTCAATTTCATAAATTTAAACGTTGAACTTTCTTTTGTGTCATAATTTTCTCTCCCAATCCATCTCTGTCCATCTCAGTTACTTTTTTTGAACAAATCTCATTACTTCAATTTCACCTTCATTCTTGCTTTTCTCTTTTTAGTTTGATTGTTTCTACAAACCCCAAAAAAAACCCATCTTTCTTTATCTTTTTTTTGATCCTCAAGAACAAAAAATGATGAAACTAAGCAAACCCAGATCATAATTCATCCTCTATCAAATGGGTTCTTTTAGAACCTGTAACTAATTAGGAATCACCTGCAATTCATCTTCTGGTAGGGTTGTGAAATTGGAACTCTTAGGGAGGAGATTGATGGGCAAACTCGAATCAAAATTTTCCAAAAGCCCACACACATTCTCTCTATACAATGTATACACATATATAGATATAGATATACATTATACATACAATGCTCTATCTCTACAACAATGGTCGCCACAACCACTCTATAACGCCCCAAAAATTTTGACATAAAGATAAGTCTAATTAATTCAACCAATTACACTAACTTCAACTCAAATGATCAGATCTCTATATTAGTATTCATATATGAGAGATTTATAAAAAAGGGTCCACATGCGATACATATTCAAACTTCTTAAAGGGTGAATCCATAGCATGTGTGACGATTAAGTAAAACAAAAGATATAAACAACAAATAAATAGATACCCAAAGGTTACAAGTTTCAAGGCTTAAGGCCGGTTATACAAAAGATGGTTATCCCAAAACTCATACAATTAAAGCCCTTGGCTTGTCAAAATGTATGACAAAACATAAAAGAGTCTCATGCTCTCAAAACATATTTCCTTGCCTTTAGCTAAGCAGGATCACTACATCTTTTCTTGCGCAAATCCACTAGGAGTGAGCACAAAACCTAGTAAGAAGATCTTAATAAAGTATATATGTTTAAGCAGTCATACTCACATGAATGCAATACCTTACCATGTTCCAAAATCACAAGTTCTATTCCTTTAAAAAAAAAAAAAAATCATATGTAGCGATCTTTTAAAGGCAATTCATTATCTCGATAAATTTCAAAATTTAAATACTAGGTGGTAAATACGATTTAGGTAATCCCTAGGCTAGTGTCTGCAAGTGAGCATAACAAGCACTACCAATCCCCTACTTTACCGATTCCTACCTGGAAGGCACGTGGTATCTCCTCCGCATGTGTTTTTGGTCTTTCACCCTAGATGCTCAGGCCAATTTAAACAATATCATCTACACCCCTTATCCGGACATACCAAATGTATTTACCCCAGAAACATTTCAAGATTTTTAATTATTTTCTTAAGAAAAAAATTAATTCCCAAGGCATAGCTATAATAAATGATATTCAAAGTTATGCAAAATGAATGAAATGAGATGCAATTATAAAGTCTCGTCGCTACATTCTACAATTCTCAACATTTGCTCAAATCATAACCAAAAATATATATCCATATGATATATGATATCATTTCATATTCACAGTCAATGTTCACTTTTCTTTCATAGTCTAAGTATATACAAAATCATGCTATCATATAAATTTCTTAACACAAAGTTTGTCCATCCTATGGATATCTCAATCCAACAACAACAAAAGAAATTTTATCATTCTTTTCTAAGAAAAGTCCAACAACTTCATAATTATTTCATAAAAATCTAATTTTTCATAATTTTTCCCAAACCTAGGGCTTGAGCAAAAGAGAGGTTTTCTTTTATTTTCAAGGCATTTTTCCTGCATAGGCCAAAGAGGTTCACAAGTTCATAAAACCATTTTATTTGAACTTTATCATGATAAAATCCATTTTTCAACATTTATAAAATCTCACATTTCAAATCTCAAACTCTCTATACAAAATCTTAGCAAAGATAAAGAAGACATACTAAAACCATATATATAACTCAAAGAGGCTTCCTATCTCAAGTTTTAGGAAGAAAGGATGAGAAAAGTTTCAAAATCGCTAGCATCAAAATTTGATGTCCACTACACACCACCTAGCCCTTGACAAGCACTCCAATATTAATGAAGGTACTAGGGTCAAAATCCCAATGGACTAAGAAAGATCATGGAATTAATGAGGTTGGTAAGTGTTTTCTAGAGAGAGATGAGAGAAAATAGAGAAAATGAAATGTAGAGAGAGAGAGAGAGAGCGAGAGAGAGAGAGAGAGAAATGAAAAGTGAAGGAGAAGAGTGTAAGGACTCAACTTTTAAGTAATTGAACACATTTTTCGAAGTTGATTGCGAATAGACCGCTCAAGCAATGAATTCAAATTCTCAGTAAACAAATGACTCAAGCAGTTAAACCTTCGCTCGAGTAGTGAAAGCATACTCCTAGTATTTCAGATTTCAGTTGAAGGCTCTAGTAGGATGAAGTTACCGCTCAAGCGACGAAAGTACCGCTCGAGTAGTCTCAACTCAAAAGTGAGACAAGACAACCTTAAAGCATTCACACTATTCCTAGATTCACTCCAACATTCAATGATGCAAAATGACACCTCAGAACATATTAGAATGTATATGAACAACCACAAGGAAAAGAATAAGTAACAGCACGAGACTCAAAAGGCTTAAAGATGACAAGGACAATTAAAAGAGACAGAAATTACAAATACTCAAATTACATTAAAAGGACTCGAGTCATCACACTCACGAACCATGTCAACCCTACTACTCTTCTCTTCCAAACCTCTCTCTCTCTCTCTCTCTCTCTCTCTCTCTCTCTCTCACTTCTCCTCCTCGCCTAAACTCCCTCAAATTCTTCACTACCAAAATCTCCGCTGCCATCTCTGTTGGCGACAAGTTCCCTGAATCTACCCTCTCCTACTTCAGTGCTACAGATGAACTCCAAACCCTAACCATCTTTGTGATGACCCCACCATGTATAATAATTAGTATTTAATTAATTAAGTAGATTTGAATTTTAATTGTTGATTATTCTAATTTAGTTTGGGATTTATGAAAATTATGGGACTGATTCGTATGATTCTATTAAAGATTTAGCTTGGAATTAGTAATTGAAAGTCTAAATGGCTCAAGAGAGTATAATTGGTGAATTGAATTATTTTAATTTCAAATATCGGACCATATGGGAGTTTAATTAAATATTTGATTCGGATTAGTAAAATTGAGATTTATTAAGTGAGTCTGAATTGGAGTTGATTAAGTCATGAGAATTGAGACTTAAGATTATTATGAATTAAATTTCTTTATGAGATGTTCAATTGAATATGCAATTTATTGACGAAGATTTTAAAGTTTAATCTGAAATCGAAGACCCGAATGATTTAAGAAATCAAAATTGAGGATGAAAATAAGTTTAATTTAATATTTGGAACCTTTTGGGAGTTTGATTAAAAATCTGATTCAGAATGATAAATTTTAATATAATTAATTGGGCCCTAAAGGAAGTCAAATTAGACAAATTAAATTATGTGGGATTTATGATTAGTTATGATAAATTTAATTATGTGTTAATCAAGATTTATTAAGAATAAGTGTTATTTAATTAAATTAATCTTAACCATAAATTAAATTGTAGAATGATTTAGAGTTTGAGGATATATGTGGGTGTGTGTGCTGAGAAATCTGGGTGTGCAGAGAAATTGTGTGTGTGTGTGCATACGAGTGTTGTGCTGGAGGCTTCAATAAGTGTGCACATATGCATTGTGAAGAGAGGAGTGTGTGTATATGAGGAGGGAGAGAGAGAGAGAGAGAGAGAGAGAGAGAGTTCATATCTTAGAACTCATGTGCTGGAAATGGTGAAGAAAGACTAAGGAAAAGCTTGGAAAAAGTGAAGAATTGAAGAGAGACTCAAGGAATTGTGAAGAAACTCATCAATTTGAAGGTTTTGGGTAAGAAAGCTCAAATCTTGTAGATAAATCATCTAGAAGCTGAAATTAAGAGGTAATTAGATTCAATTGCATGCAATGAAAAATAAATTAGCAAAAAAATGAGTTAGGTTCATGATTATGGAAATTAACTTAAAAATTAATTATTCTGGGTTTGATTTTGAATATCTTATATGAATTTAAGTTTTATTTTTACATGCATGAAATTTGGAGAAATTAAAGAATTAATTCATGAACATGGTTAAGATCAATCAATATGGAAATAATTTTAAGAATTCTTCAATTGAGCTTGGGTTTGGACACCTTGATATATATGAGATGTAAATTTACACGCACAATGAAGTTTTTAAGAATTGAACCATGCAAGTTTATTATGCATTTGATTTTGAAGAAAAAGTTTTGAAAACATTGAGTTCATGAAAAGAGTTTAATCATGGAGTTAAATGAGGTTTTGATTTTTTTTTGAAACCTAAAAATTGGTTTGATTTTAATCTCTAATATATGCATGAAATGTAATTTAAGAGTTTTATTTAATTTAAACATGTTTTGGAATATATTAAATTAGTTAGTTTTATTTGAATTACATATATGCAATGTTTGCTAGGAAAATTGACAAGAAAATGAAGAATTGGAGCTAAGATCAAGCTTATGAAGTTTAATTAGAAATTAATTATTTTGGATTTGATTTTGGAAGTTGTTATTAAATTAAGCTCCATAAATTATATGCAATTTTATTGTGCATTTGATTTTAAAAAGGAATTTTAGGATCATGAGTTCATGGGCTTTGATTCAAATATTGTGTTTCAAGAATTTGAGCAAATAATTTATAAATAAATAAGTGTTTATGTTTTCTAAAGTATTTTCAAAGTCTTGATCAAGATTAGTATGTGTTTAAAGATTGAAAATGCATTTTGAATCTATTTTAAGAAATTTAGAATTATGGAATTTTACAGACCGCTCGAGCGGACTAATTACTGCTCGAGCACACATTGAAGACTTCCAGTACTTTTATAGTCTTTTACAGATTGCTCGAGCGACTAAAGGTTCGCTTGAGCGAACAACTATTTTTAGCACATTTTAGAAAATTGCATTTAGTTCATATTTTTATTCTCATCTTTTTTCAAAGTATTGTAGACATGATTTATGACTCAATAAAGATTAATAAGCCAACAATCAACATTAATTAGTTGATTAAAGAATAAGTCATTAACTTAGTAGTAATTGATTAAGAAGCCAAGTAACAATTGGTTTATTCAGAAAAGTATGATTTAGTAATGAAAGAATATGTGAAATGAGAACCCGATTCATTTGACTAAAGAAACAATAAGCGTAGTAGACCTTCGGATTATTTAGATAGAAGACAAGAAAAGTCAAGTTTGATTGAGGAAGTAATATTGTGTTTCAATGTGTATATGTTATGTGTTTGTGTAAGTCATGCGCTATTGTTTGCCTGATCTGTCTGATCTACTTCTGCAGTTATCTGTGAGTAATAACACTGTAAAGTTATGTTTAACTTTAATTATTTTTTGATGATATGAAATGATAAGTTTTCTAAAATGCTAAGTTTTGTATGAATGAATAATTATCCAAGTTTTTGAAATGTACTCTTGACATCCATAGTATCATGTGATGTTTTTGCGTCTCTTTATGGGTCATCAGGTCCCTTTATGGGTCATTTGGAATGCCTTTATGGGTCATCGGAATGCTTTTATGGCTGTCCCTTTATGGGTCATTGGAAACGTCTCTGTGTACATGAGTCATCGGAATGTTTTTATGGTCGTCCCTTCATTGGTCATCGGAATGCCTTCATGGCCGTCCTTTTATGGGTTATTGGATTTGCTGACGCTAATGGATGTACCATGTATGATTATGTGAAATGTATAAACTTGAATATGAATATAAATATGTATATGAATCTATTTCTAATTTGCAAATCAGAATATGCATAAGACTCTATTTTTGATACGAACATGATTATATGTCTGATTTGATAAGAGAACCAATCACCCAGTAATGCCGTAATTAGCTGTGCTCTATGCTTGGAAATACTTGCCATCATCAATCTCACTATCCTTGGTGGCAATGCAAACCTTGTGCTCATCATCCTTAGAATCACCATCAGTAAGCACCATCGGCCTTATAACCACCCTAATCGTCTTGAGAATTAGCATTAGCACCATCCACCTTGAGCTTGAATTGAGCCATCTTGAAGCTATGCTTGTATCAAAGATTTGAGTGGTGATTTGTGGAGGGAAAACAAAAGGTAAGGGAAAAGCGGAAAAAATTTAACTTCTATCTTATTCACTTTTCGCTTTCCTATTCTTTTCCGTCCACATATCCCTCTTCAAATCCTTGATCCAAACACAACCAACTAGCTGCTCCATGTGCTCCCAACCTTTGTGCCTCTAATGAATAGAATATCTAAAAGGTCTGAGAGCTCCTAAGTTTGCCATGATGGACGAAACAATACAATTAAAAAAATAGCACAAGCATCAATGGGAAGCAATCAGGGCTGCTGAAATGGTATACTGACATTTTCTGGGTCAGTTGAATTCTTATCAACTTCACCACGAGCCTTAGCTGTAGCTGAATTCTGCCCTTGATGATGCCCTCTAGCTTGAGACTGAAAATAAAGTTCAAGAAAAAGGACATGCAAGAGCGTATAAAAGATATAACAAGGAAAAGAATGAGAACTAGTCCAATGAACCAAGATTTACTAACTTCTCTTGAAGCATTAAGCACTTAGCAACAACAACATCACAAGCCTTTTCCATATCCTTATACTCCGATTGAGGGATAAGCATCATGTTTGGATGGTGGATCCCCTAAAAATTCAAATAGGAAATATAAAGAGACTACCAAAGTAGATTTTGATGTCAAGGAGTTGAGACAGAGGATAGCTCACCAACTAATGTGTTAGGACCTTGCTTGCGACAGTGACTCCGACTAGAAACCGACTCACATCCACAATCCTCCCAATGGAAAAAGCCGTAAACCATGATGCATAGTCCACTTTCTCATTCGTGATGAGATTGTCAGCGAATGTCCCTAAGAGGGGAGTTTACACCAAGCAAATGGGCCGAGCTAGTTGTGACTTGGGCCTTGCCGTTGGATTACACGACCGAGTTGGTATAGCCAAGGGCAATTTGGTCGAGGCTCTAGATCACGCGGCTGAGTTAGCCCAAGGTCCGGAAGTTGGACTAGGTTAGTTGTTCGGCATGGATCATTAACTGAGCTAGGTGAAGCGATGGTCCAAAGCTGAGCAAGGCTAACGAGGACAAATGGGTATGGCTGAAAAAGTCGGCTAGATGCCTCAGATTTTGGTCGGTTGAGAGTAATGTGATTCCAAAGGACAGACTGTAGTTCCATGTAGTAAGTAACTCGGTAGGATTTGCTACGTGGCCGAATCGGAATGTAAGGAGGGAAATCCACTAAAATTGTGCATCAATACTGTTTGGCAATTTGGCCAAATATTGTTTGGCAGTATTAACGCGTACACGTGTAAGAAATAGAGAGGGCAGTATAGCTACATGTCCAGAAAAGGACGAGCATAATGGTGCACGCAGAAGCTATTTAAATTATGAGGCGCCTTCATATAATAGGTCTGTAATTTTGGTTATCAAGGCTCTTTTGTCTTCCTTCTCTTTCTCTTTCCAAAAGGGTGCTAACTTGATCGTTGGAGGGGCTTTCCAGCATCACACCCGCCGGGCAGCTCATCGTTGTTGTGTTCTCAGGTTATTCAGAGTGAAGTAAAGCTTGGACACGAGGAGTATGGACAGCGATGAATATTTGCTTCCCGTACAATTGGCGCCGTTTGTGGGAATTTGACAGACAAAACCTTGTCCTCCAAGCTTTTCCGGTTATCTTTTATGGCAAACAACGACGACATTTCGGTGTCTGTCATTGACGGTATCACGCCAGAGTCCATTCGACGCAGAGATGACCTGTCCACCATTCCGACGGCGGCTGGCTTGGAGACCTCTGTGCGAGGACTTCCTAGAGATGCGTGAGACAAGCGCGCAAGGAGTTCTAGGCACTTTGTTAGCCCAGAAGAGCATTGCCGATAGCGAGACTCACAGACTCAGCACCTGGAAGACAAACTGAGAGACCAAGATACCATCATCAAGAAGATGACGATGGAGATGGAGGCCATGAAATGCTAGATGAAGGGAAAAGGCGTCGCTGGAGTGGGGAACCATAGTGAGCACGTTAATTCTCACCGTTTCGGTAGTCAGAATAGACACCGCACCCCTTCATTTTCCGTCACGAGAAGCTTTAGAGTTGGAGACTACGACATGCCGGCGGCGACATCTCGTACACAGGACAACAGTTACCACCCTTTATTTCTGACGACAACATCGGGATATTCATGCTCTGATCGTTTGAAAGACCTGAGGGATGTGTTGGAGGAGCACGCTCACCGGGGGAAAGCGTAGAGGGTGCCTGCACTATAGTGGCTGGCCCCTAGAGGGTGAGCTAGTGAAGAGGTCTCTATGCCACCACTACGTTTGACGGCACACATACCACCAGACAAAGAGTTGGCAAGGCTGAGCACCACCATTTTTTTCGTAGAGATCGAGAACACATCGCTCCCCCTGGGTACCATCAGCCAAAGTTCACACTCTATGACGGAAAGACCGATTCGTACACGTACGTAAGCCACTTTCGACAGGTTATGGTAGGGCATAAGCAAAATGATGCACTAATGTGCCTTATTTTTCCATCAAGTTTGGGCGAGTTGGGCTTGAAATGGTTTGAGAGGCTTCTCGAGGAAAGTTTCAAGAGGTGGTAGCAATTGGTGGAGGCATTCGTGACACGATTCAAGACCAACACCAAAACACCCAAAGAAGTCAACCACCTTTTGGGAATCAAGATAGAAACATGTGACTCCTTAAAGGCGTACAATGCCAAGTATTAAGAGACATTCAATGAGATTCTTGATTGCTCGATGAACCTAGCAATCACCCAGTATACGCGCGGTCTTCCAGTCAGACATAGACTGAGAGACTCGTTCACAATGAATCAACTGTTAGCCATGGAACTGCTCACGCAACACATTAATGAGCACATTCGAGTTGAAAACGATGTAGCTGCAGTTATTGTGAAGGCAAGTTTGGTAGTAGAGGACAAGAGAGTAGCGGAAAAGATTCAAGCAGTCAGACAAGAGGATGGCCGTGCAAACAACCATGGAAGAGATCTACGAAGTGTGGTTTTGGAAGATGTCAGTAAGAAGGATGAGGAAAAAGGGCATAAAACTTGCAAAATATAAATGGCCGATCTATTTCTAGAACGCCGAATACTGCCAATATGAAGTTTTATTATTAGTTTTACTTTTGTAACCCTTTTTACTATTGACGTAATGAAACAAGTAGATTATTTTTTGAGAAGTGTTGTATTTCATCCCACCAAGCAGATTTAGCGCGGTCCAAGGGGCAATTGATGATCATTTTGACGGAAAGATAAAAATTCCTTACCGATGGATTTTACTTAGTGAGAGGTTTGTTGATGGTTTTGATCAACTTTGAAATTCCTTGCCGGGAAAATTTTGCTCGACAATAGGTTTGTTGATGGTTTTGATCAACTTTAGAATTCCTTGTCGAGCTAATTTTACTCACCAAGAAGTATTGTCGAGCTGATTTTGCTTGCTAGGAAGCAAGTTGCTGAGCTGATCTTGCTCGCCAACTTTGGAGTTCCTTGCTGAGCTGATTTTGCTCGCCAAGAAGCAAGTTACCAAGCTGACTTTCCTCGTCAACTTTGAAGGTCCTTGCTGATCTGCTTTGCTTACCAAGAAGCAAGTTATCGAGCTGACCTCCCTCGTCAACTTTGGAGTTCTTTGCCGAACTGATTTTGCTCGCCAAGAAGCAAGTTGCCGAGCTAACTTTGCTTGCCAACTTTGGAGTTCCTTGCCGAGCTGATTTTGCTCACCAAGAAGCAAGTTGTCGAGCTGACTTTGCTTGCCAACTTTGAAGTTTCTTGTCGAGATGATTTTGCTCGCCAAGAAGCAAGTTGCCAAGTTGACTTTTCTCGCCAACTTTGAAGGTCGTGGCGAAGCTGATTTTGCTCGCCAAGAAGCAAGTTATCGAGCTGACTTTGCTTGCCAACTTTGAAGGTCCTTGCCACTCTAGTTTTGCTGGCCAAGAAGCAAGTTGCCGAGCTGACCTTGCTCGCCAATTTTGGAGTTCCTTGCCGAGTTGATTTTTATCGCCAAGAAGCAAGTTGCCGAGCTAACTTTGTTCGCTAACGTTGAAATTCCTTACTGAGCTGATTTTGCTCACCAAGAAGCAAGTTGTAGAGTTGACTTTACTCGCCAACTTTGGAGTTCCTTGCCGAGTTGATTTTGCTCGCCAAGAAGCAAGTTGTCGAGCAGACTTTGCTCGCCAACGTTGCAGTTCCTTGCCAAGTTGATTTTGCTCTCCAAGAAGCAAGTTGCAGAGTTGAATTTGCTCGCTAACTTTGAAGTTTTTTGCCGAGATAATTTTGCTAGCCAAGAAGCAAGTTGCCGAGCTGACTTTCCTCACCAACTTTGAAGGTCCTTGCCAAGCTAATTTTGCTCACCAAGGAAGTTGTTGAGCTGACTTTGCTGCCCAACTTTGAAGTTCCTAAACCAAGCTGAAGTTGAGTAATCCCAATCATGTTACAACAGAAGGGATTTAAGGACAACGACTGAGCAAAGAGAACTAGCGAGCAAAGAGTCTAGCCCAGCCTAGTAATGTAATTCTAGTCACGCAAATGCAGACAGAATTAAGGGGCAAGTGAGAGGGGAGTTTGAGCTAAGCAAACGGGCCGAGCTAGTTGTGACTTGGGCCTTGCCGTTGGATTACGCGACTGAGTTGGCATAGCCGAGGGCAGTTTGGTGGAGGCTCTAGATCACGCCGCTGAGTGAACCTGAGGTTCGGAAGTTGGACTGGGTTAGTTGTTTGGCGTGGATCATTAGTCGAGCTAGGTAAAGCGATGGTCCAAGGGTGAGCAAGGTCAGCGGGGACGAATGGGTACTGTTATGACCAGAATTCGCCCCTATCGATTAGAGTCATAACCGGCTAGTAATCATGAGATTACCTGCGGCCTCAGTCAGAAATCAAGTCATGTTCAATAATAGGGGCCAAATTTGCAGAACCAAAATTTACAATTGTCTAGTGAGCTTTGCATAAATGGCTTAGCCAAAACATGTTCATATAATAACTCACACTGCACAAGCATTCATATTGTGTATGTATTATATACGTTTAGGATCATTCAGTAGTCAGTACTGAACAAAAACAAAAAAACACCAAAACCAAGGTTATACAAGTTCGGTTATACGTGACCGCAAAAGAACAAACGATAGGTAAAACAAAAGTAAGGCCTCTGCATGAGGCGACCTTGGTTGACCTCACAAAACTTGGTTTTTCAACGCTCACTGGGGCTGGGGTTGGATGTTTCGTTGCTCACCTACATATATATAAATACAGAGTGACTAATGCCCAATGAATAATACCAGAGTAAGGCGGTTAATGGATGAGATTCGTTTATAAATGAGTCAGATTTATAATTTAAACATTTGAGCTACTATTCTCATTCATATCAGATTTATAGATCATAACAAAGCAAAACGACCTCGGGCCCAATACATCATATCCATATACAAAACGACCTCAGGTCCAACTCATATACAAAATGACCTCAGGTCCAATTCATATACAAAACAACCTCAGGTCCAATTCATATACAAAACGACCTCAGGTCCAATTCATACACAAAACCACATCGGGTCCAATACCCATTCATAGACCGACTTCAGGTCTAATGGACCCATATACCAATAACCACCGGTTCTTCATATCATATTACCAAACGACCTTGGGTCCAACATTTTTATATTCATAATTATGCACATATGATTGTGATCACATCAATACTCATATTCAAAATGACCTTTGGTCCAATTTGTATATAAGATGACCTTTAGTTTATCTTGTTAAACATTCCAAATGGCCTTGGACCCAATCCGTGTCCTCATCAAATATACCAAACGGCCTTAGGCCCAATCTGTGTCCTCGTCAGACATACCAAACGGCCTTAGGCCCATTTCACACTCATATATCAATCACTTCACATACTTCATTACGAATCATGTGAATAGAATACTCATTCATAGTACAAATTCATAGCGTCAAAAATTTACCATGTAGGTAACATTTAGAAAATAATGTATATACAAAATATCTTTACTAAGATATTACTCACTGTGTTCCGATGGTTGATGCGTCCTTGCGCGCGACCCTACATAATTCATAATACATTGGGTCATAATACAATTCATTCCGTTCTTTAGGCTTGGTTTGGGAACAGGCTATTTTAGTAACTTTTTGGCTTTTTACGAAAAGGTGTGCAGAAAAGTAGAGAGCTGATGTGATGTGTTTTAGTTGGCTTTTTGGCTTTTTGACTATTTTAGCCACTTCCCAAACATAGCTTTAATTTGCCTAATGTTCTTAGGCTTCTTTCATGCTCTTTAATTCATTTAGCGTACTCAATGCATGCCTAAGAGTACTTAGAAATGAAAGAGAAAGGAAAACGAAACATAAAGCATCTTTTCAAAATTTCTGAAACAGGGTTCTTCGCTCGAGCGCAACTTTGGTCGCTCGAGTAGACCCCTTTGGTCTGCAAAAGTACTGGTTGCATGTGTTTTACACTTGAGCGAGGAGTCTTGCAAAACAAGGTTCACTCGAGCGCAGAGTTTGCTGCTCGAGCCACTGTGCAAATCTCTCCAAAACTTCTGGGGGCTCGACTTTCACGCTCGAGCGACACTTTCCTTGCTCGAACGGACAAGTTGAATTCTAGGTTTTCCAGAACTCTATTTGAAGCTCAAGCTTGATGTTTAAAGGTTCAAAGCTCATGCTTTTGGTACAAAAACATGGAAAACCATTATATGACATGAGAACATGGACAATCTAAGACCAATTACTCAAAATCGTGATCTAATTCTCCAAATTATTTCTCATTCTTCTTGGTATGTCCATAGTTTATGCATTCAAACTTCATACACACTTTATAACTTCATGAATCATTCATGCATGTCAATTATTGACTCCAATCCTACTTTAAATGGCACAAATGATGCTCAAAATATGAAGCTCATTAAATTTATGCATGCATATGAATTTGATGCTCAATCCTTCATGTGTTATACTTAACTGAACATAATCATGGTGAATGCAACATGCATGTATATACAACTCCAATTTCATCACATTCAACTCAATTCTTGCCCTTAGACACATATCATGCTTGAATTCACTTGGTTATAAATTTGAACTCATGAATTTGAGTTCAATTACTTACCTAGAGGCTTTAATCTTCCAAACTTAAGCTAGTTCTTGAGCTAATTCTCCAAATTCATGGATCTTTTAGCAAAATCTTCAAGGATGCTCTCTTCTTCTCTCTGGAACCGGCTCACCCTCTCTCTAGAGTGTTTATTTTCAGATTTTGAGCTCATGTAATGAGCTTAAGCACATTTAGGTTCTATATATACATTCCCATAATCAACCTTAATTAGAGCTAATTTAATTATGCTCAAATTAATCAATTTAATCTAATTAATTCAATCTGAATCAATTTTTAATTAAATTTCACCGTAGGCTCCAAAAATCATGCTGAATGCAAAAACATAGTCAATTTCTGGTTTTCAGCCTAGCAAGCCTCTCAAGGATAGTGTTATAACACTTGTGGTGAATTTGATCAACAGTCATTCTCGCCCTAATACTGGAACTAGCTTCGCCTTGATTTGAGCTTGGTTTTCCATTCTCTTATGCATGCCTTTTTCCTTTCTGTTCGCTCCATTTTCAGAATTGGTTCTTCTCGCAATGTAGTACCTTTGTACCAGCTTCCCCAAATTCATGCAGAAGTTTCCTTCCTCACAGTTGATTGAATTTTATTCCAATGGATCATAGTTGATTGGATTTCATTCCAATGAATGTCCCTGGCTTGATGGTTAACTTCTTTTCCGTTTTCTTTTCTTTTCTTTTTTTTTGTCCTTGTTTTTTTCCTTTTGGTTTCTTCTTTTCTTTCTCTTTGAAATAATGGAAACACCAAGGGAGAAATTCTATGATTTGTGAGGTCTAAAAGCCGCCTTGTACTTGCCAAAATGATCACCTAATGGCGAAGAGAATCCCAGGACAATGTAGAATACCACACACAATTTTGAACCTATCTTCGCAAGTTTTGCAAAACAAACAGCTTAAAATTTTTGAAATCATGAATGACTTGGTGCTGACAAGTCATAATTCACTTAAACTATTCCGAGGATCCTTCTCAACACTTGAGCTTATTAACAGAATCTCATTAAAAAAAAAAAAATTCAAAGTCTTTTTCTATTTGTAAAAGGTCACATATGCATCACTATAGGCACAATAAAATGATCAGAAACTTGACTCCCACTTTCTTATAAAAATAAAGACCTGAGGGTACGTGAGAGCGACTCAAAGGAAAAGACACAACTGACACAACAAAGCAAGAAAAGACAATGAAAATAAAACTCACAACATTTATTTACAAGACACAACTCAAAACAAAATAAGCATTTCTGAGACAAAAGGAGGTTTTCCTTCTCCAAGTCCATCTGTAGAATTTTAAAAACAACTTCAAGTAGCCCATGGGAAAATCCAGACTGGCCTAACATCCACACCCAACAGGATTGATTTCATACTTTTAAACTGAGTTCAGAAGGCCCTTCCTAAGTGCTTTCAACAGTTACCCTAGCTGGGACTGAGATTCATCATTCCAACCACTAGTGTTGGCATCGCTGCTTTATCAAGCTTGAACTCACCAAGATCAAGTAAACTTTCCATCTCTTGAAAGATTTTGTTCCTTTTGCTTAGATCAAAATTAGAAGATTCAGGAATGAGTACAATGGGTTTGGGCACAGTAGCGAGTATGCTGTGTTGGCTATGGTAATGGTTGGTTGGTGGCAAGTTGTGGAATGGAAATCTATTGCTGCCAGGGAGAGGGTTATTGACAGCTTTGGGATTTTCAGGTAGGGTGATGACTTGCTATCAATTAGGTCTTGAATTTCATGGCGAAGGCAAAAACAACGGTCAGTATGGTGATCGTATTGCTGATAAAATGTGCAATATTGGGTAGAGTTGTGTGTAGGTGGGAGAGGATTAGGGAGAGTTCAAGGATTGAGCGGTTTGAGATACCCGTTCTCCATCAATACCTTCAGTGCGTAGGTTAGGCTCATATGGAGTTGGGCGAAGGTTCGTTTTTTGGAGGAGGAAGTATTAGGTTTAGAAATATTGGCAAATGGAGTGGCGGGTGTTGGTCAAATATTCCTAGGCTTGGGACTGGGATCATGATGGATGTTTCTGGTAAAACATCCCTTTCCATTATTTGTTCCCTGATTCCAAATGCTTTCATTCTGAGCAGCAAAAGTGCAATCCATAGTTTTTGCAACAACTTCAAGCACTTGCTGCTTGTTCAACCATTTGACCTTCAAAGTCTCAATAGCCCACCAAAGTTGTGCATAAGGATCAATACTTGTCCCGGCTTTGTTCTTGCCACTTACTTCTGCTTGGTTAAGGGATTGGGTGGCTATATCGAAATGAGGCCCATTTGTTATTGAACTGCCATCACCCAAACTTGAGATAGTTTTGGGTTGGCCCTTTTTAACTGCAGCTCACCCCAAGATTGGGAAGCTTTTTGACGGGATCGAAACCCCAAATGTTAAGTACACCACCGTTCCTTTAAGGTTTTCAATCATTCCCAACATCTCAGCAGTAGTGGGTTCACCCATTTGGCACCCTTGGCGTACCTGAACCAGATTGGGTGCATTCATCATGCATAAATCAGTATTTTCTGGAATGAACACCTCAGGTTTGGGTAAATGGGCTGGAGTGATGTATATGCTGGGATTGAAGGTAGATGGGAGTATATGGATGAGGTTAAGGTCGGCATGAGATATTTGGTCATGGATAGGAAGTGGGTTGGTGGTAACATTGGGGTCTTGAGATGGAGCTATTATCTAGTTGTCGATGAGATTCTGAACGAAGGCGGTAGCAACGATCAGTGCCATGATCACACTATTGATGGTACACACAGTACTTAGTGGGGTTATGTTTAGTCGGGAGTGGGTTAGAAAAAGGTTGGGGATCGAGGGTTTTGAGATATCCTCTTTCCATCATGATTTTTAATGCACTGGTTAAGCTCATATGGAGGGGGGTGAGAAAGTTCTACCCTGAGCTCGGGTTGGGCTAGCTGTTTCTGGGTTGGTATTGGCAAAAGGGTTGGCAGCTTTGGGAGTGGCAGCAATGGTATTGATTTTAGTGGGTTTGGGAATAGTGTTATTGCTAGCATTGGTACTTCTGCAAAACGTCCTCCTTGTTGGTTCATTTGTTTTGGGAATAATCCCTCTGCTAAATGCACTCTTAATTTGAACCCCTAATTCATACAAATTTTTGAACGTGAACAGTGGAACGACTATCAATTTTTGTAACATATCAGGCTCAAGGTTCTGCACTATCATCTGCACTTGGTCCCTCTCAGAAGGGCGATCTGTCATCTGTGCTACCTTTGCTCTCCACATTGTGACAAATTCCACAAAAGACTCTGTAGGATTCTGGTGGGTTGATTCAAGCTCTTGAGTGGTCATTTCAATTTGGGTATTGTAAGAATACTAATTGACAAATGCCTCAGCCAATTTTTCTCAGTTTTGCTTCATTGTATCCTCCAACTTGGTGTACCAAGTGGCTGCTATACCCGACAGGGTTCTTCCATATAGAGAGAGTTTCTAAGGCTTAGTCAGACCCATCAGTTTTAGAACGTCCAAGAAAAGCCGGATATGTACCATAAGATCTCCAGACCCGTCGAAACGGTCAATGTATGGCATTTTGAATCTATCTGGGAGTCTTACGGCAGCCTTGGTGTACCCGTCCTCATTGTCAGGGATGGAGTTAAGGCTATGTGCCTTTTTGAACTGCTTCTCAAGGTTAGCAATTTTTAACGAGATTGGGTCAAGATCATCAATATCAAGGGGATAAAGCCTATCATTAGGCTACCCTAGGGCCCTGAAAACTTGAGCTTGAGCTAGCCCTTCTTGAGGATCTGGACTTTGCAAATCTTCAGCTAGTGGAGGTGGGTCAAAGTTCAGCTGGGGACCAAGGACTGGATGTGTAGTAGATGCCCTAGATGGGCGTTGCATTTCAGCATTGGTCTCATCCTGCCTGGCAATTCCTTGGTTTAGGGCCGTTATTGTGGCCTCAATTTCTTCCGGACTCTGTGTCATTATGGGCCTACCGAGTTAGAAATCAGGGAAATGGATGGGTGTAAGCTAAGAGCTGACTAATAAGGATTTCGACCCGATTATACTTGATGGGATTTGAACTGAATTGGTCTAGACAAGTTTGACTGGATTGGGCCTTTTTTTTTTTAGAGTGGGTCTTTTGGCATTGGCTGGATCTTTTCTGAGTTGGTCTTTTGGGGGTTAGATGGACTGGGCCTTTGCTGAGTTGGGTACTGCTTTTTCTTTGTCTCAGACAAACATGGCATTACAAACAAATGCCGTATCAAATTAGGATACTGGGTATGCCAGTCAAACCAAATCAAAGATACAATTTTTGGCCCTGGTTCTGGTTCTGATATCAAACACAAACCCCTGGATTTTGACCCAAATTCTGATTATGATATGACTCTTAAGGTTTGAAAAGAACCTCTTCAAGATTTAAGACTCTCCAAGGATTGCATCATACATTCCCAAAGAGTTCATATTTTGCACAAAAGCATTCAAAATGCCCCTATGAGAGGTTAGGGTTTCCCTGTCCTAGCTTCGTCAGGAACTAGGGTTCATTATTTAAACAAAGTGGTTTTCATGCGATCTTGCATTTCGGGTAAGCATCATGTCCTAGTTTGGAACAATCTCTATGGCTTTCGATATGCAACTAGGCCGACTGGTCAAAAGGGTACCTCAGCATGACTACCTAATATACCTCTCACACCTAACATCGAGAAGTGAAAGGAGAATCAAACGGTATAGCGGTAATCCAGATCCAAGGGTTGTGTTCCCATCGTGGCAGAGCCTGCGACCGGTCAGCCTTTTGGCAAGCTTTTCCAAATGAGCCTCCGACAAACCGTCCAGGAATAGCAGATGACAAACACAATGACTTAGGTGCACCAATGCAAATGTAATGCAAAGAAACATATAAGTGTAGATAAAGAGTCATATCATGAGTTCGAGTCAAGTTCTCTAAGTCCCTAACAGAGTCGCCAGAAACTATAGCTCGCCTTTTTTCGCGCCCCTTTTCGGAAACTCGAAAATAAGCCCTACAGTTCGGACTCCGTGGTTATGAATCTAATCTCAGAAGTGTAATGTGAAACTGATAAACACCAACGAGTTCAAATCTGGCAAATCTTTTTGGAAGATTGATTTTGAATAAAAAATGTCAAAATTGGACTGCTTTGCCAAATACAGAGTCGCAAGCTAAATATTTTATTTTGGAAAAATTTAAGAAACCCATGACTCATGCCAAAGGCCATGTGTCCGTCATTACCAAAGTTGCCTCGGCTCGGGAACTTAGGTATGAGAGGGAAATGTCATGAATTGAGCACCCTCACTCGCCCGATCAAAGATCGGCCTCTACTAAACATGATATGATTTTTATAAACATTATGTGCTCTTGTTCCAGTTATTAGACTAGCTTTACTATGTGATTCGCGCAAGCAAGTATAGACTAAAATTGCAAGAATTGGAACAACTCAACTTCTTGTGTGTTTTGTACAAATGGTTTGAATTTGCCACATCAAGTGCGGTTAAAGTTTGTGAATTTGCCACCAAACATAGTGGGCGTAAAACGGGTTTGCCACTCAACAAAATGGGCTTAAAACGCACATTATTGAAGTGTTCCAATTCAGCAACAAGCCTTCATCCACAGGCATTCAAGCAGTTAATCAAGTAAGTATTTAACCTTATGGCAAGCATGCTAGTCATGGCAATCACTCACACTCATGCAAGTATGCTAAAGCACTAAAAACTCACCTAGTACTCCAAGTTAAGAAAATATAAGTTAGAAATATATGCATGATCCCTAATTATACAAGATGACTAATGCAACACATGCGATATGCAATTTAATAGGTTCGACTACTAATATGGCATATGATTCGATTAAATAACATGCGGTTAACATGTATGCAATGAAGTATTGAAATGACGATATAGTTTGAATGATGCGCCGAGCCTCGGTGCATGCAATACGAAATGAATGGATGCATGCATAAGGTATGCTAATTGAAACGTGTCCCTAGACTAACCATCAAAAGCGGTTAAATAAAAGGGAGAAAGACATGGGGTTAGAAGACATACACATTATTACATTTTGCTTTCACGAAGGAGAGTCCGAATGAATAAAGCAAAACTAACTAGCAACTAATTAAGGCTAAGCTAATTAAGCTAATTATTACAAAACTTAAATAAATTAACTAGTAAGCTAACTAATTAAATCACAACACAAATGTAAGCAACCTAAGCAATTAAGATATCTAACTACGCTGCCATTACTCCGTCTCAAGAAATGGAAGATGCACATGCTCGGATACCACCCGAAAAGACCTCTGTTTTGCTCTCGAAAGCCTTTGTTTGCACAGTTAAACATTTCCAGAACCATTCTGCTTCACCTTACCAAAATTTGGCTGAAGTTTACATCAGTGGCCAGCCGGTCACTGGCAAAGATTGTCGACCACCCGTCGGCCATGAAAATGGCCTGCTGGCCATCAATAGTGTTTTGCCGGCCACCTGCCGGCCATGGAAAGTGGTCTGCCGGCCATTGATGCACAGGTTCAACTTGCTGCAACAGAGGACAAACAAAACATATACAGGTTATTTTCAAGAATTGTTTGCACAATCCCCCTCTCATTTTCATGAGAAAATCCAAGGAGTGGTGAACTTAAGCCACAAACCACCACCTCAAGCAACTTCATTGCATGATGGCTTGTGATTCAAGAGTTGCAAATTCAATAAATGCAAAATGAGACACAAACCTCCTCCCTTTCATGAAAGATCAAGGGAAGAAGTTGACCTTGGAAACTTGGATCATTTCATCACTAATAAGTATGAAATGGTCCAAGTTCCATGTGTTCAATTAACGTTTGATTGAACACACCAAGTTATTATCTTGCTCATTTTTAGTCCCAAGTTTTAATTACTCCATTTCAACTTTACCAACCATCCTTTAATTTATTAAGTCCAAATGGTGAATTTAAGTCCTCTAATGGAGTGAAGTACCAAACCAAGAGTTAACTTAAGACATGAAAGAGATGTCATGCCGTTGATAATAAACCCCTAAAAGGGATTAAACTATTAAGCATGACACCCTCAATCTCATGCTTAAAAGAACAAGAGGCTTGAAACAACTCTCAAAGCAAAACAAAAGCCAAGAAAGGAGGGAGGTTGCAGAAATTATTAGTGCTGAAAATAAGTGAGAAAAGCATAAATAAATGCTATCACTCAAAGGAGATGGTATCTAAGGCCTAAAATACCAAGCTCATGAGGACTATTACACTACAAGCATGCAAAACAAAACTCAAACACAACAAACACTTAAAAGCAGTTAACAAAAGCTAGAATAATAGGCTAAAACATAGAGCATGCTAGATTAGTAAACAAAACACAAGGAGGGGAGGCTACCCCCTCCAGTTTTGGACTTTAAAACATGTTTTTAGCCACTGAAATAACTCTGAAAAATAGTGTTTAAAATCTTAGAAAATGATAGTAAAAGGGTGGCAAACACAAGGGTAAAGGCCTCCAAAACAAGGTACAAAGAAAGGTGAACCACCCCTCAACCTTTATTGGCCTTAAACCACAAGTTTCAGCCCAAAAATACAGAGTTTATACAGCCTAAAAACAGCCCAAAAATAGTACAAAAATGTGCTGGAATGAAAGCTAAAACATGGAACAATTTAAGCTAGTAAACAAGCCAAGGGAGGGGTGGCTAACCCCTCCATTTTTAGGACTTCAAAACCATTTTTTTAACCTCTGAAAACCTCTGAAAATCAGTGGTAAAAAGCTCAAAAAAAGTTGATGAAAGAATGGGAAACACAAGTGGAAAAGCTTAGAGAACAAGGTTCAAAGAAGGGTTCTTAACCCCTCTACCTTTAATAGCCTTAAACCACAAGTTTCAGCCCATAAAAACAGTTGAAAAACACTTCAAAATTAGCAAGAAAAGATAGAAAAGATGTAGTGCAAAGATGGTACAAAAGGAAGAGAAGGTATACCCCTTGAAGATGAATGAACCCTAAAGTCACAACCAACCAATTTCACACTCTCAAGTGCTTCAAGAGCTCAAATTCAAGCTTAAATCATCTCAGTAAGAAGCCTTCTAGGTTTGTTTTACGGGCGGACTTGGTTTGTTTTACGGGCGGACTTCAAATGGGCATATCTCCCTCATCCGGACTTGGTTTCAGGTCAGTCGTAAGTCTAAATTGAAGCCCCGGAAGTCAACTTTCCAATGGTGGCAGCCTCACATCTAAATTCTAAGTGTGGAAAGAGATATGCCTATTTTAGTAATGGTTGCTTAGCTTTGTTTTAATCGGATTGATGCCTAACTTCACACAGCCATATCTCTCTCATCTGGACTCGGCTTTAGAAGATTCTTGTTCTAAAATGATGCCCCAGAAGTCCACTTTCCAATGGTGGTGGCCTCACAACTAAAGTCCAAGTGTACAAAAGGATAGGCCTGATTTAGTGAGGGCTGCTCAACCCTCTCTTAACGGTTCATGCCCAACTTCTTCCCCAACTAGGTTTCTTCCCTCCATTCTTATTTTCTGCAACTCCAAACCTTTAAATAAGATGTTTTAAAGATTTTTTCAAAGAGTTCACCTCTTTTTCATTTATTTCCACTCTGTCCTTGCTTGGTTTACCAAAAAGCGCAATATTTTAACGAAATGTGAGCTTCGGAACATCGTAGAAACATTTTCAAAATTATTTTGAAAGAGAGGGTTTTAAGGTCTAAAATAATTTTGGTGAAAATAGTTTTGGTCCAAAATGGGGTGTAAGGTTGGGATTTAGAGCTTTCCTTGCTGAAGAAATCGAACATTTGCATAGCACAACTTTCATCATCGAGTGATCAATCAGTGGCGCCCAAGTCTTACGGGCGGTCAAAAATGAGGTGTCTACACATGCCCTAAAAAGACAACCTCATCCAACCAAAATTCACACTTCGTAAGTTTAGTAAATAATTTTTTTTTCTCTAAGTGTTTGCATGACAGTTCTCAAATGTTGTTCATGTTCAAATCTATTCTTTGAATATATCAAAAATATCATCGATAAAAACCACAGCAAATTTATCAAGATAAGTTTTGAAAATTCAGTTGATAAGGTCCATAAATGTTACAAGTGCATTAGTCACTCCAAACGGCATAACAAGAAATTCATAGTGACCATACCTTGTTCTAAATGCAATTTTCTCAACATCTTCTGCCTTCACTTTCAACTGGTGATAGCCGGATCTCAAATCAATTTTCAAAAACACTTGTGAGCCCTGTAACTAATCAAATAAATCGTTAATTCGGGGTAATGGATATTTATTTTTGATTATTACCTTGTTGAGTTCCTGGTAGTCAATGTACAAATGTAAGGTTTCGTCTTTTTTCTTTACAAACAACACGGGAGCACCCTATGGTGTCACCCTTTCCTGATCAATTTACATGCTTTTATTGCAGATATCAAATAAGGTGGAGGCATTACCCCATTACCCACAAATTCAAATTCAACATGGCCTGGCGGTTTAAACACAACTCGTTTTGTTACACAATTGATAGTGGCACAATATTTCGATAGCCAATCTATACCCAAAATTATATCAAAGTGTCGAATGTCCAAGGGTAACAAGTCCACCTATAAGATAGTATTACCAATTCATATGTCACAAACACGATACACAGATGTACATAATACAGATTCCCCAGATGGAGCAGACACACATAGCAAATATGACAATGATTCTAGAGGTCTAGTCAATCTAGATGCAAATATAGTAGAAACAAAGGAATGTGTTGAGCCGAAATCAATTAACACAAAAGCGTCTTGATTGCATATAGAAATAGTACCTGAGACAACAGCTTCAGTATTTCGTGTGTCACTTGGGACAAGTTCAAAGACTCTCTCCTGTTTCATTGTGTCTCTGGTGGCAGTAGGCCTCGTAGTATAACCTGATTTGGGGATGGATCCGGTCGAACTAACAGCTAGTTTCCCACCATTTTGTTGCTCAGTTTGGGTGCAATCCCTTGCCATATGCCCCAGAAATACAATAACAAACTCCACGGTGCTTCTTACCACATTGAGTGCATGTTGGTGCCATATTTCTGGTGGAGCCTGAGGTGCTTAAAGACCTCATGTTTTGTTTCTTTGATGATTTCTTTCCTAAGAAAAAGCCTTGTCTCTTAGCTTTCTAGTCGACTGGTGGCTTGCCTTGATTGGCCATGTTAGTTTATGACATTAAGGCTCTGTCTAACACATCAACATATGTAGGCAATTTCAGCACATTTACCCTTTCCACAATGTCATTGCGAAGACCATTTTCAAACTTCCTCACCTTTTTGTAGTCGGTATCAACCATATACGGGGCGAATCTAGCCAATTCGGTGAACTTGGCTTCATACTCAGCCACGGTCATCTTGCCTTGCTTAAACCCTTCAAATTCTGACACCTTTCTATCGTGGACACACTGTGGGAAATATTTCTCATAAAAGAGTGCAAGAAATTGTGCCCAGTCAATGCTTTTGTTATCATCACGGACTAGCATCGACCACCTTCTTACTTCATCCTCCAATGTAAAAGTGGCCAATTGTACTTTCTGTGTCTCCAGGCATGGAAATACCTCAAATAACTTCTCAATACCAAGGACCCAAGCTTCAGCCTTCAATGGGTCCATACCCCCATGAAATAGTGGTGGTTTCATTTTCTTGAATTCTTTAGTCAGGGCTATTGTTTGGTCGTCATTTTGCATATCTGGTATAGGTTGTATAGAAGATGGGGGTTGTGGATGTTGCCACTGTTGTTGCCTTAGTGTTTCTGCCATATCTTGCATCATTCTCTCCATTTGGTCTAGTCGAGTAGTGGAGGACTCTTTTAGCTCATCGGCTCTTGTTCTCACCATTATCTAATAAGGCTTGCATTATAATTCATACAAAAGATATACACAATATTCATGCATAGAAGAGTACATTTATACAACTAGGTAACAATTATATATCATATAGTTGCATACTTCAATTCATTTAGCAAGTTCTCAATGCATTTCACACATATATTTATCATATGAATGCAACTAATGCCTTTTCTAGACACTTTATCGCTCATTTGGATAAGTGTGTGAGTTATTACTCATGCTTTGCTACCACTTTGTCATGACCCGAACCCGTCCCTATGGATTAGAGTCATAACCAGCCAGTCATCATGAGATTACTTGCAGCCTCAATCAGAAATCAAGTCATGTTCAATAATAGGGGCCAAATTGCGGAAGCAAAATTTACAATTGTCCAATGAGCTGTGCATAAATGGCTTAGCCAAAACATGTTCATATAATAACTCACACCACACAAGCATTCATATTGTGTATGTATTATATACGTCCAGGATCATTCAGTAGTCAGTATTCAACAAAAACAAAAACACACCAGAACCAAGGTTATACAAGTTCGGTCATATGTGACTGCAAAAGAACAAAAGATAGGTAAAACAAAAGTAAGGCCTGTGCACGAGGCAACCTTGGTTGACCTCACAAAACTTGGTTTCTCAATGCTCACTGGGGCTGGGGTTGGACGTCCTGCTGCTCACCTACATACAAATAAATACAGAGTAAGCTAATGCCCAGTGAATAATACCAGAGTAAGGAAGTTAATGAATGAGATTCGTTCATAAATGGGTCACATTTATAATTTAAACATTTGAGCTACTATTCCCATTCATATCAGATTTATAGATCATAACAAAGCAAAACGACCTCGAGCCCAATACATCATATCCATATACAAAACGACCTCAGGTCCAACTCATTTACAAAACGACCTCGGGTCCAATTCATATACAAAACGACCTCAGGTCCAATTCATATACAAAATGACCTCAGGTCCAATTCATATACAAAATGACCTCGGGTCCAATATCCATTCATAAACCGATTTTAGGTCTAATGGACCCATGTACCAATGACCACTGGTCCTCCATATCATATTACCGTACGACCTCGGGTCCAACATTCTTATATTCATAATTATGCGCATATGATCGTGATCACATCCATACTCATTCAAATTGACCTTTGGTTCATTCAATTCTTTATTCAAAACGACCTTTGGTCCAATCAATTCTTTATTCAAAATGACCTTTGGTCCAATTTGTATACAAGATGACCTTTAGTCTATTTTGTTAAACATTCTAAACGGCATTGGGCCCAATCCGTGTCCTCATCAAATATACTAAACGGCCTTAGGCCCAATCTGCGTTCTCGTCAAACATACCAAACGGCCTTAGGCCCATTTCACACTTATATATCAATCACTTCACATACTTTATTACGAATCATGTGAATAGAATACTCATTCATAGTACAAATTCATAGGGTAAAAAATTTACCACATAAGTAACATTTAGAAAATAATGCATACACAAAAATATCTTTACTAAGATATTACTCACTGTGTTCCGATGCTTGATTTGTCCTTGCGCTCGACCCTACATAATTCATAATACATTGGGTCATAATACAATTCATTCCGCTCTTTAATTTTCTTAATGTTCTTAGGCTTCTTTCATGCTCTTTAATTCATTTAGCATACTCAATGCATGCCTTAGAGTGCTTAGAAATGAAAGAGAACGTAAAACGAAACATAAAACGTCTTTTCAAAATTTCTAAAATAGGGTTCTCCGCTCGAGTGGACCCCTTTGGTCTGCAAAAGTACTGGTTGCATGCATTTTATGCTCGAGCGAGACTTTCAACGCTTGAGCGAGGAGTCTTGCAAAACCGGGCTCGCTTGAGTGTAGAGTTTACCCTCGAGCCATTGTGCAAATCTTTGCGAAACTTTTGGGGGCTTGACTTTCACGCTCGAGCGACACTTTCCTCGTTCGAACGGACAAGTCGAATTCTGGGTTTTCCAGAACTCTATTTAAAGCTCAAGCTTGATGTTTAAAGGTTCAAAGCTCATGCTTTTGGTACAAAAACATGGAAAACCATTATATGACATGAGAACATGGACAATTGGAGACCAATTACTCAAAATCATGATCTAATTCTCCAAACTATTTCTCATTCTTCTTGGTATGTCCATAGTTTATGCATTCAAGCTTCATACACACTTCATAACTTCATGAATCATTCATGCATGTCAATTATTGACTCCAATCCTACTTCAAGTGACACAAATGATGCTCAAAATCATGAATCTTATTAAATTTATACATACATGTGAATTTGATGCTCAATCCTTCATGTGTTATACTCAATTGAACATAATCATGGTGAATGCAACATACATGTATATACAACTCCAATTTCATCACATTCAACTCAATTCTTGCCCTTAGACACATATCATGCTTGAACTCACTTGGTTATAAATTTAAACTCATGAATTTGAGTTCAATTACTTACATAGAGGCTTTAATCTTCCAAACTTAAAGCTAGTTCTTGAGCTAATTCTCCCAATTCATGAATCTTTTAGCAAAATCTTCAAGGATGCTCTCTTCCTCTCTCTAGAATCAGTTCACCCTTTCCCTAGAGTGTTTATTTTTAGATTTTGAGCTCATGTAATGAGCTTTAGCATATTTAGCTTCTATATATACATTCCCATAATCAACCTTAATTAGAGCTAATTTAATTGTGCTCAAATTAATCATTTTAATCTAATTAATTCGATCCGAATGAATTTTTAATTAAATTTCACCATAGGCTCCAAAAATCATGCTGAATGCAAAAACACAGTCAATTTCTATTTCTGTAGCCTCTATGACCTTCAATTTAAATTTTGTAACGGAAAGCCAAACAGATTTTCCTACGGTGAACATATATAAATTCAAAAACACATATAATCATATAATTAGTATTCAAAATCATATCAAGCTCATAATTATAAACATAATTAAGATTAATTAGCATAATCCAAAGTTGGGTTGTCACAGGTACGGCTGAAGAAGTCGGCTAGACGCCTTAGATTTTGGTCGGTCGAGAATAATGCGGTTCCAAAGGGCGGACTGTAGTGCCATGTAGGAAGTAACTTGGTAGGATTTGCTACGTGGCCCAATCGGAATGCAAGGAGAGGAATCCACTAAAGTTGGGCATCAATACCGTTTGGCGGTTTGGCCAAATATTGTTTGGCAGTATTGACGCGTACACATATAAGGAATAGAGAGGGCAGTACAGCTACACGTCCAGAAAAGGATGAGCAGAGTGGTGCGTACATAAGCTATTTAAACTGTGCGGCGCCTTCATACAACAAGTCTACAATTTTGGTTATCAAGGCTATTTGTCTTTTGTCTCCTCTCTCTTTCTCTCTCCAAAAGGGTGCTAACTTGATCGTCGGAGGGGCTTTGCGATATCACACCCGCCGGGCAGTTCATCGTCGTTGTGTTCTCAGGTTATTCAAAGTGAAGCAAAGCTTAGACACGAGGAGTATGGACAACGACGAATATTTGCTCCCTGTATAGTCCCAACACCTATAACATCTTCCAAGTCTTCACGAGTTCCGAGCATCTTATCTGGAGGCGGAAGAGGAATTCGACAAGGGAAACCTAATTGGCGTTGACACCTCTCCTCGAGATAGTACTCCCATGTGTCAACACTTTCAAAGGGTATTCTCTTCCTAGAGAGAAGGATGGTGGGGAGCATGGCAGTTGAACCAAACTCGGTGGTTCCCAAATAAGGTTTCCAGATCACTTGAAGGGTTCGTTTGATAAGAAAGACAGAAATGATGGAAAGTGAAGTGAAAGAAAAGAAAAGGAAAATAATGTATGAATTTGATTAGGGTGAAATTTTATAAACAAATTTGAACTTTTTAATAGTTTCCTGTATTTTATGCAAGAAACTAAAGCTTAGTTACCATGCTACTGTGGGTTGTATTGTATAGAAAAATTAAGTTTTTTGTAACTTTCACCACTATCATGCTAAACAAACTCAAGAAAAGTTTTGTTTTCCCAATTTCTCTCACTTTTCACCACTTTTATCCTCCCAATCAAACTTAGCCGAAAGAAGAAATAGCTATTAGATACAAGAAAGAGAAAGTAAAGCATAGAATTTCAAAAAAAAAAAAAAAACAGGCACCAACCTGGGTCTCATTAACATAATCCAATTGGCAGCGGGCAGCCAGAAAATCTGAGAAGTCAGCAGAGGAAAAAGTACGGGGACAGCTCTAGCGAATGGCTCTTAGAAAAACATTCTCTACAGCAACGTTTGGATGAAAGATGTCAAGATACTCAAAAGCCCAAAACTACAAATAGAAAGAAACAACAAACTGAGAATGGTTCAAAAAGATTAATAAGGTAATGATAACAAAATCAAATATCTACACATAAAAAAGAGAAAAGTGTACTAGAAGAAAAGGCCAGAACCCTGTAAAAGCTCCCATCTCGCTAGTGATCTTCTTCCTCATCCCAGGAAGGAAGGCCGCATATGTAATTGCTCCAAAGCCAGGACAAGCTCATGATTAATGATAGATCTATTGTTGCTAAAGAAACAACTACCAAGGAAATAGAGAAACAACCTGCAAAACAGGATGGCCTTTGTTTCATCATTTTTGGGGGCTTCCTTCACCTCCTTCGCAGTGGGTGTAATATTACTCAGGCGAATCTTCCTATCGGTTATGGCTTCCGGCTCAACTTCTGTTACTCCAACCCACATGCATGCAAAACCATGCAAGCAGAGGGTCAAAGAAGATGACGTAGGAAGACTTCCACCTTAAGAGAAGTGAAAGTTTGAGTTGGGCATCTGCTCTCCCTTTCCTTCATGTTGTTGCCATGGTTGACACTCATCCTCACCATTAAAGAAGGTAGAAATTTTGGGTGGGATTTGCCACATTCTCCTTCACTCTTTTTGTGTATAAATAGAGACGAGAGGGAGATGATGAATGTATCAGAAAATAGAGAAAGAGAGTTATGAGTTGAGTAAGAGTTTTATCTCCTCCTCTATATTTGTATTTTGCTCCATTTTAGTGAATTTTTTTTTCTACTTCGTAGATGTAGGCATTGGGCTGAACCACACAAATATTGTGTTCTATGTGTGTGAGAGATAATTTTCTAAGTGTGTTCTGATCCTAACAAAGTGGTATTAGAGCCAGTTTTGTGCGTTTTCGGAAAAACAGAGTGTGCTCTCAAAAATTGCCCAGAAATCAAAGTGGTTGAAATCCATTTTTGATCACACCAACTGAAAGCCCTTGACGAGACAAGCAAGGTGGTGAAAACCGCGTCGAAAAATGACACTAGAAGAGCCGTCACGTGCCGTCACGCACCATTTGATGCTGTGACCACGTGCCGCAACGCGCTACACTCGCAGTACGTGTCTTCTCCATTCTTCCAGGTGCTGACGTCATCCCATTGCCGATTGCTGACATCATACTGACGGTAGCTGACGTCATCTGAGCCGCTAAGCCTAGTCGATAAGCTGAGCCGGAGCCGAGCTGATAAGTCGAGTTAACTAAGCCAAATTGCATTGACTGGACCAGTTGACTAGCCGCGCTGCTAACCAAGCCGTTGACTGAGCCGCTGACGTCAGCTTGACGCTAGCCAAACCGGAGAAATAATCTGGTGCTTCTTAGGCGCTCCAGAAGTCACTGAACTGAACCGTTCAACTTGTTTTGGCTTGATCTGAGCCATTTGAGGTCCGTTTTTGATGATCTAATAGTGCTTTCCAACTATTTGGAATATTCTAGACACATCCGTATAGTCAGATTTTGCCAATCATCTTTTAAAATTTGCAGCCTTTCTTTTGGCAATCCGAAGTGCATTTTTCGACTAATTTGATTAGTTTGGACTTAACGGCGAAGTTTGATGGAGGAATCAACGTCGACTTCAGGTTCCATGATAAAGTTGAATGCTTCTAATTATGCCATTTGGAAGCCCAGAATGGAGGATGTCCTATACTGCCGAGATTTGTTTGACCCCATTGAGCTTAATGGAGTTAAACCAGCAACAGAAAAAGATGAAGACTGGAAGCGGGAGAACCGAAAGACCCATTGGCCAGATTAGATAATGGATCGATCACAGTGTCTTCCACCATGTCGCTCAAGAGACTGATGCCTATGCTCTCTGGACGAAGTTAGAAGGTATGTACCAGTCAAAGACTGCTCGGAACAAAGCCCTCCTGATGAGAAGACTTATGAATTTGAAGTTGAAAGGCGGGATCTCTGTTGCTGAACACACCAGTGAGTTTCAAAATTTGGTGAACCAACTGGTAACTATTAAAATGAAGTTAGATGATGAGATGCAGACCCTATTGCTGTTCAGTTCTTTGCCAGACAGTTGGGAGACGTTGGTAGTGTCCCTCAGCAACTCTGCCCTAGAAAAGAAACTGACCATGAGCATGGTTACAGATGCTTTATTTAGTGAAGAGGCAAGAAGGAAAGACATGGGTGGAGATCAATCCCATGCCCTCGTCACAGAAAATAGAGGTAGAGGGAGAGGCAGAGGCAGGGAAAGAAGCAAAAGTAGAGGACGTAGCAAAGGAAGATCTCAAGACAGAGGGAAATCCATAGAAGGCACGAGTCGGCCAAGGTTCAAGTGTTACCATTGTGGCCAGGAGGGTCACATAAAGAAATATTGCTATGCCTTGAAGGGAGAACAAAAACAAGGCAATAGACAACCAAAAACCGAAGATGGGAATATTGCAGTTACTGTCTCAGAGGATATTGTATTATTCTCTGTTGAAGAAGAAGAATGCCTCCATATGTCAGACAATGACACTGAGTAGGTGGTAGATACAGTAGCTTCCTACCATGCTACATCCTGTAAGGAGTTTTTCAGTATGTACCAAGCTGGAGATTTTGGTACAGTGAATATGGGTAACTCCATTTTTTTGAATATTGTGGGAATTGGTGATGTTCGCATCCAAACCAAAGTTGGGTGCACGATGGTATTAAAAGATGTCAGGCATGTTCTCGATTTATGCCTAAATCTTATCTCATGGATAGCCTTAGATCGACAAAGCTATGAGAACTACTTCGGCAAAGGCATATGGAAGTTGAAAAAGAGATTTTTGGTGGTAGCTAGAGGACAAGCAATTGGCACACTGCACAAGACTCATGTGGAGGTGCATTCAGATAGCCTCAATGCAGCAGAAGATGAGATGTCACCAAATTTGTGGCACAAAGGTTGGGTCACATGAGTGAGAAAGGGTTGCAGATTTTGGCAAAGAAGTCGCTTATTTTCTTTGCCAAAGATGCGAAATTGAATCCTTGTGACAACTACTTATTTGGGAAGCATCATAGAGTCGCTTTCCATTCATCATCCAGAAGACAATTAGAGTTGTAGAGCAAAGTATACTCTGATGTTTGTGGTCCCATAGAAGTGGAATCTTTGGGTGGTAGAAAATACTTCCTGACGTTTATTGATGACGTTTCATGGAAGGTATGGGTTTATGTCCTAAAGACCAAAGCTGAGGTGTTCTAGCATTTTCAGACATTCCATGTTATGGTGGAAAGGGAGACCGGAAAGAAGCTGAAGTGTCTCTGAATAGACAATGGAGGCGAGTACACGTCAAAGGAGTTTGAAGCCTACTGTGCTACTCGCGGTATTCGGCATGAGAAGACTGTTCTTGGAACCCCACAACACAATGGTGTAGCTGAGAGAATGAACCGAACCATTGTGGAGAAGGTCAGATGTATGCTCAAAATGGCAAAGCTGCCAAAGCCATTTTAGGGAGAAGCTATTCGTGTTGCTTGTTATTTGATCAATAGATCGCCGTTAGTTCCATTGAAGTTTCAGATTCTAGAAGAAGTATGGTTTGGAAGGGAGATCTCTTACCCTCAGTTGGGAGTGTTTGGGAGCAAAGCATTTGCACATGTATCCAAGGAGCACAGCAGAAGCTGGATGACAAAGCCTCTCTATGCATCTTTATTGGCTATTGAGATGAAGAATTTGGATACAGATTGTGGGATCCGAAAAACAAGAAGGTCATTCGAAGCCGCGATATGGTGTTTCAAGAAGGCTAGACCTTTGAAGACTTTGGGTAACCGGCCAAACCCAAAGTTGATGATGTTTTAGAAATTATTCCCAATCTTGCACTATCACAGCATGCCATTGATGAAGAAGAGCTACCGCAGCATGCAGCTAATGATGTAGAGTTGCAGGATGGATTTCTAGAAGAAGAAGATCCAGAAGTAGAGGGTGTTGAGCAGGGGGAGCCACAACCCCCTCCACCAGAGACTGTTGGTCCATAGTTGCGAAGATCAACAAGAGAGTTTAAGTCGTCATCCAAATACCCTGTTTTTGAGTATATTTTGCTTACTGATGAGGGGGAGTCAGAAAGTTTTCAAGAAGCTCAGAATCATAAGGAGAAGAGTAGCTGGTAGCAAGCTATACAAGAAGAGATGCAGTCCTTGCAGAAAAATCAGACTTATGATTTGGTGAAACTTCCCCAGGGTCGAAAAGCATTGCAGAACAAATGGGTGTTCAAGTTGAGAAAAGATGGCAGCAGAAAGTTAGTCAAGTATAAGGCTCGATTGGTTGTCAAAGGTTTTGAGCAGAAGAAAGGTATTGATTTTGATGAAATATTCTCGCCAGTTGTGAAAATGACATCCATTTGAGTAGTTTTGGGACTAGCGGCTAGTTTGAATTTGGAACTTGAATAGATGGATGTGAAGACGACATTTCTCCATGGTGATCTGAAGGAAGAAATTTACATGGAGCAGCCAGAAGGTTTTGAAGTAAAAGGGAAAGAAAACTTAGTATACAGACTGAAGAAGAGTCTCTATGGCGTCAAACAAGTGCCAAGATAGTGGTACAAGAAGTTTGACTCATTCATGGTGGGTCATGAGTACAAGAGAATTGCTGCAGACCAGTGTGTTTATGTCAGGAAATTTCCTGGTGGAAACTTCATCATACTCCTGCTCTATGTTGATGGCATGCTGATTGTTAGATAGGATGTCACAGCAATCAGATCACTGAAGGAGGAGTTATCACAGTCGTTTGACATGAAGGACCTAGGCCCTGCACAACAAATTTTGGGTATGAAAATTGTGCGTGACAGGAAAGCCAAGAAGTTGTGGCTGTCACAGGAGAAGTACGTTGAACGGGTGATTGAGAAGTTCAACATGAAAGATGCCAAGCCAGTCAGTACTCCGTTGGCTAATCATTTCAAGTTGAGCAAGAGTTCTTGTCCCTCCTCTACCACGGAAAGAGAAGAGATGGAGGCTATCCCCTACTCATCCGTCGTGGGGAGTTTAATGTATGCAATGGTGTCTACCCGACCAGATATTGCTCATGTTGTTGGAGTAGTAAGCAGATTCCTTTCCAATCCAGGGAAGAAGCATTGGGAAACAGTCAAGTGGATTCTGAGGTACCTTAAGGGTACATCTAAAATGTGTTTGTGCTTTAGAGATGCTAAACTAGTCTTGGAAGGCTATACTGATTCAGATATGGCAGGCGATCTTGATGGTAGGAAACCTACATCAGGATTCATGTTCACTTTCGCAGGAGGAGCTGTGTCTTGGCAGTCTAAGCTGCAGAAGTGTGTTGCTTTATCCACAACCAAGGCAGAATATATTGCCGCAGCGGAAGCTGGGAGAGAGATGTTGTGGTTGAAGCGGTTTCTCCAAGAGTTGAGATTAAAGAAAGAAAATTTCACGGTACATTGTGATAGCCAGAGTGCCATAGATCTGAGCAAGAATTCAATATACCATGCTCACACAAAACACATTGATGTTTGATATCATTGGATACGCGAAGTGATGGAAAAATAGTTATTGGAATTGATCAAGGTTCATACAAATAAGAATCTAGCTGACATGCTTACAAAGGTGGTCTCGAGAGACAAGCTCGAAATTTGCAGAGACATTGTTGGGATGGACTTTAAGTGAGAAGTCAGTCCTGCATATGGGTATGGAGGGGGAGAGTTGTTGCTCTGTAGACGTCCCCGAACGTCCCGGGAGGGAATCCCATTTTGTTCATTTGGGCCTACTACAGTTCAGGACTCAATGTCACGGTCCTGTATCTAATCTCGCAGAGTGCAATGCAAGACCAATGAATCATCAAAGAGTCCAAATCCGGCAAATCGTTTTTGAAAATAGATTTTTTGAAAGAAGTGCCAAACATGGACTGCTTTGCCAGATACAAAGTCGCCATCTAAATATTTATTTTGGGGGAATTTAGGAAACCCTGACTTGTGCCTAAGGCCACGTGTCCGTCATCACCAAAGTTGCCTCGGCTCGGGAACTTGGGTACGATTGGGGAAGGTCACTTCGTGAGCACCCCCGCTCGCCCGATCAAAGATCGGCCTCTACTAACCATGATATCGAGTTTTGAAAACATATATGCTCTTATTCCAGTTATTAGCCTAGAATTACTATGTGATGCGCACAGCACACAAGTATAGACTGGATTGCCTAAATTGGAACAAAGCATTGCATATCCGCTCGTTTTGAAAATGGATTGAGGTTTGCTACTCGCAACTACGCTAAAACACGGGTTTCGACGAATTATTCCAATTCAAGCAACCCAACCTTCACCCATAGGCATTCAGGCAGTTATATCATATAAGCAAATAGCCTCATGGTAAGCATGCTATCATGGCAGTTACTCACACACATGCAAGGATGATAAAGCATAAACACTTACCAAGTACTCCAAGCCAAAGAAAGAAGCTAATTAGAAAACATGCATGAATCCTAACTTGTTAAGATGCCTAATGCAACACATGCAAGAATGCAACTAAGATAGGCTCGGCTATTCTAAGATGGCATACGAGATGCTACAGATAACATGTACTCAACTTGGAATTGAAATACAATGTAGTTAGTATGATGCGCCAAGCCTGGTGCATGCAAGATAGATGAATGGATGCAAACATGCGAGCATAAGTATGCCAATTGAAACATGCCCTAAAACTAACCATCATAAGCTAGTAAATAAAAGGGAGAAAGACGTGGGGTTGGAAGACATACATCACACACATGCACACTTATTACAAAATTGCCCTCCTTGGAAGGTCCGAATAAATAATTAACTACTCTAGCTAATTAAATATTACAAAACCCTAATTAATTAACAAATTAACTAAGGAACGAAATAAACTAGTATGCAGATCTATGGATCGCCTCAGCTCTATTCCGAATGATGAAAGATGCATGCATGCTCGAGTCACCTTGTCGGGAAATTCCTCGCGATGTCCCGATTTGCCTCTGTTTGCAATTGATCCTGGAATATCATACAAAGCTCTAGAAGACTGCTGGTTTCTGGTTTACTACAATAGAGAGCAAGAAAGGGGCATGGCAAAGAATTTTCAACACATGTGCGCACGACCACTCTCCCCGTTATTGCATGAGCTCTAGGGAGTATAGTTCTCGATCCTCGTGTCACCAATCACGCATCTCTATGCATGATGGCCGAGGAGTCGAATTGCATGACTCAATGTGAAATGAATGCACACATAAACACAACAAGGCCTAAACTCCATCATGGGTAATCCGGATTGTCGGCGACCGAGAAATTGAGACACGTTTCGTCACTTTGAGTATGAAACACCCCTCGTTTCCAGTTTTTGGACTAAACCCTATTCCAAAAACAATGCAATGAGATGGCATACACAATGCGCCTAACATGCCACCCTAAATGCAATGCAACCTAATCATGCTAGCATGCGAGGGATGATGTGCACACATGCAACCTAGCATACGCAATGCTATGGACTGAAATGGCATACAAAATGCACATGAGCTATATGGCATACACAATGCACACATACGAAGATGGACACACACAAAGGCATAATCAAAGCATACACAATGCGATGGTCAAACATGCAACAACATGAATCAAATGGCATACACAATGCAAGCTGGACTTAAACCAATTTGAGTAGACCTCAGCCACACTCAAATCAGTGGCCATATGATGAAAACGAGACAACCGAAATACATGCAAATATGCACGAATGCAAAGGACCAATCCTAAGGCACAACATGTAACTCTAACAAAGCATGGCAAATGATGAAATATGGCATAGAATGGCACATGATCCAGCTCTGAAATGGCATAAAAGATGGTCTCGAAACATGCAAACACCTCACACGATGCATGCTAGATGGCCCGAATACCGAAACTAGTGAAGTGCGTTACACTAGAGGTACACAAAGCAATGCACAAATGACCAAACCACCCCCAAACAGATCTTAGGCAAGTCCAAGACAGTGGGAAAATGGTCTAAAAAAGATGGCTCGAAATGCATTCAAATGAAGCTCATGCAATGGTCGGTAAATGTGGCATACAAGTACAACTCTCAAATGCACTTAAGGAGTGAAAATCATGGGAATATGGCATACATATAAGCTCTGAAATATGATGTGCAATGGCCCCAAAACTCAAAGCTAAGCATGGACATTGTACTATAAGCATGCAAAACAAACATCATTCGACCATGAGACCCAAAAAAAGAGCTAAGGCAGTCCAAAATATGTACAAAATCAGTTTAAGGCATGACCAAAATATGCTAGGAAAGACGGCCAAAACATCATACAAAACAAGCTAGTGAACCATGACTTACACTACAACTATACGAAGCATGTGAAGGACTACCAAACCAGCCAAAAAAAGAAACATGGCATGCCAAAATATGACCAAAAAACCACTGGAACTTAGTCAACACATGCTAGAATGAGGTGCTCCTTTGAAAGGCTATGCAAGGGGTTGTTCTACACATGCAAGATAGACATCAAAAATGGAAAAACCACCTCCGGAAAGAGGTTATGACGGCCCTAAAACTCATTAAAAAGGGCTTGAAAGGGGGCTAGGAAGCATGCAAGTGGAGGCTCCTTTGAAAGGCCATGAAGAGGGTTACTCTACACATGCAAGATGGACACTTAACATGGAAAAAACATCTCTGGAAAGAGGTCATGCAGGTCATAAAAATCACAAATAATAGTCTGAAACATGGCTTGAAAACATGCAAATAGGGGCTCCTTTGTAAGGCCAAGAAAGCTAGTAAACAAGACAAGGAGTGAGAGGATCACCTCTCTCTGATTTTGGGGCTCAAAACAGCATGCTAGCCACTGAAAATCCATTGGATTTCAGTGGCTAAAGGTCCAAACAAAGCACAATACAAAGGCCTAGAGGCATGGCTCAAAACAAGGTAAAAACAAGCATGCAAGGGGGTAGATGACCCCCAACGAAAAAATGATCTTAAACAAACATGTTAAGGGCCTCAAAATAAGACTTTTTTTAGTTTATGACTAAGCCCAAAAATGCTTTCAAGTAAGGGTAATAGATGAAGCAAGATAAGAACCAAAAGAGGGAATAAGAGTGTTACCCTTGTAGCCAATGATTCCAGCAGCTTCTGGACCAAAACAGCAGCTCCTCAAGCTCTGAAAACAAGCTCCAAGGACCTCCAAGCGATGGTGGAAGTGTGTGGTTGTGAGATGGTGTGTGAAGGGCCAAGAACAAGGCTTTATTGAACCTAAAAGAGAGGGATATAGAAGCAGATATGTGTATGTATGCTCCAGCAATTTTTCAACCCTTGCAATGGAAGAGGACCTCTTCCTTTATAGAGGAGAGGGGCTAAAGCTTCCTCAAGAATCTTAAAACCAAGCTCAAAGATCATCCATACACGTATATGGAGGATCACTGAGGCTTCAGTGCACAGTGGCTAACACTGATGAGACAAAAAGCGGTGACGATTCGGGTGTGGTCGACCCCCTTCTTAGTCGGTGACTGTGTTCAAAAGGGTTAACCTCATTTAGGTGGTCGGCACCCTCTAGAGAGGGTCTTCACACTCAATGCAAGCAAGTAGTGGTATGGGAGACCTGAAAAAGTGGCTCAAAAACCAAGGAGACCAGCTTCCTGACAAGAAAATCGACCGACAGGAGAAGAGGTGGTCTCCAAGAGAAAAGGTGGTCTCTCACTCTTGTACCACCTTCCAAACAATGAAAATAGGGTCCATACCAAAAATGAACCAAGACGGATGCAAAGCGAGGGTTTGGGGGCCAAAATGCGCAGCCGGGTGCCCTGAAAACCGACTGTTAAGCATTGAAGGTGGCGTGCAACCACGAAGGTGGTCTCCCAGGCCACAGTGTTCCCCTAGAGAGAGGAAACAAGGTGTGTGCCAAAAATCGGAGCAAACGGAGAAAGTTAGGCAATCCCGAACCGAGGCGCACGACCGACGGCTCCGAAAATCGAAAACTGGTCTCCAAACGGGAACAGTGGCCTACGGCCACGAAACGTAGCCTACGGCCACTGAGAGATGATCTACTAGACCTCTCCCTCCCTTCAGGAAGAGAAAATAGAACCTGATTCGCAAACTGAGGCAAAGCACAAAAGCGTCCCGAAGTCCGGAGGGAAGGCTCTCAGCCGAGACTCCGTAACCTCAGAACGAGCACAATATGTGCAATCACCGAGCGCTCAATCGATGACGTCTGAGTCTTAAGGTCGGTCAAAAATGGGGTGTCTACATGCTCCAACCCACATGCATGCAAAACCATGCAAGCAGAGGGTCAAAGAAGATGGTGTAGGAAGATTTCCACCTCAAGAGAAGTGAAAGTCTGAGCTGGGCATTTGCTCTCCCTTCCTTTCATGTTGTTGCCATGGTTGACACTCATCCTCACCATTAAAGAAGGTAGAAATTTTGAGTGGGATTTGCTACTCTTTCCCTCACTCTCTTTGTGTATAAATAGAGACGAGAGGGAGATGATGAATGTATCAGAAAATAGAGAGAGAGAGAGAGAGAGAGCTGTGAGTTGAGTAAGAGTTTTATCTCCTCCTCCGTATTTGTATTTTGCTTTATTTTAGTGAAATTCTTTTTTCTGCTCTGTAGATGTAGGCATTGGGCCGAACCACGTAAATATTGTATTCTATGTGTGTGAGAGATAATTTTCTAAGTGTGTTTTGATCCTAATAACTTCAAGAAGTTTCAAAGCTTTACTAATCTTGTATTTTGGATCGAGCTTGATACGCTGACCTTTGAAACGCAAGCCAGTGATCATAGTCCAGTCCACAGGTGTGGGGCTGATCTCACAGGAGGGTAGATTTCACTGAACCACCTCTCCATCAAAGCAACCAAATATGATAGTGGAATCTGCACAACATCAATCTTAAGGAAATCCCCAAATCCTGCTGCAACAAAAAGTGCCTTGTATTGATCATGTGCCTGGCCATATAATCCCAAAGACATAGGCCAAGCACCTCGGAAGTTGAGTTTCTGAGTGAGGGCGCCCTGAAGATTTAACCAAAAAGCAAGTATAAGTAGTTCATTAATAGAATATAAGAGAGTAAATTAAGAAGAAATATCAACTAATTAAAGCCAGTAATACTTACCCGTCCAGCCCTATCATATACAGAGGGGTGCTTCTCCAAGTTATGGAGAAGTGGTGTGTCAGGGATAGTTCTCTCCTCAGGAGTCAAATCACTATCTATAATTTTCTTTGAGTTCTTTCTCGTTCTTGACCCCAAGGCTTCACCTTCAGTCGCTTTTAAACTAGGTCCTTCTTCTAGTGTGGGGATCACCTCAGATGAACTAATCCCCCCATGAAGTCACTTCCTATCCCGTTGACCACCTCGTGCTCTAGCTCTCCCTTTTCCATAACTACTCTTAGGAGGAACACTAGGAGCATCAGTTGAGGGTCCCTGAACAAGGGTATCACCACCAGAACCAATGACTATAGTTGCAGATGTTAACATAGTCCTGATAAAGGCGGGAAAAAATGTGAAGGTCATTATTCTGAATATAATAATAAACATAAATCACAAAGAAAATGGAGGTGCTCCTCTTTGATGCACTGATTTTTTTTTTTTTTTTTTTTTTTCTGAAAAGTGAGACTGAAAATTTCTTGTAAAGTATCAAATAAAGTAGTTTCTCTGGTATTCATTTCTACTTTTCAAGTATCATGACAATTCCATTCCAACCATTCATTTCATTTTATCTCGTCCCTAAAAGGTTGTTTTTCAAATTTCACTAAAACTCCACACCAATTACAAATCCCTAAACTTTCTTTCTTAACCCTTCAACTCATTTAACCACCAAACATTCTTTGTTTTCTGTTAAAATCTCAACTAGAAATTTTGAATTAAATTTATCTTCCTTTTTCAAGTTCCTAATTTTCAGCTTACTCTTATGAACCCTCGCTTGTTCAATTTCTAGAGTGTCTTCTAAATTCCCACATTCTCATCTTATCTCAACATGTGCATTCAAACTTCATTGTGTCCATCCTCTCCATAATGTATACAACTACATAATAACATTTATCAAAATTGTTAATTTCATTCTTCATTCTTTTCATTGTCAATCTTCGTACTTTCTCATTTAAAGGTTCATTCAAATCACGGATAACAAATTATGTTCAGTGTGTTGTTTTAATTAAACGGAAACATTTGGTAATCTTTTGGAAAGATTTTAGAAGTGAAAAAAATAATTCAAAAATACATAGAAATGTTTGGAAACATAAATTGAAATCTATCCAAATGTATTAAATTCTAATTTTTGATTAATTGAACATATTGAGATTTATACAGTCATTTACATACAAGAATAAGTGTAAAATTAAAAAAAACTTGTTGCTATGAGCCAAAAATTGTGACGCATTGTCAAACAACTCATTTATATTAAATACAAGTGTAAATAATTCTAAAAGCATGTAGGATTACAACAAAAAAAAGTTCTAAAAAAAGAAACTTCTAAGAAGTACACGCTTCTAAGAAAGGTGGTGTAGTGTCAGACAATTGCCGACATGTGTTAGACACGTTTATATGTGTCCTAATAGATTTTTTTATATCTATACTCAGATATGTTTTGGTCACATGGAACACACATGTCCATCACTTATACATGCATGAAATACATTACAAGTTCAAAGAAAATAACTTAGAATTATGATAAAAGTTAAATTTTATGAATTAGTCTTATGTTGTATTTTTTAATTATCTTTGAATGGAACATTCATATATATGACACAGAATAAATATACACAACTACATATTTTGCACGTTCCCCACAAATCGTGTCGTGCGTTTTTTTGAAAATTATCGTATCGGTGTGTTCATGTCATGTTACGTGTCCGTGTTCGTGTTTCTTAGATACTCAGTTGGTGAGCCAATGGCAACAGGTGTCTTCTATTGTGATGGGTGTAAACCTCAAACACAAATCTGCCTACCAATGGATTCAAAAAACTTTTGATCAAAGAAACTGTAGCAATAAATCTTTTGATCCCCATGTAAGTCTAATAATAGTGCTTATAGCAAGGATAATAAACAAGGTTTGGTGACATAACTGGAAAGAATTCTTCTTTGAAACAAACCTGCTAATGTCTACCCCATGATTTACACACACAATCACTTCGTAGGTAGAGCATACTACTGGAAAAGACTAGAGGATATGATTTGGTGAAATTTAATGACATGGGTAGAGCATACTCCATTTGAGCAACAGAGCCGTTGAAGATTAGAAATTAATGCAATGAGCGCTGTGGTAGCTATTGGATATTGGGTACCTGATAGAGTCAAGGATGTTTTGGAGTAGAGATTAAGCCTGATGAAGCTTGGTGGAGTCAATTGTAGATAAACTTGGGTAAGAAGTTGCAATTCCTACAATTCTGTTTCATAACCATTTGATTCAAAAGTGGATTGATTTTGGACGTTGGGACCATCGTTTTCTCCCTACAGAAATGGGTTTCTAATAGGGTTTCCACGTTAAATCTTGTGTCTTGTGGTTGATTGCTTTGATCTTGAAATTGCCCCAATTGATAGTTTACTTGCTAAATTGATGGATTGATTCATTGATTGACTATTGAATTGCATTGAATTCTCTTAATCACTTGCCATTCATAACCCCCTCTAGGCACAAATAGTTTGGAGTTTAGAATTTCAATAGTATCAAAGTAGAGAGTTAGTTATTCTTTGAAATTTAACAGCTAGATTAGAAACTTTGTTTTGAGTCCATGGAGATGGGTTCTATGAGAGGAGGTAACGTGTCTACACCACCATTATTTGATGGCTAACAATTACTCATATTGGAAGGAAAAGATGAAGTACTTCCTAAAATCTCTTGATGAGCGAGTTTGGTCCTCCGTTCAATATGGAGTTGAAATAACATGTGTAATTGACCCAGAAACAACAGAGAAAAAAAGTGAAAAACCATACACAATGGGACAAAACTGACATTGACAATATGTGGTATAACTCAAAGGCACTAAACACCATTTTTAGTGTTGTAACTCCTAGTGAGTATAGATAGATCTCCAATTGAGAGAGCCAAGGAGGCTTGGGACATATTTATGGTTACCCATGAGGATATCCAAAGCTGTGTTACATAGACTTTTCTATTTTTCTCAAAGTACCCATGTCCATCAAATATGAAGAGGGTGAGAGTGTGAGATATGTGTCCAATACCCGTATCCAATTTAGGCACTCAAATCCTTTAATTTGTTACAATATATAAAGAAGAAGAAACTCATATTTGTTAGTAAATCAATTTTTTGCCTCTCACATGAATTAGAGATAGTAATTTCATATTTTTCTTGAATTTTATTTAATTTCTAGTATTTTTTTACATAATTTACAACATCTAATTCAAGAATATTATATAATATGCAATATATATGAGTATATGACGAATCCCCATGCCCATATCCAATTTTAGATATGTATCCCAAGAATTTAAGATTTAGGTTTGTGAAAGTTTGACACTGAGATACACGCTCATACCCAATACTTGTACCCATGTCTATGCAAAATAGACCCAAAGTGTGGAGTCTAAACTTGGAGCCTTGACCACCAAGTTTGATGAGCGTAGGATAGAGTCTAAAACCTTTGATCTATTCTATACTAGGCAGTGATATTTTGAATGCCACCTTCAATCTAGGAGAAAAGTTAGTGAGGAAAGTCCTTAGGTCTCTTCTGAAGCGTTTTAGGGCCAAGGTTATGGCCATAGAAGAGAGCAAGAACCTTAAGAAAATGAACATTAAGAAATTAGTAGGTTCTCACCAAACCTATGAGATCAACACATGTCCTGCTAGGAATCCTAGTTGTTAAGGAAAAGAGTGTTGCTTCTGAAAAGAAAGGAGCTAGATGACGAAGACATAGCACTTTTTGCAAAGGAATTCAAGAAGTACCTTAAGGTTAAGAAGAATGCTAATTCCTCACAACCTAGAAAACCAAGCGGTTAATAAGCCAAGCGAACTAAGCATCAATACAAGCCAAGTCCATTAGGTGAACCCAAAAAGCAACAAGTGAAACCTACCAATGAAACTTGGGATAACTGAGTCCAAGATAGTTGATTTAGAAAATGAATTGAAAGTGTCCCAGATATCCCTAGGAAAAATGACAAGTGGGATTGAGTCTTTTAACTATCTTATTGGCAAACATTCCAATGACATGAGTGGATTTGGATATGAGCATTTAAGCGGAACTTTAAAGAACAAACAACCCAAGACCTTACTCGTCCATTGAGAGACATTGCCTCGCCTTGATCTTCATTACTTAGAAACTTCACTACTACTTTTAGGTTCATCTGATCTAGGTAGTGACTAGAAACTTCGCCTTAGCCTGGCAATTAGAGAGTGGAATATTCCATGAGGTCCCCAAGGATATGTAGCATCACCACATTGGGTGCTTGGCCCCCCAAGCAAATCTGGGGTGCCCATAAATAGGGCACACCTCCCACAACTCAAAAAAAGAAGAATGTTTTTGAGTCAGTGGAAGACTTGGCCTATTACCTCTCTCACTCTATTTTCCTTGCACTAAGCCAACAAAGAATCCTCCTCTTCCATTTTATTGTCTACAAATTTCACATCTCCAGCACTAATCATCCAGTGCTCTTACTTTGAACCTCCTACACATCTCTACTCTCGTAAATTTTACAATGTAAAACCATTGCCCCAAATTTAATCTTAATTGGTCAAGGGCATAACAATTGTTTAAAAACAATTAGCCAAGGAAACCTTTAGGCTGTATTTGGGCAAAAAACAAAACATCAACCCGTTTCGATTGAACAAAAGGCAACATATCCAACTCAAAGCAAACAAATAGGAAATTTTTTTTAAAAAAAAATAAAAGGGAAAAAAATCAGTTCTTTCTCTAACCAATTCAGTCTAATAACAAATTTCAAGCATAAATTCACAAGGAAGGGGGTTGCCGATTTGTGCAACGCAAAACCTTTTCACCCTTCAAATCAATTCAAAATCTCCAATAGGAACATTTGAAGTTGCAATATTTTTAACCAATGGCTCGATTTGCAGCAAGTATGAGAGTTGAACACTATATATCTACTAGAACCGAAATGGGTTTGAATTTTTTAAACTTTTTTTTTTTTTTTGGTAGATAAGTCATAAGTTTTATACCAAAAAATAGATATTACAAAAAGGCTCATTACACGCCTAGAGGAAAAACACCATTTGAGGAGGGAAATACAAGCCTAGCTTCTACACTAAATTTTAACAATAACAAACTCTAAAGCTAGGCCAAGTACCAAACAACTAAGAGCCTTACGACTTGATTTCTTAGACTTTATAGAGAGGCTAACATCTTGAGCAAGTTTAAGATTAACAATTCATTCAATGAGCTTTTTCTTGGTTTCCACTTTCGAAGATGGGTTTGTCTATGGACTAACGAAAGTTCCATCCAAAAGGGATTGCGGAGCTCTTTTAGAACGTGAAGATCATCTAGGGGCTAACACATTTTTTCTTACCCATATCTCTGAAAATTTCTTTCTCTTCATTTAAAGTCTCTTCATTCAAAATATCTTTTGAAGGGTTACTCACTTCCAAATAGGAGCAATTCGTATTAAGCACGTTTATAAGATCTGCACAAAAAGAAACCTCCTCATTGGCTACACAAGTATTGGGAATATCAAATGCATTCGATGAAAATAGAGGAGGTGTAGGTACAAAGTTATCTATAGGAACATTAACGACGTCCTTGCCTTTTTTCATTTTCAGTTCAACCCATTCACTTGGCTTGCCTTCCTCCTTCGTCTCGACCACTTTTTTGGTCTTCCACTCTTGTTTGAGTTTACTAGGAGCTTGAGATATCGGTTTACTTGGACACAAACTTGTAGCATGACCAAATATCTTGCATATTTCTCCACACACTTGGGGTTTCCAAGGAACTTCTACTTTGATTTCAAACAGTTCTCCATATCCTAAGTTTACAACAAAGGAGGGTGGAATCTCTTTAGTAGCTTCTATCTCAATACAAATTCTAGCAAATGTTAACCGGCTATGGCTTTGGGTAAATTCATCAAGGTGAAATGGATTACAAATCAAACTTACTATGTAACTCAATCCTTCCTCAGTCCACAGTTCAAGTGGCACATTGAAAATTTTTATCCATATCGGCACACTTGAGAAGACATTTTTAGTAAGGGTTATACCGGGGTGCCATTTCTTAATAACAATCAATTTGCTTTCAATATAATAAGGCCCCTTACCAAGAATGGACTTTAAAGCTTCTTCATTTTTCATCTTAAATACAAAGTAGCTATTATCTAAGGTTACAACCTCTTCATGATTTTTCTTCCACAACTTGTAAGCCCAAGTCTTCACTTGGAAGAAAGACAATTTTCTATCAATAAAATAACCCACAAGAGCATGTTCCCATTGCTTAAACCTAATTCTAGAGATTTCCAATGGGATTTAAAGTTGATCATTCTCATAACCCACCAAGTATCTCTTGAGACTTTTGACTACTTTTTTCTTAGCAATCTCAAATTTAAATAACCATTCCAGGGCGTAGAGATAACATTATAGGAAAAAGACTTACCCAACCCATTGGAACTATGGCTTTGAACCATTTCTCCTTCAATCTGATCGGATGAGTCCGCCAGGGCGTAGAGATAACATTATAGGAAGAAGACTTACCCAACCCATTGGAACTATGGCTTTGAACCATTTCTCCTTCAATCTGATCGGATGAGTCCGCCAACCCCTCTACACATGACATCTGGACCTGATCATGCCCTTTTGTTTTATTGCATTCTTGCACATTTGTAGCCTTTGTTGCTGTCTCAATACCCCCATTGGTTCAGGTATGGTTGTTTTGCCTAGGTCTTGTTCACTAGAACCTACCATGGCATTGTATGCTTTAGGGGAATCACGATACGTCTATTCAATGTCAAAATCATCATGTTCAAACTCAAGTTCTAATTGCCGTTGCATATAGTCTATATTATTCTGATTTTTATCATTAGCTTGATTTGAACTATTAGGGCTCAATTTCTTTTTCACCAAGCTAGGTTGGATTTCTTTGAGTGAGATTTTAGATGCACTACCTCTCTTATTTCTTAATTTCTTACCCATTTTCAACAAACAGATTGGGAAAAATAGGGATTTTGAAACCTAATACTCATGATTCAGATACATACATACAATCCCCAAACATAAAAGTTAATGAACAACTCAATCATAAGTTGAATCAATAGTCAAATACAAAACACCAAAGGATTGAAAATCAGGAAAAAAAAAATGCTCGGATCAAATGGAATTAGAGATATACATCTTTTGAGCTATGGCCGTCGTAGTGGTTGGTGGTGGTAAACGGTGTGATTGCGAGGTGAAAAGAGAGAAAATAACTGACGGTGGATTAGTAACGGCTTAGCCGAGATAGCTAGTTGAGTTTGTTTATTCAAAGTAGGAATGGGCATTCGTCCTGAATGCTGGTTGGGTTCGAGTTGAGTCCACACTAGATAGAGAGATTTTGGCTCATTTTGGGAAATTAGTTAAAGCCACTTATGTTTTTAACTCATTTTTTTTAATAAAAAAATTAAAAAAAATTAAAAAAGTAATTTTTAACCATCTTTCCAAAACACCTCTTTACGTTGGTTTAGATCTGGTTCGATTTTAGCATCAACTTATATTTGTCCAAATTCAGTTTTAAAAAATAAGGATAAATTACAAATACATCCTTAAGGTTTTCTTAAAATACGAATTGCCGCCTATGGTTTGGAAAATTATAAATACCTCTTAGTTAGAATTTTTTATTTAACATAATTAATTAAAAAAGTAAAATTTTAATTGTTCACCTATACAATAAAAAAAATTATCTAAATTATTAATTGAAGCAAAATTTAAACATTATTAAAAACTCTTAATTAACTTGATTATTTATTAATAAAATGACAAATTTGTTATGAAATTAGAAACCTTAGGGGGCATAATGTAATTTCTAGAACCACAGTGGGTAATTTGTAATTTAAATAAATCTCAAGGGGTGTGTTTGTAATTTACCCAAAACATAATTATAAATTTTAAGTGCACCTATTGAGCTATATGTTAATTTTTTTAAAACTATGTTATATTTAAATTCAATTATACATTATATTTCTTAAATAAATATACTAACAATATTATAAATAGAAAGATTTTTTTAAATAAATTCAATCAAATATCACAATAAATGTGAGTTTCAATAAAATTAACAACAATAAAGTTTAAATCCCAACAAAAAATATATATATTTTAATATATTATAATTAATTAATTAAATAATGGGCCGGGCCGGGCCGGGTTAAAAGTATAAATCTTAAACTTAGTCCATTAATATATCGGGCCCAAAACATTGGTCCAATTCAGCCTTATGGGCTAAAATAATCTTTCCAAGGTCTGAAAAAATAGGGCTTGGCTAGCTGAGCTAGGTGAGCCGATGCCAACCCCTAACTTACAGGGAGGATTATAAAATTACCTAATTATATTTGTTTTAGTCCGATTTTAATAAAAAAATTTGAGAGAGCATTAATAAAGTAGGATAAAATATAGAGATAGGTAGGTCAAAACTGTCAAAAATAAGATAAAATATAAAATTGTATCATTAAAATAGTTAGTTTAAAGTCAAGAATTCACGTGAAAAAATCCTGTTATCCCTACTTACAGGCTCAGAGGCATAAACTGTTTAGATGCATCATGCACTCTCTTTCTCTCTCTCTCTCTCTCTCTCTCTTTCTAAATGTCTCGCATGCTCACATTTTCTCAGGATGAACTGTCGTCTTTACTTCATCTCTCTGTACTCTTGTATATCTTTTCTTAATTCAAATACACACATATGATTCGAACTGTCTATCTAGTAAATCCTACAACAAAAATCATTCATACAAAAAAATCAATTTCATTGGATATTTATAAACATAGGAAGACATCACATTTTGTTTTATAAAATAAACAGCAAATATGATTGTCAACCTAAGCAATCTATTTTATAAACTAAAATGTAATTTGTTCCCGCATTTATAGTTGCCCAATAAAACTGTCCGATAAAGCTATTTTTTATATGGAACATTTACTGCAAGGCCTACGAAATAGATTGTTTGGATCGTCTATGTGTGTTTGGATTAGAGCTTACCGTTAGATGTATATTATTATTTTATACTTATCTATCTGTATTGTAGATGTATCTCATCTCCTTTTCTATACTTATCTCTGATGTATTTCTATCTCCTTTTCTATACTTATCTAGGTGTCTTTTCAGCCTATATATACAGGCTTCTTGTATTTCATTATTTAAATTCAATATAGAGTTTCTCTTTTCTCTTCTCTCTCTACTTTTATAACATGGTATCAAAGCGTAGGGTTCTTTCCTAGCCCTCTCTTCTTCTCCATCATGTTTTTTCTGTCTGGCAGCTTGATTCTGTCTCACAATGGTTTTTGCATATCTAATCTATCCTTGATTCAACGCTTGGACTATACCAGCCTCTTCGTTTCTTCAAGATGAAGCCAATGCCGCCATAATCACCTCCATATGACGTCGCACGCGCCCCCATGCGTTGCCCAAAAATTGATCACACACTGTGACGCTTCTTACGTACCCCACACGCCTTTTTGCTCTTACCTTGAGCTATCTTGCACCGCGGCCTTCCTTGCTAATATGAGCTGCATGTTCTGCCGTCATTGTTGACCTCAGCCTTGGCTTTCCGTACCCCGTTGCCTCTGCTTGCTAACATGCATCATGTATACCTCTACTAATGTGCGCTGTGCATTTTGTGACGCCATCTCTCTCGCTGTGACGTTAGTCCTAATTCTGGTTGACGAACTTAGTCCAACCACTTTGACCAGCTGATTCACTGTCTTTCTGGTCATTTTTTTGGCTAGATCAGACCCTATCCTAATTGTTTTCGGCCTCCTGAATCTATTGATGTGTTTTGTTTTGGCAAAATTAGACTCTACACAACTCCTTTTTCTATTTTTTTTCCTTTTTTGAGCATTATGGATTGTTCTGACAATATCCATTCAATCTCCGTTACACTTGATGGGTCCAACTATGTTCTTTGGGCCCAAGCTCTCTTTGGATTCATCAAAGGGAAACGACTTTAGCGTCTTATCACTGGTGCTCTTTCTAAACCCATCTAGAAAGAAACAGAGATTGCATGTAACACCCTAACCCTTCACATGTCATCGATATTGTCCGTTTTGGGCCATGCCCGCATGGATTTGTTCTTTCCAGTGGGTTACCCATCCCAGAACTACTCCAACTTATGTACGCTTAACTGGGGAGTTCTGCTAGGGATTTTACTACTCGGGAAAAGGCCTCGATGCTATATAAGGGTCCAGGTTTTTACTTTTATAGCTTAGGAACTCCCCTTCCATTCCCAATATGGGACACAGGGACCTTACAATCCACCCCCCTTAGGGCTGCACGTCCCCGTGCAGTAGCCTGCCAGCTTGCAAGCCCACACACATGCACTGAGAGATGCCAGGGGCCTACACTCGATACTCTAGAGGGTCAGCTCTAATACCATTTGTAATGCCCCATCTCTTCACATGTCATCGATATTGTTCGCTTTGGGCCATGCCTGTACGGATTTGTTCTTCCTAGTGGGTCACCAATTCCAGAACTACTCCAGCCTAAGCACGCTTAAGTGGGGAGTTCTACTAGGGATTTCACCACTCGGGAAAAGGCTTTAATGCTATATAAGGGTTCAGGTTTTTACTTTTATAGCCTAAGAACTCTCTCTCCATTACCGATATAGGACACTGGGATCTTACAAATCACTCGGGAAAAGGCCTCGATGCTATATAAGGGTCCACGTTTTTACTTTTATAGCCCAAGAACTCTTCCTCCATTCCCGAGTGAGGATGCACATCTGTTTATTACTTATCGGAATCATTAGCGACTATTATAGTTTCTTATGGCTCTTTATAGCACTTTTGAGACCGTGTGTGCTTCTTTGCTCAATTGTTTGCCCTTGCCCACTTTAGAGCAAGCCATTACTGAGTTCCTATTACTCGTTTTGGGATTCTCAAATCTCAAAACATGGATTTTATTCTTGCTATGCCATCATCTCAGAGTTCCTCCTCTTCACAACCAATCATATGCAATTATTGTTGCAACCGAAGCCTGCTAGCCAATCATTCTTTTGTTCACTGCCAGGTTCACGACTGTTTGACTTGTCACAAGACTGCTTTAGGCCATCTCCAAAGCAATTGTCCTCGAGCTCCCTTCACTACTTCATCCAAGAAAGTGGCTTTTTGTTTTGGGTATCAGTCCAAATCTAGCCACGGTTCTCGCTTTGCTATTGTTGCCTCTGAGGGTTATTCTACTCTCCACTCCATTGATTCCCCTACTCCTTCATTCTCTATGGATGATGCTGAGTCATCATCCACTAGGTGCTCGGCAAATCTGGTACTTCTCTCTCTACCGCTCTTTTAGTAACCTCAGGTAACTCTTCATGGTATTTTGATTCTATATGCTGTAATCATATGACTTTTGACTCCACTATGTTTTCTTCTTTATCATCACCATCTTCTATTCCCACTATATACATCACTGATGGTTCTCATATACTTGTTAGTTATATTGGCCAAATCTCTACTTCCACTGTGTCTCTTTTTGATGCTTATCATATTCCTGCTCTTTAATTGAACCTTATCTCTGTCGGTCAGTTATGTGAACTTGGTCTAATCATTACCTTTTTTGCTAATGGTTGTTTGGTGCTGGACCCTCAGATGAGACAGATTCTTGGGATAGGCTGTAAGCATGGACGTCTGTTCGAGCTTATTCATCTTCGCAGTCCACGCAAACCATCTACTCCTACTGCTGCATCTACTATGTCTTCTTTTTATCTTTGGCATTGTCGCTTAGGACATGTCTCTTTTAGTTGTTTGAAAACTTTGGTTTCTAGTGGTCAATTAGGTAGTGCCCATCTTGAAAATGTCGATTTTTTATCTTGTCAAATTGCTAAACAACCTGCCTTACTTTTTAATAAAAGTAATTCTATTTCTACTACTCCTTTTGATCTTGTGCATTCAGATATTTGGGGACCTTCTCCCACATCGACCATGGGGGGGGGTCCAGATATTTTGTGATTTTTGTTGATGATTTTTCTTGCTATACTTGGCTTTTTCTTCTCAAAAATCGCTCGGAACTTAAACAGATTTACTATGATTTCTTTGCCATGGTTCGCACTCAATTTTCTCGTACTATTAAGCTTTTTCATTTTGATAATGCTAAGAAGTACTTGGATTCTAATTTTCTTTCTTTTCTTCGGGCTCATGGTACTATATCTCATCGATCTTATGCAGGCACCTCCCAACAAAATAGACGAGTAGAAAGAAAACACCATCATATTCTAGACACTACCCGGGCTCTTCTTCTTGTCTTGAAAAATTTTAGGGGGAAGCTCCCCTCATTGCTATCCACATCATCAATTGTGTACCTACACCTGTACTAGCTAACACTTCTCCTTACGAGCGCTTGTATGGTTCTCCTCCTGGCTATACCACTCTTAAAGTTTTTGGTTTTCCTTGTTTTGTTCTACTTCAGCATCATAAACACACTAATTTAGAACCTCGTTCTCGTAGTTTTTGTTTTCTAGGGTATGGTATAGAACATAAAAGGTATTGTTGTTGGGATCCTATCTCTAAGTGTCTTCGTATTTCTCGTTATTTGGTCTTCTAGGAACACAAAATGTTCTCCACTCTTTCCAAGTTTCACCAACCACAGTCCACCCATTTACCGATCTTTATTGATATTTCTATAGACCTATTTTCTGATGAATTTGATGCAGATTCTGGCCCTCTACTTCCAATGTCCATGATTCTGCCTTGTTCATACGTAAGACAGAGCGTGGTACTATTCTCCTTCTCCTCTATGTGGATGATATGATTATCACTGGAGATGACACCATGGGTATTTCTCGTCTCAAATAATTTCTCAATCGCCAATTTGAGATGAAAGATTGGGTTCACTTAGCTACTTCCTTGGCTTAGAAATTTCCTAAGATTCCTCTAGTTATTTTCTTATCCAAGACAAGTATACTTTTGATCTCTTGGCTCGTGCTAGCTTTATTGATTGCAAGATTGCCCCTACTCCTGTTGATCCTCAGACTTGTCTTATATCTCTTGACGGTCCCCTATTGTCTGATGCCACTTTCTATCGCCAGCTAGTTGGCAGTCTTATCTATCTCATGGTTACTCATCCAGATATTGCTTATGCTGTTCACATTGTCAGTCAGTTTATGGCTACTCCTTGCTCTCCACATTATGATGCTCTGGTTCGCATTTTGCACTATCTCAAAGGAACTCTGTTTCATGGTCTTCGTTACTACCCTCACTCTTCTCTACAGTTGCATGCATTTTCTAATGTTGGTTGGGTAGGGGATCTTACTGACCGTCATTCCACTACTGGGTTCTTCTTCTTCTTGGGCAACTCTCTTATTTCCTGTCATAGTAGGAAGCAAACCTTTGTTGCTTGTTCTAGTACCGAGGCTGAGTATCATACTCTTGCTGACATTACTCAAGAGCTTGTGTGGCTTTGTTGGCTTTTTTTCTAACATGGGAGTTTCTTATTTTGTTGCCACCAATCTTTATTATGACAATCAGAGTGCTATTCAGATTACACATAATGATGTCTTCCATGATCGCACCAAGCATATTAAGATTCATTGCCACTTCATACGACAGCATGTTACTAGTAGCCATGTTCGTCTTCTCTTTGTTACCTTTGTTGATCAGACCCCCAATCTCTCGACCAAAGCTCATCTTCTAGGATGTTTCTCTGATCTCCTCTCCAAGCTTAAGTTGATATCTGACTTACCACCTTGAGTGAGAGGGGGGTAGGTGGGTGTTAGATATATATTATTATTTTATACTTATCTATCTGTATTATAAATGTATCTCATCTCCTTTTCTATACTTATCTCTGACGTATCTCTATTTCCTTTTCTATACTTATCTAGGTGTCTTATCAACCTATATATACAGGGTTCTTGTATTTCATTATTCAAATTCAATATAGAGTTTTTCTTTTCTCTTCTCTCTCTACTTTCATAACACTCACAAAACAAGTATGGATGAGTATGTAGAAATGAAGTATGAAGGGGAGTTTATACCTATGTTTCAAATATTATTTTTAAAATAATTACTAAGTGGGAAATGGAATACCAAATTTAAAAAGAAGAGTAAATTACAAATACATTTCTTGAGATTTATTAAAAATACGAATTACTCAGTGTGTTTTTGAAATTTCCATTCCGCCCTTAAAAATTTTTAATTTTATAATAAATGACCGTTTTTATTAATAAATTAAGTCATTTTTAATAGGGGTGTTCACGAGTCGACCGGGGTCTAGTTAGACCCTTACTCATCAACCGACCAAATTTATTCAGATTGACATTCAATCCAACTTTTTTCGAACCAAGCACTTGTTGAAATCGACCGAATTGATATTTGGATTGTCGGATTGAATGCGGTCGGTTTAGGCGGATTGGGCTGATCACCTATTGGGCCTTTTTTATCATTTTTTTTAGTCCAAAATTAAGGGAATAAAATTGCTTGCAGCCCAATTCAAATTAGAAGTGCTCCATTAATCACAACAAAAGTTAGCCCATTGAAATTAACATAATGATAAATTAAACTTTATAATTTTGTACACTTCACAAATAAAACCTGTCACAATATATAATCTTGCACTTTAAAAGTTTCCAAACACACCATATAAAAACATGCTATTAAAAATTAAAATTAATAAAATAACCTTCCAAAACAGTTTAGGGATCACATTGTTTTTGTAATAAAATAACCCTCCAAAACATCTCATAATAAAATAAACATAAGCAATTAAGTACACCACATTGTTCCTGTAATCTGCACAAGTTGCCACATAAACCAAATTAACAGTACTTAGCATGTACATCCCCCCAAAACTTCTATGTTGCACAGTGCAAACACACCCCTCAAAAACTTCTATGTTGCACATTGCACATATATATGTCAAAAACATAATTACATCTTAAAAACATGCTTGTTTTTGCCACAAAAAGTAAGTCACTATCAAACTTCATCACTATTGCTATTCCACCATTAAAATAAAATTAAAAATAAGAAACACATTCACAAAAACTAGAAGTTGCTGGCCCATTGTTCTTTTTGCTTCCTTATGTCTTGCAAAGAAGCAACATAAATTAGAAACTATAAAGCTTACAAGGATTAATTTTTTTTTTTTTTAAATATGAATGTATAACAATCTTACTATTGGTTTGTCACACAAATAAATTTCAGATACTTGGAATTGTATTTGAGCTTGGGCTTGCACCAGAAATTGCTTAAAAAAAAAAAAGAAAGAAGATTATTAATCAATTATAGAAATAAACTTCAATTTAAATTTACTATATGTGCAATAAATGAATAGTATCTGACTCATATTGTTCATATTGTTCAACATCATCCATGGACCTTTGAAGAGAAATTGAGACAGTGGATTGAAGCCAATTTTGTGTACATATAAGGGCCTCGACCATCATGTGAGAAAGCGAACTATGAAAAGGATTGAGTATACGTCCTCCCGTACTAAATGCTGATTTTGAAGCAACTGTAGAGACTGGTAATGCCAAAACATCATGTGCCACCTGTGACAAAACTTTATACTTTAAAGAATTAGACTTCCACCATCCCAATATATCAAAATTTTCATCCTTAGAACCCTCACAAAAATTAGCAAAGTACTTATCTAGCTCTAATTTACACACAACAGAATACTCCTCCTCCAAGTATGAATTAAACTAAGCAGCAATGAGCATGTATGGATCATCATAATCATCATCTACCTCCATTTCATAAGTTGCATTCACATTAGGCTCTTGCACACTCTTTGAATCATCTGAAGCATAATGCTCGTATAGACGAGTTAAACAATCCTTCACCTTGTTGTTATGTTATTCACCACTTTCTCAATAAGAATTTATGAGAAACAAAAATTCAAATACTTCAATTTTTTCCTAGGGTCAAGTACCACAATAACATACAAAAGAAGATTTATTTTATCCTCATCACCCCAATACTTATCAAATTTTTTTTTTTTCATATTAATTGCCATTGTAGATAAATCATATCTCTATCATCCCAATACTAATCAAATTTTGCTTTCATATTAACTACCATTGTAGATAAAATCTTTCTTCATTAACTGTTCAATTTTGTTTTGAATGACAAACATCTCATCATAGAAGCAATTTGAAGTGAAATACAACGACCTTGAGAACCTCTTTGTGGCATTATAAAAGAGTCTCAAAAATTTTAAAAAGACCCTACAATTATTCCAAACAGCCTCATTAGGTGGTCCCTTTGCCACATCCCCATCCCCATCCCCATCCCCATCCCCATCATGCTCACTACCACCAAATTCATCACCACCAAAATAAGCCCGATAACTAAAGTCATCCTCTTGGAGTCTCTCAAAGGCTTTCTTAAATTTTCTGCTGCCTCTAGCATCAAATAGGTGGAATTCCATCTAGTTAGAACATCTAGGCACAAAAGACTTTTTGACTCAATTATTTCCTTTCAACACACTTTTTAAAATTCTCATACCGGTTTGGAGAGGACCTCACATATCTAACAATAGCACGCACACAAGCAATAGATGAATTCAACTCTTTCAAACCATCACACACAATAAGATTCAGAATGTGTGCACAACAAAGCATGTGTAAAAATTCATGACCTAAAATAGTTCCTTTCCAATCCTTTGTTTTTCTTTTCAATAACTTAACAGTGGTGTTGCTTGAACTAGTATTATCTACGGTCAATGTAAAAATGCAGTTAATATTCCATTCAAGCAAGCATGACTCAATTTTCCTACCAATGGTTTCACCCTTGTGAGCTTCAACTAGGCAAAAGTTAATAATTCTCTTTTGAAGTTTCCAATAGTCATCAATAAAATGAACTGTAAGACACATATAGTTCAAGTTCTGTATAGAGGTCCATGTGTCTGTGGTTTGGCAAACTCTACAACCATGCAATGCTTTCCTATCCATCTCTCTGTTAAAAATATTAACGTCTTTGGAAATTGTAATACGAGATGGGATTTTATCGAATTTAGGTTGCAAGATTTGACAAAATTTTTGAAACCCAACTCCTTCTACAAACCTAAAGGGTAGTTCATCAGTAATCACCATTTCAGCAAGAGCATTTTCTTGCAGTTTCTACCGTAAAAATTGTTGTCACATGGTCAACACCCTTTACTCCATCTTTTTTAAATTGAAAAGACAGAGTGGACTATCCCTTCTCTACCTCCCTATATGGATACTTGACACATGAGGCAAAATGAGCCAATAAATTACTTGTCCTATGAGGCTTAGAATCAGCTAAGTATTCTTTTTGATAATACCTACATACAACTCTCATTTTTCCATCTTCACCCTTTACTTTATTGAAATGATTCCATACCTTAGATTTAACTCTGCCAGTAGCCTCAATAGGTGCCTTCTTAGCTTTGGATGGAACCGGAGGGTTGTCAGCAGCAGTTGGGAAAATAGCTGCTGGTTGGGATTGAGTTCCAATAGCAGTAGCAGCAGGTTGGCCATCAATAGGGGCATCATTGGTTGGAAGATCCGTTATCTACAGATAAAACATAATAATTTTAAAACCCTAAATAAAAACATGAACCAAAATATTAATATTCTTCAATCCCTTAATCAAAACATAAACTCCTAATATTTTTAGAACCCTAAATAAAAATATAAACAAATCATAAATTTTTCAAAAGCTAAATCAAAACATGAACAAAATCATAATATTTTTCAATCCCTAAACCAAAACATAAACAACTCATAATATTTTTAAATCCCTCAATCAACACATGAACAAATATTAATATTTTTTAAACCTTAAATCAGAACATGAACACATCTCATAATATTTTTCAAACCTTAAATCAAAACATGAACAAAACTATAATTTTTTAAAACCAAACATATATTGAACATAATATTTTTAAAACCCCAAATAAAAACATGAACCAAAATCTTTCAATCTCTAAATCAAAACATGAACAAAACTGTAATTTTCTAAAACCAAAATATAAACAAAACATAATATTTTTTAAACCCTAAATAAAAACATGAACTAAAATCTTAATATTCTTCAATCCCTAAATCAAAACATAAACTCTTAATATTTTTAAAACCCTAAATCAAAATATAAACAAATCATAATATTTTTCAAAACCTAAATCAAAACATGAACAAAATCATAATGTTTTTCAATCCTTAAATCAAAACATGAACATCTCAAAATAATTTTAAATCCCTCAATCAACAAACACATGAACGAATATTAATATTTTTTAAACCCTAAATTAGAGCATGAACATATGTCATAATATTTTTCAAACCCTAAATCAAAATATGAACAAATCAAAATATTTTACAAACACTAAATGAAAACATAACAATAAGAAATCGAGAATCAGAAAATCAAAACAAGAAATTGAAAAATACTTAGAAACCCCTAAATCAACCATGATTAGAGAATCAAAATATCAAGTATTAACCAACAAAAAGCTACAAATTATAAATCAAAATATCAAAAATAAAAACCCCAAAATGAATAAAGAGAGATACCTCAATCTCTAGAGAATAACCCTCTTTTAGGGTTGAAGATCTAGCTTCGCACATCTCAAAGAAACTCACAGATTGAACTTCAAAGATAGAAAAACAAGGAGAAGCTTTGATTTGTTACATGAGAGAGAGCAAAAGAGAAACAGAGAGTTTGGATTACTTTGTGTGTGTGTTTTTTTTTTTTTCCTGATTCGGTCTTCTCTCTCTTTATATATTTGTTTTTCCTTTTTAATTTTTCTCCTTGAAAAATGATGGAGCCTTTTCATTTTTTCTCTTTGAAAAAAGAGTTGATAGAAGTAGCTTTGTGAAGCGTGAGAGGCAGAAGTAAACTTTATGAAGTGTGAGAGATAGACATTGTAAATTATGAAGCGTATATGAAACGCTTGGTAGGTGGGTGGGTGCGTGGGTGGGTTAAAAGAGAAAAGAAAAATTATTTATCGGTTGGGTCAGTTTCGACGGGTGAAAAAAATACAAAAACCACTACCGATCGTGAATCCAAAAAAATAAAATAAAATGAACCGTAGCTGACCATCTACCTTGTCGAGATCGTCTGTTATGTGTCGGGTCTGGTCAGTTCGGGCGAGTTTGGCGGGTGGACGGTTTCCATGAATAGCCCTAATTATTAATGATGTCAGAAATATATTTCAATTAATAATTTAGGTAATTTTATTATTGTATAAGAGAAAAGTTACGAATTTTATTTTTTCAGTTAACTCTGTTCAATAAATGGGTATTTATTGTTTTTTAAATTATAAGGGGCAAACAGGTACAAAATTGTGTGCTGATTTCTTGTTTTATTATTTATTGTTTTTTCAATGTGTACTGATTTCTGACCATACTGCCAAATAGGTACTTAGCTAGAGAACATCGGCAGAATAGATTGCGCCTGAATGACCTGTCACAGAAAGATAAGACTCCGGGGTGGTTCGTTCACCTGGGGGTACTCCGATGATCAAGTCAGTACTCAATTATCTCTTAAAGATAGCAAACAGTGCTTAACTCACTAGGCAGAATACAAAAAGCATACCTTAGACCCACGAGGGTGCCTTACTTTATGACCAGCACTGACCTGATCCCTATAGAAGCCTAGCTTTAATGGACTCTGGCTCAATACTCATTCTGGACTCTCAAATAGATAAAGATAAACTCCCTAAGAGCTTTACCCTTATCCAGACTGAGGTCCTCCTCCATTCTAGGACTCTTATCTCTTATCCATTCATCTCGAATTCTGGTATCTTTGCAGATAACCTTGGCCTAGCCGAGATCACCTCGGTGCCATGACCAGGACACGTGGCACCTCGGCTGGAACTTCGGTGTCACCTTGGCCATGTGTTGTCATTCACAAAATATGTCTCCACAACTACCCCCTAGGTTCTATTACCTCAGCATCCTGACGTGATGGAACCTACATCGTTTGTCCATATAGAACTTCGGCTAGGAATCACTCCATCCTTCATGACCAAAATCATCATACGTCGACTCTCATGACCATGACTCTGCAGTTCTACTTTATTAATGACCAAGAACCAAGAAGCGGGTTCTTTAAGTTCCTTAACCGAGATCATCCGTGTAGTTGAGGTTCTTGCTCCATTAAATCAAGAATTCCAAGAGTTCTATTTGCACATGAGTTGTTACGCACAGTTTTTTAACCGTTTTCGCCATGAGTCTTTTTCTCATTGACCCGTACCTGACACGTGCCATTAGGTCGCATCGCTTCTGCGTACGCCGCCTGATAGGCATGTCGTCCAAGGCACATTCATTGTGATTTTAAAGCCTTTTCATGTTTCAACAAAAACACTTTCTCTCTCTATCTCGTCACTTTTGCATCCTCCATTTTCCATCTGAGTTCGAGCTTTTTCTCTCTCTAAACAAGAAACCTCCATTTTTGTACCTTTGAAGCTCTCTGTAACCACTCCATTTACCGCCTCCGGCAAAGCTTTCTCTCATTGTCACCCTTTAACTCCGACAAAACTCAAATCGGCGTCCTCGGTCTCGGCCCCAACCAGTGAGTTCTTCATTTCTTTTGATTTTTAGTTTTAGCCCCTCACTATTCTGTATATGTTTTGTCGCTATTGAATCTATCTTCATGGTTGCACTATGTTTCTTTATTTTTATGAATTGGTTTCTGTTCTTGAATCTTGAATCTGCGTAGTCTTTCATGAAAATGTCAAGTCATGTTATTTTTGCTATGACCTGTGCACACTATTCTTCACACACTCACTCAGTGTCTTGAAGTTTTGGATGTGTCCATTATCGTCTTGCTTTCTGCTTCGCTCCTGATTTCTAAATTTTATTTCTTTTCTAGTCTTTTTGCTTCATTTCTGGATTCTTGCCTGTATCTGCATAGATTTTAGGTTTGGGTTTTGATCTAGAACCCTTCTCCTTAGGAAAACTGAATTGAAACCCCCCCTAGATTCTTAGAAATCTTCACTCTAGTGCTTTCTAGGTTTAAGCCAAGATCATTTTCCACTTCCAAACCTCTTTCCAAAAAACCTGAAATTGGACCCACTTCGGCCGAGATAATGGGTATGTTCAGGTGGAGAGTTGACACCACTGTTAAGCTAGAGTACTTTAGGTAGGAGTTTTCTATTCTAGCCGATGTTCAAATCCGGTTGCCTGGAGAGAATGACTCTATTATGCCTGGGAAGGATTACATGCCTTTTCCTGTAGTCTCAATTATCGAAGGAGGAGTCAGATTCCCTCTTAACACCCTTTTAAGGGAGGTCTTCCACTATTACAAATTGAACCCTATGCAATTAGCTGTAAACACTTTTAGGATTATAAACAGAATCGCTGAGTTGGAGCGTCGGCAAAATGCTAGGATCTCTTTGTCTGATATCTAGTACTGCTAGACGATGTGTGGCCTTAAAACTAAAGCTGGCTATACATACTACCTTAAGCTGGGATCCACCTAATACAAGCTGGTAGTCGACATTCCAGACTCAAATAAAGGCGCAACTGATGATTACTTGATTGTATCAGGCAATTGGGAGTTCGCGTCAGACGACGAACTCCATCTCTTCCCATTGCGCCACGAGGTTTTTAGGGATGACAAGGGTAAGGACTTAGCTTCCCTCCCTAGAGTCCCTCATATTTTCTTTAAACATCTTTTTATTACTTTGTTATTGATGTATGATCTGTTTTTGCAATGCTCCCCCAGCCAGAGAAGGACTTCCGCCGCTATTATACGCCGAACAAAGACTTGGTTTGCCTTCTCAACCTGCCAATCGAGCTTCGCAAGGCTCAAATCCTCATCAACTACACCCCAACATACCGGAGTCCTTTTTCCGATGTTCCTCAAAAGAGTAAATCTCCGCCTTTTGCAACAACTCCCTCTGTCGCTTCATCACCAAGGCCTGATCAGGCTTTAACCTCGGATCCAGCTGAGCAGCCATCAACATCTGCTCCACAACTAATCCCTCCAGCCTAGCGCCAACGCTAATGTCAAGCTTCTATCAACACTCTTGCTGGTAGAACTCGCAGTCGAAAATGCCAAAGTACTAAGGCGTCAGTTATTGATCTAGCCAACCCACCTACTGCACTACCAGCAATTCAGTTCGGCATCGAAGTCACTGTCACCACCACTGCCGATGAGATAGGGCACAAACTAGCAGTTATTGAAGACCTACTTGTTAACATCTCCAGGGTGGTGACAGTTCAATCCTCATCCTCTCCTTTCCAACCAACTCCAAAGCCAAAATAGGTGAAGAAGGCCAAGGCGAAGGCCACAGTGACTCAGATAGATTCTGAGAACGCTGTGCCTATCTCGAAGTTGGCCGAGGTCGAGAAGAGCAGCTCCTTCACCAAAAAATGCCCAGCCGAGGACCCAGCACCCGAGGCCCCACCGGCCAAAAAGCTGAGGTCCGACCACCAAGAAGGCAGCTACTACTTTCGAAGCATGGTCTGGGCTCCCAAGATCATGCTTAACAACAAACCTCTTACCACCGGTGACAGTGCTGCGAACTATGAGGTCGGCGCGACCCTATCTACGGCAGTTTTTCTGTCAGAAGACATGAACTGTATGGCTGAGTTACACGAGTATGAAGATTTCGCTCTCATGATGCAGCACTCGATCTTGGTAAACCTTTTTCCTACTCTTTTGTTAGTCTTTCCATACTTAGTCAGATTCCACTAATTTGTGTTACTTTTTGCAGGCCATCCAGCATGCTTACTCTTATGCCACGAAGACCGAGATGATGAGGAAGGAATTGGCAAAAAAGACTAAAGAAGCAGCCAAATTCCTCTATTCGCTTAACAAAGCTAAGGCCAACAATCATGCTCTAATGGACCAGGCCAAGGAAGCCAAAGGTGCTCAAAGTCTGGCCAAGGAAAAGACAAAGACGGCCAAAGATGAAGCCGACGTAGCAAGAGCTGACCTTGAAGCTGCCAATGCCAAAGTGGCTGACTTGGAGGCCAAGCTTTAGGAGACTCTTGCCAATAAGGAGGCTGTAACACGTCCGCAGGGGGACCTCGCGCTACAGTTTGGACTCGCTTTGTGTCGCGGTTCTAAATCTGAACCAAAGAGTCCAACTCTGGCAAATCGTTTGAGAAAACAGATTTTGAAAAGTAGTGCCAAACATGGACTGCTTTGCCAGATTACAGAGTCGCCACCTAAATATTTTAAAATGGGAAATTTAGGAAACCCTGACTCGGTGCCGAAGGCCACATGTCCGTCATCACCAAAGTGGTCTTGGCTCGGAAGCTTGGGTACGATCGGGGAAGGTCAGCTATGAGCACCCCCTTTCGCCCGGTCCGAAGACCGGCCTCTACTAACCGTGATATCCGTTTTTGAAAACTTTATGCGTTCTTATTCCGGTTATTAACCTAGAATTACTATATGATGCGCACAACACAAAAGTATAGACTAGATTGCCTAACTTGGAAATAAACATTGCATATCCGTTTTGTCTCGAAAAACGTGTTAGATTTTGCTACTCTCAAGTAGGCTAAAATACGGATTTCAATGAGTTTTCCAACTCAAGCAATCCAACCTCCACCCACAGGCATTCAAACAGTTTATCTCACATAAGCATTTAGCCGCATGGTAAGCATACTGTCATGGCAACATTCACACGCATGTGGTATGCTAAAGCGTAAAATACTTACATCGTACTCCGTGCCAAAACAAGAAACTAGTTAGCAAACATGCGTGTCCTAGTTCATGTTAAGTGGCTAATGCATCGCATATAGGGATGTAATTTAGACAGGCTCGGCTACCCTAGACATGGCACATGAAATGCAACAACTACCACGTATTCAATTTTGGAATTGAAAGTACGATGCAGTTTGCATGATGTGCCGAGCCCGATGCATGTAAACAAATGCATGAATGCACGCATGCGTAGCATAAGGTATGCTAAAATAGACATGTCCTAATCTACCATCGTAAGCAGGTAAATAAAAGGGAGAAAGAAATGGGGGTTGGAAGACATACACCCACTCACCCACACTTATTACAATTATGCCCTCACACAGAGGGACTGAATAAATATTACAAATTAATTAACTACGCAAGCTAATTAAAAATTACAAATTCACTAAATTAATTAACAAATCAACTAAGTTAATTAAAGCAGTAAATGCCTCGGGAAGAGGGCAAGATGCATCACGCCGGAACTCGCTTCGGAATCGCCTTTGCCATGCATGATTGCCTCTGTTTTCCTCGCTTTCCATCTCGAAGATGCCAAAAGTCTCGGGAATACTTCCTTAGTCTTGGAGATCATCACCGGTGGGGTAGAACACCACCGGTGAAGGATGTGGCCACCGCATCGATTCATCCATCGGCTGCCCGATCGCCGGTCGGCACTAACAAAGGCCGGTCGGCACAAAATACTACTCGCAGAACTCACAGCAGCAGAGGACACAACTTGCATGGCAATGTAATTCAAGGTATTTATGCACCGAACACATTCCTTATCATGTTTGTGACTCAAAGGAGGATGTGCCTCGGTTCTTGGACCACCAATCACGCATTTCGATGCATGATGGCCCAAAGAACCAAGAGTGCAATTTTGATTTCAAATGCATGTAATGCAAACAAACAAACAAGGGTGCTCAACCTCCATCACACTCACTTCAAGAGGCTTAGCATGCGTGTCAATGCAATGGAGCCCTAAGCATTTTACCTAGGCATGCAACATGGCAATGCAATGCAAGGATGCTAGCATGAAAACACACATACAAAACAAGCATGCAAACTAATCAATGGGGTGGACTTAAACATGGATTAGGCAGCTCCAAATAGGCCTAAAACCAATGGCCAAGATGCTAAGTCATGAGGGCCAAACACACATGCACACATGTACAAGTTAAGGCACCAACACTTGAGCATAACAAACAACCCTTAAGCACACTTAAAGGGGTACAACAACGGACTACTAGCATGCACATAAAGCTCTGAAAATCATGCTAAACATGGTGCCAAACCAAGCAACAAAGTACACAAAGCATGCACACATAGGCCCAATATTCAAAGCAAGTCAATGGGGCATTGAACTATACTTATACAAAACAAATATGGCATGCATTAAACAACCAAAACAGGTTTTTAGTATGTCAAAACAGAGCCAAAAGGCTACTTAGATAGCATCTAAGAGGCTCGAAATCAAAGGCATGCAAAATGGCCAAAACACGGAGCATACAAGACATGCTTTTGAGGTATTAAAGAGACAACTAAGGCAAGCATACAAGCATACCAAAGGGACTGAGATAGCATGCTAGGGGGTTCCAAACCACCAAAAACAATGCAAGCAAGACATGCTACATATTCATGCTCTTAAGGCCAACAAGCCAAATGTAAAGAGGCTACAATATACATGCTAAGATTGACCAAAATGACTATGGACAGAGCTAAAACATGTCAAAATAAGCATACAAGCTTCATGGATCTAAGCCTAAAACATGCTCAAACTAGGGCATACAACCTAGAGCAAGTTAAGGGACTATTAAGGCATTACAAAGCAACTATGCAAAGCATGCGAGGAGTGCTAAAACCAACTTAAAAACATGTTATATCATGGCAATATAAGCATGAAAAACAAACCAAACATGCTCAACACACAACCAAACATGGTGCTCCATAAGGAAGCAAAACTTGCCCTTTTCAAGGACATCAAGGAGAGGGGGTGGCCCTCTCCTTTTGGAGACTTTATGGCACCATCTCCACCACTGAAATCCCTCAAGATTTCAGTGGTGGAGAGGCCCAAGCACCAAAGTCTCGGAGCTCTCACAAAATGGCCTAAAATGGGGCCTTTTCAAGGCCTAAAGGGGGTCAAACTTGCTCAAACCACCAAGCACTCTTAATAAACAATGAAGAGGCTTAAAAAACAGAACTTTTATGTGTTATAGACTAAGCACAAAAACTGTTTTAAACTAGGCAAAAATGGAATGCAAAAATGGGGAAAATAAAGCAAGTTTCTTACCCTTGAAGATTTTCTTCACAAATGTTGAAGTTGTTGGTTCCTTGAGCTCCAAACCAATCAAGAACACTAAGAACAAGCCCTTGGACCCTCAACAACCAAAGGAAGGTGAAACACTAGGTGCTTGTGTGCAATAGTATGAACTAAAGCACCTAGTGTACAAAATAAGCAAGGAAAAGAGAGATAGGATAGATATAGGATTTCTAACCTAAAACCAGAGCTTCTTCTCTGTCTAAAATGTCTAACCCTCTAATTTTTCTAACCCTTGAGCCAAGAGAAGAGCCTTCTCTTGTATAGGCACCAAAAGCTTACAAGTTAAGGCATCCAAGGGCTCATCCCTCCATACACGTGTATGGAGGGGAAACAAAAGGCATACAGCTGTCTGAAAATATCTCAGAAAGCAGCTGTAAAGTGGTCGGCAGGGCAAAATGGTAATTTTGCCAAAATGAGTGCCGACCGGCACAAAATAGTGCCGGTGGCAACACCAGCCAGCCGGTGGCCTCTAGCCACAGCCGGTGGTATGTGGGGATGCCTCACAAAGCATTCCCTGCCCCTCCAAGGCAAAACACAAGTGTTTGGTGCAAAACCAAACACAAAACAGTCAAGTTCGGAGGTCCTGAGGCAAGGCGCGCGAGCCGAGAACTCCGGGAACTCCAAACGAACGCAAACATGGATAATCACCGAGTGTTCAAGCGGTGACGTCCAAGTCTTGAGGACGGTCAAAAATGGGGTGTCTACAGAGGCCGAGGTAAAGACAGCCGACGAAAAAGCCTTTGAAGAGGGGCAGGCCGCCTTTCGTGACCAATACAAGGAACAACTCAACTTGGCTTGCAACCGAGGTTACTACCTCGGCTGGACGGTGACCCTCAACAAGTTGGCTATTTCTATGGATTCCGATCTTCGGGATATCAGTCAGCTTCAAGTGCCTTTCCCACCAAAGCCCAAGGACTCCGGCAATGAAGCCGAAGATGATGCTGACGATGGTGAGGTCGATAAATAGGAGGGGGAGGCTGCCACTGATCCCAAGTCTCCTAGCCTCAATGAGCAAATAGACTTGACTCAGGATGAGGAGGATGACTTGGTATCCAAGGGCGTCTCTCCCAATCCAACTACTTCTGAAGCCAAGATCCAGTGCATAGAAAAAAGTCTGGATTAGACTCTGCTGGAGATTGACGCTGAGATAGCGGCCAACAAGAGTGTAACACCACCAGCTGGTCAAGCCAGTCTTAGCACTTAGAATATTTTTTTCCTTGTAATTTTTCTCTTCCTTTGTTTGTATTTTGTTTTGCCTGAACAATGTTTTAGTTTCATATTTGGTCGATGTGCTACTCTTGTATTCTGAACAAGTAATCTTTTTGAATACAAGTCCTCTTTTTGGCTAAGTGTTAAATGCTTGTCTTCTATTTTTACTGTCTTGTATGAGTCCATACTTAGAATATTTTTGTACTTCTCTCAAGTATACTTTAATTGTGTAATCACTTCGGGTCAGAACACATATGACATGTACCACCTTAGGTACACTTCATCTCGAGTGCACCCTGTAGCACGTCCGCGAGGGACCTCGGCTACAGTTCGGACTCCCTTTTTGTTTGTTGGTTCTAAATCTGAACCAAAGAGTCCAACTCTGGCAAATCGTTTGAGAAAACAGATTTTTGAAAAGTAGTGCCAAACATGGACTGCTTTGCCAGATTACAGAGTCGCCACCTAAATATTTTTAAAATGGGAAATTTAGGAAACCCTGACTCGGTCAAGGCCACGTGTCCGTCATCACCAAAGTGGTCTTGGCTCGAGCTTGGGTACGATCGGGAAGGTCACTATGAGCACTTTTCGCCGGTCCGAAGACCGGCCTCTACTAACCGTGATATCCAATTTTGAAAACTTTATGCGTTCTTATTCCAGTTATTAGCCTAGAATTACTATGTTGTGCGCACAGCAAACAAGTATAGACTAGATTGCCTAATTTGGGAATAAACATTGCATATCCGTTTTGTCTCGAAAAACGTGTTGTTTTCTTTTGCTACTCGCAAGTAGGCTAAAATACGGATTGTAATGAGTTATTCCAACTCAGGCGATCCAACCTTCACCCACAGGCATTCAAGCAGTTTATCATGTAAGCACTTAGCCGCATGGCAAGCATACTGTCATGGTAAACATTCACATGCATGCGATATGCTAAAGCCATAAAAACTTACATCGTACTCCGCGCCAAAACAGTAAACTGGTTAGCAAACATGCATGACCTAGTTCATGTTAAATGGCTAATGCAACATAGGCATAGATGTAATCTAGAGTAGGCTCGGCTAACCCTAAAGATGGCATGTGAAATGCACTTTATTTGATGCACGTATTCAATTCGGAATTGAAAGTACGATGCAGTTTGCATGATGTGCCGAGCCCGATGTATGTAAACAAATGCATGGATGCACACATGCATTGCATAAGGTATGCTAAAAATAGACATGCCCTAATCTACCACTGTAAGCAGGTAAATAAAAGGGTTAGAAAGAAATGGGGGTTGGGAGACATACACCCACTCACGCACACTTATTACATTTTTGCCCTCGCTCGGAGGGACCGAATAATAATACAGTCCAACGAATAAATGAATAAATAAATTATTACAAATTTATTAAAATTAAAGCAAATAAATAGATAAATGTAATGGGGCCTCGGCCCCGCCTCGGGGCGCACGAATGATGCATGCTCGATCCGGTTTGCCCGAAAAATCCGTGTCATGGCATTGCTGCTTCTGTTTTTACTGCCTTGCCTCTCCAAAAATTCCCAAAGTTTCAGGAAACCTCCCAAATGATCTGAAATACCCCACCGGCTGGGGGAAGAGCTCATCGGCTGCTGAGATTGACCACCGGCTGCATGTGGAGTTTATCGGCATAAAAACAGTGCCGATCGGCACAATAAACTGCCGGCCGGCAGAAAGTCCCTGCAGCAGACAGGTTGACAGCAACAGCAAGACAGCAATGCATGGCATGGGTTTTGGGGGACATGTAAGCATGGTCATTGCCTCCTATCATGCTTGGGGACTCAAGGAGGTAAGACCCTTGGTTCTTGGGCCACCAATGGTGCATTTTGATGCATGATAGCCCTAAGAACTAAGATTGCATTTTAATGTGAATGCATGCAACACAAGCAAATGAAATCCAAAGCCTTATCATGTGTTGGTCCAAGGCCTTGGTGACCAAGAATTGAGGTGAGTTGCACCACTTGAAGTGTGAACTCCTCTCAATCCTATGCTTGGCTTGACAATCCCCAAGCCAAACCATGGAATGCATGAATGCGACAAGGCTCAAATGCAATGCAACTTATCATATTAAGCATGCAAAGAGCTAAAGTATGCAAGGCACAAATGTCATGCAACATGGACCAATTAAGCATGGAACTAGCATACATTCAAGGCCTCATTGATCAAACATGCAACAACGGAGATGCAAACATGCCATAATGGACTTAAGCCATAGAGGGCAGCCCTCAAACTCCCCTAAAATAGTGGCAAATCATGCCTCAAAACAAGAGCAAGATGCCGCACGAGCATGCAAGCCATACGGCATAAGGCTAAGGCACAAAGTGGGACATTGAACCACCACTTAACAAGACTAAACATGGCACATGTTAGGCAACCAAAACAGGTTTTTATCATGCAAAAAGGCACCCAAATCCCTCATGTGGCAGCCCCAAAACAGTCCCAAAAGCATGAATGCACACAATACACATTTTAAAGCATAAAGGACACACCTTTAAGGCATGAAGAGAGATAACAAATCTAGACATGTGAGTATGGATTAAGGTCTGAAATAGCATGCCAAATGATCCCAAATCCTCTAAATAGGCTAACCAATGTATACACATGGACTATATGCTTGAGGCCAACAAACCATCATGCAAAGTAACCATACTAATCATGCAAAATATGATCAAAACAGTGGCTCACAGCCCTAGAACATGGCAAATCAAGGCTAAATGCTCCATCATGCTAAGCCAAAACATGGAGATATATGGGGCTAAACATATGGCACAATTCTAGGCCAAATGAGGCATTACAAAGCAAGTGTAAGAAGCATGCTAAGGACCATTAAACCCACATTAGACAGAGGTTAAACATGACTTAAAACACTCAAGAAAGCTCTGAAATGAGGCCAAATGCAAGCAAGCATACATACTAGAGCTTCATACAAACAAGGCTTACAAGCCAAAATGCAAGACAACCAAACCAAGCATGCCAAATGGGTCCAAGGCAGTGGCTCACAGCCCTTATACATGGCAAGGTGATGCTATTATCTCCATGAAATCAAACTAAAATACGCAAAGAATATGGCTCGAATGCATGGCACACTTTTAAGCATAAAAGAGCATTTCAAAGCAAGTATGAGAGACATGCTAAGGACCATAAATCCGACCAAAAACAGAGGTATAACATGTCATATTGAGCACAAATATACTCTGAAATGAAGCCAAAACTCACCATACACTCATGCTATTCTTTAAGCCCAAAACAAAGGCAAACAAAGAGCCAAGGGGAGAGGGGTGTCTCTCCCCTATATGAGACTTAAAATCATCTTCCCCACCACTGAAAACCCACTGGTTTTCAGTGGTGAAACAAAAACACCAAGCCAACAAGGTCTAAGATAAAGGTCACCAAAATAGCCAAATAAGGCCTAAAAGGGTGAGCCTTTGTTCAAACCACAAAATGACCTTAATGAAGGTTCAAGAACAAGTAAAAACAAGAGTTTTTTATGTTAAACACAAACTCAAAAACACAAAGCAAAGAGGGTAGAAAGAGGTTGCAAAAATGGGGAATATAAAGTAAAGTGTTTACCCTTGAAGATCCCTTGAAGAACAAAGGTTCCAGCCACTCTCTAGTGATCAAAACCAGTCCAAGATCACACAAAACAAACCTCCAAGCCTCTCAATCTCGAGCTAAGGTGTAAAGGTGTGTGTAAAGGAGCAAAAGTGAGGTAAAACTACACTTTTTGGCCTAAAATCACACACACAAGAGGAGAGAGATGGAGATATAGATATATGGCAGAGATATATGTATATGAGCTCTGGTTTTTGTCTCTAAAAACCCTAACCTTGAGCCAAGAGGAAGAGTCTCCCTCTTATAGAACTTGTAAGACTTACAAGCTAAGCAAACAAGGGCTCATCCCTCCATACACGTGTATGGAGGGGAGCAAAACACTTCTGTTGCAATAAAATATCGATAAAGCAAGTGTACGATGCTCGTAGGCAAAAGAGTACCAAATGGTAAAATTTAGTGCGGTCGGCACAAAATAGTGCCGGTCGGCACAATAAAGTGCCGATAAACTCTGACCAGCCGGTGGCCTCTAGCCCCAGCCGGTGGTGTGTAGGGATGCCTCATAAGGCACTCCCTCCCCTTTCATGGCAAAACACAAGTGTTTGGTGCAAAACCAAACACAACTGGTCGAGTTCGGAGGTCCTGAGGCAGGGCGCGCACAGCCGAGAACTCCGGGAACTCCAAACGAACACAAACATAGCTAATCACCGAGTGTTCCAACGGTGACGTCCAAGTCTTGAGGACGGTCAAAAATGGGGTGTCTACACACCCTTAGTTGGTCACCTCAGACCAACTTACTTGGGAATTCACCTTTTACCTTGATCTCGGCCAACGGGCACCTTGCAAAAATTCTTTGAATAACATTTAACAAGTATTGCTTCCTTTACTTGTACTTGCTATCTTTTATCAAGACTTCACCCTTCCAACGTTCCCAAGTTTCACGACCTGGTTAGTGATCTCGGGTAACCAACAACTCGAGTGTCTCCTTATCTAGATACCTCGGCTGACTCTAACTTGTAGATTTTTTCAAAAACTTCAACAAGTGTCAAGCCTATTCCTTACTCTTGCTTCCTGCCCCCTAATGTGAATCTAAGTATCACTTATGTTCACATTAAGTATGTGCCTATGATCTTGTTGCCAAAGTTAGATTCAAACAAAGACAAGCTGAGGTTCTCAATCTTGGTTTCTCTGTTAATCTTACTGAGGTGCACCTAGTTCCAATCAGAGTTTTGATTCTACCGATATGGCAAGTCTAGGTTAATCCAGCTTATTTCAACTCCATGATATGCAAGTATAATTTCAACTCTACCATATAATGAGTCTAAGTTATTTGTCATGTTTCACTGAGAAATATCGCGAACTTAGTTCAACTCTATTATATGCAAGTATAATTCAACTCTGCCATATAATAAGTCTAAGTTATTTGTCATGTTTCACTTAGAAACATCGCCAACTTAGTTCAACTCTATTATATGCAAGTATAATTCAACTCTGCCATATAATAAGTCTAAGTTTTTCCTCATGTTTCAGTTAGAAACATCGCCAACTTAGTTCAACTTTATTATATGCAAGTATAATTCAACTCTGCCATATAATAAGTCTAAGTTATTCGTCATGTTTCACTTAGAAACATCGCCAAAGGACTGGTTAGTCGTATTACACAAGTTTAAAAATCAAGCTAAAATTTTATTATTACTTCGGCTAATAACATAAGTTTTTAAAAAACAAAAATATAATGATAGAAAAACTTCAAGTTGCAAGTGTTCCAGGGTCTTAGCAACTCTTTACCATCACTGTCCTCAAGCCGATATGCACCATTACCGGCAACTGAGGTAATTTTATGAAGTCCCTCCCAATTTGAGCCAAGCTTGCCCGCTCTGGGATCCTTCTTGTTGCCGACCACTTTCCTCAGCACAAGGTCCCCAATTTTGAATTCTCTTGGGTTAACCTTCCTATTGTAAGCCCTAGCAAGTTGTTGCTGGTATGCCCCCAGTCGAATTGCTGCTCTCTCCCTTCTTTCTTCCAACAGGTCCAGATGTCTCATTAGTCCCATTCTCTACTCGCTGGGTTTTGATCCTTGGGATGCCGATTTCTAGTGGGATAACTACTTTAGTGCCATAAGCCATGGAAAATGGAGATTCCCCAGTCGATCTTTTCGGTGTAGTCCGATATGCCCAGAGCACATTGGGCAACTCATCCACCTACTTTCCCTTTGCTGCTTCGAGCCTCTTCTTGATCCCATCCAAGACTATTTTATTGGATGCTTCTACTTGACCATTACTCTGAGGGATGCTTGGAGTAGAGTAATAATTCTTGATTTTGTACTTTGCACAGAAGCCCTTGATTAGCTTGCTGTCAAACTGTGTGCCATTGTCTGCTACATTAACATCTCGAATCTTTGCAAGGGGTTCTGCTTCTACCCACTTGGTGAAGTAATTTGTTGCTACCAGTAGGAATTTTCTCTGTCCAGTCGCTTGAGGTAGTTGTCCAACAAGATCCATGCCTCACTGGCAAATGGCCAAGGGCTGGACACTGGGTTTAAATCTGCCATTGGTTGATGTATCAAAGGTGCAAACCTCTGACACTTCTCACACTTTCTGACATAAGCTTCAGCATCTTTTTGCATATAGAGCCACCAGTATCCCTGAGTAATGGCCCTATGAGTAAGTGACCTGCCCCCAGCGTGGCTTCCACATACTCCTTCGTGTATTTCATACAAGAAGTCTTCAACTTGTGAAGGATACACACATATCAAAAGGGGACCAGTAAAAGACCTTATGTAGAGATGTCCTTCCGCTGTCAAACTTAACCTTGCCGACTTCAGTCTGGTCTTGTGTGCTTCTTTGTGATCATCTGGCAGCTTCCCATCTCTAAGGAATGCTATTATTGCATCCATCCAACTTGGTCCCATCTTCACACACATTGCTTCATATTCTGTGTTCAGTGGTTCCACACTTGGGCCTGACAAATAGTCAACCATTATTGTCCTTGCCTCCCCTGATTTCATTACACTAGCCAGGTTAGCTAAGGCGTCGACATGGCCGTTGTCATCTCGGCTAACTTGCGGTAGTCGGCAATCCTGAAATAAGGTTACCAGTCTGACAACCTCTTTCACATAAACCATCATTCTTTCATCTCGGGCTGCATATTCACCTATTGCCTGGTTGACAATGAGCTGGGAGTCACAGAAGACCACCACCTTATCGGCTTCTATTGCTGCTGCCAACTTCAATCTTGCGATCAGTGCTTCATATGCTGCTTTGTTGTTTGAGGTCTTAAACCCTAAACCAATAGATTGTTCGAGCATCTGTCCATTTGGCAATACTAGCACTACTTCTACCCCTGCTCCCTAACGTTTTGAGCTCCCATCAACAAACAAGTGGAATGAGTTGCCAATGTAAATATCGCAGGGCTTGAGTTTCTCTTCTTTCTTCTGTTTAGTTGTGGGGTTTTTCATCCCTAGCTAGGTTTCTTCTTATTCGCCTGGACATCCTAAACCGCGGCTCTCCGGAGCCCAATGTGGTATGGCGCCGGGTGTGAAGTCAGCCATGAAGTCGGCCAGAACCTGGCATTTGATTATTGTTCTGGGTCTGAACTCTAAATCGTATTGGCCCAGTACCATTGCCTATCTGGCCACCCTGCCTGTCAGATCTCCTTGTTGTAGTAGGGACTTCAAGGGGTGTTTAGTCAATACCACAATCTTGTGGGCATGGAAATAGTGATTCAACTTCTTGGAGGCCATTATCAAGGCTAGTTTCAATTTCTCCAGGGGTAAATACCTGGTCTCTATGCCTGCTAGGGTTTTACTCACATAGTAAACTGCCCTCTGTTCTCCCTTCTCTTCTCTGATTATTACTGCACTTACTGCATGCTGTAAAACCGCCAAGTACAAGAACAGTTCCTCTCCAGGTACTGGATTTGAGAGCACTGGAGCTATGGTCAGATATTTTTTCAAGCCGGCCAAGGCGACTTCGCACTCCTCTATCTGAAAAAAATCTGTGGCCTTTTTTACCAATTTGAAAAATGGTTTGCACTTGTCAGAACTTCTGCTTATGAACCTATTCAGGGCTGCGGCCCTTCCAGTCAACATCTGTACTTGTTTTGTGGATGTTGGGCTCTTCAAGTCCATGATGGCCTTGATCTGATCTGGGTTCGCCTCAATGCCCCTTCTAGTAATTAAGTATCCCAGGAACTTTCCTGACCCAACTCCAAATGCATACTTCGATGCATTGAGTCGGAGCCGAAATGTCCTTAAGATATCAAAAACTGCTTTCAGGTCGGCCAGATGGTCCTTAGGCTCTTTGGTCTTCACGACCATGTCATCAATGTATACCTCTACTGTTTTGCCTATTAGATGTCTGAATATCCTAGTCACCAATCTTTGGTAAGTTGCTTCTATATTTTTCAGCCCAAAAGGCATCACTCTGTAGCAATACAGCCCTTTTGGAGTGATAAATGCAGTCTTCTCCTCATCGAGGGGGTATATGGCTATCTGATGGTACCCCTTGTAAGCATTCATGAAGCTCATCCTTCCATGCCCTAAAGTGGCATCCACCAATTGGTCAATCTTGGGGAGTGGGAAACTGTCTTTGGGAAAAGCATTATTCAGCCTGGTGAAGTCCACGCAGACCCTCCACTTTCCATTCTTCTTCTTCACAACAACTGCGTTTGATAACCATGTTGGGTAGTTTACCTCTCGAATGGCTCTGGCCTCCAGCAGTTTATCCACTTCCTCTTCTACTACCTCAACATGTATCAACGTAGGCCTCCTTGCTCACTAGATGATAGGTTTGGCCAACTTGTCCACGTTCAGTCCATAGCAAGTGACCTCGGGGTCAATGCCAGGCATTTTGTATGGTGTCCAAGCAAACACCTCAATGTTTGTTCGCAAGAACGCCTCTAACTCATTTTCCTCTTCCTCGACCAAACCTGAGCCGAGAAGGAAGAAGTGCTCTTCATCCCCTTGCTGGACTAGGATCTTTTTTAGGGCTTCCTCACTTTTGTCGACCGGTTCCTTGCCGACGTTATCCAGGACCTCCATGTCCTCGTCTATAATTTCTGCTGATCCTGCTTCTCGTACACTGCAGGTGGATTTCATTACTGCCATGGAGCAATTCTTTGCCTGCACCTGATCCCCTCTGACCTCCTCAATTCATGCTCTGTTGGGAACCGCATCAGTTGGTGCAGTGTAGAGGGGACAACCCTCATTGTGTGCAACCATGGCTTTCTTAGGATAATATTGTAAGGGGAGGGGGTGTCAATCACTGTAAACTCTGTACTCACCTTCCTAGTGCCTGCCTGTACTTCCAAATTTATTATCCCCAAGGGCCATGTCGGTGTTCCGTTGAACCTGACCATTAGACTATTGGACTGCTCAAGGTCATCTTGGTGAAGGCCAAGCTCTATGTAACATCTGACATACATGATGTCACAAGAGCTGCCTTGGCCAATCAGGATGCGCCTTACCTGGCATTCTCCAACCTTGAGGGATATCACCAGAGCATCGTTGTCTGGATGCTGTACCATGTCTAGGTCAGCTTTAGTAAAAGACACCATGGGTCCCCGGTACACGTTTGTCCTAGGCCTCTTTTGCCGGGCCTGACATACATGATGTAGGTGTTTTACCTTTTGTGTCTCTCCTCACATATCATTCTTGTTAACCTTCGAGTGGATCACATTGATCACTCGAAGTTTATCTGCTTGCGGTTGTGGTACTGGTGGAGGCGGTGCTGCTGGTGCTTGGGGCAGCCTTGCCTATTCTTCCCTTGTTCTGGCTTCATCCACCAGGTCCCTTAGGTGGCTTTGTCTTACTAGATATTCCAAATGTGCCTTTAGAGCTTTGTACCGTTGAGTTAGATGCTCGTCTTCATTGTGGTAAGCACAGTGCTTGCCAAGGCTTCTTCCCACAAATTTGCCAGGAACCTTTTCTGGTGCTCTGTAATACGGCTGGTTCCTGATCCTTTCTAGCACTTTGTAAACCGGGATTCGAAATATGGTAGTGACTGCCTATGCAGCCCTCAGTCCTGTCTCTTGCCTGTTATATCTAGTATTTCCTTGGCCTCGCTTCGGTGAGCCGTTTCTCTTCTCTTGCTTCGATGACTTTGTCCCTGGCGTGTCTTCTTTAGTTCTCGCATACTTCTCAATCTTGGCTATGAGTTCCTCTATACTTTTGGGCAGCGTCTTTGCCAGTGACTTTCGAAGCAAAAAGTCATCGTTCAGACTGTTCTAAAAAGAAATGACCGCCAATTCTTGGTTACACCTTGGTATTCGGTTGAACACCTCATAATACCTTTTGGCATAAGCCCTGAGGCTTTCATCCTTGCCAATTCTTAAAGCCATCAGGGAGTTTACTCTTAATGGCTGTAGTTTGTTTGTCACAAACTTGTCCACAAACATCTCGGCCAGGCTTTTCCAACTCTTCACAGTTCCTTTGGGCAACTTGTGAAACCAGTCTGATGCGATTTCCCTAAAGGACAAGGGGAATACCTTACATAGCAGCGGCTCGTTTCCGGTGTACAGTGCCATTGAGTTTAAGTATAAGCCGACGTGAAAGTTAGGATCAGACTTGCCGTCGTATATTTGGAATCTTGACATGTCGAATCTTTTTGGGGCCTTAAACTTGTCCAGTTCTATTGAGAACGGTGTTCTCAGCTTAACCGGAGATGTGACCTTGGTATCTTGTCGCTTTCTCTGTAGGTAGTCTCTCAAATCCTCCTTAGTTCATCTAGGAGCTCGGTTGTCAACGGACTTTAGCCTTTTAGGTGCGCTGCTCCCGGTGTCATTGTGAGTTTTCTTAGACCTCCCTCCATTTGTCGTGTCAAAGCAAAGCTCCTTTCCTTGAACATGCCGATGTTCCTTGGCGTAGGTTTCTGTGACACGATGTGTCTTCTGAGACTCTTCTCTCATCGATTCTCCTCGCCCAATCTCCCGTGAAGGTCGATGAGAATGTTCCTTTGTCCTGTCATGCTGATGGACTGCAGGAATTGTTTTCTGCTCCTCTTTCTAGGCATCGTTCTTGGCCGTTGGAATCGGCGTGTCTTGTAATGGAAATGGTGGCTGCATGACGTTGTTCTGTATCATGAAATTGACGACCGATTGTAGGTCTGCCAATTTGTTCGCCATTCCCTTCATTTCGCCGTTCCTCCTTAGGCATCTATCTTTCCATACCTGGAGGTCGCTTTCGTTGTAATACTCGCCTTGGTCTGCTTTCTTTGGTACGTCTCCCTCTTTGCCGATGTCTTTTTCTCTGGGATTCTGCTCCCGGGGTTCTTCGTTGCAGTTCTCTTCCTCTACATTAGGGTCAATATGTTTACCATTTCCAGTAGGGATGTCGTCCCCAATCTTCTCTTTCTGTCCATCATTGGCCATCTATTCTCCTTACGTTTCCCATAGACGGTGCCAAATTGTGTGTGCTGATTTCTGACCACACTGCCAAACAGGTACTCAGTTGGAGAACACCGACAGAATAGATTGCGCCCGAACGACTTGTCACAGAAAGATAAGACTCCGGTAGTGGTTTGTCCACCCGGGGGCATTCCAATGATCAAGTCAGTACTCAATTATCTCTCAAAGATAGCAAACAGTGCTTAACTCACTAGCCAGAATACAAAAAAGTGTACCTTAGACCCACGAGGGTGCCTTACTTTTATGGCCAGCACTGACCTGATCCCTGTAGAAGCCTAGCTTTAATGGACTCTGGCTCAATGCTCATCCTGGACTCTCAAATAGATAAAGATAAACTCTCTAAGAGCTTTACCCTTATCCAGACTGAGGTCCTCCACCATTCTATGACTCTTATCTCTTATCCGTTCATCTCGGATTCTGGTATCTCCCTAGATAACCTTGGCCTAGCCGAGATCACCTTGGCGCCATGACCAGGACACATGACACCTCGGTCGGAACTTCGGTGTCACCTTGGTCACGTGTTGTCATTCACAAAAGATGTCCCCACATATGAGGCAATTTGTATTTTAAGCAAATCTTAGATAATGTATTTATAATTTATTCAAAAAAAGAAAATGAAAAAAAAAAGATTATATTATAATTTTTATGAATAAATTGTTTTGATTTTTTATATTGATGTATTATTTTCTCTAATTCCCCCCAACACACACACTCAAATAAAAACACATCATTAATATTGTATTTGATTTGTGAATTTTTGTTTAGATTCTAGATATATGGAGTCATTTGTGTTTTTTTTTTTTTTGGGTATAGAATAATGAGTGAAGATCCCTTGTGGTGCTATTTGTATAGTGCAACCTATAGTACTTTCGCTGAGAGTGTGTGACATTAAAAGTGAGAAGATTGGAGGGCTAAAATTATTCTTTACCAAAACGATGTTGTTTTGAGTTTTATTTGCTCCTGCCTTTTTTCTCATCCTTGCTTGTTTCTCTTTGTCTCTATATCAAATCTAAATATAAGGAAGGAAGATGAGTGATGACCTAACGAAGAGTGAGACCCAAAATCGTTTTGGTGGCAACGAACACCAACAACAGCGGAGGGAAAGGTTGTGATACCCGAATCCATGAGGCAGGAGTCGAATCGTTATAAATTTTACTTCAAACTATGCCACATTGTTGAAACATTCTAAACTAAGTAATAACCAAAATATATATTTTTACAATTCTATTATACTACTCTCATATTGTGTACACCTTTAGTTACACAAATTTATTTATTTATTTTTTAATTATGACCAATTTTCTTCTTTAATTATGATATTATTTTGAGATATTTGGTTATGATTTTTTTATTATTTTAATTATGACTCAGAAAGTATAGAGTTATGCTATTTTAAGGTGCATATGGTATACACCTTTTGAAAGGTGTGTACCATAGTCTTTCCCATTTTTTTTTTTTTTACATTATTTCTTGACAACCAAATATAGCAATAAAAGGGGTTCTTTTATAGCCACAAATTGCACTGAAATCTTGGAGTCTAATATGAACTACTGGACGTGAGAATGACATTAACATCACTAGGAGAAGTTGCTTCCCAACCTTTGTGTGATAACTCTATTCTGTGTTATCCTAATTAATCTTTATTATGCTTCTAATTATATGTTTGATATGATTTTGAGTGCTAATTATATGAGTATATATGTGTTTTGGAATTTTGATCTATTCGCCGTAGGAAAATTTGTCTGATTTTCTATTAAAAAATTTAAACTGAAAGCCGTAGAGGCGACAAAAAGTGAAATTGACTGTTCCATTATGATTAGCGTAATTTTTAGAGCCTATAATGAAATTTAATTAAAAATTGATTCGGATCAAAATAATTAGATTAGTTTGATTTAATTAAGTCCATTTGATTAGGCCTAAGCCTTGATTAGTCAATATGATTAGTGAGACCTATATATGTGCTAATTAGAGGCTTAGCTCATATTTTTGAGCTCATTTCTCACCATTTGGCTGAGTTATACACCTTAGAGAGGGAAAACACTTGATTTAGAGAGAGAGAGAGAGAGAGAGATCAAATTCTTGGGGAATTGACTTCAAAATTGAAGATTTGGGAAGCTAGGCTCAAGAAGTTGCTAGAGTTAGAAGGATTGAAGGCTCCAAGTGAGTATTTGAACTCTAATTCATGAGTTAAAGTTCATGAATATGTGTATTCAAGAATAATTGGTGAATTGTCGTAGAATACAAACTTAACAGGAAGAATTTGGTGCTAAATTACACATACATGCATGATTTTGTTGAGCCACATGATTTTGACCATTTGAAATGGTATTAGAGTCTATATTATACATGCATGCATAATCTATGTAGTTATGAAGCTTGGTTGCATGTGTTTTGAAGTTGTTAAGAAGAATATGAAATAATTTGGGAATTGGATCGTGGTTTTGAACAATTGGACTCAAATTACCTATGTTCTTATGCTATATAATGTCTTTCCATGTTTTTGTACCAAAAACACGAGCCTTGGACCTTTAAATATCAAGTTTGAGATTCAAACACAATTATGGAAATTCTAGAATTTGGCCTGTTCGCTCGAGCGAGGAAAATGTCGCTCAAACATAAAAATCAAGCTCCCAAAAGTTTTGCAGAGAATTGCACGATAACTCGAGTAGTAAACCTTGCGCTCGAGCGAACCCTGCTTTATTTGATACATCGCTCGAGCGACCAAAGCTTTGGTCGCTCGAGCGAGGTGCCTTGTTTCAGAAATTTTTGAAAAGCTGTATTATGTTCCAAATCATTCTCTTTCCTTTCTGAGTATTCTTAGGCATGCATTGAGCATCCTAAATGAATTAAAGGACACAAAAGAAGCCTAAGGACATTAAATAAACTAAGGAACAGATTGAATTGTATTATGACCTAATGTGTTATGAATTATGTAGGGTCAAGTGCAAGGACGAATCAAGCACCGGAACACTGTGAGTAATAACTTTGTAAAGATAATTTGTGTATATACTATGTTCTAAATGTTACCTGTGTGGTAAGGTTCTAAACTTCTATTTTGATACCGTGAATGAGTATTCTATCTACTTGGTTTACACTAAAACAAAAGAAGTAAATGATACATGAGTATGAAATGGGCCCAAGGCCGTTTAGTTACTTGAAAAGGATATAAAATGGGCCTAAGGCCATTTTGCATAACTATTGAATAGGCCAAAGGCCGTTCCGAGTAAGGAAATGATTGGACCTAAGGTCGTTTTGAATGCAAAGGCAAATGTGAACATGATCATGGATCATGAGTGCGCACAATTGTAAATATGAATTGGTTAGACCCAAGGTCGTTTTGCATATAATGGACCAAAGGTCGTTTTACAAGTACGAGTTGGACTTGAGGTCGTTTGGTATATGAATATGGATATGATATATGACATGTTGGACCTAAGGTTATTTTGCGTTGATATTGATCAACGAGTTTGGTTTATAACTTATGATTAAATGAATCTCATTCATGAACTCTTTTGCTTTGGTATTATTCACTAGGCTTTAGCTCACTCCTTATTTATATGTATGTAGGTGAGCAATAGGATGTCCAGCCCCACCTCCAGTGAGTATCGAGAAACCGAGTTTTGAGGCGTCAACCAAGGTCGCCTCACACAAGAGGCCTTACTTTTGTTTTGCTTTTCTTTTTGTTCTCTTATGGTCATGTACGACCAAATTTGTGTATAACCTTGGTTTTTGTTAATACTGACTTTTGAATGGTCTTGGACTTATATAATACACATATGGATGTTTGTATAGTGTGAGTTATTACATATATGAGAATGTTTTGGTTAAGCCATATACACACAGCTCATTGGACAATCTTTGTAAATTTTACTTCCATATTTTGGCCCCTTATTATTAATTATGCTTTGGTTTCTGACTGAAGCTACAGGTAATCTCCTGATTACAGGCCGGTTATGACTCTAATCCATAGGGGTGGGTTTGGTTCATGACACTTTGCTTTGTCTCGATCAACAAAAGCATCTCTCATTTCCTCTCCAAAAATCATAGATATATAGATACATAGTAATAGATACATAGAAGACTATATATATATATATATATATTTTGTGTGAACTAAAATAATTCAATAAGAAAGAAGAATACCTCCTGTCATGATGTTCAAGCCTTTGAATCTTGTTCTTGATTAATCAAGTCTTGAATGTATAAACAAAATCACTCATAAAACACTTTCACAAAATCATATGAAAAAGTGGAAGGAATAGAGTTTCAAGCCTACTCTATTCACAAAAAAGTTTGCGTTTGATGGCTATCATAGGTATATATAGATAGGCTTGGACCCATGATCCAAGTATAACTCTTCATAACTTCCCACTATCTGGGAAATTGTAACATCACATGAAACCACTTTATGGGGTAGTGGACATGATTTACGTTAATTACCCATTTTATCGATTAAAAAATATATATAATAAATATATATAATATTTATATAATAAAATAAATAAATAAAACAAACATGTGGCATATAGGCCACTTTATTGATATGCTTACATTCTCCCACTTGGCATACATTGTAACAATCCAAAATTTTAATTATTTTGTAAAATTTATACTAATATTATTTAATCACAGTTAGGATAATATACGATTTCGTTTGTATTATTATGTGTAATTTTGTAAAATAATATAATTATTAAGAATTTAAGGGTCAAAGTTGTAGACGTCCCCGAACACCCCGGGAGGATGAATCCCGTTCTGTTCATTTTGTGGGGTTTACTACAGTTCGGACTCAATTTGTCACGGTTCTAAATCTGAACCAAAGAGTCCAAATCTGGCAAATCGTTTTGAGAAAAACAGATTTTTGAAAGAAGTGCCAAACATGGACTGCTTTACCAGATACAGAGTAGCCACCTAAATATTTTTAATGGGGGAATTTAGGAAACCCTGACTCGGTGCCAAAGGCCACGTGTCCGTCATCACCAAAGTTGCCTCGGCTCAGGAACTTGGGTACGATTGGGGAAGGTCAGCTATGAGCACCCCCTCTCGCCCGATCTGAAGATCGGCCTCTACTAACCGTGATATCTGATTTTGAAAACGTTATGTGTTCTTATTCCGGTTATTAGCCTAGAATTACTATGTTATGCGCGCAGCAAACAAGTATAGACCAAATCGCCTAAATTGGAAAAAAAACATTTCATGTTTGTTTTGAAAATGATTTGCTGGTGCTACCCGCAAGTAGGTTAAGACATGAGTTTTGCCACCCTCAAGTGGGCTTAAAACTCGCATTCAACGCATTATTCCAATTTAAGTAACTCAACCTCCATCCACAAGCATTCAAGCAGTTATATCACATAAGCAGCTAGCCTTATGGTAATAATGCAATTATGGCAACACTCACACGCATGCGGTATGCTAAAGCATAAAAGCTTACCTAGTACTCCAAGCCAAAACAAAAAGTAGTTAGTAATTAAAGCATGACCCTAGTTCATGTTAAGATGGCTAATGCAACGCATACGGAATGTCACTAGAGTAGGCTCGGCTAGTCTATAAAAGACATGTGAAAATGCACAAGTAGCATGTATTCAAGTTAGATTTGAAATACTTATGCAGTTAGTATGATGCGCCGAGCCTGGTGCATGCAAAACAGATGGATGCTGCAAACATGCTATCATACTGTATGTTGATTTAAATGTGCCCTAAACTAACCAGCGAAAGCAGGTAAGTAAAAGAGAGAAAGAAGTGAGGGTTTGGAAGACATGCACACAAGCACCCACACTTATTACAAATTTACCCTCGCTCGGAGGGACCGAAAGAATAATACAATTTAACTAACCAACAAGCTAATTAAATATTACAGACCATTAAATTAATTAAGCAAATTAATTAATCTAAGAAAGCAGTAAACAGCAGCCTCAGCAGAGGGCTCAATGCATGCGCACTCGATTCCGCCCGGAAATCCACTGCCATGCTCAAGATGCCTCTGTTTTCCTTGCTCTGCTCCTCTGATGACTGCCAAAGTCTCAGGGTTTGCTCTCTGGATACTAGGGAACACCACCGGCTGAAGGAGAACACCACCGGCCATATAGAATGGTCACCGGCCACAAATTTGATCCATCGGCCAACAATGATGGCCGGTCGGCAATGAAGATAGCCGGTCGGCCAAATCTTCCTGCAGAATCTGTGTTTGATAGCAGCAGAGGGCAAGACTTGGCATGGCAATGCATTTCAAGCAATGTATGCACCAATCACATCCCTTATCATGTTTATGACTCAAAGGGACATGGGCCTCGATTCTCGGACCACCAATCACGCATTTCCATGCATGATGGCCCAAAGAATCAAGTGTGCATTTTAATATAGAATGCAATGCACATAATCAAACAATGGGGCTTAAACTCTATCACAAGCAATTCAAGAGGACAAGCATGCATGCAAATGGAATGCAACCTAGACATGTTGGCTAATATGCAACATGGCAATACGAGGAAGCATACAAAGCATGCAACAAGCAAGGGGATGGACTTAAACTAAATTAGGCAGCCCTCAAACAAGCCTAAAACAGTGGCTAATGCTATGGAAGTGAGGTCCAAAACACACACACACATGCATGCGAATATGGTCCAATTCCTAAGCATAAAGGGACAACTTCTAAGCACACTTAAAAGAAGGTAAACATGGACAATTAGCATGCATAGAAAGCTCTGAAATCATGCTAAAATGGTGCCAAACCAAATGAACAAGACAAGCATGGCATGCAATTAGAGGTCCAAAACATGGAGCAAGCCAAGAAGACTTAAACCATGACTAAGTCAACCAAGCCTCACAAGGCCAAGGGGACTTAAAATAGGTTCAAGGCAGACCTAGACAATACCAAAGGAACACCTAGATGGCGTCTAAGTGACTCAAATCTAAAAGTATGCATAATTGCCCAAAATATGGAGCATACAACACAAGCTTCCAAAGCATCAAAGAGGCATTAAAGGCAAGCGTGTAAGCAGGTTAAATGGACTGAAATGGCATGTTAAGTGGTTCCAAACCACTGAAATGATGCAAGCAATGCATGCTACACACTCACATACTTGAGGCTACAAGCTAGCAATGCAAAGGAGCTATGCAATACATGTTATGATTGACCAAAATGGCCAAGGACAGACCTTAAACATGGCAAAATAAACATAAAGGCTTCACAAAGCTAGGCCTAAACATGCTTGAATAAGGACTCAAAACATAAGACATGTTAAGGCTAAGACAAGGCATTACAAGGCATGTATGCTAAGCAAGCATGGTGTACCAAAACCAACTAAAAACAGAGGCATATTATGACATAATAAGCATGAAAATTAGCTAAGGCATGGCCAACACACACTTAAATATGGTGCTCTCTCAACAGGAAAAAATGGTCCTTTTCAAGGACAACAAGGAGAGGGGGTGGCCCTCTCCTTCCTAGGGCCTCAAGGCACCATCCTCACCTTTGAAATCCCTCAAGATTTCAGTGATGAGGAGGCCCAAACTCAATGGTCCCGGAGCTCACTCAAAATGGCACAAAATGGGGGCCTTTCAAGGCTTAAGAGGGGTCAAAAAACCCCAAATGCCAAAGCACCCTTAACCAACTATTTAGAGGGCTAAAAAATAGAACTTTTATATGTTTTACACAAAGCTCAAAAATAGTTGCAAGGTAGGTAAAAAGAGTGTGCAAAAATGGGGAATAAAGGGACAAGCTTCTTACCCTTGAAGACCCTCTTCACCAATGGAGCTCCAGCAGCTTCTTTAGGTTGAAATCAGTCTAAAAGCTCTAAAAACAACCCTCAAGGGCCTCAGCTCCAAGGGATGGTGTGATGGTGGGTGTTTGTGAGCAAAAGTAAGACAAAACACACACAAGAGAGATATAGAGGAAGGATATAAACAAACCCTAACCCTAGAATTCAAACCGTAAAAAAAGTTGTCTAAAATGTCTAACCCCTCAAAAAGGGAGAGAAGGCTCCTCTCTATAGAGCTTTTAGTCTTGTAAGCTTATAAGACAAGCTTCTAAAGAGAGAGATCCCTCCATACACGTGTATGGAGCGGAGCCAAGTGCATGCCAGCTGCACCAAAATATCTGCAAAAGCAGATGCACAGTAGTCGGCCAGCCAAAAATGCAATTGACCAAAAAAAGATAGCCGGCCGGCCATCTATACTGCCGGTCGGCCAAACATTTGGCCGGTGGCAACAAAACACAGCCGGTGGCCTCAAGCCATGGCCAGTGATGGGTGGGGATGGTCAACAAGCCCTACCCTGCCCCTCCAAGGCAAAACACAAGTGTTTAGTGCAAAACCAGACACGAAACAGTCGAGTCGAGAGATCCTGAGGCAAGACGCATAGCCGAGACCTCCCGGAGCTCAAGACGAACACGAACATGGGTAATCACCGATTGTTCAAGCGGTGATGTCCAAGTCTTGAGGATCGTCAAAAATGGGGTGTCTACAGTTGCCCCTCTTTGACTGAACTCGAAAGTCATAACAATGACGGGAGTGAATGTCAAAGCCCAGAGACGACCCATTTTTGACAAGGCCGAAGACTTAGACAAAGCATGCAAGACAAACAAGATATACGCCCGAAGGCAGGGGCAAAATGCAAGACAATGCACAAAGCCGAGCATAACTTATGATCATGCAAAGAAAGCTGTAATGAAGCATAACATGCGACAGTTTTAAGCAATCGTACACCAAACTACACTACAATGTAGAAAGGATGTAAGAGAATTATACAATTCTCGATACGTCTCACTCGGAGGATACAATACTGTCGGTTAAATGCAGTTGCACCAGCCTCAAAAGAACCGTACATACAATATCGTGCCTGCAAAGAAAGCAAACTTAGCAGGTACAATATTGTTAGCAACATGCATAACATGCAAAATGACATGCAATATATATACAAAACTATGTATAATGATGCAAATGAAAATACAATGCAATTGAAACAATGCAAACGAAATGCAATGCAATTGAATCATGATCCAATCATGAGCGGTTCAAAACCACACAAATGTCAAATAGATTGATGGAAGTAACAAGTCTGTCTACCATAGAAAAGGTGCCGCAACCCTCAAAGCGCGTACACATGCAGAACTATGAGTGATGTAGACGGACGCGGGAACAAGTATTGGGTGGAATGACATAAGTGGGGGAACAACCCGCTAACGAAATGACAATGATCCTAATGCTGGATGCAAAAATTACACTACAATGTAATATACAGTGGATATGGCATGCAACCAAACCAAATCTTGCCTAGGAAAGGCATGTACACATACAAGCCATGTCTAACACAGAAAAGGTGCCGCCCTCAAACCAAGTTCATCAAGGAATAGGCGCGTACACATACAGAACTGTGCTTTAACGTGAAAAGTATGAGCACATACCAAACCAAGCTCAACAAGGAAAGGTGCGAGCTATAGATGGAAGGGGTGATGCAATGAATGCATGCAAGCTACAATGCGATATTTACAATATGCAATGGAATAGATAGATACGATGGCTAAGGCACGCAGGCCAAACCAAATCTTGCCTAGGAAAGACATGTACACAAACGAACCGCGTCTGACACAGAAAAGGTGCCGCCACCCTCAAACCAAGGTCATCAAGGAATAGGCGCGTACACATACAGAACTGTGCTTCGACGTGAAAAGTATGAGCACATACCAAGCCAAGCTCAACAAGGAAAGGTGCGAGCCATGGATGGAAGTGATGCAATGGATGCATGCAAGCTATAATGCAATATTTACAAGATGCAGTGGAATGAAATAGATACGATGGCTAAGGCACGCAGGCCAAACCAAATCTTGCCTAGGAAAGGCATGTACACAAACGAACCGCGTCTGACACAGAAAAGGTGCCGCTATCCTCAAACTAAGTTCATCAAGGAATAGGCGCGTACACATGCAGAACTGTGCTTCGACGTGAAAAGTATGAGCACATACCAAACCAAGCTCAACAAGGAAAGGTGTGAGCCATGGATGGAAGTGATGCAATGGATGCATGCAAGCTATAATGCGATATTTACAATATGCATGTTTACGGAAAATGCATGACATATGCAATATTTTTTGTTTTTTGTTTTTTTGTTTTTTGGCTTAGATGCATGACATATGCGGTATTTAAAATGATGCATGACATATGCATTATGTACAATGGGATGCATGACATATGCAGTATTTACAATGATGCATGACAATGCATCATTTACAACGATGCATGACATATGCAATATTTACAATGAGATGCATGACAATGCATGTGTTCATTCTTTTTTGATGCGCGACAACGCGCGGCTTGAGATGCATGGAAATGCATGAACTTTAAATCTTGTGACAGCGCGCACTGAAATGCATGGTAATGCGAATGGTATGCACACCAATGCACCGAAGGTCTTGCACCTTCAAGGATTTGAGGTCTCTAGACCGTCTGTTTGAAATGCGTAACAATGCAAATGAACTTAGAACGCGTGACAACGCGTGACTTTGAAATGCATGACAATGCATGCGAGTGGTTTTAAGGTCTCGTCAGACCAAGTGGGTTTAAGGTCTCGCCAGACCATGAAGTACACAGGACGGTGTGATGGGCAAAATAGCGCGATCGAATGCATGCAAAATGCGATGAGATGCGTAACATAGCGCGATGCGTTAGACAACGCGAGTGAATGCATGCCAAATGCAATGAGATGCGCAAGACAGCGTGATGCGTTAGACAATGCGAGTGCACAAGATAGTGCGATGCGCTAGACAGCGCGATTGAATGCATGCCAAATGCAATGAGATGCGCAAGACAGCGCGATGCGTTAGACAACGCGAGTGCACAAGATAGTGCGATGGACATGATACATGCACAAGGGGCAACTTTCAAGTTTTGTAAAAGACAAAAGCATACGGAAAGGATACACCGCGCACAAACTCAAGTGCCACACACTGAAGACACGGTCCGAGGTCAAAACGGAGGCCGGTTGAGCTTCGAAAATGCCATTTCTTGCACTGTCTTGAGCAATGAAGACCCCAAACCACTTATCTGACCTAAACAAGGTTGTAGGAGCCTCACCGGCCACATGGGAATGCCACCGGCCACCCATCGGCCACAAAAAAATATCACCGGCTGAATATTTGGCCGGCCGGCCAAAAATGTAGCCGATCGGCCAAAAATGCCTGAATCGGGGCAATTTTGTCCTTTCGGCTTGGGTCTTTTAAAATAGGGTTGCAAACCCTATTTTATTTACTTTCCTTGGCCGAAAACACTCCCTCTCTCTCTCTAGAGCACTTTCCTCTCTTCCTTCCACCGTTTTCTTGCGTTTTACGCTCCGTTTCGTCGTTCGATTCGCGTATACCTTCGCGTTTCGAACATTTTCGTCCGATCAAAACTTCGTTTCCGCACTTCCTTTTCGATTTCCGACTCTTGGGGTTTGTTTACCCCAAGTTTCCCTTGATTTTCCCATATTTTCCATACTCCAGCTTTTTCGGCCATTTTCCACCCTCCCGGGGGTTGACTTTTCATTGACCCTTCGTATTCTAGCTTTATTTCCTTTTTCCGACCATTTTTCTCGACACATTTGACATGGCCGACGATATTCCATAGGGCGGGACTCCCCCGGATCACGAGATGGATCCTGGGGTCGAGCTTCTCCCCCTGAGTGTGCGTCCATTCGACCCAGCAACCTACCGGCCGGCGATCCATGTGCTACCCCCGGATGGACTTCGCCAATTTCGGAGCTTTGACAGGGCGATGCCACTAGAGCTTCTCCTGCGTGAGCCTACATCTCACCTGTCCTTCGGCGCTTCCGAGGTAACATTTCCTCCTCTGTTTTCTTTTTGTTTTTCGCAATGTAGAATATAAAACTGCCATAGCTGATTATACTCTTTAACTGCTTAACTCAGACACAATGATGCACTGTACACTGTAGTTAACGGTGAACATACTTGCAACTGATATCGATATGCAAGCGATCCGCGCGGCCTTGAACCATTCAAACACACGGCACACCATTCACTGTAGTTCATTACGAGGACACCAGCACCCGATACCTGTTTGGATCTAAAAACACGCACACATGCTATATTTGCACTGAACCACTCAAACCGCCGACGACGCATCACACGTAGTTCACTTTGTAAGCACCTTGACACCGATATCTGTTTGAATCAAAACACGCACACATGCTATATATCATCTCAATTCAATGCCTTTCAAAACTAGTATATTTAGCATTGCCGCAATTGTTTGCTTGAAGAACAGGAGATTCCCATACCGTCCGGGGTATGGGAACATCGCCGCTTCGTGATTGGTATCTTAGAGCTACCCGATGCGGTTCAACACATCGTGGACCCGAGCGATTCGGCGCTTTGCGAGGATTATCGGACTTACATGCGGCGAGCCTCTCCTCGCTGCTCTGGCGGAGAGGTGGTGGGACACCACCAACTCGTTTCATCTTTCTGCGACGGGAGACATGACGATGACTCCCTATGATTTCTCGATGCTCACAGGCATCGGGGTAAGGGGTGATTCGATCCCCTTCGACACCGATATGGACGAGTGGACTGCCGCTCAGGTCTATCTGCTTGGCGAGGTGCCACCTCTCGCCCGTCCAGGCTTCGTTCGTTATTCCTGGTTCGAGGTACAGTTTAGGGTCCAGCCAGCTTTGGTTGAGGAGGCTCCGATGACTGAGGAGGCTGTGGAGAGATACGTGCACGGCTTTCTCATGTTCCTGCTGGGAACCACTATTTTCGCCGACCGGGCGAATACCGTACCCCTCTGTCTACTCAGCGCTTTAGTGGATGTCACTCAGATCCTGCATTACGATTGGGGTGGCGCCACTCTGGCTATGCTTTACGGATATATGAGCTTGGCTTCTCGCGGCAGCGGACAGTTGCTCGGGGGCTACTGGCGCGCTTGGGAGGTACATTTCTTCTCTGCTCTTTTACATTCCTGCTTTCTATTATCTGTATTTTGTATACTGCACACACTGTAGTCTGCTTCACACTGGCTGTATACTGTATACTGTACACACGGCAGACACCTACACTCTGCTTTACACTGACTATACACGGCTCACACTGTACACTCTGCACAATACACTGTCTGCGCAATACACTGCACGATACATGGCTCTGTTATTTCTACTTTATTCTGCATTCTGCTTTGTCTGATAAGCATACTGGTATTTGCTCTGCAGTTGTGGGTCTATGCTTACTTTCCCAGACTAGCCCCAGTGCCAGACGTGGAGACCCCTCTCGTCGTCCTGTTCTCGCACTGCTTCGACGGGAGATGCGTGCGGAGACCCCGGGAGACTTTTAGCTTCTTCCGTCGTTATTTTGACACTATCACCCCGGCCGAGGTATGTTTTACTTGCAGTTCATTTAAGCTTCGCTTTACACTGTATTTTCAACAACAGTAGATAACAAACTGTATTTCATTCTCAGATCACTTGGCAGCCTTGGGCTCCGTTGCCAGCTACGATTAGAGATCAATTTGCCGGTGCTGAGGAGACCTCGCGTTTTCGGATTCTGCTGGAGGGCCCGGTCTGTCGGGCTTGGTACCTGGGCGAGCGTTTCCTACGCCAGACCCTAGGGTTACCAGAGCAGATAGTCTCGGTTCATCCTTCGGAGGACATGAGGGAAACCGAGAGATTCACGGCCGAGCAGATGGCCGAGTACACTATCGGTTGGGAGGCGATCCGCTTCAGAGGCATCGGCAATTACAGAGAGTACGTGCAGACGTACATCATGCGGCCTCGGAGCGGTGGCCGTCGAGCTGAGGGAGAGAGGCCCGTGGCGCCGACAGCCAGGGCAGGAGCGGGAGCATCGAGGAGGGCCCGGGTTCGTGGCAAGGGCGGAGCTCAGAGAGGGCGGGGGGCTGGTTGGCCGACACTGCCTTCCTCACTGACATACAGAGGGCAGGATGGGGCGACCTACCAGATCCCCTTTGCCCTTCCTCCGGCTGATCACGAGTTGGTCGGTGTCCCCGACTTGCCTCCGGTATGTATTATTGTATTTTGCATCTTGCATTATCGTTTCATTTCATTTCATTTCTTTGATGATCCGCAGAATACTGATGCATCTAATACTTTTGCAGGCTTCCTCCGAGTACACCCGGCAGTCCTTGGAGCTGAATGCCTCCATGATGGGGATGTTGCAGCGGACTTTCGACCTTCTGGCCCTCTACAGTATTCCGGTATGTTTTTCAACCACAGTCTCGAACCATACATAAACTGCTTCACATAATCCGATGCACAACACAACACTTGACACACTGATCTCACAGCATTCATACACTGTATTCATACACTGCATTCTGCACTGATAAACTGTTCACAGCATTCACGCACTGTACTCATACACTGCATTCTGCACTGATAAACTGTTCACGGCATTCACACACGCGTACTGCATTTGCTCGCATGGCGATAAACTGTTCACGTTACTCGATGCATTTGCCTTTTGTACTTTTAGCCTCCTTCGATTCCCCGTAGGAGGTGTTCGGCCGAACCCTCTATTCTGTCCGAGGGAGAGATGAGGAGGGCAGAGTATTCCCCCGCACCAAGGCGGGGCACACTCACGTCGGGAGTAGCTCACGGGCTCCAGTTCTAGATGATGACGACGATGAGTCAGAGGCGGAGGCAGAGGCAGAGGCAGAGGTAGAGGCAGAGTCATCGGAGGAGGAGACCGGAGGCGGCTCGGACTCGGGCTTAGATGACAGTGGCGATGATGCTCCTGGACCTTCGTCCAGGAAGAGGACTAGGATAGACTGATAGCCCCGAAGCCATTTTGACATTTGATACAGATTTTTGCTGTTTTTCTTCTTTTCTGCACTTTTCCTTTTTTGTTGGTAGCTTGGGTACCTTGTACTGCCGCAGGCAGATTTTGTTTCCCAAAACTTGTACTTGAAAAGATGATAAAATGAAACAAACTTTTTGTCTGAAAAAGTGTTACATTTGTATATCTTTACATTGCATTGCATCACACCATATTACACCTCAATGTAAATGAAATCGATTTATTGTTTGAAAAATTGAACACTTACACTGTAATAATCAGATAACGAACCCACTAATGGAAAAAATAGCCCAAGCAACCCACTATTCTATTCTGAACGCACATCCCATACTTTACTGAGGATTAGACTACATACAGCCCGTAATACAACACTCAGTTCATTCTGCACACAGCAAATCCTGAACAAATAGCCCAATCTAACAAGACGGACTACAAAAGTTGAAACCTGTTGAAGTTGAAGCGTACTCAGATGCCCCAAATTTTCCTTTTTCTTCTTTTGCTTCGCATAAATGTAGAGAATGGCACAGCACTCTAAGCATAAGCGATTTTTTGAAATTGAAAAAGGATTTTTCGACCGGGGTATCAAGCCTACAACTGAACACAGCGGAAAAAGACTCAAACAAAAGATGCACGACCTAAACACAATGAGACACACTCGGAAAAGACTCAAAACGAAAGTTGAGGTAAACAAGACAAAAGGCACGACACACGGACGTGTTTACCAAAACAAAAGGCCTCAAATCTCGGGGAGCCGGTCCCTTCGGGTATGTTCCCACCCTTTCTGATTTGTGATTCTCACATCACTCGGCCCTCAAGCTCGGTTTTTCTCTCAAAACCTTTTCCTCACTTTTCTCTCGACTTACACCTCTCTATTATTTATTCTCTCATTTTTTGTCCCTCCCCAGGGTGATCGATGGATAAATAGGAAGTTGTGGGTTCGCGCCCAACACTATTGGCTCACGGCTATTTCTTCTGGTGATGTCTAGCCGATGTTCCAGACGAGGAATGGTGTATCCTGATCCATCTCAACTCGTGCTTCGCACTTAGCTTGACATCTCGTCATTTGGAAGATGTTGAGAGCTTTCAGCCCTTACAGACAGTTTCAGTTGTGCCTTCTTCCGGTGGATAGAGTGCCCTCCTGGCAAACATGTTGATGACGGGGGAAAGACAGAACTCCTGACTCGACTGTGCCCCTAGTTCATCATTTCGACCATTTTTTTGGTTTTTCTACTAAAGCAGTTTTGACTAAAATGAGAGTTAAATTAACATGCTTGTTCAATTTTTGATTTGAAATCATGCAAGTTAGACTATAAGTACTGAAAATTTTCCTGTCTGGGTCCCAAAAATGGTCTAGTTTTGGAAAATGAAATAGTTTTCGAGAAAATAGTCAACCTCAGTAAAAATTTTCAAAAACTATTTTTGCAATCAACGAGCACGGAACTTACCTTCGAGATGCGCAACCTCGGATCGGAGGCAGTGGAAAATTGCCCCTTGCTTGAAAGGGGTGTGTGGCAACGGAAAGTTGCCCCTGGTTTAAATGGCGACTCATAGCAACTTATTGGCAATGGAAAGTTGCCCCTTGTTTGGATGATGCCGCAGTACCTGGTAAACAGTCTTCGTCAGTGATGACTGCAAACGAACTCTCGGATGCAGAGAAGAAGGAGATGGTCTGGACCAATATATGGACACAGTCACTGTGAGAGCATTGGTGGCTGGAGTTCAAGAGGAAGTCGATGGCGTAGTTCCGGTTGTCACAATCGAACTATCGGATTTAGAGGAGGCAAAGGTGATCAAAACCATTACACGGACTGAGATGCTATGAGAGCGTTGGGGGCTGGACTTCAAGATGAAGTTGCCTACATATCCCAAACATGGGAATCAAGCCTTACGTAGTTCCGGTTAAGGTACACTCGGGTGTTTTAACCTTCACTTTTTAGGTTCTAACTTTTGCCAAGGCGCCCGTTGTGGGTTTTCGACCTTGCGAGCTTCTTTTTTTTCTTTTTCTTTTTCTCTTTCTCTTCCTTTTTGCACTTATTTTTTCTTTTCCTTTTCTTTTGCATTTTTTTTATTTTTTGTATTTTTCTCTTTTCTTTTTCTTTTGCATTTTTCTTTGCTCTAACTTTTGCCTGGGTCGCCCTTCCGGGTTTCTGGCCCAGCGAGCCTCTCAAAGGGTAAAAGCGTAACAAGTCCATGCCAAATGGTTTTGAGATTGAAGTCCTCTGTATCTAGGAGAGTGGCATGTTGTATTGATCTGCAGAAGGATTCATCACGGTTGCTTCACGAGCTTCTTGCGGTGAGATCCGAACTTCTTGATTTGATTTTGGTGCCTCTTGTTCGAGGGCTGCTTCAAACTTGGCCACACGGGCCTTATGTGGCGGTTGACCGTTGAACGTTCTGTTTCAAATCTAGGATTCAAGGTTCAAAAGCAAACGGATTGAGCCTTGAGGCTGAGAGCGATCCTAGGCTGCACAATCTCAAGAGCGATTCCACACAGGTCTTCACAGGACCGCGCAAAACATTTTATTTTTAAAAGTTTTTAAGAAAGCGACAAATCGCTCGCGCTGAAGATAGTGTGGAACCAATCGGGGTCAAGCCAGGGTCCTTCTCAGTACTCATGCTAACAAGCATGATTTCATTCATTAAAAGCTTAGCATGCCTATCTTTCTCTCAAATTGATCAAAGTTTTGTAAAAACCCGAGGAATTCCTTCCTCTTCGTTTTCATCACCACAATGTTCAAAAACAGTTTTGAAAAACTAAAGGTCATTACAATGATTTTCAGGATATGAGAGAGCCATGTGGAATGCACGGCCGTTCGATCCAAATCCTTTGGCACAACGAGCCCAAAATTGCAATAAGCACGAGAATATGATAGCCGCAGCTGTTTCATTCAAATTTCTTGGTAGCAACTGGCTCCACAGCAGAGACAGACTCAAAAAGAAAGCAAAAGGGTAATTACAAAACAAAACGGTGTTCGAGGCAACAACCCCAGAATCACCTGGTATTCTATACAAGGGGACCGACTCGCTACAACAAGATGCACTTACAAAAAAGGATCGACTCACGACAATGAGACAGACTCAAAGCAAAACAAAAGACTGACTCGACACCCAAGCCAGAATTTACAAAACTAGCATTCGTAGACGCTCAAAAATGCGTGCCAGATGCCACATCAAAAATACTAGGTGTCGCTCGCAGGTGGTGCACTTCCTGATCACATACTTACAGTATCAGTATCCTTAAAATCCAATAGCTGAGTAGTAACGGACTTGGCTGAGGTCGGCGGGAGGATAACCTCGTTGTCGATCAAATCCTACACCTCATGACGGAGGCGGAAACAATTGTCGGTAGCATGTCCTGTTTGCTGGTGGTACGCACAGTACAAAGCAGCATCATGCGTGGGTGGGAGATTCTTCGGGAGAGGCCTGGGCTCCAGGGGTTTAAGGTGCCCTCTTTCGGCCAGGATCTGAAGTGCCTTGGACAATGGCATGTAAAGAGCGTGAAAGACCCTGCGCCCTCGGGGCAGGTACTTTGAAGTCTGAGTATTCTTGCTCGACGCACTAGCGAAAGGGTCGGCAGGCACTGCCTTGACTTTCTGATCTTTCCCGGGTGCAGGGTTGGGAGCGGAAGGAACTATTCTGGTGTGACGGGGCCTATCCCAGTTTTCTGACTGATTGGTACTACCTTCAGTTGGAGTGGGGAAAACATCATCTACAGTCTTGGTCAGGACTGTGAATACTTGCTGTTTACTCATCTCCCCGGCTTTCAAAGCCATGACTGCCCATAGCAGTTGCTCAATAGGATCGACATCTGCCTTCATTTTGTCTTTACCTTTGGCCTTAGCCTCATCGAGGATTTGGGTTGATGTTGGCATGTCATTGTTATAGTTGGAGGCCATCTCCGGTTGGCTAAGCTCGATCACAATCCGTCCCAGTAATGGGGGCTCTTGGGGTACAAAATGCCCAGCATATGGTGCGGCTGGTGGCGAAGCTAACATTCCGTAAGCGAGATCCACCACGGACCTCTGGAGGTCACCTATCATCCCCATCAACTCGAATGTGGTGGGCTCACGAGCCTGATATAACTGGGGTTCCCAGATCGGGCGCGCAGCAGGCGACCTGGGTGGATACGGCACATCAACATTGGTCTCACTTTGTAGAGTGATTCCTTGATCTCATGCGGCTGTCATAACCACGATTTCCTCTGAATTCTGTGTCATGATAAGTCCGCTAATCAACTGCGGATCGATTTAATCGGATTCCGCCTTGCTCAGCCGAGGAGAACACCGCTATTCTCAGATCAATCTCGAATCGAAAGAGAAAACACACAAGATTTCGCTCAATCGAACAAACACGACGTAGCAATACCAGACTCTAATCTCGATCCGCTTTCCCAAAAATCATTGCCCCAAAACATTGAGTCGGATAGCCGCAGATATAGCTGTTTCTCAGAAACACTGATACTGATGCCCGCAGGCCTGATACTCAAACTTGCAAACTGATATGCGCGTCCCTGTAGAGATACACTCTAAAAGCACATAGCGAGTAAAAGAGAACCAAAACACCCCTATATTGGGGGTAGGGTTTCCCTGTCCTATTTTGTTAGGAGCTAGGGTTTCACTATGCATGCAGCGGTTTCAAACAACCTATAATCGGGTAAGCAACCTGTCCTAGCTTGGAATGGTCACTATCGATTCCGAATATGCACTAGGTCAAATGGTCGAAAGGGTGCCCCGGTAAAACCGGGGTTTGTGTTCCCATATCGGGCAGAGCTCGAACCGTCACTTATGGCATGCTTTGACAAAGTCAAGCCTCCGGCAAATCGCTCAGGAATAGCAGATGGCCAACACGGTGTCCTAGGCGCACCAATGCATATGCAATGCAAAGAAACACATAAGTGTAGTCAAAACAAGATATCAAGAGTTCGAGTCAAGTTCTCTAATCTCCCCAGCGGAGTCGCCAAAAACTGTAGACGTCCCCGAACGCCCCGGGAGGATGAATCCCATTATGTTCATTTTGTGGGGTTTACTACAGTTCGGACTCAATTTGTCACGGTTCTAAATCTGAACCAAAGAGTCCAAATCCGGCAAATCATTTTGAGAAAAACAGATTTTTGAAAGAAGTGTCAAACATGGACTGCTTTACCAGATACAGAGTCGCCACCTAAATATTTTTAATGGGGGAATTTAGGAAACCCTGACTCGGTGCCAATGGCCAAGTGTTCGTCATCACCAAAGTTGCCTCGGCTCGGGAACTTGGGTACGATTGGGAAATGTCAGCTATGAGCACCCCCTCTCGCCCGATCCGAAGATCGGCCTCTACTAACCGTGATATCCGATTTTGAAAACGTTATGTGTTCTTATTCCGGTTATTAGCCTAGAATTACTATGTTATGAGCGCAGCAAACAAGTATAGACCAAATCGCCTAAATTGGAACAAAACATTTCATGTTTGTTTTGAAAATGATTTGCTGGTGCTACCCGCAAGTAGGCTAAGACATGAGTTTTGCCACCCTCAAGTGGGCTTAGAAAAATATAGTTTTGCCACCCTCGAGTGGGCTTAAAACTCGCATTCAACGCATTATTCCAATTTAAGCAACTCAACCGCCATCCACAGGCATTTAAGCAGTTATATCACATAAGCAGCTAGCCTCATGGTAATCATGCAATTATGGCAACACTCACACGCATGAGGTATGCTAAAGCATAAAAGCTTACCTAGTACTCCAAGCCAAAACAACAACTAGTTAGTAATCAAAGCATGACCCTAGTTCATGTTAAGATGGCTAATGCAATGCACACGGAATGTCACTAGAGTAGGCTCGGCTAGTCTATAAAAGACATGTGAAAATGCACAAGTAGCATGTATTCAAGATAGATTTGAAATACTTATGCAGTTAGTATGATGCGCCGAGCCCGGTGCATGCAAAACAGATGGATGATGCAAACATGCTATCATACTGTATGCTGATTTAAATATGCCCTAAACTAACCAGGGAAAGCAGGTAAGTAAAAGGGAGAAAGAAGTGAGGGTTTGGAAGACATGCACACACGCACCCACACTTATTACAAATTTGCCCTCGCTCGGAGGGACCGAAAGAATAATACAATTTAACTAACCAACAAGCTAATTAAATATTACACACCATTAAATTAATTAAGCAAATTAATTAATCTAAGAAAGTAGTAAACAGCAGCCTCAGCAGAGGGCTCAATGCATGCGCACTCGATTCCGCCCGAAAATGCACCGCCATGCTCAAGATGCCTCTATTTTCCTTGCTCTGTTCCCCTGATGACTGCCAAAGTCTCAAGGTTTGCTCTCTGGATACTAGGGAACACCACCGGCTGAAGGAGAACACCACCGGCCATATAGAATGGTCACCGGCCACAAATTTGATCCATCGGCCAACAATGATGGCCGGTCGGCAATGAAGATAGCCGGTCGGCCAAATCTTTCTGCAGAATCTGTGTTTGACAGCAGCAGAGGGCAAGACTTGGCATGGCAATGCATTTCAAGCAATGTATGCACCAATCACATCCCTTATCATGTTTATGACTCAAAGGGACATGGGCCTCGATTCTCGGACCACCAATCACGCATTTCCATGCATGATGGCCCAAAGAATCAAGTGTGCATTTTAATATGGAATGCAATGCACATAATCAAACAATGGGGCTTAAACTCTATCACAAGCAATTCAAGAGGCCAAGCATGCATGCAAATGGAATGCAACCTAGACATGTTGGCTAATATGCAACATGGCACACGAGGAAGCATACAAAGCATGCAACAAGCAAGGGATGGACTTAAACTAAATTAGGCAGCCTCAAACAAGCCTAAAATAAAGGGCCAATGCTATGGAAGTGAGGTCCAAAACACACACACACATGCATGCGAATATGGTCCAATTCCTAAGCATAAAGGGACAACTTCTAAGCACACTTAAAAGAAGGTAAACATGGACAATTAGCATGCATAGAAAGCTCTAAAATCATGCTAAAATGGTGCCAAACCAAATGAACAAGACAAGCATGGCATGCAATTAGAGGTCCAAAACATGGAGCAAGCCAAGAAGACTTAAACCATGACTAAGTCAACCAAGCCTCACAAGGCCAAGGGGACTTAAAATAGGTACAAGGCACCTAGACAATACCAAAGGAACACCTAGATGGCGCCTAAGTGACTCAAATCTAAAAGTATGCATAATTGCCCAAAATATGGAGCATACAACACAAGCTTCCAAAGCATCAAAGAGGCATTAAAGGCAAGCGTGTAAGCAGGTTAAATGGACTGAAATGGCATGTTAAGTGGTTCCAAACCACTGAAATGATGCAAGCAATGCATGCTACACACTCACATACTTGAGGCTACAAGCTAGCAATGCAAAGGAGCTATGCAATACATGTTATGATTGACCAAAATGGCCAAGGACAGACCTTAAACATGGCAAAATAAACATAAAGGCTTCACAAAGCTAGGCCTAAACATGCTTGAATAAGGACTCAAAACATAAGACATGTTAAGGCTAAGACAAGGCATGTATGCTAAGCAAGCATGGTGTACCAAAACCAACTAAAAACAGAGGCATATTATGACATAATAAGCATGAAAATCAGCTAAGGCATGGCCAACACACACTTAAATATGGTGCTCTCTCAACAGGCAAAAATGGTCCTTTTCAAGGACAACAAGCAGAGAGGGTGGCCCTCTCCTTCCTAGGGCCTCAAGGCACCATCCTCACCTCTGAAATCCCTCAAGATTTCAGTGGTGAGGAGGCCCAAACTCAATGGTCCCGGAGCTCACTCAAAATGGCACAAAATGGGGGCCTTTCAAGGCTTAAGAGGGGTCAAACAACCCCAAATGCCAAAGCACCCTTAACAAACTATTTAGAGGGCTAAAAAATAGAACTTTTATATGTTATACACAAACCTCAAAAACAGTTGAAAGGTAGGTAAAAAGAGTATGCAAAAATGGGGAATAAAGGGACAAGCTTCTTACCCTTGAAGACCCTCTTCACCAATGGAACTCCAGCAGCTTCTTTAGGTTGAAATTAGTCTAAAAGCTCCAAAAACAACCCTCAAGGGCCTTAGCTCCAAGGGATGGTGTGATGGTGGGTGTTTGTGAGCAAAAGTAAGACAAAACACACACAAGGGAGATATAGAGGAAGGATATAAATAAACCCTAACCCTAGAACTCAATCCCTAAAAAAAAGCTGTCTAAAATGTCTAACCCCACAGAAAGGGAGAGAAGGCTCCTCTTTATAGAGCTTTTAGTCTTGTAAGCTTACAAGACAAGCTTCTAAAGAGAGAGATCCCTCCATACACGTGTATGAAGGGGAGCCAAGTGCATGCCAGCTGCACCAAAATATCTGGAAAAGCAGATGCACAGTAGTCGGCCGGCCAAAAATGGAATTGACCAAAAAAAGATAGCCGGCTGGCCATCTATAGTGCCAGTCGGCCAAACATTTGGCCGGTGGCAACAAAACACAGTCGGTGGCCTCAAGTCATGGCTGGTGACGGGTGGGGATGGTCAACAAGCCCTACCCTGCCCCTCCAAGGCAAAACACAAGTGTTTGGTGCAAAACCGCATACTAAACAACAATGAAGTCGAGAGATCTTGAGGCAAGGCGCATAGCTGAGACCTCCGGGAGCTCAAGACGAACACGAACATGGGTAATCACCAAGTGTTCAAGCGGTGACGTCCAAGTCTTGAGGACGGTTAAAAATGGGATGTCTACAAAAGTATAAATAAATAACTAAGTTAAGCTTATCCATTGAATAGCTTAGTGATAGCAGCTAAATGGGGGAGGGGGTACGTGGGTGGCTACGTGTCACCTAAGCTTGCTGAGCTAGCCTTACATCTTGTATAAAAGGAAGAGTTGGGAAAAAGAGGAAGGGAATGAAAAGAAGAAAAGAAAGGAAAATGAAATAGAAAGGAAAAGGAGAGTGAAGGAACATCCGTGAGAAGGTAGTAAAAATAAGAAGAAAATAGTAAAGGTCAATATTAAGGTGAGTTATATTATACCTTGAGTCACCATAATATATTTTATGTATGTTTTAACTTATCATAATTTATTTTATGCAAGTTATGTTTTATAAATTATTATAAATTATATTAATATTTCAATTACGTGGATTATTTTCTAAACTCTATTTGTTAAAATGAAACCCATGGATATGTTTGTTTAAATTTTAAAGAATATTTGACTATAACCTTATAAAAATTTATGTTTTGTAAGTACCACCATAGAAGTCCCATGCCTTGGGGGACTTAAATAACCATTGGCTTTTGTTTGGTTATTTTGTGGCCCTCTGTTGTCGTAGATCTATTGACCTTTGTTCTGTGCGGAGCAAAGTGCTGTAAGGAGATAAGTGCTACACTATTGTGTGAGCCACCTCTATAATCCGCACGAGTCACCTCTTGAATCCGTATCTCTGTTCTGATTGTCACATCTGTGACCTCTGTTCTGTTATGCTCGATACCGTGGTTATGGTTATTTATTTACATAATTTCAGTTTTGCTACTTAAATGATTATTTGTTCGGACTAAGTTATCTTAAATATTTTAGTTACATAACTATCCATGGTTATTTTGTGTCCCTTATACTCTTGGCATAATATTTCTCACTCTGCCATGTGCTTATAGCTGTTTACCAATTTTCAGGAAACAATGCAATTTAGAAATAGCTTTTGGAAAGTTTTAGATGCGGGGCTGCGGAATAGACACACAACATTTTTATGATATTTTTATATGTAAATATCGGCCTTTTTGGTCAATAAATTGTGTAATAAAAATAGAAGCTTCGATGATTATTTTAGTACCCTCACTTAAATATTATTTCCGCTCGTATTTATTAATTTGTTTAAGAATTGGCCGGAGGTAACTTCAGTTACTGGCCATCACGATACTTAACCCTTGGGTACGGGGAGTGGGTCGTGACACACATGACACATTTTGTTGACTTTCAGCTAACTAACAAACTGATTATGGCTATTAAATAAAATACCCAAACCTTATAAAGAGAAATAATACACAAATCATGGTAGTTGTACTCTATCAAATGAGTATTTCCTTCCATGTATTACATTGTATGATACTTTCAACTTTATGTGGTGTCATTTTTTATGAATAATTTCTAACAAGTTATTCTAAGTCCAATGATCCTTATGGATCTTTAGTTCCAATGGACTGCGTAGCATCACAAATAATTTAGGTGCACAAAATGATACTTTTTATTAATAATAATCAAAATGTCACGACAAAATAAATAAAACAAAACAACAACTTGATTGAGCTAACCAATCAATCCCATACCCTCTACGTGTTTTGAAAACACCTTTACAGAAAGACCTTTGGTCATGGGATCAGCAACCATCATACCAGTACTAATATGCTCAATGTTGACTTCTTGATTCTTAACACGGTCTTGAATATCAAGATACTTTATGTCAATATGCTTGTTTCGGCTACCACTTTTGTTGTTGTTAGAAAAGAAATCACAGTTGAATTATCACAGTAAACTCTTAATGGCCTAGAAATAGAATCCACAATTTGAAGCCCTACCATAAAATTTCTTAACTAAATAACTTGTGATGTTGCTTCAAAGCATGCTATAAACTCTGCTTCCATTGTTGATGATGCTATTATCGTCTCTTTGGCGCTCTTCCATGAAATAGTACTGCCTGCTATCAGATAGACATATTCTAAAGTGGATTTTCTAGAGTCTTTACAACCCGCAAAATCCAAGTCTAAATATCCAACCACTTTAAGACAGTTAACATGCTTGTAAGTAAGCATGTAGTCCTTGGTTCCTTTTAAGTACCTCATGACTTTCTTTGCAACCTTCCAATGTTCCATTCCTAGATTTGTAACACCTTGAAAATATAACAATAAAACCATCTCACCATAATTACCCATTGACAATACATTCAGAATAAGATCTCTCTTTACGTTCATATGGGTCAATGATTACAAAAGATAACACATGCAACTATACATTCACAAGTCTTAACCCTGAATCTACAACATGTGTCAATAACAAGAGATATGAAATTGAAGTAAGAACGGATAAATTAATGTTGTAATGGCTACAACTTTCCAAGATTGTGCTTGGTTACAACAAAAGTGAGTTTAAACTCAATACAAATAAAGCCCTAGACTTGTACAAAATAATTGCAATAGTTAACAATAATAGAAACTCTTCCAAGTCCTCCCAAGTTATTGCTTTGGCGGAGGCATATCATCAGCACCTGAAAATAATGTTCCATGTAGGGTGAGCCAAAGCCCAGTAAAGATACTTTAACATAGTGTATGAATCTTAACGGAGTTATAAGGTGAATGCATATGTAATGCTCGTACCAAAACATTCTATTTCTTTTTCCAAAACCATGCAATGTCAAGTTTATATCACAATTCATGAAACCATTTCCTTTACAATAGAAAAGAAGGTAGTGGATATAACATTGGAAATCTCTAGGACATGTCTGCAAGTAGGTTACAAGCACTACCAATTTGTCATTTTTACCGGTATTAACTGAAAGGCTCGATACCTAATTGTGCGGATTTTTGGACTTTCACCAAGGACACACGGGTCAACATAATACCACAACTACACTCCTACCTAGATTCACCAAAGTATTCACCATTTTTTCTCAAAACAACAACATTTTCAATGTGTTAAATACGTTATAATGCTCAATGCAAATGAATGAGAAAATAGCTTCAATTCTCCTAATTCTCATGTAATTTTTACAACAATCACAGCTATCCTCCACCGATAGCCTAAAATAGATATCTCTAAACAGATAATTAATTTCCAACAAAGATATACTTTCCAAATCTCAAGATTAGAGTGATCATTCATATCCAACTCCACCATCATCATTGTTTCAATTCCATAAAACCAACATCAATTCCAATTTTATAGCGATTCCGGTTTTGACCCGACCCTTGTTGTATTTTGGACTCGGGTTTCATGGTGTTGTATTGTTGATCTTATATTGCTTCCCTTGTATTTCTTTGAATTCGGCTATTGAGTTATTGTGGTTGTGTTTGGGACAGGTTGGTTTCTTAGTTTCCAAACTTTTGTCGCCCAGATTTTTGCTCCTTCGCTCCAACGGCACTTCTTGCACTCAAGCGGGCTTTGCAAACTCTCAGTATTTTTGCAAGTTTGCAAAACTACTAAGAGAGTGTATTCTACGCTCGAGCAGTTCTTTCTGCATTCGAGCGGGCTCAGCTCGAGCAGTCCTTATTGCGCTCAAACATTGGTCCGTTGTCTGCAAAACTACTGGGAGTGTGTATTCTACGCTCGAGCGTCACTTCTTGTGCTCGAGCGGAATAACTTTTTGTGTTTGACGCTCAAGCGTCACTTCTTGCGCTCGAGTGGACTGTGCGTATATCAACTCACAACAACCTTCTTCTATATCACTTTTTCATCTCTTTTCCTTCAAAAACCCTATATCTAGAGCCTCTCTCTCTAAAACTCATATTCTCTCTACATTTTCACCTAGATCCGTTGGTTTCTCTACCGTAGTGTCTTTGGAAAAAAGGTAGAGCATCTCAAGAGCTCTATTTTGATCTGGATGAAAGTCGGTTTCGACGTCTTTGAAGTTTTCTCCTTGCTTTGCTCATCTTCTAGCTTGGAGGTAAGGACTTTCTACATTCTCCTATGAATTTTAACTTAGTTATTTATTGTTGTGTAAACAATGTTGGGATTTGGAGAATTTTAGACAAACCTAGGGTTTTGGCTTAAAATCAAAAGAATGGTTTTTGAATGAAGGTATTGAAAATGTTTATAGGTATAGATATGAGGATTTGTTCTATTAAATTTGTTGATTTTGACACATATGATGGATTTTGGAGAGAATGGAGTTTGCCCTAAAATGTTTAAATAAATTATTTTTGTGTAAATAATGAAATTGGTATTGGAAATATGAAATTAGATAAATGTTTACATAAATGGTGGAAATGGATGTGTATTACCTCTCACCTATGGAAATTTGGATGATTTATCTGTCATGGAGATTGTATATCTATGTAGAAATATCTGTTTTGGGCTATCGTGGAGGATAACTATGATTGTTGTAGAAATTATATGAAGATTAGGTGAATTGAAACTAATCTCTTAACTATTATCATTGAATATGAATGTGTTTTAATACATTGTATATGTATGATATTTGGGAGGAGAAAATGGATGTACTCAATGTTCAGGAGAAGAAAGGGGATAGTCTCCATTGAATTAAGTTGGTCTGTATGTCCAGGGTGAAAGTCCCGAAAACCGTGCGTATACATGGATGCCGATTCCCGCGGATGAAATTTTCGTAAAATAGCAAATTGAAGTGTTTGTGTAATGGTTATATTGATTAGAGAACCACTGAGTTATAGTCCCAGTTGGGTTGTCCGGATAACAATGGATTTGATTCATGAATTGAGGTGAAGTGAATTCTCATGAAATGAATTAAGATAAGACAGATTGAGATATAACACTTGGCATATTATGATCTTGCAAAAATACGAATGATTTTACCATGGGCATTGTATATGCATATCATACTTATATCTTTGTTAAGATTCATATATTGTACTAGATTGTTTCTACTGGGCTTTGGCTCACTCTACTTGGAAAAAACCATTTTCAAGTGCTAGTGATATGCCTCCGTCAATGACTTAGCTTGGGAGGATTGTGGAGTTGAAGGCTCACTTTTGGCTTATTTTGTATTCACCTTTTGTATAAGCCTAGGGCTTTATTTATATTGAGCTTATGACTCATTTTGTTAAAACCAAGCACGGTCTTGGAAAGATGTAAGCCTTTAGGGCATATGAATATCTATTTAGCTTTCATTCTTTATTTCGTCCTATAACATATGCTGTAAATTCAGGATGAACGATTTATGAATGTATATCACATGTGTCACCTTTTTTATATTAACTCTAATTAATGAAAGCTTCTTATCTTATCTATATCACTTGGTACTAGTGTTTGGAGTTGGATAATTATAATTATTTTTGGAGCGTGACAATTTTTCTCTTTACAAAATTCAATTTCACATTTTAGGGCAAAATCGATTTTCTTTAAAACTCAATTCCCATGGATAAAATCCACCATCTATCATGAGCCAACCATTTTTACAAAGCCACAATCATATATAAAAACCCATTTTGAAAGCCCCCTTTTGATTTCAAAACCAAAACCGTAGGTTTTATCTAAAATCCCCAAATCACTATCTTGTTTAGAAAGACAAATAACTAAGTTAAAAAACATAAAATGAGTCAAAGTAATCCCTACCTCAAAGACAAGGACCAAGAAGAACAAGAGTTGAAACATGACGAAGCCAAAAACGAACTTTGCTTCGATCAAAATGAAGGTCTAAGTGAGCTTTACCTTTTTAACGAATGGTCTATGGTGAGGAGATAGAATAATGTATTTGCACCAAATGTTCAAGAACTAGAGAGAGAGATAGAAGATCTGAGATTTAGAGCGAGAGAGAGAGAGTGAGAGAGAGAGAGAGAGAGAGAGAGATGTGAAAAAGTGACTTCCTCGGACTGATATAAGCACAGATCGCTTGAGTGCATGAATGGTCACTCGAGCAACCAGACACAACGAAGACATTGCTCAAGCGCAAGAATGGTTGCTTAAGCGCACAATGCACCCCTCCTAATAGTTGAAACGTGCAAAAGTTCGCTCGAACGTAAGAAGCGTTGCTTGAGCGTAGATATTAAACTCTTAGTAGTTTGTAGATTGTAAAAGACTGCTCGAGCACAAGAAGCATCGCTCGAGCGAACAAGCAAAATTCTGGGCAATCAGCTCTTTGAAAACTGACTCCCAACCTATTTTAAACACAACCATGACACTCCAATAGCCAAACTCAATAAGGAATAAAGGGGAAGAAGACATGAACAATCATCAAGACAAGAAAACCCGGATCTAAGACAATAAAGGTGTTGGGTTTAAACTAGAGTCACTATAAGATTGCTTTGGTATCTTCCAAGCATCCCAACCGCAAATGCAATGTCAAGTCGTGTACAAACCGAAGCATGTATTAAACTGCCTACGATAGACACATAGGACCATTCTTCGGACATTGACTTAAACTGAATTTGTTACCTTTTAAAATAGGTGTTGCATTAGGAGTGCAATCACTCATCCTAAATTTCTCCAAAACTTTTTCAATGTAGGCTTTATGAGACAATACTAATGTCTTTGTGGACCTGTCTCTATGAATCTCTATGCCAATGACATAAGAAGCTTCACCCATATTCTTTATTTCAAAGTTTTGAAAAAGAAATTGTTTATTGTTATGCAACAAACCCAAATCATTAGATGCAAGTAAAATGTCATCCACATATAGAACTAAGAAAATGTACTTGCTCCTACTAATCTTAAGGTATATACAGTTATCCACAACGTTCTTCGTAAAACCATATGAAGTAATAACATTGTGGATCTTTAAATACCACTATCGGGAAACTTGTTTTAGTCCATATATAGATTTCTTGAGCTTGCAAACTAAGTGACTATCTTTATTAGAACAAAAACCTTCAGGTTATTTCATGTATACTTCTTTCTAGGGCAGCAATCGAACCGAGTCGAGCTGAGTTTCACTATGTTTGAGATTGGCTCGATTTATTTTGAAGGTGTTCAAGCTCGGCTCGAGCTCGAAGCGAGCCCAAATATGAGAGCTTAAGCTCAGCCCACCTAAAATTTGTCTAACTTAGGTTCGGTTTGTTATGGCTTCTTAGCCAAGTGAAACCCATGGAAGGCTAGAACCTACTACACTTAAATAGAGATCTCTTTATCTCTGAAATACATTGTGTAAACGATGTGGGATTCCAAATTGTTTGAAACATTACTTACCGGATAACATCGTTTTGTTATTGAATGGAATTGCACCAAAAGTCCTACATCACTTAAGGAAGAAGCATGCTAAAGGCTCACTACTTATAAAATAAAGTTGTTAGCAGCACAATTTCTCAAGACAAGCACATGCACAAGCTTCCAAACTTGTAATATAATATGTAGTGTAAATTACAAATACACCCCCTAAGATTTGTTTAAAATACAAATTGCCCCTTATGATTTGAAAAATTACAAATACCACCTTGTCAGAATTTTTTATTTAACCAAATTAACTAAAAAAAATAAAATTCATAGTTACTCTCCTATATAATAATAAAACTACCTAAAATATTAATTGAAACATATTTCTAATATCATTAAAAATGGGTAATTGATTTCATATTAATAAAAGAAGTGATTTGTAATGAAATTAGAAATCTCAGGGGGTGAAATGTAATTTTCAAAACCACATGAGGTGATTCGTATTTTAATCATACCTTAGGGGGTGTATTTGTAATTTACCCTAATATAATATATATATATATATATATAATATTTATATTATATAAACCAAAACTCAAAAATTCAAAATTTTTTGACATGTATAATGTATATATTATATAATATAAAATATATGGGGGGAGTTATGGGCTGGTCCTTTAAACCTGATTTAATTCCCATGAGGTCTTGGCCAAAAATAATTTAGCACATCTTCCCATTTTACCATTGACATTCAGCCTACATGTAGAAATTGCTCAACCGTTCCACACACATTCTTTCTCCCTCTTTCTCAACTGGCCACCGAAAACCATTTCCAACCTTTGACAATATTTTTTTTGGCCATTTTCCATTTCCACCATATCAATACCGCCATGCTGGCAACAAGAGAAAAAGAGAAGAATAAGGATGAAGAAAAGGAAGGAGAGGGATAAGGAGTTCTTACTAGAAAATAATTCTTTACATTTGTAGATCAACACAAAGATTCAAAGACAAATCCAATAATTTTTTTTTTTAATGACACATTCAATAATAAATTTATCACTATCTGTTTGTTAAAATTTAGAGAAAGAAAATATCGCCTTTATAATCACAAATCAACATAAGATTCAAAGACACACTCAGTGATAAATTTATCACTGATTGTTTGTTAAAAAATTACCAAAAAAAAAAAAAAAATCACATTATCATCGTCACAAATTAACACAAGATTTAAAGACATATTCAGTAATAAATTTAGTAGTGATAAACACATTCACTGATAAATTTCTCACTAGTTGTTTGTTAAAAGATTACTAAAACAAAAAAAAAAAAAATCTCGTCATCATCGTCACAAATCAACACAAAATTCAAAGAAATATATCAGTGATACATTTATCACTGATATAGTAGATTTGGTTTAAGAGAAATAGAGAGAGAGAGAGAGAGAGAGAGAGAGAGAGAGAGAAAGAGAGGGAGGTGATAAATCTAACAAGAACAAAAATTAGTGATAAATTTATCATTATATTAATATCAAAATTCCAGTAGCAGCAGTCCACAACATATTAAACAAATCAGTGATAAATTCATCAGATTAGTTCAACATGTTTTACAAATGTAGATATTCACCAACACGCTATAGAAAGAGTCTCGATCTCATCGGCGACAATGTAAAGTACCAGATTGGCGCCGAAGATGGTAGATCGGCATTGAAAACAATTGGATTTAAAGCCATTGGTGAAGTTTGATGTTGAAGATGGTGGATTAATGATTGAAGAAGAACAACGATGATGGCAGATGAAGGATAGATAATGGAGGAAAAGCGACGGTAATGGCAAAGAGGAAGAAAAACGACAATGTTAGGTGAGCCAGTCAAATGGTTGAGAGATGGTAAAGTATAGATCGACGACAGTGGAGATGGTTGGTGAAAAATGGTGGTGGTAGTGGCTGGCGAAGGTGGTTGTGGTAACCGGTGGAGCTGGCGGTGGTTAGTGATGAACGATGATGGTGGTTGCGGGTGGATGGCCATAACCATAGCTACAATGGTAATATTTTCTAGAGAGAGAGAGAGAGAGAGATGAGAAAGAAGAAGAGTTTTGTAAAAATGATCAAGAGAGAAGTTAATAGAAATCAAAAAAATTAATGAGTAATAAATATTATAACCAATTAAAGATTTAGAAAGTGTTTGGGATGATTTAAATATGGATTTTTACCAGCTGGTTGTAGGGGCAAAATCGGGATAAAAAAATATAACAGGACTTCCTGGTGCATATGATAGAAACTTATAATTTAATGGGTAATAGATTCAATTATTGGGATCGGCTAGTAAAAATCCCAAATATATATATATATATATATATATTTATTTATTTATTTATTTAAGCTCGTGAGCCTAATCGAGTTAACCATTATTGAGCTTGAGCTCGGTTCGTTTGTTATACGAGCTTAAAATTTAAGCTCAAACTCATTTATTCAGTAAGTGAACCGAGTTCGAACAAGCTTAAACAAGCCGAACAAGAGTTTGTTCACAAATATGTCAGTTCATTTGTAGCCCTACTTCTTCCTTAAAATCCCTATTTAAAAATACCATTTTCACATCTATTTGATATAGCTCTAAATCAAAATGAGCTACTAATGCCATGTGTACACAACCAAACAGGGAACCTAGCTGGAGAGCATCAACAGAATAAATTGAGCCAACCACTTGCCAACAAGAAGATAAGAATAAGGCGGTGGTTCGTCCACCCGGGGGCACTCTGACAATCAAGTCAGTCAACTTATCTCACAAGATATCATCAACTCAAATCAAGAGCTCCCAGAATAAATCACATACCTTAGACTCACGGGGGTGCCTTACTTTTATAATGATCAGCGTCCAACTTTCCCTAGAAGTCTCACTTCATGGGACTCTATCCTTTACAAGGATAACATGTATCACAACTCACACTATTCATATTAAGATGAACTTCCTCAAGAGTCTCATCTCTATCCAAATAGGTAGCTTCAGATACTCTTCCGAATAAAATCATGACTCGTCAGCGTAAAAAAACAAGGACTCAAATGTCCACTCGTCAAGAACCAAGAACCATCATGTTTTATCTCATTCAGGTCCAACATCTCGACAGAGATTGCACTACTAGTAGAGATCATGACTTGTTAGTTCAAAAACATTAAGATCCTAGTATCAACTCATCAGGAACCAAGAACAACATCTCAACTAAGATCATCATGTCAACCAAGATCAACATCTCAACTGAAATCATCATCTCAACCAAGATCAATATCTCAACCAAGATCATCGTATTTGGTTCACCTAAACGAAGCACTTTAGGCTTAACCTTAGTACACCAAGAGTACTGACTACATTGGCTTTTCTTACAAACTGGCCAGGTCATGCCCAATTTCGCCTTCTTTCGTGCCAAAACATCGCAGAATTAGTTCAACTTTGTTGTCATGGTAAGTCTAAGTCAATCGTCGTGTTTCATGCTGAAACATCGCAGACTTAGTTCAACTCTGCCATCATGGAAAATCTAAGTTAATTGTCATGTTTCATGCTGTAACATCGCAGACTTAGTACAACTCTGCTGTCACAACAAGTCTAAGTTAATCGTTATGTTTTATGCTGAAACATCACAGACTTAATTCAACTCTGCCATCATGGCAAGTCTAAGTTAATCGTCATGTTTCATGCTAAAACATCGCCTTAAGACTTTTTTAGTTTTATCTCATAATCATAAACAACATTTTGTACTGAACAAAGTCGATACTAGTATTTTATTAATACTTTGGCTAAGGTTATTAACACCATCAGAGCCAAGCTCCACATTTTGTCAAGCCACATTCCAAGGCCTCGACAATCTCTTACTGTCAAGATCTTTTAATCTTAGGAAAACTTTGTTTTATCTCAACTTTGTTCGCTTCCAATAAGTTCTGATCTTTTCAAAATTGTTTTGCTAGGTCGAACTCTTGCCTTTTCAAACCGAATAATCTAGGTTGAGATCTTGTCTTTTGGGATTTGGGATCTGCTCACTTATTTTGAGCTCTTATCTTCTCTGACCTACTCATCTAGGCTGAGATCTTGTCTTTTCAGATTTGGGATCTGCTCACTTAGGCTGAGCTCTTGTCTTTTCTGACCTACTCATCTAGGCTGAGATCTTATCTTCTAGGATCTGGGATCTGCTCACTTAGGCTGAGCTCTTGTCTTATCGAACCTAATCATCTAGGTCGAGATCTTGTCTTCTGGATTTGGGATCTACTCACTTAGGTTGAGCTCTTATCTTCTCAGACATACTCATCTAGGCCAAGATCTTGTTTTCTGGGATTTGGGATCTGCTCACTTAGGCTGAGCTCTTGTCTTCTCGGACTTAATCATCTAGGCCGAGATCTTGTCTTCTAGGATTTGGGATCTATTCACTTAGGGTGAGCTCTTATCTTCTCAGACCTACTCATCTAGGCCTAAATCTTGTCTTCTGGGATCTGGGATCTGCTCACTTAGGCAGAGCTCTTGTCTTCTTGGACCTACTCATCTAGGCAGAGATCTTGTCTTCTGGGATCTAGGATCTGCTCATTTAAGATGAGCTCTTGTCTTCTCAGGCCTACTCATCTAGGCTGAGATCTTGTCTTCTGGATCTAGGATCTGCTCACTTAGGTTGAGCTCTTATCTTTTCAGACTTACTCATCTAGGCCGAGATGTTGTCTTCTGGGATCTGGGATCTGGGATCGGCACACTTAGGTTGAGCTCTTATCTTTTTCGATAATCTTCCAGGCCCAGATCTTGTCTTCTGGAATTTGGGATCTGCTCACTTAGGTTGTGCTCTTATCTTCTCAGATCTAATCATCTAGATCGAGATCATGTCTTCTGGATCTAGGATCTGCTCACTTAGACTGAGTTCTTGTCTTCTTGGACCTACTCATCTAGGCCGAGATCTTGTCTTCCGAGATTTGGGATTTGCTCACTTAGGCTGAGCACTTGTCTTCTCGAACCTAATCATCTAGGCCGAGATCTTGTCTTCTGGGATCTGGAATCTTCTCACTTAGGCTAAGCACTTGTCTTTTCGGACTTAATCATTTATGCCGAGTTCTTGTCTTCTGGATCTAGGATCTGCTCACTTAGGTTGAAATCTTATCTTCTCAGACCTACTCATCTAGGCCGAGATCTTGTCTCATGGGATCTGGGATCTGCTCACTTGGGCCGAGCTCTTGTTTTCTCGGTGTAGACCGCCCAGAGAACTCCTGGCTCCGCGCGCGAGGGCGTGAATTCGTTTCGTTCTCTAGCTATTACAAGTTTAGACTCGTGTCACAGTTCTAAATCTAATATCACAAAGTGCAATGTAAGACCGATAAATCACCAAAGAGTCCAAATCCAACAAATCATTTTGGAAACTGATTCTTATAAAGAAGTGCCAAACATGGACTGCTTTGCTAGATACAGAGTCGCCACCTAAATATTTTATTTTGGGAGAATTTAGGAAATCCTGACTCGTGCCTAAGGCCACGTGTCCGTCATCACCAAAGTTACCTCGGTTCGGGAACTTGGGTACGAGAAGGGAAGGTCATGCAATGAGCACCCCCGCTCGCCCGATCAAAGATCGGCCTTTACTAACATGATATTTTGTTTTTGAAAACACATGTGTTCTTATTCTGGTTATTAACCCAGAATTACTATGTGATGCACATAACATACAAGTATAGACTAGATTGCCTAAGTTGGAACAAAACATTTCATACTTGTTTGTTTGAAAACGGTTTGAAGTTTGCTAGTCGCAAGTAGGCTAAGTTGAGAATTTTAATGAATTGTTCCAATTCAAGCAATCCAACCTTCACCCACAGGCATTTAGGCAGTTAATCAAATAAGCAATTAGCCTCATGGCAAGCATGCTAACATGGCAACATACACATCTCATGTAGTATGCTAAAGTGTAAACACTCCAAGCCAAAACAGAGAACTAGTTAGAAATCTTGCATGATCCTAGTTCATGTTAAGATGGCTAATGCAACACATGCAAAAATACAACTAAAATAGGCTCGGCTATTCTAAGATGTCATGTGAAAAAGCAACTTGATAACATGCTGTTGAACACGTATTCAAGTAAATGTATTGAAATACAATGCAGTTAGTATGATGCGCCGAGCCCGGTGCATGCAAAACAACTGAATGGATGCACACATGCAAGCATAAGGATGCTAATCGAAATATGCCCTAAAACTAACCATCGTAAGCGGTTAAGTAGATGGGAGAAAGAAATGGAGGTTGGAAGACATGCATCACACACACGCACGCTTATTACAACAGTTGGCCCTCTCGACGGAGGGTCCGAATAAGAAGCAAACTAGCTAATCTAAGCTAATTAAACTAATTATTACATCACAAAACTAATTAACTAACAAGCTAACTAATTAAGCTATTACAACACAAATTGAATAGTTAAATGTATTAACTAATTAAGTACAAACCAGATAGCTAACTAGCTAATCAAATTAGCTAAGTAAGGCGATAAATCAGGAGCCTCAAGGCGGGAAGTATATGTATGCTCGGTCGCCTTGTTCGGAAATCCGTCGCGATACCCCAACTTGCCTCTGTTTGCAATTGTCCTCAGAACCTTGCACCAAGCTCCAGAAAGCTTCCAACTCACCTTGGGGACCTGTGGGAGGGCTGCCGACCACCTAGGGGTGTTTCCAGCCACTGGCCGACCACTTTCTATTGCTGCAGACCAGAAAAAGTGGTTAGCCAGCTAGTTTTCCTGGTTGGCCGACCAGTTTTTGCTGCACTTCTTCAATTTGCTACAACAGAGAGCAAGAAAGGGCATGGCAATGTATTTGCAAGATATGTGTGCACAACCACTCTCCCTATCATTTCATAAGCTCAAGGGAGTGTGGTTCTCGACCCTCGGGCCACCAATCAAACATCTCGATGCATGATGGCCGAGATGCCAAATTGCACTATTCAATGTAAAATGAATGCACACATAAACACATAAAGCCTAGAACTCTATCATGTATGATCAAGAGCATCGGCGACCGAGAATTGAGGCACGTTTCATCACTTCAAGTATGAAACGTCCCTCGTTTCTCGTGTTTGGATTAACACCTAATCCAAACAAATACAATGCAACTCAAGCATGCAAACATGCAAACATGTAATACAACTTAAGCATGCAAACATGGAATGCAAGGCATGCAAAACACAATACAACTACATGGTATACACAATGCAAAGAACAACATGGCATACACAATGCAAACAACAACATGGCATACTCAATACAATGTAACATGATCAACTTAACAAAGCTAATGACATGCAAACAATGCTAATGCATGCATACACAATGCAAGGCAACATAAGCATGCAATAACATGATGCAATGTAACAACATTCACATAACATGCTCGATGGACTTAAACCAAAATGGATAGACCTCAGTCATGCCCAAATCAGTGGCTAGAATGCTAAGAAATGAAGGCACAAAAGCACATACAAGCAAGCACATGCATTGGCCTATCAACTAGGCCTAAGAGCACAACTCTCAAGAGTGCTCAAGAAGTGATAAACATGGAAGTGTAACAACACTATATGCACTGAAATTAAGTAAGAAATGATGCCAAATCATTCAAACAACACAAGCATGGCATGCTAGGGTCCTTAAAGCATGAAGCTAGTAAAAATGACTACAAAGGGGACATGCAATACATGGCACAAATGCATGAACCAACCATGGACAGAGCTCAAGTAGGTCAAAACAAAGACCAAAATATACTGAGATGGAGGCTCAAATGTCTAGGCATGCAAGCATACACACTAGGCCATAAACAAGGCAACAATGCATAACACTCAAAGGCACTTAAAGAGTGAATGAAATGGGAACATAGCAATGCTACATGCTTTGAAATGTCATGGTAAATGATGCCAAATCATGTACACAACACAAATGAAACATGCTATGGTACCGAAAGCTTGAAGCTAACATAGGCATTTGTACTACAACTATGCAAAACATGAAGCATATGGTCAAGGCAGCCCAAAATAGTCCTAGAGCATGTCAACATGAGTCTAAAACATGCATGGAAAGAAGCCAAAATAAGCTAGCATCAAGGGCATAAGGCATGATGTATGCAAGGTAAATAAGGTGGATTACACTACACCTATCAAGACCAAGCATGAGATGGCTTTGCCAACAAAAATAAGAGTTATATCATGGCAAAATAACCCAAAAAACACACTGAAATGATAGCTCGCAAGCTTAGGCATGAAGACATACACAATGGTTCATGTTTAAGGCATAAAACACCAACTCTCCAAAGCATGGAAAGAGTGACAAATGCAAGTGTATGACAACATTACATGTACTGAAATCACATTTCAAATGATGCCAAACCATGAAAATAGTCCAAGCAAGGCATGCTAGTGGACTTGATACACAAATCAGAGCTAGAGCATGCTAAAACATGGACAAAAGCTTCTTAGAGTTAAACCAAAATCATGCTAGAATGACAGTCTAAAGCATGATACACATTAGGCTAATTCATGGAATTGCACTAGAAGTGCATGGAGCATGCATGGGGCCATCAAACCAAACCTTAACAGAGGTATATCATGGCAAAACAACACCAAGAACATGCTGAGATGGACTCAAAACAAACTAGAAAGACATGCTCAAACATGAGGCACACAAAGCTAGTTTGTAAGATTTACACTACAAGTGTACAAGGCATGCAAGGAATGACAAAACCAAGTCAAAATAGTGGTATGCCATGCTGAAATAAGGCCTAAAATAGACTGAGATGTGGCCAACACAAGCTTAACAAACATGCTCAAACATGAGGCATACAAAGCTAGGTTGTAAGAACACAAGGAGAGGGGATGACCTTCTCCTATTTGGGACCTTAAAACACCATTTCCACCACTGAAATTCCTCTAAGTTTCAGTGGTGAGAAGGCCAAAACAAGGTGATCCCAATAGCTTAAAAGGAAGGTTCAAAACAAGGCCTCACAAGGCACAAGAGGGGGTAGACCACCCCCAACACAAAAGGGACCTTAAACAAACATGTTAAGCCTTAAAAATCATAACTTTTTTTCAGTAGAAAGTCCAAGAAAAAACAGTATGCAAATAGGTTCAAAAGCTTAAGCAAAACAAAGGGTTAAAGGGCTAGTTGACTCACCCTTGAAGAACACCTTCAAAGCTGTAACTCCAGTAACTTCTTTGAGCTCAAACCAATCCAAAAACTCCAAAACCAACCTCAAAGAGCCTCAGTAACAAAAGGATGGTGTTTCACTATGTGTTTGTGTGCAAAAGTGTGATAAAATGACACTTTAAGGCACAAAAATGAAAGAGATGGAGGATTATAGAGACAAGGGTGTATGTATAGCTCAAGCACAAAAATCTAAACCTGGAGGAGGAAGGGGGAGGTTCTCTTATATAGAGAACCAAGCCTCAAGCTTGTTGAGGAAGCTAAGGGCTGAAAGCCATCCCTCCATACATGTGTATGAAGGATGGTTTTTGTGCCCTCCAGCTGTGACAGCTGGAGAGAAAATATCTCCAGGAAGTTGGTGAAAAGCTGCTGACCACTTGAAGTGGTCTGCCAGCTACTTACACTAGTCGGCCGACCAGTGGAAGTGGTCGGCCAGGGTCAAAAGTGGTCGGCCACAGGGGAGAGGTGGTCTGCAACATGAGACCAAGGCAATGGTGTGGTGGCCGACCAGAAAAGGCGGCCCAAAGACCAAGAAAGCCAGTTGGCCGACCAGAAAACTGGCTGGCGGGAAGAAAAGTGGTCTCCAAGGGGAAGAACTAGTCTCCCACCCTTATACCACCTTCCAAACAAGGAAAACAAGGTTTGTACCAAAAACAAACCAAAAGGGATGCAATACGAAAGTCCGGGAGGCAAGGCGCGCTGCTGGGAGCCTCGAAAACTAGTCTATGGGCATCAAAAGTGGTCTATGACCACAAAAGTGGTCTCCCAGACCACAGTGTCCCTCTAGGCAGTGGTAACAAGGTGTGGTTCAAAAACCACGCCAAACAGAGAACGTTAAGTGGTCCCGAGACAAGGTGCGCGACCGAAGGCTCCAAAAATCGGAAACTGGTCTCCAAGCAGGAAAAGTGGTCTACGACCGCAAAGAAGTGGTCTACAAGACCTTTCCCTCCCTCCAGGGAAGAGAAAACAATGTTCGGTCCGCAAACCGAGCCGAAGCACAAAGAGTTCAAAGGCCCGGAGGCAAGGCACTCAGCCAAAAACTCTGAAACCTTGAAATGAGCACAACATGCGCAATCACCGAGCGCTCAATCGATGACGTCTAAGTCTTAAGGTCGGTTAAAAATGGGGTGTCTACAGTTGCCCCTTTTTGACAAAACTCGGAAGTTAAGAAGTGACAGGAGTGAATGTCAAAGCCTAGAGACGACCCATTTTTGACAAGGCCGAAGACTTAGACAAACAGACAAGATAACAAAGAGATGCGCCCACAGGCAGGGGCATGATGCAAATGACATGCACAAAGCCGAACATAACTTATGATCATGCAAAGAAAGCTGTAATGAAGCAATTATGCACAATAAATGCAACAATTTAAGCAAGCGAATGAATACGATCCAAACTACATCTCATGCAGAAAGGATGTAAGAAAATTATACAATTCTCACCGCGTCTCATGCGGAGAAGGCTAAAACATACAATACCGTCTAGTCACACCAGCGTCAAATGAACCGTACATACAATATCGTGCCTGCATAAGAAAGAAACTTAACAGGTACAATATAGTTAGAAACACATGTTCCACGCTATAACATGGTACGATTCCAGTGCGAGATAAATGCGTGCATACACAATGCCGATGGAAAGGTGCGTAGCAATGCAAGTGAAAAGCGCGTGACAACGCAAGTGAAAAGTGCATAACAATGCAAGTGGAGAGGTGCATAATAATGCAACCTAACGTGTGTGACAACGCATGTGAAGAGTGCATGACAATGTCGGTGGAAGGGGTGCATGACAATGCAACCTAAGTGTGCGCAAAACAATGCGGATGGGACGTGCGTGACAATGCATGTGAAGAGTGCATGACAATGCGAGAGAAACATGCATAACAATGCGATGAGTGGTGTGCATAACAATGCAAGAAAAGTGCAACTTTAATAGTGTGTTCGAAATAAAATGCCGAATAAGGAAACATAAGCCTTAACAAGATTAATTTAATTGGAACCTCCGATTTACCTCTTGGAGGGATCACAACGTATTAAAAAAGGATACACCTTGCTCTTGACAAGTGACGATGAGCTACGCATTGCAGACTTGAATTGAAGTTCCCACAGGGACAATTTCGCGCTGAAAAATGTACTTTTCTTGTACTTTCTCGAGAGCCAAGGACTCCAATCATCACCAAAACACGCAGGGAGAACAATGGAGCCCTGAAGATCATCCAAGAGGGTGACCGACCACCTAGATCAGTGGCCGACCAGTTGTTGACCACTTAAGTGGTTGGCCGACCAGAAAAACTGGCTGGCTGACCAATTTAGCAAAACAGGGACAGATTGGTCTTTTGATGGCCGGATCTTTAAGTATACACATCCAAATCACTTTTGCTCACAAACACATGACCGAAACACATTCTCCTTTGCTCCTACACCCTTTTCTCCCTCAGATCTGCACTTTATATGCGTTTTCCAACGCCCTACGCGAAGTTGTTTTGCAAAAACTTTCGATTCTCTTCGTTTTGAACTGATTAGAATTTGTTTTTGGAGCTTCTTTCTCCATTTCCACCACTTGAGGTATGTTTGTCTCAAAGTTTAGGACCTTTTCTTGGGCGTTGACTTTTGTTGACTTTTTCTCTTCCCGAGAGTTGACTTTTGTTGACTTTTTGCAATTTTGGCTCATTCCGCTCTTTTTTGCAGATTTTTTCAGATAGCCGACGATATTCCACACGGCGGAGGCTCCCAGAGAGTAGAGGATGAGCTCGACATTATGCCGTTACCTTCGAGGATTCGGCTGTTCAACCCAGAGAGGTACCACCCGCAGGAGCACATACTACCTCCCAGCACTTTCCACCATTTCATCGACTTTGCGCACCGAGCACCCGCAGACCTACTGTTATGGGAGCCGGAGTCTCATCTATCTCATCATGCGCGCGAGGTGCATACTTCACTTTTGCATTTTCTGCGAGGCATTTTACATTTCTTGCAAATATTTCATGCTTTCGCTATGTATTTTATCTGCTCGTTCTTGAACACAACTTGCACACAGCATCTGGTTCATATGGGCACATAGCTCTTTTGGGCACACAGCTCACAACATAGCATTTCATTCATTTGGCACACAGCTCATAACACAACACTCTGTTCATTTGGCACGCAGCTCACAACACAACACTCTGTTAATTTGGCACATAGCTTATTTGGGCACACAGCTCATTTGGGTACACAGCTCATTTTAGGCACACAACTCATTTTGGGCACACAGCTCATTTTGGGCACACAGCTCATAACATTGCTCAATCTGAACACACAGTTCATAACACAACATTTTGCTCAATCTAAACACACAGTTCATAACGCAGTATTTTGCTCAATCTGAACACGCAGTTCATAACGCAGTACTTGCTCAATCTGAACACACAGTTCATAACGCAGTATTTTGCTCAATCTGAACACGCAGTTCATAACGCAGTACTTGCTCAATCTGAACACACAGTTCATAACGCAGTATTTTGCGCAATCTGAACATGTAGTTCATAACGCAGTATTTGCTCAATCTGAACACGCAGTTCATAATGCAGTATTTGCTCATTCTGAACACACAGTCCATAACGCAGTATTTGCTCAATCTGAACACGCAGTTCATAACGCAGTATTTGCTCAATTTGAACACACAGTCCATAACGCAGTATTTTGCTCAATCTGAACACGCAGTTCATAATGCAGTATTTGCTCAATTTGAACACGCAGTTCATAGCGTAGTATTTGCTCAATCTGAACACGCAGTCCATAGCGCAGTATTTACTCAATCTGAACACGCAGTTCATAACGTAGTATTTGCTCAATCTGAACACACAGTCCATAACGCAGTATTTTGGTCAATTTGAACACGCAGTTCATAACGCAGTATTTGCTCAATCTGAACACACAGTTCATAACGCAGTTTTTGCTCAATCTGAACACACAGTTCATAACGCAGTATTTGCTCAATCTGAACACATAGTTCATAACATAGTTTTTGCTCAATCTGAACACACAGTTCATAACGCAGTATTCGGTTTATTTTGCACGCAGCTCATAACATAGCACACTGTTCAATATAAACACACAGTTCATAACACAGCATTCGGTTTATTTTGCACGCAGCTCATAACATAGCACACTGTTCAATCTGAACATGCAGTTCAATCTGAACACGCTTTTCCATCTTAGATCTACTTCACCTAGGCCATGCTCTTCCATCTAGAATCTGCACCGCATAGGCCATGATCTTTTGTCTTGGATTTGCTTCATCTAGGCTATGCTCTTCTATTTGGGATCTGCTCCGCCTAGGCCATGATCTTCCGTCTTGAATCTGCTTCAACTAGGCCAATGTCTTTTCTACTTGAAGGTCGTCTTCATCTCCTTGGGAGCACTCATGCCCCCTTATCTTTGCATTTATCCCTTCTGGAAGGGTTTTGATTCTGTCAATGTTGATGCATTCTCGATCTTTGCTGAACTCGTCGTCGTTGGCACGTTGATCTTGCACGATGATGGCTATTTATTCTAATTAAGTTCCCACAGACGGCGCCAAATTATGGGTGTTGATTTTTGATCACACAACCAAATAGAGAATTTAGCTGGAGAGCACTAGCATAATATATTGAGCCAACCACCTGCCAATAGGAAGATGAAAATAACGTGGTGGTTCGTCCACCCGGGGGCACTTCGACAATCAAGTCAGTCAACTTATCTCATAAGATATCATCAACTCAAATCAAGAGCTCACAGAATAAATCACATACCTTAGACCCACGGGGGCGCCTTACTTTTATAATGATCAGTGTCCAACTTTCCATAGAAGTCTCACTTCATGGGACTCTATCCTTTACAAGGATAACATCTATCACAACTTACACTATTCAAATTAAGATGAACTTTCTCAAGAGTCCCATCTCTATCCAAATAGGTAGCTTGATGTTATCTAGGACTCTAGCCCTAAATCCAAATATCTCAGATTCCGGTATTACCGCATCATATCTCGGAACCATGGTCCGCCTACGTGGCACCTCAGCTAACAACCTTGGCCACGTGGACTACCCAAAAAATATGTCCCCACACTATGATAATTCTAAATGAATCTTTCTTAGAAACCAGAGAGACGGTATTATGATAATCGATGCCTTTTCTTTGAGGAAAACCCTTAGCTATATATCTGGCCTTATATCGTTCGACATTGCAATTTGAGTCTTTCTTGGTCGTATAGACCCATTTATAGCCAACAACTTTAACCCCCTTGGGCAACTCAACAATTTTCCAAACTTGATTTTTAGCAATAGATTCTAACTCTTCCTTTATGACATCATACCATAATTTAGAATCATCTCTATTCATGGCAGTGGAAAACGAAATAGGATCATCCTTAGGTCCAATGTCAAAATCAGACTGCATTAAGTATACAAAATAATCACCAAATATTGCTGACTTTCTAGCTCGGGAGGATCTCCTTAATTTTGTAGTCTAAATTGGGACTTGAGTTACAGGCTCTATGTTGACTTGTTCCTTTTGTGGTGGAAGTTCTTGAATTTGTTGATCTTCAAGGATATCGGGTTTATTATCCTGAAAGACAACCAATTCACCTATATTCACAGGTGTTGTACCCGAATTCCGTGATTCCTCCAACTTTATCTTTCGAGGGTAACTCTCATTACGGTCAACTTCCTTAATAAATTTAGCATTTTCGGCTTCAACAATTCTAAGTGAATTCGAAGGGCAACAAAATATGTAGCCCTTGGAGTTTTCTTATGAAAAAACCACTAACTGTTCTAGGATCTAATTTCTTTAAATGTGGGTTGTACACCCTCATTTCAACTGGAAAACTCCAAACATGTGTCTTAAATTTGGCTTCCATCTTTTCCATAACTCAAATGGTGTTTTGGAAACAACCTTTGATGGAACCCTATTTAAGATATATACAACATTTTTCAAAGCTTCACTCCATAAGTGTTCGGTTCCTTTTTTCAGCAACACCATTTTGTTATGGTGTGCCAAGCATTGAATATTGTGCAATAATGCCTTCTTCCTTAAAGAACTTACCAAATGGACCTGGTAATTGTCCTAATTCTGTGTACCTCCCACAATATTCTCCACCCTGTCTGACCTGACAATTTTAATTTTCTTTTCTGTTTGTTTCTCTACCTCTGCTTTATAAACTTTAACGGCATCAAGTGCCTCGGCCTTATCAAACAAGAGGTACATATACATGTATCGTGTATAGTCATCTATAAATAAGATAAAATATCTCTGACCATTCAGACAAGGTGGAGTAAATGGTCCACAAACATTAGTGTGTATCATTCTAAGAATTTCCCCACTCCTTTTGGCACCTTTACTGGTCTTGTTGATCTGCTTTCCCTTTATGCAGTCCACACTAATACCAAAGTTGGAAAAATCAAGAGTCGAAAGGACTTCATCTTTAACCAATTTCTTTATTTTCTCAATGGAGATATGTCCCAGTCTCCTATACCAAAGTATAGAGGAGGACTCATCAACAATATTATGCTCAATGCCAATATCACCATACAAGGTTAAAAGATTTTGTTTAAAAATAGGATCCAAATTTAATTTGTACAATTCATTAATTGAAGTACCAAATCCTATAGAAACAGAGTTTTTAATGAAACTAAAATTTGAACCAACAAACTGAAATTCAAATCCAAATGGTACTAGTCTATAAACATAAATTAAATTTTTAGAAAACGATGGAATATAAAGTGTTTTCAAGATCCAGAACAAAGCCATTCTTTAAAACAAATCTGAAAGTTCCCACAGTTTCGACGTGTGAACATATCCCATTGCCTGAATAGATGCCTTGTTCACTTCTTGTCGGTTTCCTTAGGCTGAGGAAGTCGTGCATAGTATTAGCAATGTGAATTGTAGAACCCGAATCAATCCACCAATCATATTGGTGAGTACTAACAAAATTAGATTTATAACACATAAGAGATATGAGATTACCTTTTTTCTCGAGCCATTTCTTATACTTGGGGTAATATTTCTTCATGTGACCCTCTATCTTGCAAAAGAAGCATGCATCCTTATTGTCATGATTTTTGAATGGCACTTTACCAAACTTCTTCCACTTTTGATCACCTTTACCTTTTTTCCATTTCCCTCCTTTATGTGTTGCTAAATGCGCACTTTCTACTTTTCCATGATTCAATCTCTCATCTTCTTGAACACATATGGTCAAAAGTTCATTGATAGACCATTTTTCCTTCTGTGTGTTGTAAGAAATTTGGAATGCTCCATATTCCATAGGAAGAGAAGTGAGTATGAAATTGACAAGGAATGACTCAGAAATCTCAATCTCTAAGGATTTAAGATGAGTTGCAATGTCCCTCATTTCCATAATGTGCTTATGCACACTTTTAGAATTGTTATGCTTCATGCTTCATGCCTGATAGTTTGTTCATCAGGGTGCTTGCTAATGCTTTATCAGAACTAACAAATTGCTCTTCAATAGAGCCCCTAATGCTTTGGCTGATATGTGACTTTATGAGCATTAGGCTTAAGCGATTAGATCGCTCCCACTTGTCATAAGCATTCTTTTTTACAGTAGAACTCTCGTCTGTGGGTTCAGGAGGTTCATCCATGCGGAGTGCTAGATCGAGGTCCATGTACCCTAATGTTAGAAGGACTTTGTCCTTCCATTCTGAAAAATTATCACCGTTCAAGAATGGAATATGAGAAGACTCATTAGATAATACAGAGGTAGAAAACATTACAATTACCAAGAACATTATTAATGCTTTGAAACAATAACTATGTTTTGAATCAACAAATGTCAAATTCAATAACAAATCTAAACCTTCTTGTGGGTAGAGATCATTAAACTGTATTAGATTTGCTATTACTTTATAATAAGGCTAATGGATTATGAAATATTCAAGAAAAAGAAAATGCATACCTGTGGGTTTAAAGTATCCAATCCCTTTAACACCCAATCCATTATCTTATTCCAATTAAATTTCATAAATAATTGCTTTCTTGTGGGACCGAGAAATTATTTATAAAACATAATTGCAATATAAAAATGCCAAATTGATTTTTAACTTTATGTGATCAAAATACTGAGGATAACTGTATCTTTATGTCTTAAGATGATCTGAATACTCTTAAAATAGAATATATATTTTTTTAATTATGGCATAATTTATTAATTTGAGAAAATCCTTATGGTCACAACAAGTACATAATCTTTTAATGCACATAATGTATGATACATGCAATCAAAGTAATATCACTTGAAAAATCCCAAGACCAAACACATGTAATTCAACCTTGTACTAGATTTTGCTTAAAAGTTGGAACAGAATAAATTCCATAAGTCCAACACACAGTGTATACATGCTTTTATTTCACATAAATTTTCATGACGTAAATAATCTTAATGCATGTAATATGATATTACACTATACTAGAGAGCATGCCAATGAATATGAAAATTTATAAGGCTTTAAAAGATATGTTAAAATAGTTTACTCTATGAAATTCAAATGAATTTACTTACTATTTAAACATGTAGCTATAATAAACAAAATATCCTTAATATCATGTCCTTATAAAAATCTAGAAATAAATCTAAGTCTTTTATGCCTTTTAAAATTAACTAAATAAACCCAAGTAAAAGCATGCGAACTTCTAGATTTTATATAGAATCAGATTAAGCATTTTTCTTTTTAATGTGTGTTTCAATTAATGAAAACAATACTTAATGACATACAACAAGTCTCCTAAATAAAATAGATTCAAATTAGGGGAAATTCTAAATTAATGTAAATGCCACTAGCATAAATCAAGATGAATTCTACTATTGCTACAAATCAATATACATCATGCAATAGTTATTGTTTCTAATTAATATACATTATGCAACAGTTCATCTTAACAGCAAGAAAAGTAACTAAAAAGTTTTAGATTCTTTTTAATAGATGAACCGAACAGTGAATAGTTATACTGATTTAAAAGTTAAAATGTTAAGTAGTACAAGAATATACAGGTACAACCACAAAAGTCACATATAATGATGACCACTATATTCACCCAAAATTCATCATTATGTACTAGAATATCAAATCTCTATATATATATGGAGTTTTCTTAGGTGTGCAACCCACAAAAAGTGTAAGTGGGTTGCACACCATGTGCCACTCACACAAAAGGTGTAAGTGTAAGGTGTAAGTGTAAGGTGTAAGTGTAAGTGGAAGGTATAAATGAAATGTATAAGTTGCACACCATGTGCCACTTACACAAAAGGTGTAAGTGCAACGTAAAATAGGTGTAAGTGTAAGGTGTAAGTGAACACAAAAAGGTGTAAGGTGTAAGTTGCACACTATAGCATTACCCTATATATATAACTTAAATTATAATGACTTGCAATTTGTATATTTTCTTTCACAAGGGACAACAAACACAAAGGTCTAAGAGCTTGTGTGCCAGAGTGGATGAACATGCGGAAGCATTAGGAAGCGTAAATGCAATAATACTGAACTAATGTAGAAAATTGTCAATGTCTTAAGTTCTCAAACATGATAGAACAAAGGTCCAGTAAAAGAGCCGAATGAAAATTGGCCTTTCGAAAAATACAGTAACGTTAAACAACCGAAACATAAGGATAGCTCTATACCAATTGTAAGAACTAAAATAATTCAATAAGAAAGAAGAATACCTCCTGCCATAATGTTCAACCCTTTGAATCCTATTCTTGATTGATCAAATTTTGAATGTATAAACAAAGTTACTCATAAAATACTTTCACAGAACCATATGAAAAAGTGAAAGGAACAGAGTTTCAAGTCTATTCTATTCACAAAAAATCTGTGTTTGATGGCTATCACAAGTATATATAGATAGACTTGGACCCATGATCCAAGTATAACTCTTCATAACTTCCCGCCATTAGGGAAGTAATAACATCCCATGAAACCACTTTATGGGGTAGTGGACATGATTCACATTAGTTACAAAAAAGAGTGGTGAACCCATAAACACAACTGTTACTGAAACTATTGTAAGAACATTTCTCTGTTCAATAATTTTTTTTTAATAATATATCTTGGCACCCCTATTGGTCATCCTTGTTTGCTAAGACGTAAAAATAATGTTATTATTTTTTTAGGATAAATTGAAAAAGTTGAACTTGATGATCCATTATCATCATCTGTTCTTAAGGTAAAATAAGATGCTATTTCAAAAATACTTGGTCGTGAGAATCGCGGAAGAATAAGAGGGCTTGGTAAAGGAGTTACTCTTACTAAATTATGTGTACTCTCACTGAGGAATAGTTATAAAACTCAGGTAAAAGAAGAAGCTAGTCAATTGAAAGAAAGAGTGGCACATTTGGAGAGCTTAGTTAGTCATCTAATGAAAAATGAGGCAAGTAGTTTTATGCATTTATTAAGTTTAGTTATATAGGTTTCTAACCTTTAACAAAATTACATTATTGTCTTTCATTTTTTGGTTTCAGAATCAAGCAAGTGAAGAAGGATCAACGAGACCTATAGTTTCTCCCTTGGTAAAAATATTATTTACATTCCATTTTACATGAAAGTAGTGTGTGCACATGCACTCACACATACATTTCCATTCTATTATTATATTTCTATTTAGAGATCAACTATAGATTACCACTTAAATATCCATCTAATACTAATAGTAATGGGTTAAAGAAAAACGCAAATGCAATGACATATACAGGGAATTGTAACTTTGAAAGTAGAAGAGATGCTTTTTAGACAAAGCTAAGTAAAATATATGTGCTAGAACAATGTTTTCCTGACTGATTTGCTAGGAAAGAAATTTGAAGAATTCAAGAAGAAAAACATAAGAAAGTTTTAATAGTAATCACCAAATTGAAGGGTTTACATATTAACATAGTGTATACATACATATAGAGAGAGAGGGTGGGAGCTAACAACCCTATATAAGTGACAATTTCTCTTATTTGTCATTTCCTTGTTACTAAAGAGTCATAACACTAACACCCCCAACAAGAAATGCAAGTTGATGGATTAGATGAGGTCATAGGAAGTAGTTGCTGAAGAGCGTTGGTCTTCGAGTGATCCGAAATAGCTTGTCCATTACATTCCTATTGGACCTAATGCCATAAGAGTATGGGTAGATCTTGCAAGAGAAATTGGAGCATATTTATGGAGGCCTACTGCTGACATGACTTACATCGAAGACGTTGTGGGTACTACGGTTGCGGAGCCAGCTGACAAAGTTGTTATGGGGCAGTGATCGCTTCTACAAGTTGGTAATTTTTTAAAAGATTAAAAAAATTACTCTTCATGAACAATTAACATCTTATTATTTTCATTTCTATTTTTTCTACCTTGAGAAATGTATTTGTAGAGAATCTAGAAATGTTTTTTTTTTATGAATTATTTTTTCCTATTTTTTAGATGCAAAAGAAGTACACTTTATTAAGAGATAAGATAGTACAAAGTGAAGATTAAGAAATGCTTAATATTACAAAAGAAGTAACACTTTTTTATGAGATAGGATATTACAAAAAGAAAAGTAAGTAAAAGCCCAAATGGCTGAAGAAGTCAAATCAACAAGTGTGAATTAGTTAGTAAGATAAAAACATAACAACGAATACAAAACACCACAAAAACTTCTAATGAAACAACATACTACCTATTATGAAAACACTAATATTGCCATTATAAGAGCCAATCTAACTTGAATAGCTTTCTAGTTTTTATTCCTCCTACTCCCACATTTCAAGACTAGCAATCATCAATGTTGAAAAATAATCCCTCTTTTTTTACCTTCACCAAAAAATTGCTCAAACTTTTACGATCTCCTTAGGTTCATAGTAGTCACATTTATGTCTAATTGAAAACAGGGTAATTCCTTGAGAACCAAATAAATGACAAAATTGCATAACATAGAGATTTCCAAATGCTTTTCATCACATCATCATATCCATTACAATCCACCATGTTGCCAACTCTCACAAATTTTTGGACAAATCTATGACACCCCACCATTTTACAGTATTCAAGAAATTTTTTAGCTTCTATCACAGAATAACAATATATTTACGATAGTGTTCAATGATAACATTCAATAAATGCTATTAAAAATGATACACTTTTAATAACATGGGAAAACATAGCATTCGTTGGAATGCTATTGTTTACTTTTGATAGCATTCATCGAATGCTATAAAATGTGTTTTTTGTTGTAGTGTTCACTCTTGTTCGAGAGAGAAAGAGACACGCGAGTAAGGACAAAAAAAAAAAAAAAAAGTAAAAAACAAAACAAACAAACGATGTCGTTTTGTTAAATAAAATATTAGCCCTCAATTCTTTCCACTTTTGAGATGACACAATTACTACATATTGCACTACACAACAGAGAACCTACACTCATAGAATAACCATTTACAATTTAGTTGTAGATCTTTAAAAATTGCAAAACAAGTGGACAAATAAAAAACAAATTACAAATAAATGGAATCTCAGATAAAGTAACATAAATGTCATCTCACTCTGGCATTTGAAACTCGTACCATCCAATCTCCTTTGCCACTGCAACTCTGACGTAGGATATCTTATGCTTGGCATGTGATAGTTATTAGTGGGAAAATGTAGCCTATATCTAGAGGAGTCATAACTACTTTGTAACTAATATTTAGATATTGAACATTGTTTGATTGAGATATTTCTCTCCCTTTTTTCTCTCTCTAAATTCTCTCTGATTCTTGATTAGGCTCATCATCATTTGGTATCAAAGCTTGAGAATCTAACTCGGTTCTTGCCCATTGATCATCGATTTCAACTGGATAAAGAAGGATTCCTATTGGTTTTTGGTTAACAGTAACTGGGTTCACATCTTAACCCTAGATTGATCTCTATTCTGGTAAACAAACTTCTGTTCTGGCCTAGTTTGTCAACTTTGTTGAGTTGAAAAAAATTATGTCGGAGAACCTTCAATCGATTTGTGCTCGTGATCTGATTTCTTGATGAATTGAAACCCTCAATTTGTAATCTAACTCCTTGCTAAAGATCTTCATTCTTGCATTTATGGACCAAATTAAGGTTCAATGTTATGAATCTAGATTTTAAATAGGATACAATTGTTGTCCATAACTTTGAATCCAAGTTTAGTCGTAGTTTGACCTTCGACTCTAGATAGAATCTCGTGTCACAATCGTCGAATCAACCTTACGAACTTAGTTGGTTTTTGAAATCTCCTGCAAAGCGTTGAATTTGATTCGCGCACTGAGTTGATCATTTCAAACTCATCAATTTTGTTTGAACCTTGATTTCTAGTCATGATTCCTACTGTTACAAGGTCGCAATCTCTTCTATTCACTTTCGGCTTGATCATGGTAAATTGATTAGACTTTCTTCTTTCATTTGGACTGTTCTGAATCAGGTTTTATGAATTGATCCCATTTGCATGAATTGATATTGTGGGACACAATTCTTGACCTTGATTCTTATTCTTCACATCGTATTGCAATCTCAGTTCTTGGTTCTTGAATCTTGTTTCTTGCTTCTTGCTTCTTGATACTGCTGGGAGTTAATCTTGAATTGGATTGATATTGGGTTGCTCTTTGATTGTGAAATTGAGTTTGGTTTGATTGGAACCTATAAGTGTATATCAACTATGGTTTGAATGGTAAATCCTGCATTAACAGTGTTGTGAACAGTGTTTGTAAACAGGGTGGCCATGGTCAGGTGTTTGTTGCAAATTTGGAAGATGAAATCGAGATAAGTCCTTCAATTGAATGGAACATTGGATACTAAAATCAATGGAATGAGATTAAAGATTTGAGTTCACAAATAGCTACCTTGGTTGGAAAGGTGCGCCACTTGCAATTTCATTCCAAAGGTAGTAATGGTTCTAAGGATCATCAACTTAATGATTTCTTTAGTTCTCCACATAGGCTTAGAGCATATTCACATGGGTTGAATTCAGAGTGGAATGGTATCGTGAAGGATTTAGTGTTTCTTGAATTCCATGGAAGCTACAATCTAGATGTGTTCGAGGAATGGTTGAAGACAATTGAGAGCCATTTTGAGTATTATGATGTGCTGGAAGCAAAAAAAGGTGAAGTTGTCCCTCAAAGCTCGAAGGTCGTGCCTCTAATTAGTGGAAACAATTACAAGTTAGTAGGCAACGAAATAGCCAAGAAAAGATTAGAGAATAGAGAAAGATGAGGAAGAAGTTCAAGGAGCACTTTTTACCTTCTATTCATGTACCATCTTTGTTTGTTGAGAAGCAACATAAGAAGGGTATTTTGAGTTCCGGACATCAATGCCAAAGTGGCTTTGCAACCGGACAACCATCCTATGACTATGTCCAAGTTGGTTTCTCAACTAGTGTTGGAGTGCAAGAGACTTTTGATGAGGGATGTCATCATAAGATGTTCTTTAGTGGCGAGGTGGTTGAACCAAGATATGATGAGGAAGAAGCTTTTATCTTTGGTGAAGAAGACATGGAGGAAAATTGTGGCCAAGAACAAGATTGTGGTCAAGCTCTTTCTGTTTGTGATGAAAATTTTCCTATCTTTGATCAAGACGAGGAACCAGACCACCATGATCTAGATGTTTCCATCTTTGATGACGATAGTGAGGCGTTGGCTTATGAGAAAGTTGACGTTTATGAATATGAAGAAGAAGTTGATGCTTGTGAGTACTAAGGAGTTCCAATTTTTGATAACTATGATGATGAAGACGACCCTCTTGTAGAGCGTGAAAGTGTACATGAGGATGAAGAACATGAGAATGAAATATTGCTTCCCATGAAGGAAGTGGTTTCAATCCAACCTTCTATCCCTTTTCTATATTCTATGAAAATTATGGTGGAGAGTCATAACATTGAAGTTACATGGTTGTTAAATGAACGTTGCTTCCAAGAAATGCCTCTTATGCTATCTTCAAAGCCATTTGTTCTACTTTGTGTTGGTGTAGATCAGTTTATTCTTGGGCCATGCGAGAAGCGTTATTTTGATAACATCTTTCTTCCAAAACAACATGTACATGGTTGGCCTATTCACACCTCAACATCGCTTCGGTTGGTGTGCATAAATGAGAATTCATTTTTATGGAAGGATATTTGCTAGGGTGGTCTTAAATAGGCAATTGCAACTACCTAGTCACTTTGTTGCTGAGTTCTTCTTGCACTGGTGCCATTTCCTTTTATTGTAGATTAGTTTCCTTTGTGGAATTTGTTTGTTTTGTACTTTCCAGTTTTGTATTTCATTTCTAGTGCATTGGTTGTATTTTGTTTGTCTTCACTTGAGGACAAGTTCTTTTGAGTGGGAGAATATAATGTAGGCTATTATGTGCTTGGCATGTGATAGTTAGTGGTGGGAAAATGTAGCCTATATCTAGAAGAGTCATAACTACTTTGTAACTAATTTTTAAATATTGAACATTGTTTGATTGAGATATTTCTCTCGCTTAATTCTCTCTCATTCTTGATTGGGTGCATCATCAAACTCTTTCCTTATTACTCCATCTTGTTCCCACCCTCCTTTGCTGTCACGCCCTCATAATTACAGTACAAATCAATTATCCATGAGATCCATAATCATAAAGGAAACATTATATTTCATTCATCAGAGTGTTCTATACAAAGGGTGGTACAGGTTAATCAACAAAATAGATGCCCTACGGGCTTACAACTTTCCAAGTGAACACTTGGTTACAACAAAAGAAGAGTTCTAACTCTTTACATATAGAGCCCTCGGCTTGAATTTACATTTAATATCAAAACAAAATAACAAAAGAGTCTTCAACTCCAACAACCCTCAAGCTAAGACCTTGGAGGCAGCATGTCCCTTGTTCTTGAAAAATGATGTCCCAAGCAGGGTTAGCCAAAGCCTAGTAGAGATATGCTAAACAAAATATGAGAATTAACTAAAACTTTAGCATCCGATAAATGTCTAACACATAAGGCCAAATTTTACACTTTCCATGGCCAATCAACATTTACATCCACGTTTCAATCCATTTCCTTTTATTTATCCAAACCAATTTAAAATGAGACTACAACTCGTATTATTAATACTTCAATCATAAACATCATTCATACACTTCCATTCACTTTCCATTTTACGAAACTATGTCCGAGGGAACCGGCACCCATAAATAAACAAGATTTTGGGACTTTCACCCAGGACAGTCCGGCCAACTTAGTTATCAAGGGAGTCCATCCCCTATCTCCTCCCATACAAAAATACATATACAATGTATTAAACATGTTGTCATATACAATGACCCAACAATTCACATATTCAACATTTTAATCCAACCGTCATATTCAATGACATAATTCAATTGATTAGTTTCAATTTACCTAATCATCATGTAGTGTCTACAACAATCAAGACTATACTCCACCGATAACTCAAAGCAATTATTTCTAAACAAATAAATAAATCTAGCAAATAAATAATTTATCGACTTTTCCATAGATGAGTGATTTACTAATCCAACTACACCATTCAAACACCATTTCCCCCAATTTCAAGATACACAAAGCCAAGTTCATAGTTCCACAATTTATTTCATTAATTATGAAAAGAAATTATTTAAATCCAATTAGGGTATTTTCCCCCTTTCTCAAATATCCACCCTAAGGCTCAATTTCATCAATTATACACCAATAACCACATACCAAGACCTCACATACACAATGGAATCCAAAAATAGAAAACCCCTTTTTCAAACATTTCAAATTTCAAACCCTAACTTTCCAAAATTTTCAAATCTCACCATTTATACAAAATAACCAATATTTATGTTAAAGCCCATAGAAATAAGTAGATCATCCCTACCTCAAATGGAGCAGCTCAAAAGAGAAGGAAGAGAAACTTGAAGATGCTCCAAAACCAAACTTTTTCGGATCAAGAGATTGCCCAAGCCAAGCTCTAACTTTTATACAAAGGGACTAGGGTAGAGAACCTCTAGAACAAGGTGTATTTGTAGAGAGAGAGGGAGTGTAGAGAGAGAGACAGCTGGATTTAGGGTTCGGAGTGGAATGGAGATGAAAAAGTGATGTAGAATCACGCTGCTGCGAACTGATATATACAGGGCTCGCTCGAGCGAATGAGTGGTCGCTCGAGCGACCAGACACAAAAGAACCTCGCTCGAGCGCAAGAAGCGTTGCTCGAGCGAACAATGCAAAGCTTCAGGTCTACAACGCAGAAGCACGCTTGAGCGCAAGAGTTCTCGCTCAAGCAAAGGAATCAATAACATAGAGCTCACTTGAGCGCAAGAAAGCTCGCTCGAGTGAAGAATACCAACCTTCAGGTCTTTCAGAGACGCAGACGCACGCTCGAGCACAAGAGTGCTCGCTCAAGCTAAGGGACACACAACACAAAGCTTGCTCGAGCGTAGGAACCCTCGCTCGAGCGAAGCTCGAGCGCAAAAACCTTCGCTCGAGCGAAGAAGGCAAAACCTGGCAGCAACCATTTGTTTCAACTCATAACCAACCTGTACCAAACTCGCCTAAGACATCCCAAAACTCAAATACAAGGAATTAAAGGATGGAAATAAGACATAGACAACAACATACAATCATGGAACCCGAGTCCAGAATACCATAAATGACGGGGAAAAATTGGGATCGTTATAACCTCCCCCTTGAAAGAATTTCATCATCGAAATTTTATACAAGTTTCAAAAATTGTGATTATTCAATTCTCAACATCATTATAACTCAACATTCACCATCATAACCCACCACCGGTCATTCCATCTGTTCTCAAGAGAACAATATATAATATAACTCAACATGCATTATCAACATGCCTTCTTTTGAAATTCAACTAACTTCAACACATATTATCTCATATTTCTTAAAACATATTCAATGTTCATAATCATATTTGCATTTCTAAAACATATTCAACATATACAATCTTAAACTTAAACTTGCATTTTCAAGACATATTCAACAAGTACAATACTTCCATAATCCGAAACATATACAATGTTCTTAGAGTCCATCAATAAAACAAAATTTCCAACATAAACTCAGACATTAACAAATAGGTCCGGATATTTCTCTCGGACCTCTAATTCACGTTCCCAAGTGGCTTCCTCAATCCCGTGATGTTTCCACAGTACTTTAACCAAGGGAATCGTCTTGCCTCACAAGACTTGGTCCCGTCTATCCAAGACTCTCACCGGTCTCTCCTCATATGAAACATCTTCATCTATCTCTAAGTCGGTCCAATCCAATACATGTGATGGATTTGGCTCATATTTCCGAAGCATACTAACATGAAACATGTCATGCACTCCGGACAGTTGCGGCGGCATTGCTAAACAGTAGGCAACCTCTCCAATCCGCTCAAGGATCTCAAAAGGGCTAATAAAGTGAGGGGACAACTTCCCACTCTTTCCAAACCTAATCAAACCCCGTCTAGGTGATATTTTCAGAAAGACGTGATCACCCACCTCAAATAACAAAGGCCTCCTCCTACGGTCGGCATAACTCTTTTGGCGACTCTGGGTTGTAACCAACCTCTTACGGATAAGTGCCCAAGGCGCTCTGCAAACTCTGCCACAACCAAGCAGTGAAACGCGGATCTTTACCTGAGACAATTAACACTGGGACCCCGTGCAACCTCACTATGTCCCAAATATACAAGTCGGCAAGATGATCTACCGAATCTCGCATGCGCATAGGAATAAAGTGCACCAACTTAGTTAATCGGTCAACTACCACCCAAATAATGTCACTACCTCATTGATTCCTTGGATGACCCATGACAAAATCCGTCGTGACATGCTCTTATTTCCACTCGGCTATAGGCAAGGGTTGTAACAAACCCGCTGGCCTCTGATGCTCGGTCTTCACTTGTTGGAAAGTAAGGCACTTTGAGACAAACACCGCCATGTCTTTCTTCATACCTCTCCATTAAAACTGGTGACTCAGATCATGATACATCTTCATGCCTCTCAGATGCATTGCAAGGCGTGAATGGTGAAACTCTTGGAGTACTTCCTCTCGGCAAGACTCCGACACAAACAAGCGGTCTCGGTACCTTACACTCAGGTCGGGATGCACAGTCAAACCCTTCTCTACCTTCCCACTAGAGATCTTCTCCCAGAGGGATTTTACCTTAAAGTCAACCCTCTGTGCCTCTAATACTCGATTCACAAGTGTAGGTTGTGCAACTATAGATAACAAGGCTGCAGACTCAACAGACTCACCTAGAAGCAAGTCGAACTCGCCAAGAGCACCTAACATCTCCCATTCTCGGATAGCAATACAAGCTACGTCACTAATGGACTTCCTACTTAGGGCATCGGCCACAACATTGGCCTTTCCCGGATGGTAATGCAACTCGAAGTCATAATCTTCTATGAACTCCATCCACCTTTTCTGCCTCAAATTCAAGTCCTTCTGTGTAAACAGATACTTCAGACTCTTATGATTAGAAAATACCTCAAACCTCTCACCCTACAGATACTGCCTCCAAATCTTCAAGGTAAAAATCACAGCTGCTAACTCTAAATCATGAGTAGGGTAATTCTTCTCGTGTGTTTTCAACTGTCGCGAGCCATAGGCTACTACTTTCCCCTCTTGCATCAATACACAACCCAGACCCTCTCGTGAGGCATCACAATACAATGCATAACCCAAACCCCTCTCTGGAATAATCAAGACTAGAGCGGTGGTAAGTCTAACCTTAAGCTCTTGGAACGACTTTTCACAAGTCTTACTCCACACAAATTTAACCCCTTTTCGCGTCAACCTAGTCAAAGGCGAAGCTAGCCTGGAGAAATCCTTCACAAATCGATGGTAATACCCGGCCAACCCCAAGAAACTACGGATCTTGAAGACATTCTTAGGCTGTGTCCAATCTTGCATTGCCTCTATCTTGGATGAATCTGCAGTTACCCCTTCCCCAGATAACACGTGGCCTAAGAACTTAACCTCTCTTAGCCAGAACTCACACTTCCCAAACTTAGCATACAGCTTATGGGCTCTAAGCAATTCAAGCACCACTCGCAAGTGTTCCTCGTGCTCCTCCTCAGAAGGTGAATAAATCAGAATGTTGTCCACAAAGACAACGAAGCGATCTAAGAACTCTCGGAAGATCCAGTTCATAAAGTCCATAAACACAGTCGGTGCATTGGTAAGCCCAAAAGGCTTCACCAGAAACTCATAATGGCTATACCGCGTACGGAATGCCATCTTTGGGATATCCTCCTCCCTGACCCTCAACTAGTGGTAACTCGATCTCAAGTCTATCTTAGAGAAACAACGGAATCCTTTTAACTGGTCAAACAGATCGTCTATACGAGGCGTAGGGTACTTGTTCTTAACTGTAGCCCGGTTCAATTTTCGGTAATCTATGCAAAGCGTCAAAGCCCCATCTTTCTTCTTAGCAAAGAGGGCTGGTGCTCCCCAAGGCGAAGTACTAGGGCGAATAAAACCCTTATCTGGTAACTCTTGGAGTTGAATCTTCAACTCACTCAACTCGGTTGGGGCAAAATGATACGGTGCCATGGAAATCGGTGCCGTGCTAGGCACTAAGTCAATAGAGAACTCAATCTCTCAATGGGGTGGTAAACTCACAAGATCCTCGAGAAAAACGTCCGAGTACTCACAAACCACCCTTGGCAACTCAGTCCCGATCTCATCACACTCACTACTCATAAAGCTAGCGAGAAGTCAACTAAGCTCACTCCGCCCTCGCGGATCATACACTGGGGGTAAAACTCTACCAACCTAATCTTCCAAGAAATGAAAACAATCACTGCTGAAGGTACATACAGTAACCCTCTGATGGTAGCAATCTATAACAGCCCAGTATGATGATAACCAGTCCATACCCAAAATCACATCAAACCCAGACATATCCATCAATACAAAAGAAAATGGAAGCCGGCGATCGGCGACCTCTATATCACAGCCCCGATACCCTTGTTTCAAAACCATCTCACCCCCAATGTGTGATACCACACAAATAGGAGATACTAACTGCGCCAACTCCAATCCCAAAACAGATGCAAATGCAGAAGATATAAAAGAGTGGGATGCACCTGTATCAATTAACACATTGGCAACCGAGTTGCAAAACAAAAAGGTACTTCTCACTACTGATGGAATAGGTACAAGATCCGGCACTGTAACAGTGTACACGCGCCCTGTAGGTCTTTGATCTACCTGCTCACCTCTCGGAGCATAAGACTGCTGCACAGACTAAGCCGAAGAGGTTCCCTGATTGGCCCTCGAGGCCTAAACTGACTGCGCTGGCTGGTGACTCTGTGTTTGCCTCGAGCCAGACGTACCAAATATGCCACCCAACTGCGGGCAAAACCTCTTCAAGTGTCCCGCCTGCTCACACTAATAACAAGTGAGTGACTGGCCTCTGCCCTAACTCAGGCCCTGAGAACAAACAGAAGATGAAGCTGTACGCTGCCCTCCTCCTCTCTGTGGGAAAGTTGGAGACTTGTGGCCCAACTGACCACATTTGTAACAAGTGATGTCTCATTGACCACCTCTCCCAGAACCTGAACTTGGTACTAGAAAGGTAGACCTCAAATGCACTCCTTGGGACAGCTGAGGGTTAGAACCCCTCTGCCTCTTATCGTCCCCATGGCCATCCTGACTCCTCATGGAGCCCCTCATCCTCTCATCCTCTACATGCATAATGGTCTCAAGATGGGCTGCAGCCTCCATAAGGCACCCATAGTCTCTAATCATGGACCCAGCAACTCGAAACATGAGTCCGGTCCTCAACTTCTTCTCAAACTCCAGACAACGGTGTTCCTCTATCGCCACTAACTCAGGTGCAAACCTAGATAGGCTAGTAAAAGTGGCCTCAAACTCTGCCACTGGTGTATCCAATTGCTTGAGCTAAAGAAACTGATCCCTCAACTTTTCCCTTACTGTAGCCGGCAAATACATATCCTGGAAAGCTCCAACAAAGGCTTCCCAAGTCCTGCCAATGCACCCCCGCACATGATTCCACCACTGACCCGCGTCTCCCTTTAACTAGAAGGACGCCAAGGTCACTTGCAAGCCCCCGTCTTCGATGGCAAGCGTCTCAAACGTCTTCGTCATCTGCTCAAGCCATTCATTAGCTTTTAGTGGCTCTTTAGAATCCCTCAAAAACTCATTTGGATTTGACCGGAAGAACTCCCTCTTCAGAAAAGACGGCCTTGCCTCAGCTATATGGGCCAGGACTTGATTCTCAGCCCTGAGAATGTCCATGGATTCCCTCAATGCTCCGGCCATTCCACGGGTTAAGGCGCCCATGGCCTGTTGATCTACTGGCTTGGCCGCGTTGGCCTGACCAACACCCTCATCCTGTGCCGGAATCTCATCCGGTATAAGCATCTCCTGCCTCCTAGGTCTACCACGCCTACCGCTACGGCCTCATCCTGACATCCTAATAAAGGTAACAAAGATATTAGAACATTCACAAATGTGCCAAAGCTATTTCACTTGCGTCCTAACACAATGGACAACAGTAATTCACTCCACATAAGCACGTAATCACATAAATACATACGAATTTCATTTCCGGATAATGACCGTCCCATGGCGTTACTAGAGTTCCAGTTAGAAATGACAGTGATCAAGTGCTTTTCCAACAGGACTCCTAGAAACCCATAGACCCGAGCAACATCCTAGAAACTTAATCCCACACCCATATAGTCACATAAACATGTTATCACATAAGCACATAACATTACACTTAAGTCTCTAACAAGCGAGACAAACCCATTGTGGTTCTAACCACTACCCATGTACACAAAGTATTCAAACCCGGTACGCTCTGATATCAAGTTGTCACGCCCTCATAATTATAGTACAAATCAATTATCCATGAAATCCATAATCATAAAGGAAACATTATATTTCATTCATCAGAGTGTTCTATACAAAGGGTGGTACATGTTAATCAACAAAATAGATGCCGTACGGGCTTACAACTTTCCAAGTGAACACTTGGTTATAACGAAAGAAGAGTTTTAACTCTTTACATATAGAGCCCTCGGCTTGAATTTACATTTAATATCAAAACAAAATAACAAAAGAGTCTTCAACTCCAACACCCCCCAAGCTAAGACCTCGGAGGCGGCATGTCCCCTGTTCCTGAAAAATGATGTCCCAAGTAGGGTTAACCAAAGTCCAGTAGAGATATGCTAAACAAAATATGAGAATTAACTAAAACATTAGCATCCGATAAATGTCTAACACATAAGGCCAACTTTTACACTTTCCATGGCCAATCAACATTTACATCCACGTTTCAATCCATTTCATTTTATTTATCCAAACCAATTTAAAATGAGACTACAACTCATATTATTAACACTTCAATCATAAACATCATTCATGCACTTCCATTCACTTTCCATTTTATGGAACTATGTCCGAGGGAACCGGCACCCATAAATAAACAAGATTTCGGGACTTTCACCCAGGACAGTCCGGCCAACTTAGTTATCAATCGAGTCCATCCCCTATCTCCTCCCACACAATGGAGTATATCCCCTATCTCCTCCCATACAAAGATACATATACAATGTATTAAATATATTGTCATATACAATGACCCAACAATTCACATATTCAACATTTTAATCCAACCATCATATTCAATGACATAATTCAATTGATTAGTTTCAATTTACCTAATCATCATGTAGTGTCTACAACAATCAAGACTATCCTCCACCGATAGCCCAAAGTAGTTATTTCTAAACAGATAAATAAATCTAGCAAACAGATAATTTATCGACTTTTCCATAGATGAGTGATTTACTAATCCAACTACACTATTCAAACACCATTTTTCCCAATTTCATGATACACAAGCCAAGTTCGTATTTCCACAATTTATTTCATTAATTATGCAAATAAATTATTTAAATCCAATTAGGGCATTTTTTCCCTTTCTCAAATATCCACCCCAAGGCTCAATTTCATCAATTATACACCAATAACCCCATACCAAGACCTCACATACACAATGGAATCCAAAAATAGAAAACCCTTTTTTCAAACATTTCAAATTTCAAACCCTAACTTCCCAAAATTTTCAAATCTCACCATTTATACAAAATGACCAATATTTATGTTGAAGCCCATAGAAATGAGTAGATTATCCCTATCTCAAATGGAGAAGCTCAAAAGAGAAGGAAGAGAAACTTGAAGATGCTCCAAAACCAAACATTTTCGGATCAAGAGATAGCCCAAGCCAAGCTCTAACTTTTATACAAAGGGACTAGGGTAGAGAACCTCTAGAACAAGGTGTATTTGTAGAGAGAGAGAGAGGGAGTGTAGAGAGAGAGACAGCCGGATTTAGGGTTTGGAGTGGAATGGAGATGAAAAAGTGATGTAGAATCACACTGCTGTGAACTGATATATACAGGGCTCGCTCGAGCGAATGAGTGGTCGCTCGAGCGACCAGACACAAAAGGACCTCGCTCGAGCGAACAATGCAAAGCTTCAGGTCTGCAACGCAGAAGCACGCTTGAGCGCAAGAGTTCTCGCTCAAGCGAAGAAATCAATAACACAGAGCTCGCTCGAGCGAGTAATACCAACCTTCAGGTCTTTCAGAGACGCAGACGCACGTTTGAGCGCAAGAGTGCTCGCTTGAGCTAAGAGATACACAACACAAAGCTCACTCGAGCATAGGAACCCTCGCTCGAGCGAAGAAGCAAATACCCAAGGCTCGCTCGGGCGAAGAAGGCAAAACCAGGGCAGCAACCATTTGTTTCAACTCATAACCAACCTGTACCAAACTTGCCTAACACATCCCAAAACTCAAATACAAGGAATTAAAGGATAGAAATAAGACATAGACAACAATATACAACCATGGAACCCGAGTCTGGAATGCCATAAATGACGGGGAAAAACTTGGATCATTATATTTGCCAACTAATCCCTTTCTCCACTCACTTTCACCACTCACCTCTTCTCCTCATTTGCCAAAATAGGAAAATGATCTAACAAAAATATATGATAATTAAGGTATAGTGTTTTTAAAAAAAAATTTATTTATTTAAAGAAATATGGGTAAATGAGATTGAGTTTGAAATCAAACATTTTTATGTATAATTCAATCCAGTAGAGATTAGTTTTATAAAATTTAATTTGTGAGAATTTTTTTTAATTTTTTCATACATTTGATATTTTTAACCAAGGGAGAAATTTTTTAACATGACACTTTAACACATAGAAATGGGTCACAAATAAAAAATGACACGTCATACGTGAAAAAATAAATAGATTATGTTAGTGTTAAGGAATTCTGACGCACCATACAAGAGCAAATTCTTTCTTCATCAAAAATAAAAATTTTGTTACAAAAAATATTTGGAGACCAATTTCAGTCGTGATAAAAAAACCCGAAAAAGTCTAATAAAAGATATTTCAGGATTATTTTAAAAATCACTAATAAATATACTTTTAGGGACAATAATTTCATGCCAACAAATTTATTTCTTAGAAGAAAATTGATCCCAAAATAATAGTAATTCATTACTAAATGTCTAATTTCGTTGTTCAAAATACAACAATAACAATTTTGGAAATTAAGATATTTCATTTATGAAAAAGTGCTTTTGTCTCTAAATTTTTATTTTTAAAACCTTAATTGTTATAGTGCCACGTATAGTTTGTAACATTTGGCACCATAAATTGTTCAAAACATCAACACCACACTATTCATCATATAATCACAATGATTTGTAACTTTCACTTTGAGGTACACATCATAGGTAGTGATATATACATACATCACAAAAATTTGTAAATTTTATCACAAAAATTTATAACTTTTTTTTTTTTTGATCAGCAAAAAGAAAGCTTCATTGATGAAAAAAAAAAACACAAAGTATGATAAAATATATTAATAAAAAGGAGGGTGCAAAAAACATCACAATGAAACATCAAGATCTCAACCAGGTTGGCACCAAGATACACACCCGATCATTTGCTAGCACAAACTCCAAGCTCCAAGTTGGTGAGCAGCCAACATACAGAGTAAAAACAAACAAGCAAACAACAGGTACTCAACAACAACAACAAAGTCCAACAAACAAGCAACCCCATGCAAACAACTGCTAATCATCAACAAACAACAGCAACAACTGCTCCACAACAATATCAGCAACATAAACAGCAGCAATTCATCATCTCAGCAGCATCGTAGTCTCAGCAACAGCAAAAGCAAAGCTCCTAATCTCACTGCTACACCTGCTGCTCAACCAGAAGCAGCCCAACATAATGCAAACACCTTCAAATCCCAGCAAATACAGTTACAGCCCTGAACACAAACCCCATCAGTAACATACCAATAACAGGACCCAGCAACACCCTCACCCCAAACACTGTCTAACCTAATTCAAGTTTATCACTAGGTCTTGAACTGAGTATTGCACCCCTGCAATATTGCTCTTTGCCCAAAAAGCTATCATTGACTTCACTATATCCACCAGATCAGGAAAATTAGGATGTCCCCCATTGAACACTTATCATTCCTCGACTTCCACACTGACCACAACATTACTAATGGCAGCAAATTCTAGATTTTCCTCTCCTTCTTCTTGAGTTTCACCCCAACCCACCTTTATAACAAGGCTTCAATTGAACATGGTACCAACCAACACATATCCCACTAGCTTAGTAATGCAGACCATACCCTCCATACCAGTGGGCAATGAAGTAAAACATGATTAACAGATTCAACTGCATTACTGCAGAAGGCACACAATATACTAACCTGATCATCTAACATACCAATCCTATGTAAAAACTTAGCTGTCTTTACTCTTCCTCTCCAGGCTAGCCACCCAAAGAACTGCACTTTTTGTGGTGCCACAGACTTCCACAACCTGTTAGCAATACATAGATCATGCCCCTATCAGCTTGAAGCCACTTCCATATAGATGCCACTGTGAACTGTCCTGAAGAATGCACCTCCCAATGCAAACAATCAACCAAATTTCCTCTCTCTGAAGGGCCATCATTCAACCAATTACATAATCTGCTTACCTCTTTTTCTTCCCAGGCTCTTAATTGTCTTCGGAACCTCAAAATCCACTGTCCTGACCCTGCTCTTCTCTGCCTATACTGCATGACATAATCCTCCTTGTCCTCTGATAACTAGAACAATCTTGGGAATTCCTCACTTAGCACTCTATTGTTGCACAACTTATCAAACCAAAATTTGGTTCTTTCCCCATTCCCAGTCCTCACTCTTGTATTTTCCAAATAAAACTCTACCAGCAGTGGGTTATCTTTAGCAATACTCAATATACCCTACCAAATTGGGGACACTCTACCTTTTACCCTTATCACAGGCCACCACCCTCTACTCTCCTTTCCATACATGCTGCACACTACTGCCCTCCACAGTGCATCATCCTCAACACCATATCTCCACCACCTCTTCAAGAGTAAACTAGCATTCATATCACTGACCTTGACTGTTAGACTTAGAAACCTCCATCCACCCTACTAAATGTACTTTCCTCTTAATCTCACTCCCCCCCCAACAGAAACAGAGCCTGCATTTCTTAATTGTTTTCACCACTCCCTTAGGAATCTTAAAAATAGAGATGTAGTAAGACGGTAAACAAGACACCATCGATTTTATCAGTGTTAGCCTACCTACGAAAGGCAAAAACTTCTTTTTCCACAAAGACAACTCTTTCCTTACTTTATCAATTACTGGTTGCCAAGTTGACTGTCTTTTTGGATTAGGCCCCAAGGGTATGCCAAAGTACACATAGGCAGCTTGTGAATTCTACAATTCAATACTGCCGCAAAATCTGACACTTCCCTATCTGAAACACCTACCCCACACACACAACACTTTTATGGAAGTTTATCTCTAGGCCTGACATCACTTCTAAGCATCTAAGCACCCTTTTAATCGAAAATATCTCCTCTGAATCAGCTTCATAGAAAATGGTTGTGTCATCGGCGAACTGCAAATGTGAGACACTCATACCATTAGACCCCACAATAACTCCCTTGAATAGCCCCAATTGCTGAACTTCTCAATAACAAGTTTAGACCTTCAGCCACTAGATTAAACAAGAACGGTGATAGTGGGTCCCCTTGCCTTAACCCTTTTTGAGGTTAAATCTCATCGGTGGGTGATCCATTTACCAGATTTGAAATCCTAGATGAAGATAAACACTCCTTAATCCAGCCAAGCCATTTCTTCCCAAATCCAAAATTAGACAACATTGAGAACAAAAAATTCCAGTTTATTGAGTCATAAGCCTTCTCAAAATCAAGCTTCAAAATCACTCCTCTATGTTTTTGTAGATTTCCACCATTCAATAACTTCATTTGCTATCACGACACCATAAAAGCAGTCTGCACCTCACTTATGATGTGTCATTCTTCTAGATTTTAATAATGTCTCACAATTGTGTGTATTGGAATGAAGTTCTCCATCATTCCTTCTTAAAAATGCTAAAGTATGTTTCAAGTGCCTTCGTTCTACTTTATCTTATTAACTTAATCCAACTTTGGCTTATTATAGTTGCCACCAATTAATTGTATTATCCTTTGTATAGCTAACTCTCACACCCCCCCCCCCCCCCTCTCTCTCCATTTGATTACTTCTTTGTTGCTAGTTGTGTTTGAATTAAAGGATTCATGACTTGGACCACATTATAAAAATAGAAAAAAAATTCATCACATAAGATTATGAAATATGGTTGTCATCTTACATGCAAATCCATGCTTGAATTCTTTATTGAGTAGCAAAACGTTTCTTTTACTGGTTTTCAGATTTTGCTGCATCTAAACAGATTTTGCTGGTTTTGCTGCTCTCAATGGTGGCATATGAATTGGAATCATCTTGGGGTCTGCATCAGGGGGTTATCATTCGTTTCTGTCATCATAAGAGGGTTTTCATTTGTGGCCTACCATCAGCCCCTCCTCATGTTTTGTTAAGGTGATATTGCTGGGTGGGTGGAAGCTGCTCTGGTCTGTTATGCTGCTGTCATCATAAGTGGGACTTCTGCCTTGCTGATTTTACTGCCTTGCTGGGCTGTTTTGTTAAGGTGATATTGCTGGGTGGGTGGAAGCTGCAAACTGGTGTGGGACTTCTGCCTTGCTATTTTTACTGCCTTACTGGGTCTGTTATGCTGTTGGTTCTGCCTTGCTGGGCTGTTTTGCTCAATAGTGTGGCTCATATGTGCTTCAGTGGGCAAGACCTCATGTTCATTGGATCTGGTATGGGTCTGAAGTTGGCCTTGTGTGCAGATCATGAAGGAAAAAGCACAGAAGATTTGGAATCTCACACCTCTTGCTGCAAGGAAACAAAGCATTAATTAACAAGTAAAGAAGATTCCAGTCCACCACTGGTTTGGGGGTTTGAGCAGATCCTGTTAGATTTGTTGCGGATCGGGGGCACACCAGGGAACTCAAACAAGCAATAACACACAAGATTTAACGTGGTTCGGCAAGTCGCCTACGTCCACGGGCAGCGGATCACTATATTGAACAAAATGGTAAGAATTACAACACTCTGAAAGTAATTCTCTCTCTCTCTGTTTGCTCTCTATTGAACTCACTCTGCTGTGTTTAACTCTCTCTCAATGCATCTATTTATACAGGGCAGAGAGGGAGTAGGTGGGAAGGTTTGGCAAGCCAGCTGTTGGTCCATTTCGGTGGCTGAGGTTGGTGGCCGAAATCCTTGATTGGTTTGGCAGCCTCCATGATGTGTTCCCATGGGAGAAATCAATCACCCCTTTCACATGGGGTGATATTCCACAAATCACCCCCTCAACCCATGTGAGGTGATCTACTGCACACACTGCTACCACTCTTGTCATGCCCAAATTTCAACATAGCCTGCATCGCCTGAAGCTAGAGATTAATACACCAGAGATACAAGAGGATGAGGGAATCCTTCATCCTCAACTCAACTCACACCATTCTCTGATTTGGAGAGAGCCTCTGCTCCTATCTTCCACAGATCTCTTCCATGCTTCCTGTCTCGGATGTCTTCACTTGCTATGCTTGAACTTTGCGTAACCAAGATATCTGACATCCCTTGATTGGATGTCCTGCACCCCCTGATTGGATGTCTGGCACCCCCTGCTGAGATGCCCTTGACTGCCATGCCTTTGCCTTCTGTCCATAGTGATCGATCAACACTGCCTTGCACCCGAAGGTGCTCAATTCCGAGAGATGTTGACCAAGTCCAAACAATGTTGGAACTTGATCCCAGAAACTACCTTTGTGAGCATATCGGCTGGATTATCTGCAGTACCAATCTTTTGAAGCGTAATATCCCTTCATTCTCAATTTCTCGGATGAAATGGAAACGGACGTCAATGTGCTTGGTGCGGGCATGATGAACCTGGTTCTTTGCCAAACAAATGGCACTCTGACTGTCACAAAACACCTCAACGTGCTTCTGAACAATTCCCAAGTCTTCAATCAACCCGTGTAGCCAAATAGCTTCCTTAAAGGCTTCACATCGCCATGTACTGCCTGTAGTAGACAAAGCCACCGTTGATCAAGCGTTGACCTCCAACTCACCGCCCTTTAGCAAGCGTAAATAAATACACCTGTTGTTGACCGGCGTTTATCTAAGTCACCAAAGATAATCTGAGTCCACATATCCTTCCAAATTCTCGCCGAGTCGGTTATCTCTCGAACTTCAATCCCAGTTGATCGTTGCCATGTATGTACCTTAGGATCCACTTCACTGCCTGCCAGTGATCTTTTCCTGGATCATGCATATACCTGCTTACCATACTCACAGCATGTGAGATGTCAGGCCTTGTACAAACCATAGCATACATTAATGCACCAACTGCATTTGCATATGGAACCTGAGCCATATGCTTCCGTTCTTCTTCTGTGCGTGGAGACATCGAAGCACTAAGCTTGAAATGAGGGGCCAATGGTGTACTTACAGCTTTGGTTTTCCCAGTGATGCCAAATCTGTCTAACACCTTCTTCAGATACTGGGTTTGTGTCAGACAAACCGTGCCCTTCTTCCTGTCTCTCTTGATCATGCATATACCTGCTTACCATACTCACAGCATGTGAGATGTCAGGCCTTGTACAAACCATAGCATACATTAATGCACCAACTGCATTTGCATATGGAACCTGAGCCATATGCTTCCGTTCTTCTTCTGTGCGTGGAGACATCGAAGCACTAAGCTTGAAATGAGGGGCCAATGGTGTACTTACAGCTTTGGTTTTCCCAAAGGATGCCAAATCTGCCTAACACCTTCTTCAGAATCGGGTTTGTGTCGACAAACCGTGTTCTTCTTCTCGCTCTCTTGATCTCCATGCCAAGAACTTTCTTTGCTTCTCCCAAATCCTTCATTTCAAACTCCTTGCTAATCGTGCCTTGAGTTTGTCAATCTCCACTGCTCTTAGATGCAAAGATATCATCTACATATAAGAGCAAATAGATGAAGGAACTGGGAAGCGTGACGGAAATATACACAATGATCAAATTGACTTCTTGTGTATTCTTTTCGCTATCATGAACCGATCAAATCGCTTGTACCATGCTGGGATTGCTTCAACCCGCATAACGATTTGTTCAAATTTTAGCCCAATTCTCTTCCAAAGAACTTTGAAACCATCCGGCCGACATGTATATCTCCTCTTCAAGATCTCCATGTAAGAAGGCGCTTTGACGCCGAGTTAGGCGAGCTCGAGATCAAATCAGGTAAACCAAAGCTAACAGATGCGAATAGGCGTGTGCTTCACAGCAGTGAGAATACCTCGTTGTAGTCAATTCCTTCCTTCTGAGCATAGCCTTTAGCTACCAATCTAGCTTTGAATCTGATGTTGTCGTTGCCTGGAATGCCTTCTTTCTTGGTGTAAACCCACTTACACCCAATTGCTTTCTTCCCCTTTGGAAGTTGCACCAACTCCCAAGTCTGGTTCTTGTGAAGTGACCCGATCTCTTCATCCATAGCCTCCTTCCATTTGACACTTTCTGCATTCTGCACAGCTTCTTTGAAAGTGCAAGGAACATTGTCTTCAATGATTGGAAGTGCATAGGCTACCATATCGGTCATCCAACCAGGTTTCCTAGTAACCCTTTGTCCTTTCCTGATTGCAATGGGTTCTGATTGTTGCAGAGCCTCTGGATCTTCATTTTCATCTGAACTCTTCGAGCTATCCTCCGAGACTTCTTCAGATGGTTGATTGGTCGACTAGTCTTTGTTGGAGTCTTAAACTCCACCGTGACCGACTTCTTCAATGCTTCCTCATTCTGCTGAGGGTCCGTTGTTTCAACATTCTCGACTCATCAAAGGTAACATCTCTTCCGATGAGAACTTTCTTTGATTCAGACACCAAAGTCAGATCCCTTGACACCGCCACCGAAGCCCAAGAAGATGGCTTTCTTGGCTCTTGGATCCAACTTAGATTCTCAGAACATGAAAATAAGCCGACATCCAAAGATACGAATCGATCATAATCGTGAGTGGACTCGACCATACTTCCATGGGAGTCTTCCCATCTAGTCTCAGAGGGTAGTCTGTTGACAAGATGACGAGCATAGTTCAATGCCTCGCCCCAAAATGCCTTGCTCAATCCTCGATCGCGTGACAAAGATACACCGGACTTTCTCCACCAAAGTGCGGTTCATGCTCTGCAACTCCATTCTCTTGCGGTGTTCCAGGAACTGTGAGATGTCTCACTATGCCTACATTCTGGCAAACCTCAAAGAAGGGATCTGATGTGTATTCTCCACCATTGTCAGATCTGAGCTTCTTGATCCGTCTGCCTGTCTGTGTCTCAATCATCTTCTTCCACGTAAGAAAGATGTCTAAGACTTCATCTTTGTGTTTCATTGTATAAATCCAAACTCTTCTGGAGAAATCATCAATGAACGACACAAAGTAGTGTTTACCTCCCAACGAAGCATTCTTGGAAGGACCCCATACGTCGGTGTGATTTAGTCTAGAATCCCTTTGGTACGGTGAATTGCAGTACCAAACTTGATTCTTGTTTGCTTGCCCAATACACAATGCTCGCAGAACTCAAGCTTCCCCGTCTTGGCGCCTTTCAGTAGGCCTTGCTTTACCAACCCTTGTAAAGCCTTCTCTCCGACATGCCCTAGGCGCATGTGCCAAAGTCTGGAAGTGTCTGATGCATCATATTCGAGTGGAATCGTGGAGATGACCACTCTCCTCGGATCAGAGAGCCGTCTAGAAATATAAATTTCGCCGAGTACCCTTCATTGCAACCAATGCTCCTCGAACAACCTTGAGGACTCCACCTTCCATGGTTACTCAGAACCTTTGGAGTCTAAAACTCCCGAGATGAGATTCTTGGTTAGATCCGTACATACCGTACATCTTCAAGAATTACGATTGTTCCATCATGGATCTTCGCTTGATTGTTCCAATCCCTTTGTCCGGCAAGCTTGGTCGCTGCCCATCGACAACTCCTCCATCGAACTCTCGTAAGCTCGAGAACCACCGCTTGTTAGGACACATATGGTAGGAACACCCTAATCGATAATCCATTCATCGATCGTCAGATGATGAAACCGAAGGCTCCTTCATCATTATCTCCATCTCGTGCAATATTCACCTTTTCTTCTGTCTTGTCTTTCTTTGGACAATCTTTTGCCCAATGCCCTTTCTGGCGACAAGCAGCACACTCGTCTTTTGCAAGACGTCTTTTGTCTGGAGCTTTCCCCCTGGATTTTGAGCGGGACTTTCCTCGCCCTGCATTTCTTCTGTTATTGGTTCTGCCTCTGACTGTCAATGCCTCGGATGTTGAGTCCCTATTTGCAGACTTGTCTTTCCTTCTGAACTCATTGTTCACCAAGGCGTTTGCAACATCAATATACTTGATCTTCTCTTTACCGTACAGTAAAGTAGTAGTGAGATGATCATACGAGTCAGGCAAGGAATTTAACAATAATAAAGGTTTTTGTCTTCGTCACCAACGTGATCATCCAAGTTCTTCAAGTCCGTAATAATTTTGTTGAAGTTATTTAGGTGTTCGTTCATCGAAATACCTTTAATGTAGTCGAAACGAAACAACCTCTTCCTCAAGTAGAGCCGGTTCTCAATGCTCTTGGTCATGAACTTATCTTCCAGTGCCTTCCAAAGCTTCTTCGCAATATCATACTCTGTGAAGGCGTACTTCTCCTCTTTCGCTAGGCAAAGTCGGATGGAACTGCAGGCTAGGAGATTCACCCTCTTCCATTCTATCTCGTCCATGTCATCTGGTCTGTCTCCCAGAGTGAAGTGCAGGTTCATCTGGACAAGCATATCCTTAACTTCGCATCTCCACATGCCGAAGTTGCTGCTTCCATCAAACTTTTCTACCTCGAACTTAGCATGGGACACCGGGGTCCAATGCCTAGAGTTGCTTGTACTCGCTGGATTACTTACGGACTCGGTTGATCTAATCTCGGTGGATTCTGCCATTTTATAGAAACTTCAATTCAAAAAACTGACCGTACGGATGTGTCCGGAATACTCCAAATAGTTGGAAAGCACTATTGGATCGTCAAAAACGGACTCCGAATGCCTCAGATCAAGCCAAAATATTTTGAACACCTCTGATTCAAAAACTAACCGTACGGATGTGTCCGGAATATCCCAAATAGCTGGAAAGTACTATTGGATCGTCGAAAACGGATTCCGAATGGCTCTGATCGGCAAAACAGCTTTTCGGTTCAGATCTGCAGAGACTGTGCGCCGAGATGCACCGGATAATTGCTCAGTCAACGGCTGGTCAACGGCGGTCCAACGGCGCAGGCGGCGCGGTCAACGGAGGCTCGGCGGTCAATGGCGCGATCGGCAGCATGGCAGCAGGTCAACGGCGCTTTCCGCTGGTCACGGCCAGCCGACCGGGCAGACATGTAGTGACGCGTCGAACGACGACGTGGGCGGCTGACGTGGTCGTCTTCTTCAGCCGATCGGCGCGTGTGGCGCGTGTTCTGCGCGTCGGATGACGCGCCTTCCTGCAACTGGCGCGTGAGAGCGCGTGTGGAGAGTGAGCTTCACTCTCCTTCTTCCGGGGGCGCGTGGGGGCGCGTGGTGAGTCGTCTGGGGCTGGTTTTTGCTGATCTGGACTCCTCTCAGGGAGCTCTACCTCCTGGTATGCTCAAAAATTGATTTCGAGCACTTCGAAATCTGGGCACTTTCGGAAAAAATTCGATTTTTCGCAACCCGAGCTCTGATACCAATTGTTGCGGATCGGGGGCACACCAGGGAACTCAAACAAGCAATAACACACAAGATTTAACGTGGTTCGGCAAGTCGCCTACGTCCACGGGCAGCGGATCACTATATTGAACAAAATGGTAAGAATTACAACACTCTGAAAGTAATTCTCTCTCTCTGTTTCTCTCTATTGAACTCACTGTCAGTGTTTAACTCTCTCTCAATGCATCTATTTATACAGGCGAGAGGAGTAGGTGGGAAGGTTTGGCAAGCCACTGTTGGTCCATTTCGTGGCCGAGGTTGGTGGCAAATCCTTGATTGGTTTGGCGCCTCCATGATGTGTTCCCATGGAGAAATCAATCACCCCTTTCACATGGGGTGATATTCCACAATTCTTTGTCATTTCTGCATTGAGTTCTGATCGGGGCCTCTGCCCTGTCTACATCTTGTGCTCGCTTTGCTTATTTTAACCTTTTTGTCATGTGTTAAGCAGTGGAAAGATGAATGATCTGAATTGGTATGGTGGCTGCTATGCTAATTTTGTGGTTCATTACCAAAAGAAATTGGCAATTATAATGTAGAATGCTACCTTGGACTACTGTAGTGTACCATATTAGGAGCTATTTTGTTCTACTTCTGGCCAACAAAGGGTAATCTGAGTAATCTGAAAGATGATGAAGGGCAAATTGTTGGGGCACATTCTATTGGTGTTGGATTGGAGTACCCCGGGGTTAGTCCAGAGCTCAGCTTCCTTAAAGACATTGGAAGGGCAGAGTTCTACACCGTCACTGACCAAGATGCCATTGATGGTGGTATGCAACATATCAGTCTGGGTAAGGTATTTGGAGAACTGCTGATGTAAGGTAAATCTGTCCATGGAGTTGTATTGTTGGTGTTAGATAAATTAGTCACCAACAAATACCGGTGTACGATTAATATGGTCTAAGTCGCTACTTTTTGGCTCTGGTGCTCCTTGGCATGTTTGTTCTTTGTCAGCTTGTATACAGATGGGTATGCAAATTGGTTTAGTGAGTTGGCATGTAGCGAGATGGGTATGTAGCAGATTGGGTATGTTCTTTTGTGAATGCAACGATTGATTAGAAGGTGCATCAGAGAGTTTGATCTGCATTGGCCACTCTGCGATATGTTGGTCTGCTTGTGTGTGTTGGTTTATCGTTCTGTCAAGATGCAGGTGGAGTGAAGGTTGGCTTAGTCTCTGGGTTGGTCTGCTAATTGCTTTGTTTGGTCTGTGACGCTGATGGGTTGAGCATATATAGGTTGGTTTTAGTCTGCTGTGCATCTGTGTTGCCTGGGTCTGGCCAATCTGGCCGTGTTGGTCCGCCGTGTTCGCTCGCTCGCTCAAGTAGAGTCTCGAGTGTGTTTTGGGTCTGTGATCATTTTGTTGATTCATGTAGAGTCTTTGGCTCTGATTCTTGAAGATTGGCTTCTATAGTTTTAGCTTTTTCCTTTTTGCTTTGGGTGCCCATCTTTTTGGGTGTCCTTGGTTGGCTCCTCACCAACCTCGGGTCGAGTGCTAGCATATGATTGTGCTTTCTTAGCGGTGCCAACCTAGTTGGGATCGTTAAGTTAGCTATGATGCTCTATGCACTCCCCTACTTTGTTGATGTAATTTTGCATGTTTTATGCCTCTTTCAACAATAAAGTTTTTTCTTTGCTGATCAAAAGAAAAAAAAAAAAAAAAAAACGTTTCTTTTACAAAAGCCATTGAGGGCTTTCCATGCATGATCATTGAAAGCTATGCAATGGAAAGAAAATTTATTTTGATTGAAAAAATTGAATATGTTAACAAAATATCACTTAACAAAAAAATTAACAAATGATGTAACTGCACTAGTAACCATCATATTGCTAATCGTGTGAGATTAGTAATATCACTTTAAAATAGTGCTAATCCCATGACTATAAAATTAATCATATTATTCCATCATTCCATCTTATAATCAAAATAATCCTCCTCTAACCCTAATCAAACGTAGTATACGTATTCTTACTATACATATAATCGAGGGATGACACTGAACCCTCTTAATCCAAAATAAGTTAATAAAAATATAATATTTTAATCATCCAAGTGGGTGATGGCTTCAACTACCTAAACCCTTAGATTTAGGTAGGTAGTCTTTGTGTGAATTTTGGTGAATCAACCAACCCAATTTTAGACAATCATAATCGTACATGTAGAGTGGACACCATTTTGAACTCAATTGATATTTGGAAACCGTGCTCATTTTGTTTTGTCATACAATAATCAGACACAGTCGTGTGATTCACAATCGTTAGTGGTTGTGTGTCGCAAACCCATCCAAGTGATTGATATGTGCCCACACAAATCAATGTTTGCAATAGAAAGAGGGGCATGGAATAATTTTTACTCAAAATCTATTACAATATCAATCATATAAAATATAAATAAAATAATATGTCTGCAACTGTCTGTGCTCATTAGCTTGGTTAGAGGCTGTTGGTACTATGTCCTAGGTCAAAATGGGTACCACAATGACCTAGTCTTGGATGGTCGGTACAATAATAACCTAGTTAATTTGGGTAGCAAGACTCCCTGGGGGTGACAATGATAGGATGTTACAACTATTTGGTTTGAATTATGTTGTTAGGATTATTTAATATGATTAGTGTTGGGGTTAATTCAGTTTAAACTTATTGTATGCTAATAACACATGTGGAAGAACTTGTTTTCATTAATTCATTACTATTACTAATGCAATAGTGACATATCTTGTAAGAAAAAATGGTTATTTAGCATTATTAAAGAAGAAACAATAATAATATGATAATCTCAATTAACCCTTGAACCAAAGTAGAAAACCAACTCTCTCTCTCTAAAAACATCTCTCTCTCTCTCTCTAAAAACCTCTGTCTCAGGCCTGTTTTGGGGCTGGCCGGCCACCGCCTTTGGCTATGGTGGTCGGCTGGCCTCGCACTTTTCGGTGTTTGTTTGTTAACTATTTCCTACAATAAACTTGATCCCCTCATTTTCCCCTCCTTGGTGTGTTTGTGGTGCCGCGGTAGAAGTGTGTTTTTTGGTGTTTTGGGGCCTGGTGTAGCTGCTTTATAAGGGGATATCTAGGATCTTCATTCGAGCGCTTTCTGAGAGTAGGAGCTTGAGGGAAGAAGTCTGGTTCAGATTTGGTGGAGATGTATCGATGATTGGTTTTGGCGGATACATGGGTGTTCTAGATCTGTCTGGGTTTTTTTCGTGCACTCCTCTCCGAGTGAGAGTTTGAGGGGAGAAGAAGAGCTGCAGTGGGTAATAATTTTGGGAGTTGATCTGTGAGTAAGATAGCGGTGGCAGTGAGCAAGAAGAACTGTTGGGAGCTGTTATAGGGGTGAGACAGTGGTGGCCCGTGGGTGTTGAGCTGCAGTAGGTGGAAATGCAGGAGAGTTGGAGCTGCAAGGGGTGTCTTCGGCAGTGGGGCATCGGTGTCTTGGCAGGAGCTGCAGCAGGGAGTTCTTCGGTGTTCACGGTGGTGTCTTCTTCAAATAGGAGGTTTTCCTGTTGGCTATCAAGTCTTCCAAGACGGTTTAGCAAAGATAGGCGTGGAGTGGTTGGTATGGGGGCAGCCTATGGCATGGTTGGTATATTGCAAGCAGGGGAGGCGGGGCAGCAAAGAATAGGCGCAGGTGATGAGGACTTTGGGAGTTGTAGCAGCAGAGGCATGGTTTTGACTGTGTGGGTTGTTTGATTTGATTTTAGTTTGGGTAGTATGAGCTGCTTGGGTGTTGGATAATTAGTGTTTTGGTCGGTTGAATTTGTGGGGGCGTCATGTATTTTATTATTGTTAAGTTCTTCTTAACTTTTTAAAAAAATTAGGAGGCCAAGGGGTTGGTTGTATGGATGCGAATAGTAGTAGTAGGGGTATTTTTATACTTTCCGAATCTCTTTCAATGCATGTCATCTACCTGTACCTTTAATTTCATGCTGTTAAATGAAAATTTTCTTTGCCGATCAAAAAAAAAAAAATGTTAATCACATTTATATACCAAAAATTATTTACTATAATTTGTCGGCTCTCAAATAGTATTATTATTATATAATTTATAGTTTGATTTGAATTTCAAATTTTATTAATATATATATATATAATAAATTGATGAATTTGTTTTTTTTTTTTTTTTTTTTTTTTGCTGTTGCCATTGATATAATCTCATCCTTCATTGTAGGTGTTACTAATCCTAATCTTAATTTTATAATAGTCCCAATACCAAAAAAATTAGTTTGTGTATCGAACATGAACTTAAGGATTGAGATAAAACTTTTGACATGACCCATAAGGCCAAGTTGAGTTAAGATTTTGAGCGTATTTATTTTTTTAACCCATACTTGTGTGCTGGTGTGGGATTCACAATCTTTATGAGTAAGAAGTATTTTATACAATATTTTGGTTAATGTCGGTAATGTCTGTATGTACCATGTTAAAATTCTTTCATTTTTTTACAGTTTACAACAAGTTGAACCATTCAATGCATCTCTCTAATTAATTTCAAATCAATTAACTTTCAAATATATATATATTTACGTACGCATGCATCTATAATAACTTTCAAATATATGTATTTACGTACCATGCATCTCTAATATGTCACAGAGATTGATAGATATATCATATTCACATCGATTAGTAAATGATGTTTACATTTTATTTTTAATTTAAAAATAGAAAATAAAGTGTGAGAATAGATTAATGCTGAGTGTGTATTAATATGAGTAATCTTTTTATTTATGGGTAACTTACGCTTCGCCCCTTTATGTTTGGCCTTTTTTAACTTATGTCTTTAAAGTTTTTTTTTTTCACAATTTTTTTCCCTTCATATTTTAGCCCTTCATATTTCAAGATTTTTTCAAAATTAGATAAATAATGACACATTGATGGCAACGTGGCATAAAATTATTTTATTATATATAACTTATAGCGATTTTGATGTAAATCCAAACCATTTGATGTTTTGGATCTGTGCTTCATTGTCTTATATAGTTGTTTTTGTCTTGTTTCCCTTATTTCTCCTTGAGTTTGGCTATTGGGATGTATTGGTTGCGTTTGGAATAGGTTGGTAGCTTGTTTTTCAAATTGTTATTGTCTAGAATTTTGTTTATTTGCTCGAGCAACATTTCTTGCACTCGAGCGGTCTTTATGAACTCTCAATACTTTTGCAGGTATAGACACCCCATTTTTTACGGTCCTTACAACTTGGACGTCCTTGCAGGTACACCCGATGATGAGTCTGTTTGCTTACCAAGCGCTCGAAGTTCTCAACGGAATGCCACAACTTTGAGCCTTTCAAACCCTGCATTCTTTTTGTCCCATCTTTGGACCATGCCTTGTTTTTTCCAGCCTACAATCTCTAGTGGCCTGCCGGCCATCCCTTGAGGCTGCCAGCCATCACTTTTGGTGTGCTGGCCACCAGTGATGGCCAGAGGGCCACCAGTGATGGCCGGCCGGCCACCACTGATGGCCGACCGACCACTAGTGTTTTCTACAAATATTTAATGCCAACTATGCCAGTTGTTTGCACAGATGCTTGTATCTGTCCACACATGGAGGGCTGGATCTCCTTGTAGAAATTTCATGTTTTCTATATATAGGACGCCCGTCTCTCATGTTTTGAGGTTAGAAAATTTTAGAGTAAAATTTTTTTCTCTCTCTACAAATTCTCTACACTTTTGCCTACTTACACTACACTTTTGCCTATATTTCCTTAACCAAATCCTCTCATCTTTGAGTTGAGGTTCCTTAAGGCCTTCTTGAAGCTAGTTTTGGCTTGAATTGTGGCCTAGAGTTACTCTTCTCTTCAAGAGGTATAATACTTGCTTTATTAGCTTGTTTTACATACTTGTTTTTTTTATCTTTTTCCCATTGTTTTGGGCTATTTTTGAGCTGTAAAAAAATTTATTTTTGTGGGCTGAAATCGGTGTTTTTGGCTATTAAAGGTTAGGGGGTGGTTCACCCATCTTTATTCCTTGCTTATAAGGCCATTTCACCTTTGTTTTTCATTTTCAATCCATCTTTTTTTGGGCCTTTAAACACTAATTTTCAGAGTATTTTCAGTGGTAAAAATTAGGTTTTGAAGTCTAAATTTGGAGGGGTTAGCCTCCCCTCATTGTGTCTTGTTTGCTAGTCTAGTTGGTGCCATGCTTTTGCTTATTTTTCTAGCCTTTTTTAGATTTATTCTAGCATGCTTTAGGCTCTATTTTGGTCTGTTTTAACTCTATTTTGGGTTGGTTATTGCATTTGAGCTTTATTTTGCATAGTTGTAGTGTAATAGTCCTCACAAGCTTGGTGTTTTAGACCTTTAGGCACCACTTGTTTGAGTTGATTATATGTTTTTGGTGTTTTTCACACTTAATTTTAGCACTAATCATTTCTGCAACCTCCCTCATTTCTTGGCTTTTAATTTTGCTTTGAAAGTAGTTTCAAGTCATTTGTTTGCCTAAGTGTGAAATTGAGATTTCCTACTTAATGGTTTAATCCCTTAGGGGGTTCATTACTAATGGTATGATACTTCTTTCATACCTAAAGCAACTTGTGTTTTGAACCCTCTTTCCATTAGAGGACTTTAATTCACCTATTGGACTTAATTTGATTAAAGAATGGTTGGTAAAGTAAAATGAGTAATTAAAACTTGGGACTAAAAGATGAGCAAGCTAATAACTTGGTGTGTTCAATTGGACGTTAGTTGAACACATGGAACTTAGACCATTTCATACTTGCTAGTGATGAAATGATCCAAGTCTCTAAGGTCAACTTCTTCCTTTGATCTTTCATGAAAGGGAGGAGGTTTGTGTCTCATTTTGCATTTATTGAACTTGCACCTCTTGAGTCACAAGCCATCATGCAATGAAATTGCTTGAGTTGGTGGTTTGTGGCTTAAGTTCATCACTCCTTAGATTTGTTCATGAAAATGAGGGGTGAGTTATGCAAACAATCCTTGAAAATACCTTGTATATGCTCATTTTGTCCTCTGTTACTACAAGATGAACCAGTGCATCAGTGGTCGACAGACCATCATCCATGGCCGGTAGGTGGCCGACAATATTCACCAGTGGCCAAAGTGGAGCAAGTTTGTTCTGGAAGTGTTCATTTGTGCAAACAGAGGCTTTCGAGAGCAAAACAGAGGTCTTTTTGAGTGGAAACTACGCATGCGCATGCGCATGCACATCCTTCGTTTCCCGAGGCAGAATAGCTAATCAGCTTAGTTTAGTTACTTATTTTAATTATTAGTTGTAATTGTTTTGTAATTATTTAATTAGTTAGTTAGCTAATTAGTTCAAGTGTTGTAATAATTAGTTAATTAGTTTAACTAGTTGTCCATTCTAGTTATTCATTTGGTTTGTAATAATTAGCTTAGCTTAGTAATTCATTCGAACTCTCCTTAGTGAGAGCAAAATGTTGTAATAATGTGTATGTCTTCTAACCCCACGTCTTTCTCCCTTTTATTTATCTGTTTTTGATGGTTAGATTAGGGACATGTTTCAATTAGCATATCTTATGCTTGCATACATTCATTTCGTCTTGCATGCACCAAGACTCAACGCATCGTTCAAACTGCATTGTCATTTCAATACTTCAATGAATACGTGCTTAGATCGCATGTCTTAAATTGATTCATATGCCATATTAGTAGCCGAACCTATTAAATTGCATATCGCATGTGTTGCATTAGACATTTTGTATAGTTAGGAATCATGCATATTTTTCTAACTCTTTGTTTATCTTAGATTGGAGTACTAGGTGAGTTTTTAACGCTTTAGCAGACTTGCATGAGTGTGAGTGATTACCATGTCTAGCATGCTTGCCATGAGGCTAATTCTTACTTGTTGAACTGCTTGAATGCCTGTGGATGATGGCTTGTTGTTTGATTTGGAACGATTCAATAAATGTACATTTAAGCCCACTTTGTTAAGTGGTAAATTCACAAACTTTAAGCCCACCTGTGGTGGCAAAATCAAACCCTTTTCGCAAAACAAACATGAAATTGAGTTGTTGCAATTCGGGCAAACTAGTCTATACTTGCTTGTGCGCATCACGTAGTAATGCTAGCCTAATAACTGGAACAAGAGCACATAATGTTGATAAACATTATATCATGATTAGCAGAAGCCGATCTATGATCAGGCGAGCGGGGGTGCTCAATTCATGACCTTCCCCTCTCGTACCCAAGTTCCCGAGCTGAGGCAACTTTGGTGATAAAAGACACGTGGCCTTTGGCACGATCATGGGTTTCCTAAATTTTTCTAAAATAAAATATTTAGGTGGCGACTCTGTATCTGGCAATGCATTCCAATTTTGGCCTTTTTGATTCAAAAATCGATTTTCCAAAAGATTTGTTGGATTTGGACTCATTGGTATTTATCAATTTCACATTGCACTTGTGAGATTAGATTCAGAACCGCGGGAGTCCGAACTGTAGGGCTTTTTTTCAAACCTCCGAAAGGGGGTGCGAAAAAGGCGAGCTATAGTTTCTGGCGACTCTGTTGGGGAAAGATGGCAGAATTCGGGTGTGTGTGGACTTCAGGGATCTGAACAGAGCCAGTCTGAAGACGACTTTCCTTTGCCGCACATAGATGAATTAGTGGACTTCACTGTGGGTCATCTATTGCTCTCATTTATGGACGTATTTTTCGGGTATAACCAGATTCTGATGTTACCTGAGGACAAAGACAAAATTGTCTTCACTACGCCGTGGGGAACCTACTGCTACAGTGTGGGCTGAAGAATGTCAGGGCTACCTATCAAAGGGCTGCAGCCATAATTTTGCATGATGTGATACAGAAAGAGGTCGAGGTGTATGTAGACGACATGATTGTCAAGTCCAAAGAAAAAGAGGGCCACTACACCGCCTTGAAGAAATTCTTCCAAAGGATCAGAGAAAACAGATTGACGTTGAATCCACAGAAGTGTACTTTTGGCATAACAGTAGGGAAAATGCTGGGTTTCTTGATCACACAGAGGGGCATTGAGGTAGATCCTTCCAAAATTAAGGCCATCCTAGAAATGCCACCACCAAAGACTGAAAAGGAGATGCAAGGCTTTCTAAGCAAAGTGCAATTCATAAGATGGTTTATTTCTAAATTAACCTTGACTTGTGAACCACTATTTTGTCTCTTGAACAAAGGAAATAAGTTCCAATGGGATGATCGATGTCAATTCGCTTTTGAGCAGATCAAGCAGTACCTTCAGAATCCGCCTGCGTTGTCACCGCAGAACCGGGGAAGCCCTTGATTCTGTATCTGTTAGTAATGGACACAACAATGGGATGCATGCTTGCTCAGGGATCTGAGGATATGGTGGAAAAAGCCATCTACTATTTGAGCAAGAAAATGCTAGATTACGAAACTCATTACACTTCGCTGGAAAAGGCTTGCTTAGCCTTGGTATGGGCTACCACGAAGTTGAGGCACTACTTGTTAGCTCACTCCGTAATTTTGGTTTCGAGATCAGATCACATCAAATATCTCTTTGAGAAACCAGCGCTTACGGGTAGGTTAGCCCGTTGGTTGCTTCTCCTCTCCGAATTTGATTTGAAGTATGTTACTCGCAAGTCTATCAAGGGAAGAGTTATGGCGGAGTTCGTGGCATATCACCCAATAAAAGGGGATGAAGCGGAAAAATACCTGTTCCCAGATGAAGCCATTCTACAAGTTGAGGAAGAGATCTGGATAATGTACTTTGACGGAGCGTCTAATCAATACGGTTATAGGATAGGGGTGTTATTGATAGCACCCGACAATTCCCATATACCCTTAGCCTTCAAACTCCGGTTCAAGGTATCCAACAATGAAGTAGAATATAAGGCGTGTATCGTTGGTTTGGAAGTCGCCCTGAAACTAGGGGTAAAAAGGTTAGACGTTATCAGGGGCTCGAACCTGGTTATGTCTCAAGCAAAAGGAGACTAGAAGGTTAAAGAAGAAAAGATGAAGATCTATCACCAGACCTTGGATGTTCTAATTCCTAGGTTTGAAAAGCTGACTTTTACGCATCTACTGAGAGAGAACAACAGGTTCACTGACGCTTTATCAACTCTATCATCTATGATAGATATCCCGCTTGGAGTCCAGATGTGTCTGATCATCATTGAGTAGAGGTATACGCCGGCCTACAAGACTATCACCGCAATAGATGAAGTGCAAGATCAAAACCCTTGGTTCTATGATATTTGGAACTTCTTGGAAAATGACGTTTATCCACCAAGGGCAAATGCCAAAGATAAGAGGGCAATACGGCGGATGGTCGTTCAATTTATCATTTGCTGAGGTAAACTGTACAAGAGGGGTCATCTGGGAATGCACAAGTTATGTGTCGAAGCAGAGGAATCAAAGCGCCTGATGGAGGCCATCCATGGGGAAGAGTGCGGAGCGCACATGAACGGAGTAATGTTAGCCCGAAAGATTCTTAAGCAAGGTTACTGCCGATCTATTATGAAGAAGGATTGTATCAGTTTTGTCTGGCGATGCCACAAATGCCAAATTCATGCAAACCACATGAACATCCTGCCGTCGAAATTGTACAACATGACTTCACCATGGCCTTTCTCAGTTTGGGGAATCGACGTCATCGGTGTAGTCACACCGAAAGGGTCAAATGGGCATGAATACATTCTGGTGGCAATTGATTACTTCACAAAGTGGGTGGAAGCTAGTCCTACGCAGTGTTGAAAGCAGCGCATGTGGCTAAGTTCATCCGAGACAACATCATTTGCCGATATGGAGTCCCAAACGAGATTATTTCAGATAATGGCTCCCATTTCAAGAAAGAAGTGATAGACTTGTTGGAGAAATACAATATGGCTTTCCATAAGTCATCTATATAATGGCCACAAACCAACAAAGCTGTTGAGGCCGCCAACAAGAACATCAAGCATATTTTACAGAAGATGGTTGAGACCTACAAGGACTGGCCAGATAAATTGCCATTTGCACTTTGGGGTTATAGAACTTCAATCCGGACGTCTACAGGGGTAACTCATTATTCTCTCGTCTATGGGATGGAAGCTGTTCTGCTAATCGAAATAGAAGTCTTGTCGCTACGAGTTATGGTTGAGTGTCAAGTAGCAGAGGTGGACTGACAACATAGCAGGTTCGAAGAACTAATGCTGTTTGATGAGAGAAGGCTGAAAGCATTGTACAATGTTCAAGGTTATCAACGTAGGATTGCTAGAGCTTTTAACAAGAAGGTTAAGTCCCGGAATCTCAAAGAAGGGGATTTGGTGCTGAAAGACAACCGAGCTCCCATCCATGACCCTAGGGGCAAGTTCAAACCCAATTGGATTGGTCCTTACATCATCAAAACTATCTGGTTACGTTGAGCTGTTATCCTCATGGACCTGGATAGGCTAGAATTTTTCCAACCGATCAACATGGATAAGTTGAAGAAATACTATCCCTAAGAGGCTCGCTAGGTCAAAAACCCAGAAAGGCGACCTAAGCGAAAGTTAGAGCACAAAAAATTGGAAATAAAGAAAAACTGAACTCGCAAGGTTGAAAACCCTAAAGGGTGGCCTTAGCAAAAGTTAGAGTGCAAAATGAGAGAGTTAATACTCAAGTGAACTTGAATTGAACTACGTATGGCCTGATTCCCATCTTTGGGATACATAGGCAACTTCATCCTGAAGTTTGGCCATAAACACCTTCAACTCAATTGTCCTGTCCATGTGTTGATCAAGTCATCTTTGTCTGTTTTTTATCTGAGAGTTCGGTTGTGATCTCTACTCTAAGAGAAGAATTGGTTACAATGCTGAGCAATGTTATTTAGCTAAGGGGCAATTTGTGATTTTTCGGATTCGGGGTTGTACATCTCGAGGATAGATTCCGTGTGTGTAAAGTGGTGATCATTATCGAAAATGATTTTGAAAAGTTTTGATAAAAGTAGTTTTTTGTTCAAATTTTACCTTTTACAACTTAGACTATTTTTAGACTAAAAGGAAAATTTTTAGTGCTCATAACTTTAATTTCAATACAAAGTTCTCCAACTCTCGATACAAATCAAAGTTGCTTTTATTACATTCATAAAACTTGAAAAGTAAAGATCAAAGCAATAAACTAGGGGCATAGATGAGTTGGGCGCTCCTGCGTCCCCCGTTTGTGCTTGTGGAAGCTTCTGATGCTAAGTTGGGCCCAGTTTATGCCTCATTCTCGAGCCAAGCCAGGCATTTGCCAGAAAGGGCACAATTGAAATTAGGGACAGGGGCCAGAAACTCTCTCGTCCTCCAAGCAGTGAGGTATCTAGCCAAGTGTGAACCTTGGACGGGGAATGAAACCGGGTACTCTACCCCATTCTCTGGGCGGGTCTGGTCATATCCAAACTGACACTTAGATTGGAACAAAAGGTAGAATACACAGTGTGTAAGGCCGATCAACTGAATACTAGATTACTGAGTCATGCTGTAGCTCATTTTGGTAAGATTAAGCCAGGGGCAATGCCAAGCAATGTCAGTAGCAGACCTGTTGCACATCCAGTGGCACCACCATCCCTCATTCGGGAAATCCACTAGTTGTTGGCGGAAGAAGTATGCTCAAGCTGAATATGCGGGGCAAGAGTCCGTTACCTTCAGTTTGTCCATTAGCCGCACTTGGGAAGGGATGAAAGAAAAGAGAAATATATATTGAGAGAAAAGTGAGAAAAGGGCTTTGAGAGAAAAACAGAGCATGAGTGCCGAGCGATGTGAGAAATACATATTAGAAAGGGTGGGAAACATTACCTAAAGAAGTAGTGGACTCCCTGCAAATTTGCTAGTCTCTCACCGATGGAAAGCATCTAAGCCCATCAAAGTCTCAGCCAGCACCAAGCCAATGCAACTCTTGCCCTCTTTCAAACCTTGTGCCACTTCAATCAATCGGATACTGGACCCACTGAAACTAGGTACAAGAAGGAAATGAGCCAACATATACAAGCAAAGGGCGTGTTGCCGAAAACCCCGCCAAAGAAGGTCGCTGTGGTCACTAATGTCAGAAAATTGATGGATCAGACTGGGAATATCCAGCTCTCTGTTATGAACTAAGGATCAAGCCTTGTGTAGAGTGAGCCCCCACATCTGTTCTAAAGCTTGGATGTGGCCGAAACGGGGCTGAGGTATGATTTCCTTGTTGCGCCGAGATTCCATTAGCACTTAAAATTTTTCAATTGTTGGGCATATCTCTTGTCCCTCGAAGCTAACGACATGTGTAATCGGGTTCTAGCATCTAGCTGTGGCATGAAGGAACGGAAAACAAAGCAGAGAACGGCTCAGCGGAAAAAGTGTATTTATGTCGAAACCCCGAAAATTCACCTTTTTCAAGCCATCTAAAGTGGCAATCCAATCTGAGAGTTTTTCGACAAAAAATGGCTCAATTTTTGAAAAATTTGCTGTTGAAATGAAGAAATCACAAAGCTCAACCTTTTGCAGAAGATAAGGTAGTGAGTGGAAGCCAAATATCAACAACCTGGAGGTCCTGTACATTGATGGCCGGCAGGTAGCCGGCAAGCTACATTGGTGGCTGGCAAGGGACATTGATGGCTGACAGGCCACCTCTCATGGCCAGCATGTGGCCGGCAACCCCTATTTGTGGCTGACAATCTCTCATGCTAACCTGTTATCCTCCTTTGTGCTGAATAATGCTGAAAGCATGTCTTGTGTTCTGCTCTTTGCGTGTCTTAAGGTCTTGTTTTGAGTCATTTTGGTTTTTAGCAAGTTTGTTGAGTTTGCATCTTTGTTGAGTTGTTTTGTTTATCGAGTTGTTTGTTGTTTTGTTTATCAAGTTGTATATTGCTTTGTTTGTATGTCAGTTGTTGGTCAGTTCATTACCTGATTAAGATTTTATTTCAATCAAAGGTGCTCTTGTCCATTTTGATTCCATGTCCATTCCATGCTAAGTGGTGCTTAGGATGCAAAATACAACACTATTTAATAAATAAATAAAAAATCGTTTTCATTCCGATCATGGTTGTTTTTACAAAAGTGCAGTACAAGTTTTTAAAGCAAATAAAACCTGCTTGAAGCTATATAATGTGCTATAACTATAAACAAAAGGAAACTAAACAAAAATATAAAAATCAACGCTGGTCGCCTCAGGCTCGAAAGGTCCTCTTCGTCCTCTTTCTCGAAGGAAAAGACTCTGGGGCATTATTTCCATCAGCACCACTGTCTAAATCTGAACCGGAGCCCTCATCGACATCGTCATCTCCACTCCCAGAACCCGAGCTGACGTCATCATCTCCACTCTCAAATGACTTTGAATGCTGACTCACTGCCTCCTCAGAGTCGCTTGTCTTAGTATCATCATCACTAAGAATAGGCTCTAAAGCAGCCGGCGTCATCATCTCCACTCTCTCGTCTTGTAATAATGTGTATATCTTCTAACCCCACATCTTTATCCCTTTTATTTATCTACCTTTGATGGTTAGATTAGGGACAATTAGTATATCTTATGCTTACATACATTCATTTCGTCTTGTATGCATCGAGGCTTCCGCGCATCATTCAAACTGCATTATCATTTCAATACTTGAATGAATACGTGCTTAGATCGCATGTCTTAAATTGATTCATATGTCATATTAGTAGCCGATCTTATTAAATTGCATATCGTATGTGTTGCATTAGACATTTTGTATAGTTAGGAATCGTGCATATTTTTCTAACTCTTTTGTTTATTTTAGCTTGGAGTACTAGGTAAGTTTTTAACGCTTTAGCATACTTGCATGAGTGTAAGTGATTTCCATGTCTAGCATGCTTGCCATGAGGCTAAATGCTTACTTATTGAATTACTTGAATTCCTATGGATGAAGGCTGCTTGTTTGAATTGGAACGATTCAATGAATGTACGTTTAAGCCCACTTGAGGTGGCAAAATCATTTTCGCAAAACAAACATGAAATTGAGTTGTTGCAATTCGGGCAAACTAGTCTATACTTGCTTGTATGCATCACATAGTAATGCTAGCCTAATAACCGAAACAAGAGCACATAATGTTGATAAACATCATATCATGATTTGTAGAGGCCGATCTTTGATCAGGCGAGTGAGGGTGCTCAATTCATGACCTTCCCCTCTCGTACCCAAGTTCCGGAGCCGAGGCAACTTTGGTGATGACGGATACGTGGCCTTTGGCACGAGTCATGGGTTTCCTAAATTTTCCCAAAATAAAATATTTAGGTGGCGACTCTATATCTGGCAAAACAGTCCAATTTTGGCATTTTTGATTCAAAAATCGATTTTCCAAAAGATTTGCTGGATTTGGACTGTTTGGTGTTTATCAATTTCACATTGCACTTGTGAGATTAGATTTAGAACCGTAGGAGTCCGAATTGTAGGGCTTCTTTTCAAACCTCCAAAAGGGGGCACAAAAAAGGCGATCTACTGCAAGTCTACAAAACTACTAGGAGGTAGTATTCTTCGCTCGAGCGGTGCAATTTAGTGTGTCTGGTCGTTCGAGCGACACTTCTTATACTCGAGCGGTCTTTGAGAACTCTTAGTACTTTTGTAGGCCTGCAAATCTACTGGAAGTTGGCATTCTTTGCTCAAGCAGTCATTTTTGTCCTTGAGCGATGGTTGTCTGTCTGTAAAACTTCTAGGAGTTTGTATTTTTCACTCGAACGGCCACTTCTTGCGTTCGAGCGGTCACACTTATTGTGTTTGGTCACTCGAGTGACATTTCTTGTGCTCGAGCAGTCTGCTCATATATTAATCCGTAAAAGTCATTTTTTAGATCACTTTTTCATTTCTCTCTAAATATTCTAACAACCCTAGATCTACACCCTCTCTCTTTTAAACTCTACTTCTCTCTACAAATACACCTAGATCCGTTGATTTCTTCATCCCATGCCCCTTTGTTTAAAAGGTAGAGCATGCTGTGAGCTTCCTTTTGATCCGAACGACGTTGGGTTTGGGCATTGTTGAAGTTCCTTCGCTCTTTCTCTCATCTTCTAAGCTTGAGGTAGGGATTTTCTGCACCTTTTTATGATTTTTAACTTAAATATTTGTCATTATAAAACAACATTGTAATTTGGAGGAATTTTGGGACAAACCTAGGGTTTGGCTTGATTTCAAAAGAGGGGTTTTCAAATGCTTTGTAAGAAATGATTAAGAGAATGTAATTATTGTTGAGTTATGATGAATTAGTGGATTTTTACATTTGAAATTGGTTTATAAAGAAATGAGGGTTTTACACGGAATATATCAAATGTTGACTTTGAAAGGATAAATGAAATTGATGTTGGAAATGTGGAATTTGGTTGATATTGATGAGGATGATAGAGTTGGATATGTATTATCACTCACATCTTGAAATTTGGAAAGTTTATCTTTATTGAAAATTGTTTTTCTATTTAGAAATATCTGTTTAGGGCTATCGGTGGAGAATAGCTGTGATTGTTGTAGAAATTGCATGAGAATTAGGAGAATTAAAACTATTGTCTCATCCATTTGCATCGAGCATTATTTTTTATTTATATATTGGAAATGTTTGTCGTTTTGAGAAAATTGGTGAATCTAGGAAGTATGTGTTGTCTCGTTAAAATAAGTTAGCTTGAGTGTTCATGGTGAAAGTCTTAAAAACCACGAGTATACATGGGTGCCGATTCTGCGGATGAAACTTTCGTGACATGGCAATAGTAGTGCTTGTAGAGTCTATATTTACATGGGTGCTGGTCTATGGTTTCCCGCGGACGAAATTTCCGTGAAAGGTTGGAATTGTTTTGAGATTTCCCAAAGTGTGATTCACTGCCCTGTTTCTCTATTGTAAAGGAAATAATTTCATAATTGTGATAACCCTGGCATGGCATGACATGGCATGATTTTGGGAAAGTGATACAAAATGTTTTGGCACGAGCATTGCATATGCATATCACCTTATATCTTTGTTCAGATTCATATACTGTTATGGATTATTTCTACTGGGTTTTGGCTCATCCTATGTGGGAAAATCATTTTCAGGTACTGATGATATGCCTCCGCCAAGGCAATAGCTTGGGAGGACTTGGAAGCAAAAGCTTCATTTTGGTTGTTTTGTTGTATTTATTTTGTACAAGCCTAGGGCATTAACTGTATTGGATTTAAATCCATTTTGTTATAACCTAGCAATGTCTTGGAAAGCTGTAAGCCTTTAGGGCATTCCTTATTTGTTCAACTTTCATTCTATTTCCTTATCATGTAACATATGCTATAGATTCAGGGTTTGGCTTGTAAATGTATATCTGCATATGTTACCCTTTTGTACAAGTAATTGGGATTAATGGAAGATAATTATTTCATCATATATTGTTATTTAACTAATGTATTATATGGGTTAATGTTATTTATTTTGGAGCGTTACATAACTCACACCTCTAACACAAATTTAAATCAATAAAATAATATATTTTTATATTATGTGGCAACTAACGTTACAATTTTTTTTTATCTAAGTTTGAACAAAACTTAGATTTGAAAATAAATTAGAAAAAACTTGAAAATTGATGGACCAAAGTGAATTTTTTTTTTTTTTTATATATATTTCAAAGGCCGAAGTAAAGAAATGATTAAACATAAGGGAGCAAAGTGTAAGTTATCATTTTATTTATTGTAAAACATTAGCATGCATTGCAGCTAAGAGTAACGCTTTTCTCAAATTTAAGGATTGTTTTGGAAATCAACTATTTTAATTGATTCTTTAATTTATATATTTTTATTTATAAAAAGATGTATAGAAAAATATAGCGAATACTAAATTTTTCTTGTAGTGAATTTTTTGACTTTTTGACTATTTTAGGTTCCGTTTGGGGATAAGCTATTTTAAGTTAAAAGTCATTAAAAATTGTCACATCAATTTTTTACACGTCTTTTAGTAAAAAATCAAAAAACTAATTAAAATAATCAACTCCCAAACAATCCCTTAGCATATTGCCAAAATAGGCCTAAGTGAAATTTACTTTTGTTGTGGTTTTTTTATTGACTTTTTTTTTTTTTTCAAGTAAATATTTTTTATAAAAAAATTCAAAAAGTTTTAGGCATTTGGATTCTACTCAGAGAGAAGAACCAAAAAATTAATTTTTTTAAATATTACAAAAAAAAGTTCAAAAAATAAAAAAAATAAGTCAAAATAGTGAACTTTTTTTTTTTCTTTTTTTTTTATGCTTAATTTTTTTTTTCAACTTTTTTGGAAATTTTTCAAAAAAAAAAATTACTATTTAGATTCATTTATATAAGATAGACCGGAAAAAGTAAACTTTTTGGCATAATTGTTTTTTAAAAAGTCACTAGTGACAACGATGTTTAAATAATATGTGGCTTATTTGAAAGATCCCAAACAACTTTTTGAAATTTGTGAAAATTTGATGAGTTTATGAGGCCTATCATAAATTATGTTTCGATAATGTAAACCATTCATTTTGTAGGGTTCCCAATATATGTTATCTAGGAAAAAAAATTAAGTACCTAGGAATTTGTCTTTTCTAGTGATTTTTTGACTTTTTATGAAGTGAAAAAAGTTAAATTGTGTTTGAAATGATTTTTTTTAATTGAATATATAATTGTGAGAAAAAAATGATTGATTGATATTAGGGGTGTAAATAGGGCTCGGTCCACCTAGGCCTAGGCTCAAGTCGGTGCATGTCAGGCCGCCCAGGCTTTGGCCAAAATTCAGGCTAGGCCGGCCCATGCCTAGGGGGTATTTGGGCCTAGGCTTGGGATTAGGTCGGGCCTGGGTGGCCCTGAATTTTTTTTTAAAATTTTTTCTACCAAAATTATATTATTTTCCACTGAAAATGACACTGTGCCTTGGGCGAGCCGAGCTTTGAGTGGGCCTTGAGCGGGCTGATGGGCCAAGCTAAGTGAGCCAAACTTCAAAATGATGGCCCAGGTCAAGGAATAGGGTCCCAGGCTGGGCTTGGGTTCGAGCCTAACCAGGCTGAGCCTACCTCGGGCCGCGGGCGAGCTTTGGACCGCCCATAGACCACATGTCATTTTTATATGTATGATATGACCTTTTGCTGTTGGAGTTGAATTTTTTACATTTTCACTCTTTTTATATATGTTTTTGACTATTTTAACCAAAAAAAAAAAATCAATTATTGGATAGTTCCAAGTTATTATAAACTATAAAATGTGCAAGAGTTTTTAGAGGGGGCTGGGGGGTTGATGTCGATGGTAGTGGCTGGTGGAGATGGTGGTGAAATGGTGGTAAATTACTGTGGGAGCCAGAAAATTATAGGTATTAGCTTATAAGGCCCAACCCAAACAAAGCCTACAAAGGTCCAGCCCAAATAAATATCACACCCCCCATCTATATAAAGGGAGGGGCATCCCAAGTGAAAGGTATGTCTGTTCTCCCTCTACCACACACACATACCCCTTCTAATATAGATATATACTATTTCATGATTCAGGGACTGACTTCATCATCGGAGTACTCCCGGCCGGCAACCCCGGTTGGGTGGCACCGACTATGTTCCTCATTGCAGATCTACAGGGGTGCAGCTCTTCTCTTCGTTGGATCTCCACAACATCCATGTGAGAGGATATTTCATGGTCTCACAATTGGCGCCGTCTGTGGGAACGACTGAATGAGATCAACGAAGAACACAACAAATATACTGCTGTAAGTAAACATATATGGGTTGCTTTGAGGTTAGTACACTTTCCACAAAAGCAAAATCAATCCCAAGTAATACGGCCCACGGCTGGGTCTCATTTTTATTTTGATTCAACTTGATTCGCAATATGCATCTCTCCGTACATATAATATTATATCTATCTGTGATGTAAGTAAGCGCATGTTGGTGGGTTGTTTTTTGAATATCAATTTTTGCCTGCTAAAACCAACGAGAACAAAATCAAAACAGAGCATTTTCACTTTCTCTCTCCAAAACTGGGTTTCAGACTTTTGTTTATAGGAGTTTCATTTCGGCATGGTAACAAAAGGTGGCTCTGCCAAATCCACGCCTGTAATTGTTTCTTTATTTAGGAATTGTTTATTTATTAGCTTTATATATTCCTATGTTGCTTTGGTAATCGTCCCGGCTGTTAGCGTAATCTTTGCACTCACAGGTAATTTAACATTTTTGATTCCATAGACTGCGAGAATACGAGCCAACCTATATGGCTCAGGTTAACGCCAATATATTAATATATATACATACTTATATATATATATATATACAAATATAATAATAATATAAGAATAAAATTTGGTCAGACTGAGGCCATCTATGCGCCTCATATTATTCGGCAATATTATGTATTCGGCGTCGCCTTTGGCCCATCAACTTGCCAGTTCATGCCGAATAGATACCAACTTCTTGAACTCGCACAAATGTTGTTCAGAACCTGTTGACCATGTGCATGAAAATAATATTTGTTGTAAAATAATAACTATTTGCATAAATATTAATATTGACTTGCGTTGATATGCGTATGTGGAAGATATTGTCATTAACTCTTGGCTGGGTCTTTGCTTTCTCTCTCTCTAGAAAAATTTCATGAGTTATTATAGCACTTTATTTTCACCTTTTGACCAGCTATATATGAAACTAATTAGAAACTTCACTTGTAACAAAGTATTCTTGATCAATTGTTACAGCTTTTTTATACATTTAAATTCAATGCTCCTGAATTTACTTAAGCATTCTAACTTTCTCTCTCTAAAGGTGGGTTTCCCATTTTCGTTTATGGAAGTTTCTTTTCGGCATTATACAAATGGTTGCTCGACCGAACGCACTTCTAGAATCGTTTATTTATTTCTTCAGAGGTGTTTGTTTCAAATTGATTGTTGCTAATATACATGTTATTGAATTAAGGAATTATGTTTTGTGGCTCCCCAATTAAGAAACAAACAGCTCACGTATTTCCTTAATAAATTTTTGTATCTATGTTGTTTCGGCAACCATCCCCATTGTTGGAATTATCCGGCACAGTATTGGCGCATATTGGGCATATTATTACACCTTATTCGGCAACTTTTATTTGGCATATTACCGACAAGGAGTTCGGCAAATTATTGGTCTATTTGGCAATTTTTATTTGCCTATTATCTACATGAATTCTACATGTTATCAACTCGGCTTATCCAACTTATTCAGCTTGTTCAGCAACTTGCACGGCTAATCAGCAACGACAAATCATTACCATTGCAATTCGGCATATCATTCCACATGTTATCAACTCAGCTTCGGAATAATATTCGGCTTCTGCATTGCTTATCAACTTTGAATTATACATTAAATATCATCATATTTGTCCTCTGCAATTCGGCGGGCCATATTGTCAACTCGGCTTTGAAAATATCATTTGGCTTCGGCAATTTATTCGGCAAAAATTACTCAACATTTCTTATTCAGCGTTGTAACTTACTCGGCTCTAATACCTCGGCATAGAATTAACAACTCGGCTTGCCGAAATCCACATTTGAACATACCACAGGATTCGTATCGGCTCAAAGAGTCCAAACCCAACAACCCGAGGAGCCAAGAAGCAACCCAAGTCTGCCGAAAATTGTGAAACGGATCACACATGCCGCGAACTAAAATTTCAAAATCTGTCAAACTCAAGTTTTGATCATACCAATGTGAAGTACTCATTGAGACGAGTCCAACGCAACAAACCGCGTCGAAATCGGAGCTAAAACGAAGCCGTACGAGCCAATTGAACTTTGCCCAGAAAATCACAGTGCCGGAGAAGACGACCAGAGTCTGCATGGAAAATAAAAGAAATTATTTGGCGCATTATGGCTAAGATACATCCCGTTGTTTTGACATAAAGACAGTAGCTGAACAAAAATCACTTCAAATATATAATTTGCGCCCATTAAACACGAAGCTTTGTTGTGGCACAGTGGTTTGAGCATTGATTATTCCTTGTCAGGGTATGTGTTTAAATCTCACAAGAAACGATTTCACTTATACTTTTTGGCCTATGGCATCACATTGAGGGAAGTTATCCAATGATTCGCGCAGCAAAAGTCTCAATCAATCTGAACCGTTAGATCCCTCTTGGCTACAAATACGCCATCAGGAGTCTGATCACAACGATCCAACAGTCCTTTTCAGGTATTTGACGCATTCCGGGTCCATCCATAAGGTTAGAATTTGCAAATTCAGCTCAAAAATATATATATATATATATATATCGATAAAAATTGTAGATTTTATTCGAAAATTGAGCGCCATGGCTCACTTCGCATATCACCAAGCACCCTACTTTATCTCGGCTTTTTTTTTCAATATCATCTCGGCACCACAGGGGCACAGAATTCGTTTAATTTTTACCCAAGTCAATTTTATTCCTTCCGAATAACAAAACTTATTCAAAAGCAATAGGGCAAATATAGGCAGCCATTGCCAACCAAGTTCTTAGCAAATCCAACTCTGAAGGGATGCCGACACACCGTGAAGCTAAGAAAAATAGCCGACCAACTTTCTGGAAAAATCACATTATCTATGAAACGGACATCAACTTAATTCAACATTATGCATGACCATTATTCGGCTGTGCATCAACTCTATTCGGCTAAGCAACATTATGCATTGTCAAACTTTATGCAGCAACATTGGTCACAGTATTTGGCAACTTTATTCGTCTAACAACATTATTTGGCAAAACATTTGCCCACTGGGACATCAGTCAATTTTTCTCTCTCCAATTGGGGCACATCAACCGATCATCATCTCGGCACCTTTGATATGCATGCATACTCGGCTAACTTGGTACAAACATTACAATGACGTTTACTTAAGTTACAAACTTCTGCTCCTTTTCACACAGCTTCAAGCAAGCGCCTATTTTGGGGCAATACATTACACGCTTGGTAGTCGGCAGTCGGCAGTCTACATATTTTTGCGCACCGTCACTTTACCAAAGCCGAATCTTCCCTGCAACATAGGGCAATGGGAATCTACATTCCTTCCGACTAACACCTGTCATTCGAAAGCAATGGGGCAAGTCTACCTCGGAATAAACGCAAACCGAGCAACTCGGCAATTAAATAGTTGGCTCAATATCTACTTGGCAAGTCCATATAAGCGGAGCAATATTATTGGTGATTAACACGTCCACTTTATTCGGTACAGGATACATTATTCAAAGTCCTTCCCATATTGGCACTTAGTTGCCACTTAAAATCAACAAAAGTCTCCGAGTACAGCGCAATCTTCGCACCCGGCACAGAGTGCCATTAGCAAAGGCCTACACCCTTGCCCGGGGTTATAATACCGCTGGTCTACACCCTTACCTGGGGGTAATAATACCGTGGTCCAATTTCGCACCCAGCATAGAGCGCCGTTAGCAAAGGCCTACACCCTTGCCCGGGGTTATAATATCGCTGGTCTACACCCTTACCCGGGGGTAATAATACCGTGGTCCAATTTTTTTTCACTGATATATCTATCTTATTTGGTTCAGGTAATCATTTCCGTGTTCAGCCTATAGAAATATTTCTAGCTCGACATAAAAGTCCATATTTGGAAGCAATCTTTGCACTTGACAAAATACTGCACCCATGCCCGAGGGTTAGAATACTGCGGCCTACGCCCATGCTCGGGGGTTAGAATACTACGGCCTACGCCCATGCCCGGGGGTTAGAATACCGTGGCCTACGCCCATGCCCGGGGGTTAGAATACCGTGGCCTAAACCAATGCCCGGGGGTTAGAATACCGAGGCCTATCGTTATGATTTATTTGTATTCCTTTCTGGGTTTTAGCTCAACCCCCCACATCTTATGATCAACATATATACATTTATACATACATTCACGAAATACGTACATTTATACGTACATCGTACATTTATACATACATTCAAGACATACGTACATTTATGCATACATTCAAGCATACATTCACACATACATGCGGACATTCATTCATACATTTTATTCATTTATCCAAAGTGTTCTTTATCAAAGAAACCTAACAGCTATTTGAACAGCGTAACTTGGTAAGAAAAAACTCACATTCCTTCTACCACAGACAATGAAAGTTTTGGGGCAATTGTGGGAGCCAGAAAATTATAGGTATTAGCTTATAAGGCCCAACCCAAACAAAGCCTACAAAGGTCCAGCCCAAATAAATATCACACCCCCCATCTATATAAAGGGAGGGGCATCCCAAGTGAAAGGTATGTCTGTTCTCCCTCTACCACACACACATACCCCTTCTAATATAGATATATACTATTTCATGATTCAGGGACTGACTTCATCATCGGAGTACTCCCGGCCGGCAACCCCGGTTGGGTGGCACCGACTATGTTCCTCATTGCAGATCTACAGGGGTGCAGCTCTTCTCTTCGTTGGATCTCCACAACATCCATGTGAGAGGATATTTCATGGTCTCACAATTACGAAATTAGGGTTTAAATGTTTTAGGATTTTGAGTTTCTTTCGTTTTGTTTTGTTTTGTTTTGTTGTTATTGATAATTTTAGATAAGAGCAAGCTTGTGATAAAAAAATAAAAAAAGGGGGAGTGTAATGAGACAAAAGTGTGATGTAAATAGAATCATACTTAATGTTATAAATCCTACATTTTACTGAATTTAGATTACTTGTCCCCTTTTATGCACCGTTCCTTGTCTCCTTAAATTTTATTAGCTTATGGAATCACTTTTGTTGAGATGGACATTCCTATGAACCAATAAGAGTCAAGAGTAAAGGTGGAACCACATTGAAGGTGGGGGCTTGCATGGCACCCCTCGACTTTGGGACAATCACTATAGATACTTATGTTCTTCGTGCAAAAATTCTCCAATTTTAGTAGGTTGTGATCAAATATGATTGATTGTGGTGATTGAAGAAGAACGAGAAGAAACCCATTCAACAAAAAATTAGTTAATCTATTTTCTTGAAATTGATGAGTTTTTTCTAGTTATTTAATCTTGTTAGTACTAATTAGAAGGAGATGAAGTATAGTATCACTACAACAAATGTGGATTTGTTGAAAACAATCACAGAAGCATAAAAAGCCACTTTCACAATTACAAATGAAACTATGCATACTCATCATCATGTCCAAAGTTAGTCCACACATTACTAAAAAACAGAACTCAAACACTGCACAATCCTCCTACTTATTTCAATATGTTACATTCAAACTGTGTTTATAACCCTTGAACAATGTAACATTGTGATAAATGTTCACATTTTCGGAATTTCACATTAGAAAACCAGAAAAAAAGTATTTACACAGTCATTTTTACAATGTGTCCTCACAAAAAAATTAACAACCGCATAGTTTAGTCATTTTTACAAAAACATTCATAGTCAAAAATGAATTTGGATATAGGGATCTTTTTGTTTGGGAATGAGTTGATATATGGGTGTAGCTTGCTTTTCGTGCTTCTTTCGAATTTGACTAGCACTACAGTTCGGACTCTTATGGTTCTGAATCTGATTCCACAAGTGTAATGTGAAATAAATAAACACAAATGAGTCAAAATCTGGCAATTCTTTTGGAAAATCGATTTTGAATCAAAATGCCAAAAATGGACTGTATTAGGGCTAGTCAGGCCCAAATGAAGCACGGCCGGGCTCCAATGGAGTCGACCGGGTCTTGATAGCAGCAGCAGGGCAGAATGATCAATCTGCGAGCCACGATTGTTTAAAACAAGACCTAGCCCTCATTTCACACACACCCATATCCAAAATGACTCTCTCTCTCTCTAAGTCTCCTCTCTCTCTAGATTTTCCCTAGTTTAGCAAACCAACAAACCCTCGTGATTTTTTTTCATAAAACTCTTTTCATTCTCTACATTTTGAACCGAACAAAACTTGATTTGGTTGAGTTTTGGGGGTTCTCTTGTTTTTTCTTAGGTTTTCATACATCTACCCACACTTTTCCCTCTCACCCTTTGAGTTTTCACTCTCTCTTTGTTTTCTCTCTTATAGGGTTTTGGTTTTTTGGGGTTTTCACTAAATTTCACTCACCCACTCACTTTTTCACATTTTCTCATTTTCCCTCATATTTCTCCATGGCTAGTGATGAGGTTCCTATTCCTAACCCAGTTATGGGTATTAGCACCATCCTAGGTGTGGATATAGAGGTCAAGGGCGTCCTTGAGCCTACATTACCACCTCTTGCCGATAAGCCTTTTCATGCAGCCACCTACTAACCATGTACATACGCTCCGACCCTAGGCGGTATTTTAAGATTCGAGGGCCTCATCCCAGGAATAGACGAGGACATCTTGCTGCGAGAGCCCCCGGAGCACTTGTCTACCAATGCCTCCACGATAAGCAATCTTTCCTTTATTTTACATATATGTTGAATCTTGTAAGAAAACTATATGTTAATGCTATGCACATATTGATAACATTCCCAACCTACAAGTGATAGCCAGGAGGATTGGTGGCGATGGATCCATATCCGGCCCTCGGCATTGGTATGAGAGGCTTCCTGTGGAGGTTTGCACACTGGTCGATGCTACCGGCTTTGGGCCTTTCTGTTTAGGGCTCATACAGATGAAGGCTGAGCCACTGCTCTATGGGGCCCTAGTGGAGAGATAGTGGGACACCACAGACTCATTCAACTTCTCATGGATCGAGGAGCTGACTTTGACCCCGTACGATTTCTTGATGTTCGTTGGCCTGTCAATAGGGGTTGGCGGCCTGATCCCATTTGATACTGATACAACACAGTAGAGAGCTGCACAACATCAACTTCTTAGGGCGATCTCAGACACCATTAGCCACGGGATGGTGTGATATTGTTTGCTCTTTGATCACTTCACTGACCTTCAGCCAGTCACCCCAGAGGAGGTTGCTTAGTATGCCTATGGGTTTCTCATGTATATCCTCGGTACTACCCTGTTTGTGAATAGGGAAAATACCGTAGGGTTATACCTCTTGGGCGCGCTCATGCACTTACCATAGGTGGTGGAGTATGATTGGGGTGGTGCTGGCTTGGCCACCCTATACTACTATATGAGCTCCATATCCTATCGCAAGGTGGATTCACTTGGCGGCTACTGGAGAGTTTGGCCGGTTCACCTCACACTTACTTTTGTATTCAGCTTTACATTTCCTGCTCATTTTGTATTCTATTTAACTTTGCGTTTCCTGCTCATTTATGCTTTGCATTTTCTGTTTATTTGCTCATTTACTTCACCCATCTTTTTTCTACTTGCATCTATGGGTTTACACTTATTTCACATCCTTGGCTCCAGTCCCAGTGAGGCTGATTGAGTTGTTAGTATCCTGCTCCTGGAACTACAACTTCCGATTCGAGCGGCGCTGTTGCATAGACCGAGACTTCCCTTACTTTCGCCGCTTCTTTGATAGCATCACCGTGGATCAGGTAACAAAATACTAGTGTTTACATTTTACTGTTTCCATACTGCTATTTTTATACTACTCAACACCTGATAGCTGACACTCTCTGATACCTGACACTTAGCTTGCATCTTCTATTCACAAGTTGACTGGTACCCTTGGGCAGGCATTCCTCAGGTAGTGAGAACGACCTATGTTGCTGCATGGCATGCCTCTACCATGTGGATTTTATTCGAGGGTCCCTTTGGTAGGGCATATTACCTGGGAGAGAGGTTCATCCATCAGACGCGAGGCGTAGCTGATCCTGACATTCCATATCCTCCTCCTCCAGGCATGAGGGTAGTTGATGATCTTCACGACAAACCCCAGATTGACTTCTTGATGTTGGAAAAGGACGGTGATCGGTACCATGAGCCTGGCGACTTCACTGCTTTCTTACAAATTTGGGTGATGGTGCCCCTTACCTAGGGTGTGATTTGCGTCGTTCTTGAGGTTGCTGTTGCGGCCGTTGCCACTGGAGGGGTTCCTGCTGCAACTCTCGTCCCTGGCCTTCTAGTGATTCCTACTTAGGTTGTATACATGCGATCAAACGAGGTGATTGAGATCCCCCTTGAGCACATTGAGGAGAGGGATCGTAGATTGGTGATCGCTCCCGGTGTCGAGTAGGTGCACATCTCTCTATATGTCTGGCCACTGTATTTTCTTTTTTTCTGCCCACTGTGCTTTATTACTTGTTTCATATTCTCAAATCTTTCCTCTTTTGAAGGTACTTGCGGGATATGTGGATAACCTCCTTCGGACAGTTGACAGATTGCTTCTGATGGTGCGGAGGAGGCAGACTACTCTAGCCACCCATGGGATTGAGGCACACTTTGCCCCTAGTTTACGGTCATTACAATCTCACCCATTATTCTGTTGGTCTCTTTTGATATCTGTACTCTTTTTCAGCTTGTGCCAGTACCAGTTGCACCTACAGGACCTTCTCCAGCTTGGAGACGAAGATGGGGCCCAGTGAGAGGTAGATGAGGGGCTGATCGAGGGAGAGGCCGAGCAAGATAGTGCTCACTCTCCGAGGAGTCCTTTGATGAGTATAAGGCCCCTGGGGAGGAGGGAGAGGAGGTCGACATGCAGTCTAGCAACCCTAGTGATAACAGTGATGCATATCCTCCTCAGTCGAGGAGGAAGAGAGCGAGGATGGGTTGTTGATTTTCTTTGCTTTTTTTTTGCTTTGTAGTTAGGAACTATGTAGCTTCAGATAGACCTATGTATTTTGTTTTAGAAGACTTTTCTTTTGTTTTTGGTCTTTGTAAACAATGATCGGGGTTAGACCCACCAGTTTTATAAAAAGAAAGATTTTGACACGATGTCCTTGCATAATATGTGATGAATGGCGTAACCTTTGCATGGCAACTTTGTACAAGAATTTAAAACTGCAAACACTTGTTCTTGCATTCATTCTTGGATCTGATAACAACTCACAACCAGAAAAAATGTAAACTACAACTCGATAATAGAAAAGTACAGTAAAAACAACTCAAAAACACTAAAGAACACTTGATACAAACAAAACAAAACTCAAAATACAACTGGAGTACACCAAGGCAAAAGCCATCCCTTGTTCTGCAACCTGCTCTGTCTGGCCAACATTTAGAACCAGCTGGGTCCAAATAGGCATGACTGGGCTTCAATGAGGCACAACTGGGCCCAAAAATGATGTTGGTGAGTGCAGTCCAGCTGTGATGCACTGTCTCTTCTAAAACTCTATAAATGTTGCACCCTATGCTATTTTTATGGCAAAATAGCAAGTCTTTGGTATTTTTCTCTCAAGATGGAGATGCTTCTTAACAATAGGCTCCGAGATTAGGTAGCCACTCTGGACAGCTCAAAAAAGGTGAACTTTTGTGGTTTCAACCTAAACGTTCTTTTTCCTTTGAGCTGTACTTCACTTTATTTTTCGTTCCTCTATGCCGCTGCTCGATGCTGGAACTTGATGACACATGTATTTCACTTCGGATCACAAGATATGTGTCCGATGCTCAAAGAATTTCAAGCATTAATGGAATCTCGACGCGATGAAGAAATCATGCCCCAGCCCCGTTTTGGCCATGCCTTTGCACGAGGCTCAATCCTTGGCTTATGATGGGGAGTTGGACATCCTAGGTTTGATTCGTCGGTTTTCTACCATTGGACACAGAGGTGATCTCCTTTGGCGGGGTTATCGGCAACACGCCCTCTGCTTATGCTTACTCGCACACTTCCTTCATGCCCCTAGTTGCGGCAGAGCCAGCATTAGGGTGATTGAGGTGGCCCCATGCCTGAAAAAGGGTGAGAGTTGCATTGGTTTAGCACTGGCCAAGACCTTGATGGGTTTGGATGCCTTTCATCAACGAAAGACTACCTAATTTGCAGGGAGTCCGCTGCTTCTTCAGGTATTGTTTCCCACCCTTTCTTATTTATCATTCCTCGCATCACTCAGCACTCATTCTCTATTTCTCTCTCTAAGCCCTTTTCTTAACTTTTCTCTCAACGTACATCTCTCTATTCTTTAATCTCTCTTGTTTTTCATCCCTTCCCAGATGTGGTTGATGGATAAGCTGAAAATGGTGGACCCTTGCCTTGAGTATTCAGCCCGAGCCTACTTCTTTTGCCAACAGCTAGTGGACTTTCCCGATGAGGCATGGTGGTGCAACTGGATGTAATATAGATCTGCAACGAACATAGCCTGGCATTGTCCCTGGCTTAATTTGACTGAGATGAGCTGCAACATGTCCCGCCAGTCGGGTATACAGTTGATTGGCCTCACATACTGTGTGTTCTATTTTCCCTTCTGATTCAGATGGCAGTTTGGGCATGATCAGACACGTCCAGATGGGGAGGCGGATTCCCCGGCTTCATTGCCCATTCACGGTTCACACTTGCCTCAGTACCTCACTTCTTGGAGGATGAGAGAGCTTTTGGCCCCTGTCCCTAGCTTCAGTTACATCCTTTCTGGTGAGTGCTTGGCTTAGCTTGAGTACGAACCATAGGTTGGCCCAACTTTGACTGCAGAGACTTTCGCAAGCATGAATAGAGGACGTAGAACCACCCAACTTATCTATGCCCCTAGTTTATTGCTTTGACCTTCATTTTCAAGTTTTATGACGTAAAAGCAACTTCGATTTAAATCAGAGAGTTGGAGAATGTACTTGTGTTGAAATCAATGGAATTAAAGTTGCGAGCACTAAAATTTTTCCTTTTGGTCCCAAAATGGTCCAAGTTGTAAAAAGGTAAAATTTTGAAAAAAGTCAACTTTTATTAAAACTTTTCAAAATTGTTTTTGGGAATGATCACCACATGACACACATAGAATCAACCCTCAAGATGTACAACCCCGAATCAACAGATTACAACTGCCCATAATTGCATCCGCCATACCGGCCCTTCTGCCAACATAAAGATCACATAACCGAGCTAATTGATAATAGAGAAAGATGGCCTGATGAAACATGAATGAATAGAACAGTTGAGTTGGAGATGGTTACGGTCAAACTTCAATATGAAGTTGCCTACGTATCCCAAAGATGAGAATCGGGCCTTACGTAGTTCGGTTCAGGTTCACTCTAATATTAACTCTCTCCTTTTGTGCTCTAACTTTTGCCCTTTAGGGTTTTCAATCTTGCAAGCTCAGTTTTTCTTTAGTTCTAATTTTTCATGCTCTAATTTTTGCCTAGGTCGCCCTTTCGGGTTTTTGGCCTAGCGAGCCTCTTAGGGATAGTATTTCTTCAACTTGTCCATGTTGATCGGCTATGAAAACTCTAGGCCATCTAAGTCCATGAGCATAATTTCCCTTCCTGACCAGATAGATTTGATAATGTAAGGACCAGTCCAATTAGGTCTGAACTTGGCCCTAGGGTCATGGATGGGAGCCCGGTTGTCTTTCAGTACCATGTCTCCCTTTTTGAGATTTCTAGACTTAACTTCCTTGTTAAAAGCCCTAGCAATTCAGCGTTGGTAGCCCTGGACTTGATACGATGCCCTTAGTCTTCTCTCATCAAACAACATTAACTCCTCAAATCTACTCTGTTGCCAATCCACCTCGGCTATCTGACACTCGGCCATAACTCGTAGTGATGACACTTCAATTTCAATTGGCAAAACAGCATCCATCCCATAGATGAGAGGATAGGGGTTGCCTCTGTAGATGTTCGGATTGAGGTTCTGTAGCCCCAAAGCGCAAATGGCAGTTTATTCGGCCAGTCCTTGTATGTTTCCACCATCTTTCACAAGATGTTCTTGATATTCTTATTAACGGCCTCAACAGTTCCGTTAGTCGGTGGTCTGTATGTCGATGACTTGTGAAAAGCCACATTATATTTCTCAAGCAGATCCACCACCTCTTTCTTGAAGTGCGAGCTGTTATTTGATATGATCTCGTTCGGGACTCCGTATTGGCAGATGATGTTATTTCTAATGAATTTAGCTACATGTGATGCTTTCAACACGACATATGACGGAGTTTCTACCCATTTCGTGAAGTAATCAATCGCTACCAAAATAAACTCATGTCCATTTGACCCAATTGGTGAAACTACATCGATAACGTTGATTCCCCAAACTGAGAAAGGCTATGGTGAAGTCATATTGTAAAGCTTAGACGGCGGTATGTTCATGCGATTGGTATGAATTTGGTATTTATGGAATCGCCATACAAAACTAATACAATCCCTCTCGATAGTTGACCAGTAATAACCTTGGCTAGCATCACACCATTCATGTGCACCCTGCACTCTCCTCCGTGGATAACCGCCATAAGACGCTTTGATTCCTCTTCCTCTACACATAGCTTGTGCGTTCCCAGATGACCTCTTTTATATAGCTTACCCCCACAGATGATAAATTGGATGGCCAGACACCGTATTTGATGGCCAGACACTTTTTTTACCGTTTGTCCTTGGTATTTGCCTTTGGTGGATACGTCTCCTTTTCCAGAAAGTTTCAAATATTGTAATACTAGGGGTTTTTGTCTTGCACTTCATCTATTGCGGTAATAGTCTCATAGGCCGGTGTGTATTTCTGTTCGATAATGATTGGACGCATCTTTACTCCAAGCGAGATGTCTACCATAGAAGATAGAGTTGCCAAAGCATTAGCGAACTTGTTATTCTCTCTCAGTAGATGCGTGAATGTCAAATTTTCAAACCTTGGAATCAGCATATCCAGGGTTTGATGGTAAACCTTCATCTTATTTTCTTTGACTTTCCAGTCTCCGTTTGCTTGAGAAATAACCAAGTTTGAGTTCCCAATGACATCCAATCTTATTGCCCCTAGTTCTAGGGCAGCTTTTAAACTAGCAATTCACGCTTCATATTCTACTTCATTGTTGGACACCTTGAACCAGAGTTTGAAGGCTAGGGGTATATAGAAATCATTGGGTGCTATTAGTAACACACCTATAATACAGAATCGAAGGCTTCCCCGGCTCTGGTGGTGACAACACAGGCAGATTCTGGAGGTATTGCTTAATCTGCTCAAAGGCAAACTGACATCGATCGTCTCATCGAAATTTCTTTCCTTTCTTCAGAAGAGACCAATGAGTGGTTCATAAGTCAAGGTTAATTTAGAAATAAATCGTCTTATGAATTGCACTTTGCCCAGAAAGTCACGCACCTTCTTTTCAATCCTTGGTGGTGGCATTTCTAGGATGACCTTGATTTTGGAAGGATCTACCTCAATTCTCCTCTGCGTGATCAGAAAGCTCAGCATTTTCCCTGTCGTTACACCAAAGGTGCATTTTTGCAGGTTTAACCTCAATCTGTATTCCCTGATCTAATGAAAGAATTTTTCCAGTGCAGTGTAGTGGCCTTCTCACTCTTTGAACTTGACAATCATGTTGTCCATATAAACCTCAACCTCTTTGTGGATCATGTCATGCAGAATGGTGGTTGCAGCCCTCTAATAGGTAGCCCCAGCATTTTTCAACCCAAACGGCATGACTCGGTAGTAGTACGTACCCCATGGCGTGGTGAAAGTAGTCTTTTCCCGATCTTCCAATGGCATCAGAATTTGGTTATCCGAAAAAATCATCCACAAAGGAAAGCAAAGCATGCCCACGGTGAAATCTACCAACTCATCAATATGCTGTAGTAGAAAGTCATCCTTCGGGCTGGCTATGTTCAAGTCCCGAAAGTCGACACAAACCCGGATTCTACTATCTTTCTTCGGCACTAGGACGATATTAGCCAACCAGGTCAGATACTCAGATACTAACAAGAATCCTGCATCAATCTGCTTGGTGACTTCTTCCTTGATTTTCAGTGCCCAATCTGAATGAATTCTTCTGACTTCTACTTGGTCGGTAAGGCTTGGTCGAGAGGATCGATCTTTGTCAGACGATCTCGGTCGATTCCAAGCATGTCTTCGTAGGACCACTTGAAAACAGCTTTGAAAATTTTTAATAAAGTGATTAATTGCTCGCATTCCTCCGAAGACAACGTAGACTTGATCTGGACAAAGTGTGGATCCTTCTCAGTACCTACATTAATGGTAATGATTTCATGAATATACGGCTTAGCATACCACTCCTCCTCTCGATTAATCAAGTTTTTCAAAGCTAGAGGAATTTCTTTTTCTTCATTTTCGTTGAAATTCTGAAAATCTTGGTCAATGCAATAAATAAGCAGCACGGAGAAGTACACAGAGTCCACAGAGTTCTCATTCAAAAGGTCTAGATCTTCGGTTACAAACTCAAAAGAAAAGTTGAATAAAGACCTAGACAGGACCTTGGTATCTGGGTTACCACTCCCGCAAATACTAGACTCAGATCCCTCGGACCAACTTGAATTTGATCCCGACCCCATAGACTTAGTGGAATCAAATTCTGGCTCATCACCTGACTCAAAACTGGAAATGTAGACTTCCTCTAGTTGACTAGTAAGATGCGGTGCCCTCGATACATCCAGAATGCCACTGGTTGGGTCCGCACCCGGTTCTTCCCCGATCATGGAGACAATAAAGTTATTCCCCAAGTTTTTTAGGTCGGCCACAGGATTTGTGAGGAGATTGGCCAGTGCTGCCTATACTCCAGGCTCACTGTCGTTTGAGTCATCTTTCGTCCTCTGGTTGGCTTTGATGTTTAGTTCACCATTTTCCTCATCGTTGTCCTGCAGTTGATGGTCAAAGAAGATCTCGAACCTGGGGACACGTTTATTCAAGAAATTTACCCAGGGCTCAAGAAAGCCATAACAAGGGAAGTCCTCTTTCTCTCTCTCTCAAACAAAACGGCCATTCAACATCCATTGGATTGGCCTGTGGACGAGCTCATAATGCTTCCCAGCTCTCTTGACCTTGCTCTACCCTTCATCTCTTCTACATTCCTTATCCAGTCCTCTTTGGTGGGCACATAGCCCCATCCAAAGATATGTGGGTTGTGTGGCACCTCTGCTGATACTGCAGCACTTTTCCGTTCGCTCTTTCCAAGTCTCATTCCGGCATCTTGTTCATAAAGTATATGGACTGGGCATTAACGTACATGCCTTCGTCCACGGCTAGAATGGTCTGTACTACCCAGGCTTCAGCTAGAGTGAATCCTAAGAGGAATACATCTTCATCGCCATGGTTGATTTCTGGGATTGGCATAGTCACCTCTGGAGGTAGATGGATGGATGAATTTCCAAAAATAATTGCTACTCCTCCCCTATAAGGGTACTTCAACATTTGATGGAGAGTGGAGGACACAGCCTTTACGTGATGTAACCAAGGCCTCCCTAATAGCAGGTTAATGGTAGCCGGTATATCTAGGACGTGAAACTCGATCTCTTGCTCTGTTGGGCTCACCTGGACTCGCACTTTGACTGTATCCATGACCTCTAAACTTATGTTATCATATGCCGGTATCACTTGGGCTGTAGGGATAAAGTCTGTCGATTTAAGGAGGATTGCATAGGCAGTACGGGACGGACAGACATTAATGGCAGAATTGGTATCTACCAGCACCGCCAGTGCCCACTTCTCCCTACATTCCATAGAAATGTATAATGGCTTGTTGTGGGCCGAGCCTTCCAGCGGCAGCTCTTTGTCTGAGAAAGTGAGCGTTGGCTTGGCACAACCTAGAAAAACTAGGCCTACAAGTTGTTCAGGCGTAGTATCAATGGAAAATTTGGCCTTGCCCATTGCTGACAATGCGGCTTACCGATGCACCCGTGAAGCCATAAGAAGCCCCCAGATAGAGATATCAACTTGGATTTTCTTGAGTTGCTTCAGTACTGACTCCTCTTCTAGTTGTTTCTCCTTCTATTTCTCGGCCTCCTTGTCCCTTCCAGACGCCTCTGCTTGATCCAGGTGCGATGGCTTAAAATACCATCCACTACGGGTAAGATGGTCTATTTCCTCAGCATACCATGTATTATCCAGGAGACAGCCTCCCCAATCTTCATCGGTATGGCCCAAATGCAAATCATTGTTGTCCCATCACTCGCTGTCAGCTGCCGATAAATAGTTATCCGGCTCTACCTGAATCATCTTCATAGTATAAGTGCCCCCTCAGGGCAACACGTGGTTGTAGTTTTTTGGCTATCCTCCACTCTTTCTCTCTCAAACTGCCTCAATGCATCTTCTTGTTCAGTATCTACAATGTTCACAACTCTCACGGCTTGATTTGGGTTTCCTACATATGTGCCCTCCCACCTCTACTTCCTTTCCCCTTGATTTTATCCCAGTTTCTTCTTCCTTGTTTGGCTCATCATTTAGCCATTCGGTGTTATCAGTCAATCCGTTCAGGTCGAACTACCCGATCTGTATATCTCCCTGATCATGCTCATTAAAGAACTGTAGATTGTCTAAATCTTTTTCGAGATCTGCTAAATCATCTAACCCTTGGCTCGGGTCATCTTCACTGACCACTTTGATGTCTGTTGAGATTGGTAGCACCAATTCAAGCCTGGTTTGACTGGTTGACGCAATATAGCAACTTAGATCATATGCCTTTTCAACCGTGTCCCTAGGACACTCCGACGATAGGCCAATACCTCCCTCTAAGGCCAGATCCTCCTTTACCATGAGTATTGCCACCACATTGTGAGGCTCAGGTAATGGCTTAAATACGCCTATCATGCATAGATCTATCTCCTCAAGAATGAACAATATTGATTTCGATAGGTGGAAGGGGGTAATATATACGTTGGTGTCATAAGAGGTGGCCAGTGTATGGATAAGGTTAAGGTTTCGGGGTAGGGGGACTTGGTTATTGGTTGGGAGTGGATTTGTGGTTACATTTGGTTTTTGAGATGGAGTGATAACCTTGTTGTCAATGAGATCCTGAATCTCATGATGCAAAGGGTAGCACTGGTCAGTGTCATGACCATGTAGCTGGTAAAAAGCACAGCATTTTGTAGGATTATGCTTGGATGGAAGAGGATCGGGGAGTGGACGAGGTTTTAAGGATTTGAGGTGCCCTTTTTTTGATCAGCACTTACATGGATTTAGAAAGGGTCATGTATAGCTGGTTAAAAGTCCTCCTGGGTCGTGTAGAGTTGGACGATGTTTGTGGTCCTGTATTGGTAAAGGGGTCAGCGGGTTTTGTCGTGGTGACAACATTTACATCCGATGGCCTTGTAGTTGTGCTACCATTGGCAGCATTGGAACTGAGAACAAATGGCATTTTTGCCAGCTCTTTCTCATCTGTAATAAGCCCCTACGTCATGGGATCTTCGATTTGCACTCCCATTTCATGAAGTTCTATAAACGTAAACAACAGAAGCACAATCATTTTTTTCAATAACTTGCCATGTAGATTCCAGATGACCATTCTAATCTGGTCCTTCTCAAAAGGCCTCGTGGTCATCATCGAGGCTTTTGCTCTCCATCTTGTCACAAACTTAGAGAAACCTTCCTTTGGCTCTTGGCATGTTGCCTCAAGATCACGAGTTGTGACCTTAATTTACGTATTGTAAAAGTACTAAGCAAGGAAGGCTTCGACCATCTCCTTCCAATTCTATTTGACGGAATCTTCTAACTTAGCATACCAAATGGCTGCTATACCCGACATGGTGCGACCAAAAAGAGACAACTTCTGTAGTCTAGTTAAGCCCATCAGCCACAAGATATTTGGAAATAGTCGCAAGTGAACCATTGAATCGCCAGAACCGTTAAAACGATCAATATTCGACATCTTAAACCGATCCGGCAATGTAGCCATGGAATCAGTGTATCCATCCTCTATGTCTGGAATGGAATTAACCCCTTGCGCTCTTTTAAATAGTTTTTTCAATTTGTTGACCTGGAGTGCAATTGGGTCAATCTCGAACTCGAATGGAGCCTTGGTTTGATAAATCGGGGCTTTGGAAGCTTGTGCTGGGATTGGCTCTGTTTGGACAGGAAAAATCAGATTACCCTAGTCTTGTGGATCTTGAGCATTGACAATATTAGTAGTGGCATTGGACACATGAATAGCCATGGTGGGTGCATGGGATGTGGAGGCCGCAATCGGTTGTGTTTGCTGTTGTTGTAACCTAGTCAGGACCTCGGCCTAACGGGCCGCATCATACTGTAGGGTCTCAACTGTTTGTTGTAGATGGAGTAGCAGTTCCTCCATATTGACTGAGGGATACTGTGCTGTTGGAATAGGTGACTGGTTTTGAATCGAACTGGAAGTAGACGACTGCTCTTGAACTAGAATGAACACAGGTGAGCTGAGAGGTGATTGCTGTAAAAATTGGACTGGCGAACTCTGTTTGATTCTCCTTCATCTTGTAACCGGTGAGAGTGAGGTAAACACGGGTTGTCCCCGAACAAGATCCTTGGCCTTGCAAAGTCTTCTGACTTGGGTCTAGAGTACTTAGGGGATATCTAGACTTTCTGAAGCTATGGTTTTTAACTACCTAGCAAAAGAAAATAAAGAAAAGAACAATAATCAGAAACCACACAGCACCTCAACTAAGATGTTATCAATACAGACATGCTCAAAGCTGTAAAACTGTACTTCACATTGAATCCTGACCCAAAATAGATACAACTTGGCAACTGATATGCACATTCCTATACAGTTTCATTGCAAAGCACATACCAGTTAAAAGAGCCAAAACACTCCTATAAGGGGGTAGGGTTACCTTGCCGTAGTATTTGGCATGAACTAGGGTTTCACTATTTCAATCAAGCGGTTCCACCAAAATCTTGCACACAGGTGAGCATCCCATCCTAGTTTGGAGTAGTCTCTATGGCTTTCTATATGTAACTAGACCAAATGGTCAAAGAGGGTACCTCAGCCAGACTATCTAATATACCTCTCACACCTAACATCGAGAAGTGAAAAGACGATCAAACGGTACAGCGGTAGTCTAGATCCAAGGGTTGTGTTCCCAACATGGTAGAGTCCATGATCAGTCAGCCTTTTGGCAAGCTTTTGGGCAAGTCTCCAGTAAACCGTCCAGGAATAGCAGATGGCAAACACAGTAACTTAAGCGCACCAATGAAAATGCAAATGCAAAGAACATATAAGTGCAGATAAAATTTCATATCATAAAGTTCGAGTCAAGTTCTCTAATTGTCCCTAACAGAGTCGCTAGAAGTTGTAGCTTGCTTTTTGTGCTCCTTTCGGATATGACTAGCCCTACAATTTGAACTCCCGTAGTTCTGAATTTGATTCCACAAGTGCAATGTGAAATAGATAAACACAAAGGAGTCTAAATCCGGCAATTCTTTTGGAAAATTGATTTTGAATCAAAATGTCAAAAATGGATTACTTTGCCAAATACAGAGTTACCACCTAAATATTTTTGCGAAATTTAGGAAACTCGTGACTCGTGCCAAAGGCCATGTGTCCGTCATCACCAAGATTGTCTCGGCTCAGAAACTTCGGTACGAAAAGGAAAGGTCATGAAGTGAGCACCCCACTCACCCAATCAAAGATCGTCCTCTACTAATCATGATGTGATTTTTACTTACATTGTATGGTCTTGTTTTGATTATTTAGTCTAGCATTACTATGTGAAGCACACAAGTATAGACTAATTTGCAAAAATTGGGACACTTTGATTTCATGTTTGTTTGAAAAATTGTTTTGAATACTCGTCAGTTAAAAAAAAAAAGTGAGTTTGTATGTACATTAATCGATTTATTCCAATTCAGGTAATTAGCCTTCATCCACCGACATTCAAACATATATATCACTTAAGCATTTAGCCTCATGGAATCATGCTTTGATGACATGGCAACAATCACACATATGCAATATGCTAAAGCAATAAGTGCTCACGTAGTACTTCGAGCCAAAAGAAACAAAAGAGTTAGAAAAAATGCATGATCCTAACTAATGCAATATGACTAATGCAACACAAAAAATTATGACTAATGGGCTCGGCTATTAACATGGTATTTGAATCAATTTGATAATATGCGGTCTAAGCATGTATTTAAAGAATTTAAGCAATAACAATGCTTGGTTTAGAATGATGAACCAAGCTTTTATGCATGCAAGATGAGTGGATGCAAATTATGAAAAATGCTAATTAAAACATGATGCTCTATGCTACCATCATAAGCGTAGAAAAAAATAGGGTTGGAAGACATATACACTTATTAGAATTGTGCCCCCATGCAAGAGGGTCCAAATGAATGTCCAAGTTTACTAAGTACACTACCTAATTATTACAACATCAAGTGAAGGAATTAAGCTAATGAACTAGCTAAATAACTAGTTATCTAATTTATTACAACAAGGATGAACAATAAAACTAACTATCTAAGTTTAATCAACAATAAACATTCATAATAATTTCAACAATGCTAACTATAATGATAAGTAATTAATTACAATAATAATGGGAACATTAATTTACAACATTGATATAAGCAAAGATGCACAAGGTTTGCATGCACGTGACTGTTTTCAGAAGTAGCTATGTCTGCCTCCCTGGGAATCTGTCATTTTTCATCTTCAGCCACTGCCCTCTGTTTCTGCAAAAACACACTGTTTACCAAATAGTGGAGCCCGGCCGGGCTTAAACAAGGCTGGCCATGCCCTAATTTCATGCAAAAGTCTGTTTCTGTGCTCTGAGGTGAAAACAGTGCAGGAAATAGTCATGGAGAGGCTCAAGATAAAAACGAAGTTGGTTCCAAAGCCATCAATAAGAAAGTTGATCACTTGATGATTTCGGAGACAATTGGACAAAAAAAATCAATAAATGCAATGTACAACCACTCCTCCATCCTATCATGAAGTGAGCTCAAAGAGGGAGGTAGAGATGTTTCAAATTTCATCAACACATCATGAATTAGTGTGTGACGACTCTTGACACTATCGACCTAGCATAACATTTGGCCGAATCCAAGCAATCCTCATTTTCTTTATGTCGGTTTTCATTGGTTTTAAGCTCATTTTATTAGTCATTTCCATTCTTTAATCAATTTGTCTCAAAATGATGGTTAAGCCCACTAAATGAGAAGGAATATCAAACCAGAAGTGATTCAAAGCATGAAAGAGCGACTATGCCTCGACAATGAGCCCCCATAGAGGTTAAGCCATTGAGCATATGTCTCTTTCCCATGCCTTGAATAACCATCAATCCTTTGAGACAACTCTCAAATAAAAGAAAAGAAGAAAAGAGGGAGGTTGCACACATGATTGCAAGATTGATTTGAAGAAAGAATGAGACTTCTAATATGAAAACCAAGCAAAGAAAAGCTATCAACTCAAATGGCTTGGCGTGTAAGGCCTAAACAAGCAAAGCCATAAGGACTTATAACATGATAGGAAAAGTATTCAAAGCATGAACCAATTAAATACATTAAAACAAGTCTAAATAGCCCCTACTATGTAAAAACCAGTGACTAAAATGATGTTTAAAGAGTTCAAGAAAAGATACGAAATAGCAAAGAATCACAAAGCTAATGAACAAGAGCAAGGAGAGGTGGCTAGCCCCTTCATTTTTGAAACCTCAAACCATGTTTTTTTAGCCTATTTTGAACTTTGAAAACTTAGTTTGAAGACTAAACAAAAAAGTGCAAAGACAATGGTATGAACTATGAAGTAAGGTGCAAGAAAGGGTGTTAAACCTTTCTACCTTTGGTAGCTATTCAAACCCAAGTTCCAAAACTTGAAATAGATCCAAAACAATACAAAGACACAAGAAATTGATGGTAAAGGATAGAAACAAGAGCAAGAGAAAAGGTGGTAGGCTTATACCTCTTAAAGAGGACAAGCTCTTGTTGTGAATCAAACTTGGTCCAAGCACACTCTCAAGCCTGAATTGTGATGCTCAAGGATCAACCAAGGCTCTAAGGCGTTGCTCTAAGGTTGTATGTGGTGTATAGATATGTTTCAAGGGTGATAGGTTTGCTCAAAGGTGGCTTGCACAAGAAGAAGGGGCTTTTAAGTGCGTATATAAGCTCTTTGGAAATTGTTTAACCCTCAAAATAGAGATATAACCTTGTATTTATAGAATTTGAGCAAAATAGGTTGAAAAATATCTTCAAAAATAGACAGTTGGCGGGTTCCCACCTAGAATAGTGTTTATCGCTACCAAGGCATGGCTGACCCTAAATGGCCACGGCCGGCTCCCAATGAAGCATAGCCGGGCCCCAATGTGCTCCCCTATTTCTCTATTTCAAGCTCAGTGTAAGGTTGCACAATGTTCAAAAAGGGACCTCTAAAGTATAAACAAGGTAAATAGAAAGGTGTTGGGATTGTTTCAAAGCCCAATCTTGGTGTCGTTCGTTGATTAGTCGAATTACACATAATGTGACTTTCATCATCAAGTGCACAGGACAACGCGCCCGAGCCTTACAGGCTGTCAAAAATGGGGTGTCTACAGTTGCCCCTCTTTGACAGAACTCAGAGTCATAACATGATGCAAGTGAATGTCAAAGCCTAAAGATGACCCATTTGATGGGGCCATAAGACTTGGGCAAGAAAGTAGATCGAAATATAATTGGTTGCACCCGAGGGTTGCCTACGTACCCCTTTGTGAAGAATCAAACCGGCGTAGTTCAGGGGCAAACTAAAAACTGATATGCAGAAAATAACTTACGATCATGCAATGAAACAATGCAATAAAACATTTGAATTCAAATAACAAGCAATAAAACAATGCTACAATGAAAACAAGAAGGTAACATTGAATGAAAGCATAAATTAGAGCAAAACAAATCCAGCCACGTCTCATATGGAAAAAAGTGAATAAATAATCATGTCTCACGTGAAAAGGGACAAAGAAAGTACAAACCAAACTACGTCCCACGTAGAAAGGATGTAAGAAAATGTAGGTTCAACTAAGTCTCATGTAGGAAGGGTGTAAAGCTCCATGTCAATCTACGTCTCATGCAGAGGGGGTAGAGGATGATGTGAACACTAGGCACACCTAATGTTCTGAACCGAAGAAAACAACTTCGAGCACATCTCACGCGAAAGGAGGAAAGATGGTGTGAGTGCCAGGCGCACTTGATATTTTTAACCAAAGAGAAAATGTGGTGTAAACAACAGGAAAACCTGTTATTTTTAATTGAGGAACAACAACCTAATGTGTCTCACATGAAAAGAGGAAAGAGTGGTGTGAACAACAGGAGCACCTACTATTTTTAACCAGGGAACAATAACCTAACAAGCCTCACACGACAGGAGGAAATGGTGGTATGAACAATAGGAACACCTGTTGTTTTTAACTAGGGAGCAACAACCTAAAGTGTCTCACACGAAAGGAGGAAAGGGTGGTGTGAACAATAGAAGCACATGCTATTTTTAATCGGGGAACGACAACATAACATGTCTCACACAAAAGGAGGAAAGGGTCAATGAAAGAGCAAACAAATTCCAAACTTGACACAACGAGATTAAAAGGCCCCAGAGAATGAATTCAAGGAAATAACTGTAACAACCCTATCGCGTAATACTTTATATTTAAGTAATGACGGAGATTTGAATTTTATGGCTTACTATTCTAATTTAATTTGGGAATTATGAAAATTATGGAGACTGATTTGTATACGATTTTATGGGAGATTTATTTTGAAATTAGAACTTGAAAGCCTAAGTGGTTCAAGAAAGAATGAGTTGCTTTTTTTTAATTTCGAGCATCGTACCATATGGAGGTTGTAGACGCACCCAGAAAGGGCCCCATACTACAATTCGGACTCAAATTGTCACGGTTGTTAATTTGATCTCACAATGTGCAATGTGAGATTGATAAATCACCAAAGAGTCTAAATCCGACAAATCGATTTGGAAAATTGATTTTTGTAAAGAAGTGCCAAACATGGACTGCTTTACCAGATACAGAGTCGCCACCTAAATATTTTATTTTGGGAGAAATTTAGGAAACCCTGACTCGTTGCCTAAGGCCACATGTCCGTCATCACCAAAGTTGCCTCGGCTCGGGAACTTGGGTACGATTGGGGAAGGTCAGTTATGAGCACCCCCGCTCGCCCGATCAAAGATCGGCCACTACTAAACATGATATCTAGTTTTTGAAAACACGTGTTCTTATTCCGGTTAATTAGCTAGAATTACTATGTGATGCGCACAGCAAAACAAGTATAGACTAGATCGCCTAATTTGGAATAAAGCATCGCATATCTGTTTGTTTGGAAAATAGTTTGAAGTTTGCTACTCGTAAGTAGGCTAAAACACGGATTTCAATGAATTGTTCCAATTCAAGCAATCCAACCTTCACCCACAGGCATTCAGACAATTAAACACTTAAGCAGTTAGCCTCATGGTAAGTATGCTATCATGGCAATCAATGACACCCATGCAGTATGCTAAAGCATAAAAAACTTACCTAGTACTCCGAGTCAAAACAGAAACTAGTTAGTAATCAATGCATGATCCTAGTTCATGTTAAGATGGCTAATGTAGCACATAGAAAATGCAACTAGAAATAGGCTCGGCTATTCTAAGATGGCATTAAAATGAAATAAATGATACATGTATTCAACTTGGAATTGAAGTACAATGCGGTTAGTTGAAGACCTTAAACAACTATCAAAAGCACTTAAATACAAGACCTTTTTCAGTTGAAAGCAAGGCCTAAATCAATATGCAAGGATAGCCAAAATGAAGTACAAAAAAGTGCTAAAATGGGAAAAATACTCACCCTTGAAGACCAACTTCGAGATCAGCAGCCTCAGGAGGTAAAAACTCACTTTCAGACCTCAAGTAACCTTCCCAAGAACCTCAGCCCAAAGGTGGTGTTGTATCTCTATGTGTTGTAGTGTAAAAGTGCAAGAAAAATGGGTTTCAAAGCACAAATGGACAACAATATATAGAGAGAGAGGGATATTTCTTCTCAAAAGAGCTGAACCTCTTCTAAGGGGAGAGGGCCTCTCTTTATATAGAAGGAGAGCAATGCAAACCTTCTTCAAGAAGCTTTGCAAGAGCTTCATCCCTCCATACACGTGTATGGAGGGCAGATAACAGGATTCCAGCTGGCTCAAAATATCTGGAGTAAAACCAGCTGAGACAGTGGTTCTGTCGGCCATCAGTGATGGCCGGCAGTGGCTCATTGATGGCCGGCAAGCTCACTCAATGGCCGGCAGAAACAAATCCATGGCCGGCAGTGCCAGACCATGGCCGGCAGTGCACCAAGAGAAAGGTACAAAAAGGACCAAGTCAAGGTTCAAAAAAGGGGCAGAAAGGATACAGGGTCTAGAAAGCTCGAACTTGTGACGTTTCGCCGCGAAAGTCGAATGCCCGACGAGCAATCAAACTCGTGTCCGGATGTACCTGCAAGCACAACCGAGTCTTGAGGACGGTCAAAAATGGGGTGTCTACAGAGGTCTAATTAAATATTCGATTCACATTTGTAAAATTGAGATTAGATTAATTGGGTCCGAATTGGAGTTAATTACGTTATGAGGAGTGGGAATTAAGGTCATTGTGGATTAAATTTATTTATGAGGTATTTAATCTGGGTATATAATTTATTACTGGAGACCTTGAGCTGACCTAAAATTTAGAGCCTGTAGACCTGACTTTCTCCGCGCGTCCCCCCTTTCGAAGAGGGCACGAATTGGTCTGACTACAATTCGGACTCCTGTCACGGTTTTGAATCTAATCTCACATAGTGCAATGCGAGACTGATAAATCACCAAAGAGTCCAAATCTGGAAAATCGTTTTGGTAAATCGATTTTGAATCAAAAAGCGCCAAACATGGACTACTTTGCCAGATTACAGAGTCGTCACCTAAATGTTTTATTTTTGGAAAATTTAGGAAACCCTGACTCGTGCCAAAGGACACGTGTCCGTCATCACCAAAGTTGCCTCGGCTCGAGAACTTGGGTACGAGAGGGGAAGGTCCTGAAAAGAGCACCCCTGCTCGTCCGATCAAAGATCGGCCTCTACTAAACATGATATGTTGTTTAAAAAACACATGTGTTCTTATTCTGATTATTAGCTAACTTACTATGTGATGCACACAGCATATAAGTATAGACTCAATGACAAGAATTTGAACAAAACAATTCATGTTTGTTTTCGAAATGGTTTGAAAATGCTACTCACAAGTAGGCTCAAGCACGGATTTGCCACCCTTAAGTGGGCTTTAAAACATGATTTTGCCACTTTGCAAAGTGGGCTTAAAACTCGCTATCATCAAGTTGTTCCAATTCAAGTAAGAAAGCCTTCATCCACAAACATTCATGTAGTTTATCAATTAAGCAAATAGCCTCATGGCAAGCATGCTATCATGGCAACACTCACACTCATGCATGGATGCTAAAGCGTAAACACTTACAGTGTACTGCAAGCCAAAACAGGAAACTCGTTAGAAATCATGCATGATCCTAACTATGTTAAGATGCCTAATGCAACACATGCAAAAATACAACTAACAGGCTCGGCTATCTAAGACGGCATATGAATGCAACACTTGATAACATGCTTTGAAACACGTATTCAAGAAAGTGTATTGAAATTGCAATGTAGTTTGAATGATGCGCCAAGCTCGGTGCATGCAAGACAAATGAATGATGCAAACATGCAAAGCATAAGGATGCTAATTGAACATACCCTAAAACTAACCACTGAAAGCAGTTAAGTAAAAGGGAAAAAGAAATGGGGTTGGAAGACATACACACACATACGCACCCTTATTACAACATTGTACCCTCTCGACGGAAGGTCCAAATGAATATGCTAAGCTAATCTAAGCTAAGCTAATCAAACTAATAAAGAAATAGCTAAACTAAGCTACTTAATTATTACAACACTTTAACTAATTAACAAATTAATTAAATTACAAATTCAAATGCTAACTAACAAGTGAAGTATCAAGCTACAAACTACATTGCCTCAGCTCTGTTTGAAGAAGTTGAACATGCATGCCTCGGTTGCCGCCTCGAAACACCTTTCAGTTTGCTCTTGGGAGGCTCTGTTTGCAGGGTGTCTCCAAGAACTCTCTGCTGAACCTTACTAAATCACTATTGGGGAATGCACTAGTGGCCTGCCGGCCATGAGGAGCTGCCGCTGGCCATCTGCCGGCCAAGGATGTGCACTGCCAGCCAATGATGAAGCAGTGTCGGCCATCAGTGGGGCACTGCCGACCACTGGTGTGCTGCACCACCATTCTGCAACAAAGCTCAAACCAGAGGAAAAATGAGGGTCTCCCAAGGGTATATGCATACTGTACCATTCCTTATCATCTCAAAACATCAAAGGAGAGGTACTATTGGATCCAAAACCATCAATCAAGCATTCAATCCATGATGGCTAAGGATCCAACTTGCACAAATTCAATAAATGCGTTACAAACAAGACTCTAGACCCACAACCTTATCATGAATGATCAAAGGCAATGGAGACAAAGGGAATTGGCTCATTTTCATCACTTTGAGTATGAAATGTACCAATTCACCTTGTGTTCAATATAACGTCCGATTGAACGCAATGCAATCCAAATGCAACATCTTTATCTTGGCATGTTTTACTTGATTCAATTCTTGTTTACACATTTTAAGTTACCAAACCATTCTTTAATTGATTTTGTCCAATGTGAAAGTTCTCTAATGAGAGAAAGGTCAATCAAAAGATGATTTAAGGCATGAGAGAAACTTATGCCTTTGACTAGGAGGAACCCTCAAAAAAGGGTTAAAGCCATTTAAGCATAAGCTTCAATCCCACACTTAAACACAACTTTAAGACTAACCAACCCTCAAAACAAATAGAAAAATGAAGAAATGAGGGAGGTGGCAGAATTTCAGTGCTGAAATGGCATGAAATGTAAGACTCCAACATGCAAACAACTCATGTACAACATGTTAGAAGACTTAAGCATTAAAACTAGTGAAGAGCTTTACACTAGAACCATGCAACATCAAGCCCAAATGTCCAAACCAACCCGAGAAAGACCTCAAACATGCCAAAACAGTGGCCAAAATGTGCTGAGATGGTAGCATGAAAAGCAAGAAAATCATGCTCAAGTATTGGCTCGTAAACAAGGCACATAGCACACCTCTTAAAAGTGATGAAATAGTGGAATATGTGAGAGTGTGACATAGCTATATGCACTGAAATCATGTATGAAATGATGCCAAAACATGCAAACAACTCAAGCATAGCATGTTGAAGACCTTGAAACTCAAAGCTAGTCAAGGCCATTTAGACTATAGTTATACAAAGCAAGCGTCATATGATCAAGACCACTCAAAACAGAGCTAGAGCATGCTAAATTAGTAGCAAGAAAGTGCTGGAGCTAACCTAACACATGCTAGCATAATAGGCTACAACATCAAGTAAGCTAGGCTAGCAAGTATGATAACATTACAAGTGTAAGAAGCAAACAAGAGGTGCTCTAACCAACCAAAAACAGAGTCATAACATGTTAAAATAAGGCCAAAAACATGCGGAGATCAAGCCAAGAGATGGTAGAAAAACATGCTCAACTACTAAGCCATTAACACATGCAAACAAGATATGAAGATGGGGGACCACCCCCTCCTATTTTGGACCTCAAAATCGACTTTCTACCACTGAAATTTCTTTGGAATTTAGTGGTTAAAAGACCAAGAAAAGGAGGTTTCAAAAGCTTAGGAAGTTGGCTCAAAAGGCTTTACAAGCCACAGAGCCAAAAGGGGGAACCACCCCCTAACCACATAAGGCTTAAACCAACACTTTAAGACCTTAAAAACATAATTTTTTTGCAGCTAAAACCAGCTTTAAAGTAGTACACAAAGATGTCAAAGCAATGAAGTAAAACAAAGCTTAAAGGAGGGAAATTCTTACCCTTGAAGCACAGTACTAAAACAGCAAGCAAACAACCAAGTTTCTGAGCCAAAACCACTCCAAGGAGCTCAAACAAGGCCTCTAAGAGCTTCAACACTAAGGTAGAGGTGTTTGGATAAGGGTCCTAGTGCAAATATGTAGAGAAAATACACTTTCAAGGATAAAATCTAGAGAGAGAGGATTCTAGAGAGAGAGAGAGTGAGAGATATAGCTCAGCTCAAACTTTGTAACCCTTTACATGCATATAGATGACTTGTATATATAGAGGATACAAGAAGCCTTCAAATAAATCCAGCCCTCCACGTGCAAGCAGATGGGCCATTCTGTGCAAACAACTGTAAAAAATATCTACAAAATATCTACTGAAACAATGGTGGCCGGCCGACAATCAGTGGTGGCCAGCAGTGCCTTATTGATGGCCGGCAGGGCCTATTGATGGCCGGCAGGGCAAAGTCCATGGCCGGCAGCCCTCAATGATGGCCGGCAAGCCATCAAGGACATCACAAAGCAAAGACCAACACATTATCCAAATAAGAGACAGAATGAAAATAGGGACTGGAAAGATCAAACCTGGAGCATTCCGTCACGAAATTCGAGTACTCGACAAGCAATCAAACTTATCGCTGGATGTACCTACAAGAACATCCAAGTCTTGAGGACGGTCAAGAATGGGGTGTCTACAGTTACCCCTTTTTGACAGAACTCGAAAGTCATGAAATGACGAGAGTGAATGTGAAAGCCCAGAGAGGACCTATTTTTCACAAGGCCGAAGATTCAGACAAACAAACAAGATAACAATATAGATACGCCCGCAGGCAGGGGGAAAATGCAAATGACATGCACAATGCAGAACGTAACTTATGATCATGCAAAGAGGGCTGTAATGAAACATCCAGATGCAAGTGTTGTGCAAAGAAATGCTACAGCAAACTCGTACATAAGCAAACTAAAATGCCATGTGTGAGAACTACAAACCAAACTACATTTCATGCAGAAAGAATGTAAGAAATTATGCAATCTTGACCGCACCTCACGCAGAAAAAGGGAAAGTACAACAATCGTCGGGCACACCTGCGGTGGCAAACAAGATCCCAACGCATGGCACACGCGAAGAGAGAAGTGGTGTGAACCCAGGGGCACACCCTAAGGTTCCAAACTAACAAAACCACATAATAGCAATTAAAACACATCCAACTATTATGCAAATGAAACGAAGAGCGGTATAAGCATCGGGATCCGTCCAGATACATTTAACCAAAGCATCCTAACGCGCCATGCGCGAGAGGGAAAAAGGGAACGGTGCACACACCGAAGGGTGGTATAAACATCGGAACACATTTCAATGTTTCTAACCAAAGGGGTGGTATAAACATCGGGCGTACTCAAGTGTTTCTAACCAAGGAAGTATAAACATTGAGCACACGACCCAATGTCTCTAACCAATGAGGTGGTATAAGCGTCGGACACACAGTTCAAACGCTTCTAACCAAAGCAATGAGGTATAAGTTTCGGGCACACGGTCCAAACGCTTCTAACCAAAGCACGGAGGTATAAGCATCGGGCACATGGTCCAAACGCTTTTAACCAAAGGAAGGAGGTATAAGCGTCGGGCACACAGTCCAAATGCTTCTAACCAAAGCAAAGAGGTATAAGCATCGGGCACACGGTCCAAACGCTTCTAACCAAAGCAAGGAGGTGTGGTGTAAACATCGGGTCCGTAACCCAATGCTTTTAACCAAAACAAGGTGTTCAAAGGACATGAATAATCTTACCCGGAATCCCATGAATGAACCGTACATACAATGTCATGCATGTATAAGAAAGAAACTTGATAGATACAATGCAATACAATGCATGTCTCATACGAGATGAATGATCAAAACAAAATTTTGAGGTATGTTTTGTGTACAACATGCAAGAAGTGAAACAGAGACATATTTTACGCAAGATAATCAACAATGCATATTCAATGCAATATGCATGCTCTATGCAGACATGGTAATGCATGTTCTATGCAATAATTCAAAATGCATGTTCCATGCAATGATGAAAGCAATGCACATTCTATGCAACGACAAAAGCATATTTGGCAAAGACGACTCAAAAGGAAACTCTCGATTTACCTCTCGGAGAGTTGCAATATGTTAAAAAGGATACGCCTTGTGTGTGTTGATGGGCGATGACCATCGCACACTGAGAACATGATTCTGGGCTTCCGCAGAGTCATTCTAAATCAAACTTTGAGCACACCTTGCATTTCTTGGAATCCAAGAACACATATCAAGGTAAAAGAGGTAGGGAGAGCTAGTGGAGACCTGCCGGCCATCAGAGGAGGCTGCCAGCCCCCTGCCGGCCATCAGTGGCCACTGTCGGCCATCAATATAACACCGCCGGCCATCGATGTGCCACTGCCAGCCATTGATGGCAGATTTGTGCAGTTTGGTCTTTTTAACTGTGGCTCTTTAAGTACAAGCAAAATCACTTCATTTCTTCACAATGCCTTGCATGAAATACCTCTTTTTTCCTCTCTAGGTATTCCTTCTCTCTAGATCCGCACATTCTACGCGTTTCCTAACACCCTTAAACCATTTTCTTCGCAAAAACCCTCTTGTTCTCTTCGATTTGAACCAATCAGAATTTGATTTCGACGCTTCTTTTGCCATTTCCACCGTTCAAGGCTCATTCCCCTCAAGTTTCTTCCAAGATTGGTACACTTTTCCCGAGTTTCGATTTTCTTTGACTTTTCCTCTTTTCTAGGGTTTGACTTGTTCAAAGTTTCACCATTTTCTTCTTTTTCCTCATTTTTGCTCACTTTGCACCTATTTCAAATGGCTGATGATATCCCACACGACGGGGCCCTCCCTGCACTTCCTCCGATAGAGTTCGCAGCGAACTTTGAGGCCGAGCCTGAGCCATTACCGCCTAGCATTTGCCCCTTTAATCCAGCGAGGTATCACCCCGAGACTCACATCATACCCATTGCGGGAGGCATCAAAACCTTCACTGACTTTGCTGAGCACGTGCTAGACGACCTCTTACTGAGAGAGCCTGCGTCTCACTTGTCGGCCATCGCCGTGGAGGTACGAACCCTGCTTTTCTGCAATGCTACCTTTAACTGTTTGCATTTCTTGCACTGTTTTGATCTGATTGCATCACATGCCTTGATTGAACTGTATCTCATACATTACTGCTTTACATTCACTATACTTTCATCTGTGCTTTCAACAGTACTTTCAACTATACTTTCAACTGCACTTCCAACTGTACTTGATTTGATTGCATCTCATGTATTACTACAGGACGGATCCCACTCCTTCAGAGACTATGGCATGTCGACAGCCCGAGACTAGTATGATGAGCTACCAACTAGGGTCTGCGACATCATAGACGAGACTGGCTTCGGTCTATTTTGCTCTAGCTTGACACGGGTCATGGCGAGCTGACCTCTTTTAGGGGCTCTCGTGGAGAGGCGGTGGGATACCACCAACTCCTTCCATTTCTCCACGACGGGAGAGATGATAATGACTCCCTACGACTTTTCCATGATCACTGGCTTAGGCATGGGAGGTGATCCGATCCCTCTCGACCCTGACATAGGGGAATGAGAGGCTGCATGGATGGCACTGCTCGGGGCACGCCCACCGATACCTCAGGCAGGCATGGTCAGATACAGTTGGTTCGATGAGCGATTCAGAGGAGAAGGGCTCGAGATGATCGAGGAGACAGAACAGTATGCGCAGGGCTTTCTTATGTTTCTCTTCGGTACCACCTTGTTTTCAAATAGGTGGAATTTCGTAGGTTTGTACTTTCTGAGCACATTGGTTATACTCCATAGGGTCCAGTTCTACGACTGGGGCGGAGTTGGCCTCACCACTTTGTATGGATACATGAGCTTGAACTCTCGGATGAGTGGGACCTTGATTGGCGGCTACTGGCGGGCCTGGGAGGTACACAGCTTAGTTCTCCCTTTTCACCTTATAGTTTTTTCTTAGCTTCTCAACACATGTATTTTCTGCTCTGCGTTTTCTGTATCTGCTCATACACTGTACTGATCACATTTTCCTTGTAGTTGTGGATGTACGCATACTTCCTAGCTCTTGCTCCGGAGCCTGTAGAGGAGACCCCAGTGACAGTCCTGTTCTCTCGGGTATACGACGGCCAGCTCTGTCGTAGGACCCGGGAGAACTTTATGCTCTTCTGACAGTATTTCGACACGATGGTGGCGCACGAGGTAGCCTAAAACAAAGCCATCTCGCTTTCAATCAACTCAATACCCACCTTAATCAATTGATGGCGACTGGTCATCTGTTTATTCTTTCATTTCAGATCACGTGGCAGCCATGAGATGTGATACCCTTGGGACTCAGATTCTCGTATGAGACAGCTAGGGTCGTTGCTCGCTACCATATTCTCCTCGAGGGCCCGATCTACCGGGCTTGGTTCTTGAGCGAGCATTTTATACGCTAGACTTTAAGATTGCTTGCACCGTTTGTACCGACAGCACCCCTAGCATCGATTGGAGAGACACACAGGCTTTTTGCTGAGGAGGGGATCCAGTTTATGGTAGGACTGGAGACGGAGTACTTCCATGCAGAGGGCGACTATGCGACCTTCATCTAGACTCATCTGATACTGCCTTTGACCGACGTTCGCGGAGGTGAGGGAGGGAGAGCTCCAGTCGCGAGAGAGAGAGAGAGAGGTAGAGGAGCCAGAGCGACCAGGTCTCGTAGGAGGAGAGCTTCTGGGGAAAGGCAGAGGGCGGGATGGCCAGAGCTACCTACCTCAGTGACTTATTGGAGACGTTATGGGGAGACTTGCCAGATCCCTATTGAGCCTACACCAGCTGGACATGCACTTGTCGGAATTCGAGACCCGACCCCGATATGCACCAAACTTTACATTTTGCATATTTACTTCATTTCAATTATGCTGTATAGAATACTGATCCCTTCAATGCACTTGCAGGCACCCATAGCATATACAGGGCAGGCCCTTGAGCTAGTGGCTTCCCTGACAGAGATGGTACAGACGAGCCTGGATCTACTTAGCCTCTACAGGATTCCGGTAATTTCTTCAACTTCGCACTTCAAATCACATAGTTTCTTTGTTGACATATTAGCACTTCAACTGTTCCATACTGCACTGATATGATACATTGCATTAGAACATCGCATTAATACACTGTTCCCATATACTACTCACGACATACATACACTGCAATAATTTACTGATCACTGGACATTATCTTTTGCATCTAATAGACATCACAACTCTAATACATCTAAACAAACTGCCCTTTTCAAATTCCTTTCGAGATGCTAGCCCATCTGGTACTCCAGCAGGAGAAGCAGCAGGACCATTGGTTCTTCTCCCAGCAGCAGAGAGGAGAGGGAGGCAGGCTCAAGCATGCAGCCGAGGTAGAGCTAGAGACACCCGCGGCAAGAGTGGCCCTTCAGAGCCCATTCTAGGTGATGATGACGACGAGACGAGCATGGAGGCTGAGGCAGCGAGTCCACAGTACGAGTCATCTGATAGGGGAAACGGCAACGTTGGCTCGAATTCTGCTGGTAGTGAGGTTGGAGAGGCTGAGGAGGGTTCCAGTTCAGGCTTCGATCCAACTTCAGACAGCGGTGCTGATGGCGACAGTGCTCCAGAGTCTGCTCCGCCGAGGAAGAGGACAAAGAGGGCCTCCCGAGCTTGAGATAGTTGGCACCTTGATTTTGGATACTCTTTTGCTTTGTTTCTCTTTTTGCTAGTAGTGTTAGCATTTTGTATAGCCTTAGGTAGTTTATTTTCTTAAAACTTGTACCTTTTTTGCAAAAAGAAACCATGATTAGAATGAAAACAACTTTTGCTTTAAAAAGTGTTGCATTTTGCATAGTAAGCATCGCATAACATCGCACAACATGAAAATGAGATGGATCTTTGTTTGAAAACTGCACATCCGAATTGCATTGCTCTAAATCAGGTAGTGAACCAACTCACAATTAAAAGAACAAAACAACTCGATAAACAACATAAATACAACTCGATAAACAAATCGCAACAGCTTGATAAGCAAAGTGCATACAACTCGATAAGCAAATTGCAACAACTCGATAAACAACATGAATACAATTCAATAAACAAAACTAGATGGCTACAGCTTAAACAGACATGCTCAAGCCCCAAAAAGGACCAAAACATGACCCTGAATGGCGTGAATGACAGAATACAACTACAGAAAGCAATTGGACCTTCACACAGAAGATTATTAAGCATGAAGGGAGGCTGTCGGCCAGGGAAAATGACCTGCCAGCCATCTATTCCTTATGCCGGCCATCAATGTGCCAGTGTCGGCCATTGATGAGCCTCAACCGGCCATCAATGAGCCACTGCTAGCCATCGATGTGTAGCACCTCCAAAATGTTGACATCTATCCTCCACTCACTACTTTATCTTCTATAAAGGTTCCAGCTTTGTGTTTTCTTCATTTCAGCTCCATTTTTTCCCCAAATGGAACCATTCTCCACCGAAAGACTCTCCAATTGGATTGCGACTTCAGATGGCTTGGAAAAGTTGAATTTTTGAGGTTTCGGGCTAAATGCACTATTCCCACTGAGCCGTACTCTGCTGTGTTTACCATTCCTCCATGTCACGGCTAGATGTTGGAATCTAGTTACGCACGTGTTTAGCTTCTGGGGACAAGAGCTGTGTCCTACAATCAAAGAATTTCAAGCTTTGATGGAGTCCCGACGTGATGAGGAGATCTTGCCCCAGTTTCGCTTTGGACACATCCAAGCTTTGGAAAGGATGTGCGGGCTCACCCTACATGATGCTCGGTCTTTGGTGCACAACGGGGAGTTAGACATCCCCAACTTGATTCATCGGTTTTCTGACGCCGGTGACCGCGGCGACCACTTTTGGCAAAGTTTTCGGCAACATGCCCTCTGCTTGTGTATGTTAGCCCATTCTCTGCTTGCCCCTGGCTTTGGAGGGTCTAGCGTTCATTTGATTGAAATTGCCTAGGGCTTGAAGGAGGGCAAGAGATGTATTGGCATGGCAATAGCCGAGACTTTGATGGGCTTGGATGCTTTCCACCGCCGGGAGACAACCAAGTTTGCAGGGAGTCCACTACTGTTGCAGGTAATGTTTCCCACCCTTCTCACATGTGTTTCTCACACCACTCAGCCCTCAGGCTCTATTTTTCTCTCAAAACCCTTTTCTCACTTTTTCTCTCCTCGTACACCTCCATATTCTTTAATCTCTCTTATTTTTCATCCCTCCCCAGGTTTGGCTGATGGAGAAGTTGAGAGTAGTAGACGCTTGTCCCGCGTATTCAGCACGCAGCTATTTCTTCCTCCCTTGACTAGTTGACTTCCCAAACGAGAGATGGTGGTGCCACTGGATGTGCAGCAGATCTGCTGTTGACATCGCTTGGCGGTGCCCCTGGTTTGATCTGCCAAAGATGAGCTACAGCATGTCCCGGCAGCCTGGTATTTAGTTGGTTGGCTTAACACACTATGTCTTCTACTTCCCATTTTGATTCAGGCGTCAGTTCGGCCACGACCAGACTTGCCCGAAAGAGGGAATAGAGTACCTAGCTTCATTTCTGATCCAAGGCACATAGCTAGCCTAGTATGCGACAACATGGAGAACAAGAAAACTTCTGGCCCCCGCTCCCACTTTCTGTTGTACCCTTTTTGGCAAATGCATAGCTTGGCTTGAAGATGAGGCACAAACCAAGCCTACTTTGGCATCAAAAGCTTCCACAAGCTCTGGGAGGGGATGTAGGAACACCTGACTATGCCCCAAGTTTATTGCTTTAATCTGTACTTTCAAGTTTTCTTTTGAATGTAATAAAAAGCAACTTCAATTTGTATCGAGAGTAGGAGAACTTTGTATTGAAATCAATGAAATTGAAGGTTGTGGGTACTAAAAATTTTCCGTTTGGTCCAAAAATGGTCTAAGTTGTAAAAGGATTAATTTGAACGAAATCAACTTTTATTAAAACTTTCCAAAACCATTTTCAATATGGATCACAACTGGACACGCCCGAGATCTATCCTTGAGATGTATAACCCCGGATCCAACAACTGGAAAGTTGCCCCTAGTCTGAATAGCACTGCACTGGAGATCACAACCGAGCTCTTGAATGCATAATGGACAAAGATGGCCAACATGGTCACATGGACAAAGTTGATCTGAAAGTGTTTATGGCTGGACTTCAGAATGAAGTCGCCTACGTATCCCAAAGATGGGAATCAAGCTTTACGTAGTTCGGTTCAGGTTCACTCGTGTATTAACACTCTCCTTTTGCGCTTTAACTTTTGCTAAGGCCGCCCTTTTTGGGTTTTCAACCTTGCGAGTTCAGTTTTTCTTATTTCAAATTTTTTGTGCTCTAACTTTTGCCTAGGTCGCCCTTTCGGGTTTTCGGCCTAGCGAGCCACTTAGGGATAGTATTTCTTCAACTTATCCATATTGATCGGCTGAGAGAACTCTAGGCCATCTAGGTACATAAGAACGATAGCTCTACCCGATCAGATTGACTTGATGATGTAAGGACCAGTCTAATTAGGTCTGAACTTGCCCCTAGGGTCGTGGATGGGAGCTCGGTTGTCTTTGAGCACCAGATCCCCTTATTTCAAATTCCTGGACTTAACCTTCTTGTTGAAAGCCCTGGTAATTCTTCGTTGATAACCTTGGATGTGATACAGTGTTGTCAGCCTTCTCTCGTCGAATAGCATGAGTTCTTCAAATCTGCTCTGCTACCAATCTGCCTCAACTATCTGGCACTTAGCCATTACCTGCAGTAACGGAACCTTAACTTCGATAGGTAGAATAGCCTCCATCCCATAAACCAAGGAATACGGAGTTGTCCCAGTAGAAGTTCGAATTGATATCTGGTAGCCCCAAAGAGCAAATGGCAGCTTATCTGGCTAGTTCCTGTAGGTTTCCACCATCTTCTGTAAAATGTGCTTGATGTTCTTGTTGGTGGCCTCAACAGCTCCATTGGTTTGCGGCCAATATGTAGATGACTTATGAAAAGCCACATTGTATTTCTCCAACAAGTCGATCACCTCCTTCTTGAAGTGGGAACCATTGTCCGAAATATTCTCATTTGGGACTCCATAACGACAGATAATGTTGTTCCTAATGAACTTAGCAACATGCGATGCCTTCAGCACTACGTAAGATTGGGCCTCAACCTACTTTGTAAAGTAGTCTATCGCTACCAGGATGTACTCATGCCCGTTCGACCCCTTCGGAGTAATTGTCCCAATCACATCAATCCCCCAGATTAAAAATGGCCATGGTGAAGTCATGTTGTACAGCTTCGATGACGGAATGTTCATGCGGTTTGCATGGATCTGGCATTTGTGGCATCGCCGAACAAAACTGATACAATCCTCCTCCATGGTTAACCAGTAGTAACCCTGTCTGAGAATCTTCCGAGCCAGCATTGCTCCACTCATATGCGCTCTGCACTCTCCTCCATGAATGGCCTTCATTAGGCGCTTTGATTCTTCAGCATCAACACACAGTTTGTGCCTCCCAAGATGACCTCGTTTGTACAGTTTACCCCCACAGACGATGAATTGTGCAGTCATTCTTTGAATTGCCCTCTTGTCTTTGGCGTTTGCCCCTGGCGAATAAGCCTCATTTTCTAAGAAGTTCCAAATGTCATGGCACCAGGGATATTGATCATGTACCTCATCTATGGCGACAATCAGCTCGTAGGCTGGCACATACCTCTATTCAATGATGATTGGACGTATCCAGACTCCGATAGGGATGTTTATCATAGAAGATATGGTTGATAAACCGTCTGCAAACCTGTTGCTCTCCCTCAACAGATGGGTAAAGGTTAACTTCTCAAACCTAGGAATTAGGACATCCAGGGTTTGGTGGTAGATTTTCATCCTTTCTTTCTTCACCTTCCAGCCTCCTTTAGCTTGAGACATAACCAGGTTCGAGTCCCCAATGACGTCCAACTTTTTGCCCCTAGTTCCAAGGCGACTTCCAAGCCAGCAATACATGCCTCATACTCTGCCTCATTGTTCGATACTTTGAACCAGAGTTTGAAAGCTAAGGGTATGTGGGAATTGTCAGGTGCTATCAGCAACACCCCTATCCCATACCCGTAATGGTTAGACGTTCTGTCGAAGTACATAGTCCAGACCTCTTCTTCAAGTTGCAGAATGGCCTCATCTGGGAACAGATACTCTACTGCTTCTTCTCCCTCCACCGGGTGATCGGCTAAGAACTTCGCTACCGCTCTCCCTTTCACAGACTTGCGCGTCATGTACTTCAGATCAAATTCGGAGAGAAGAAGCATCCAACGAGCTAGCATACCCGTAAGTGCTGGTTTCTTGAAGAGATATTTGATGGGATCTATTCTCGAAACCAGAATTACGGAGTGAGCTAACAGGTAGTGTCTCAACTTCCTGGTGGCCCATACCAAAGCCAAACAAGCCTTTTCCAGCGGAGTGTAATGGGTCTCGTATTCCAGCATCTTCTTGCTCAGGTAGTAGATAGCCTTCTCCAGTTTATCCTTAGATTCTTGCGCAAGCATGCAGCTCATTATCGTGTTGGTCACTGATAGATACAGAATCAACGGTTTCCTCGGCTCTAGTGGCGACAACACAAGTGGGTTCTGTAAATACTACTTGATCTGTTTGAAAGCAATTTGGCATCGGTCATCCTATTGGAACTTCTTTCCTTTCTTCAGGTGACCAAATTGTGGTTCACAAGTCAAGGTTAATTTTGCAATAAACCGTCTTATGAATTGCACTTTACCCAGAAAGTCTCACACTGTTTCTTCAGTCCTTGGTGGTGGCATTTCTAATATGGCCTTGATTTTGGAAGGATCGACCTCGATGCCCCTCTGCGTGATCAAGAACCCCAGTATTTTCCCTACTGTAACACCAAAAGTACATTTCTGAGGATTCAGCCGCAACCGATACTCTCTAATCCGTTGGAAAAATTTCTTTAGGTGGTGTAGTGGCCCTCTCTTTCTCTGGACTTGACAGTCATGTCGTCCATGTACATCTCAACCTTTGTGGATCATATCGTGTAGGATCATGGTCGCAGCCCATTGATATGTAGCCCCAGCATTCTTCAAACCGAACGGCATTACCCTATAACAGTAGGTTCCCCATGGGGTGGTAAAAGCAGGCTTCTCCCTGTCTTCGGGTGCCATCATAATCTGATTGTAGCCTAAAAACCCATCCATGAACGAGAGCAGTGCATGCCCAATAGTGAAATCCACCAATTCGTCGATATGCGGCAGAAGAAAGTCGTCCTTCGGACTGGCTTTGTTCAAGTCCCTGAAGGCCACTAATACCCGAATTCCGCCATCCTTCTTTGGCATTAGAACTATATTGGCCAACCAAGTCGGATACTCAGATACTAATAGGAACCCTGCATCAATCTGCTTGGTGACCTCTTCTTTGATTTTCAGAGCCCAGTCCAGGCGGATCCTTCGGAGCTTCTGCTTAACAGGTCAGGACTCTGGGTCAAGAGGGATCCGGTGCTATACAATCTCAGGATCAATTCCAGGCATGTCTTCGTAGGACCACGCGAAAACATCTTTGAAATCTTTTAATAAAGCGACTAAGCGCTCGTGTTCCTCTGAAGACAACGTGGACCCAATATGGACCAGCCGCGGGTCCTTCTCAGTACTAACATTAATTGAGGTGATTTCATCAACCAAAGGTTTTACAAACCTCTCCTACTCTCGATCAATCAAATGTTTCAAAATTAGAGAAATTTCTTCCTCGTCGTTTTCATCAAAGTTTTGAAAGTCCTGATTAATGTAATAAACTAAAGGCACAGAAAAGTACTCAAAAGCCATAGCTAAACCATTCTCATTAACAACATCCAGTTCGTCTGATCCTTCGGTTACAACAGACTCAAAGGAAAATGAAAAAAATGACCTGAACTTAACAACAGCATCTGGGTTATCAACCCAAGGAATATCGGACTCTGACTCAGACGAGCTAGAATTTGATTCTGACTCCACAGACTCTGTGGAATCTGATTCTGACTCCACAGATTCGCTACCCGACTCAGAACTGCTTGACAAAAAGCCTTCCTCGTATTGCCAAACGAGGGAAGGTGCGATGGATGCATCCAGAATGCCAGAAGAAGGGCCCATAGCCGTTTGATCCCCAATCATTGAAATAGAGAATTCATTCCCCAAGCACTCCGGTGTGATCTGAGGATCTAAGAGGAGACAAGCCAGCGCTACCCTATCTCGATTTCTGTGCCCTCGGACTCACCTTTCTTGGACTGCTCAGTCTCAACTAGTGGGTTTGTCTGCTCTTCAGCAACTTCATCCCCCGACAACTGAAGGTAAAAAAAGATCTCGAAGCCAGGCAAATGCCGCTTCTCTGAATTCAACTATGGCTCCGGAAAGCCACAAAACGGAAATCTTCCCCCTCCCAGACAAAGCGTCCGTTCAGGGTTCCTTGGATAGGTCTGTGCACCAACTCGTAGTGCTTCCCGACTTGCTTAGCCTTGGCTCTTCCGGCCATTTCCCTTCCTTTCCTTGCCCAATCCTCTTTGGTTGGCAAGTAACCTAAACCAAAGGTATAAGGGTTGTGTGGCACTTCGGCTAATGTAGTGACGCCCTTCCGGCCACTTCGTCTCAGTCCCATCTCGGGCATGTGTTGAAGCTTGTTTATGAGGTAAACAGATTGCGCACTGATATACAGTCCCTCATCAACAGCCAGCAAGTCCTGCACTACCCGAACCTCAGCCAAGGTGAATCTTGACAAAAAGACATCCTCCATGCCGTGTTCAATCTCCAAGACTGGTGTAGAATCCTCTGGCGGCGGATGTATGGAAGAGTTCCTAAAGACTATTGCTACCCCCCTCCCATGGGGGTACTTCAGCATCTGGTGTAAGATGGAAGAGACAGCCCTCACCTAGTGCAGCCACGACCATGCAAGTAGTAGATTGAAGGTGGCTGGAACATCTAAGACATAAAACTCAATGTCATATTGCCCCAGGCCGACCTGAGTTTTGATTCGTAATGTCCCCATCACCTCCCGATTGGTGTTGTCATAGGCCCGGATCACCTGGGCTGTTGGTGTGAAATCTGCGGGCTTCAACCCGATAGCATACGCCGTTCGCGACGGACATACATTGATTGCAGATCCCGTATCAACTAGAACAACCGGTATCCATTTTTCCTTACACTCCACAGAGATGTATAACGGCTTGTTATGCTCAGTGCCCTCAGGCGGTAGTTTTTTGTCTGTGAAGGTTAAAGTCGATGTAGCTCCACTCGGGAACACTAGTCCCACCAACTGCTCCAGAGTTATATCAATCAAAAGCTTAGCCTTATCCATGGCTGAAAGGACGACTTGTCTATGAACTCTTGAGGCCATGAGCAGTCCCCAGATGGAGATGTCTGCCTGAATTTTCTTCAGCTGCTTCAGTACAACTTCCTCCTCTAGCAGTTTATCTTTCTATTTTTCTGCTTCCTTGTCTTTCTCGGACTCCAGACTCCTCCGACTGGTCCAAATGTGGGGGCTTGAAGTATCGCCCACTTCGGGTCATATGGTCGACCTCCTCGGTGTACCAGGTGTCATCTGGTTGGTTCTGACCCTAGTCCTCATCAGTATGGGCAAGACGTAAGTCATCGTCTTCCCACCACATCCCATCGGCGACCGATAAACAACTATCTGGTCCCACTATAGCTGTTCCCGTGTTCTCAACACATTCTGTCCCTCAGGTGCCTTGGCTTTTCTAGCCCTGTCAGCATTCTCAATTCTCTCTTGTTCAATCCGATTCAATACGGCTTCCTGTTCAATGTCTGTTGTACTCAAACTGCCCAAGTCCCGAGCAAAATTCTCTGTATCGGTGCTCTCTGGCGATTCTCCCTGATTCTCAGCCGTTCCGGCCACTATAGATGTTCTTATTTCTGACAGTTCCTACCTAGGTAGAGATCCCTCATCGATATCAGGCTCGTCACTGAGCCACCCTGTAGCATCTGTTGCTCTATTCAGGTTAAACCAATTGATGCTCACATTTCCCGGATCCTACTCGTCAAAGAACTGAAGGTCGCTAATTTCCTTCTCAAGGTTGGCTAGATCATCGAGCCCCTGACTCGGCCCGTCCTCCTGAACAACATGTACCTCTAACCCAGTTGGCAATTCTACCCTCAGCTTAGCCTGGTCTGTTGACACGATATAAACACACGGGTTGTATGCTTTCTCCGTTATGCCCTTAGATCTCTCTGGTTCCAAACCAATATTCTCATTCTTTTCCAAGGTCACCCCAGTTTTGTCTTCGACAGTCACCACCACTGGCTTGGGTTGGGTTAGGGAGGTGCTCATCATGCACAGGTCTATGCTGTCTGGGATGAACACCTCAGGCTTAGGCAGGTGGGAGGAAGTGATGTATATGCTAGGGTCGTACGGGACGGCTGTGGTTTGGATCAAGTTTATCTGCTTGGATGGAGGAGGGGGGTTGTTATATGGTGGGAGAGGGTTAGTGGTGATATTTGGCTTCTCGGGGGGTGCAATCACCTTGTTGTCAATGAGATCCTGGATCTCATGATGAAGTCTGAAGCAGAGGTTGGTGTCGTGATCGTGCTGCTGGTGAAAGGCACAATATTTGGCTGGGTTATGTGTTTGGGGGAAGAGATTTGGCAGTGGGCGTGGTTTCAGGGGCTTCAGATGCCCCTTTCTAATTAGAACCCCCAGGGCTTTAGACAAAGGCATGTAAAGTGGGGTAAAGGTCCTCTGGCCCCTAGGCGAGTACTTTGCTGGTTATAATGTGGCTCCAGATGTGCAGGTAAAGGGTATGGCTGTCTTTTGCGTGGTGGTGACCATGCCGACGTCAGAAGTTCTTGCGGCTGCACTACTACTTGTAGCTGCATTCGAACCGCGTGTAAATGCCCGCTTAGGCTGTTCCTTCTCCTGGTCAATTAAACCTTGCTTCATAGCATCTTCAATCTGTACCCCAATCTCATGCAAGTCAGCAAAGGTGGGGAGGGATAAGACGATCATTTTCTGCATCAACTTGGGTTGCAGGTTGCGCACAACCATCCTTATCTAATCCTTTTCGGGTGGTTGAGTTGTCATCATGGAGGCCTTGGCCTTCCATTGAGTGACAAAGTCAGAAAAGCCTTCTTTTGGCTCCTACCAGGTCGCCTCGAGATCACGCGTCGTGACCTTGATTTGGGTGTTGTAAGCGTATTGGGTGATGAAGGCCTCAGCCATCTCTTTCCAACATCGTTTCACTGAATCCTCCAGCTTGGCGTACTAGATGGCCGCAATACCCGACAGGGTCCGACTGAAGAGAGATAGCTTTTGGAGTCTGGTCAAGCCCATCGGGCGCAGAATATCAGAAAACAACCTCAGATGAACCATAGGATCGCCTGAGCCGTCAAATCAATTTATGTGAGGCATCTTGAACCTGTCTGGCAATGTCACGGCCGAATCCGTGTAACCATCATCTATATTGGGGATTGAGTTAACTCCTTGAGCTCGTTTAAACAACTTTTCAAGCTTACTAACTTTCAAAGCAGTAGGATCGGACTCAAATTTGAACGGCGTGTCCGTTGGGAAGGCCGGTGCTTTTGAAATATGTGGTAGGACTGGTGGTGGGACTGGCCCTGTTGGAACGTCCGTATTCTCCTGGACAGTAGCTGCATCTCCGGGTATTGGAACCCTAGGCGGAGGTGGAGGTGGAGGTGGATGTGAAGCAGATGCTCTGGCTTGTTGTGGTTGTTGCTGTTGTTAAAGCCTAGCAATTAGTTCTGCTTGCTGGGCCACAATTTCTGTCTGACAAGCGGTAATCTCTGCTTGGCGGGCAGCATCACGCTGCATAGCATCTATGGTCTGTTGGAGTTGACGCATAATGTCCTCCATATCGACTGTAAGATGTTGATCTAACTGAACAAGTGTGTATTTTCTCTCTGAGGTAGAAACAGAAAACTGATCCCTACTGCGCACAGGCAAATCAGATAGCCACCATTAAACTGACAACTGCTGTATTGGAGATCTGTACCTAACTGCCCTCCGTCTTGTAACCGGGGTTAATGAAGCAAACACTGGTTGTCCATCAATAAGATCCTCAGATCTGGAAAGCCTTTTACCTCTGGTCCAGAGTGCTCGGGGGATATCTGCCTTATCGGAAGTAATGATGAAAACACTACCTTGCAAAAAGGAAAATGAAGCAAAAAAAAAAGGAAACAATAATCAGAAAAAATGGACAGCATTTCGGCTTAGATAAAGGCAACACACAGTTGATATCATAAGCTGAACAATCTATACTCAAACACTGATTTCTGCCTCAAAACTGATACCCTCTAACATTGATGTCCTCAGACTGATACCCAAACTTGCAGCTAATACATACATTCTCTGTAGAGTCACACTCCAAAAGCATATATCAAGCAAGTGAGAGCCAAAACACCCCCCTATGGTGGGGTAAGGTTTCCCTATCCTATTTTGTCAAGAGCTAGGGATTCGCTATACAAGCAAATGGTTTCAAACAACCTACATTCGGGTAAGCAACCTGTCCTAGTTGGAATGGTCTCTATGGCTTCCGATATGCAACTAGGTCGAATGGTCAAAAAGGGTGCCTTAGCAAGACCACCTAATATACCTTTCGCTCCTAACATCGAGAAGTGAAAGAAGGATCAAATGGTACGGTAGTGATCCAGATCCAAGGTTTGTGTTCCCATCATGTCAGAGCCCGCAACCGGTCAACCTTATGGCATGCTTTTCCAAGCAAGCCTCCGGCAAATCGTTCAGGAATAGCAGATGATAAACACTGTGAATTAAGCGCACCAATGCAAATGCAATGCAAAGAAACACATAAGTGTAGATAAAACAACATATCATGCATTTCGAGTCAAGTTCTTTAATTCCCCAGCAGAGTCGCCAGAAACTATAGACCCGACTTTCTCCGTGCCCCCCCCATTCGGAGAGGGCACGAATTGGTCTTACTACCGTTCGGACTCCTGTCATGGTTCTGAATCTAATCTCACAAAGTGCAATGCGAGACTGATAAATCACCAAAGAGTCCAAATCTGGCAAATCGTTTTGGAAAATCGATTTTGAATCAAAAAGCGCCAAACATGGATTGATTTGCCAGATTACAGAGTCGCAACCTAAATGTTTTATTTTTGGGAAATTTAGGAAACCCTGACTCGTGCCAAAGGACACGTGTCTGTCATCACCAAAGTTGCCTCGGCTCGGGAACTTGGGTATGAGAGGAGAAGGTCCTGAAATGAGTACCCCCGCTCGCCCGATCAAAGATCGGCCTCTACTAAACATTATATGTTGTTTGAAAAACACATGTATTCTTATTCTGATTATTGGCTAACTTACTATGTGATGCATACAACATACAAGTACAGACTCAATCACGAGAATTGGAACAAAACAACTCATGCTTGTTTTCGAAAATGATTTGAAAGTGCTACTCGCAAGTAAGCTAAAGCATGGATTTGCCACCCTCAAGTGGGCCATAAAACATGATTTTGCCACTTCGCAAAGTGGGCTTAAAACTCGCAATCATCGAGTTGTTCCAATTCAAGTAATAAAGCCTTCATCCACAGACATTCATGCAATTTATCAATTAAGCAAATAGCCTCATGGAAAGCATGCTATCATGGCAACACTCACACTCATGCACGGATGCTAAAGCGCAAACACTTACAGTGTACTGCAAGCCAAAATAGGAAACTAGTTAGAAATCATGCATGATCAGATGCCTAATGCAACACATGCAAAAATGCAACTAATAGGCTCGGCTATCTAAGATGGCACATGAATGCAACACTTGATAACATACTTTGAAACACGTATTCAAGAAAGTGTATTGAAATTGCAATGCAGTTTGAATGATGTGTCGAGCCCGGTGCATGCAAGACAAATGAATGATGCAAACATGCAAAGCATAAGGATGCTAATTGAACATGCCCTAAAACTAACCACTAAAAGCAGTGAAGTAAAAGGGAGAAAGAAATGGGGTTGGAAGACATACACACACACACACACACGCACCCTTATTACAACATCGTGCCCTCTTGACGGAAGGTCCGAATGAATATGCTAAGCTAATTTAAGCTAAGCTAATCAAACTAATAAAGAAATAGCTAAACTAAGCTACTTAATTATTACCGCACTTTAACTAATTAACAAATTAATTAAATTACAAATTCAAATGCAAACTAACAAGTAAAGTATCAAACTACAAACTACACTGCATCAGCTCTGTTTGAAGAAGTTGAACATGCATGCTTCGGTTGCCACCTCGAAACACCTTTCGGTTTGCTCTTGGGAGGCTCTGTTTGCGGGGTGTCTTCAAGAACTCTCTGCTAAATGTTACGAAATCACTGCTGGGGAATGCACCAGTGGCCTGCCGGCCATGAGGAGCTGCCGCCGGCCATCTGCCGACTAAGGATATACACTGCCGGCTAATGATGAGGCAGTGCCGGCCATCAGTGGGGCACTACCGGCCATCAGTGGGGCACTATCGGCCACTGGTGTGCTGCACCACCATTCTGCAATAGAGCTCAAACCAGAGGGAAAATGAGGGTCTCCCAAGGGTATATGCGTACTGTACCACTCCTTATCATCTCAAAACATCGAAGGAGATGTACCATTGGATCCAAAACCGTCAATCAAGCATTCAATGCATGATGGCCAAGGATCCAACTTGCACAAACTCAATAAATGCATGACAAACAAGACTCTAGAACCACAACCTTATCATGGATGATCAAAGGCAATGGAGACAAAGGGAATTGGCTCATTTTCATCACTTTGAGTATGAAATGGACCAATTCACCTTGTGTTCAATATTACGTCCGATCGAACGCAATGCAATGCAAATGCAACATGTTTATCTTGGCATGTTTTACTTGATTTAATTCTTGTTTACACATTTTAAGTTACCAAACCATTCTTTAATTGATTTGTCCAATGTGAAAGTCCTCTAATGAGAGAGAGGTCAATCAAAAGATGATTTAAGACATGAGAGAAACATATTCCTTTGCCTAGGAGGAACCCTCAAAAGAGAGTTAAAGCCATTTAAGCATAAGCTTCAATCCCACACTTAAACACAACTTAAGACTAACCAACCCTCAAAAAAAATAGAAAAATGAAGAAATGAGGGAGGTGGCAAAATTTTAGTGCTGAAATGGCATGAAATGCAAGAATCTAACATGCAAACAACTCATGTACAACATGTTAGAAGACTTAAGCATTAAAACTAGTGAAGAGCTTTACACTAGAACCATGCAACATCAAGCCCAAATGTCCAAACCAGCCCGAGAAAGACCTCAAACATGCCAAAACAGTGGCCAAAATGTGTTGAGATGGTAGCATGAAAAGCAAGAAAATCATGCTCAAGTATTGGCTCGTAAATAAGGCACATAGCACACCTCTTAAAAGTGATGAAAGAGTGGAATATGTGAGAGTGTGATATAGCTATATGCACTGAAATCATGTATGAAATGACGCCAAAACATGTAAACAACTCAAGCATAGCATGTTGAAGACCTTGAAACCCAAAGCTAGTTAAGGCCATTTACACTATAGCTATACAAATCAGGCCTCACATGATCAAGACCACTCAAAACAGAGCTAGAGCATGCTAAATTAGTAGCAAGAAAGTGTTGGAGCTAACCTAACACATGCTACAATAATAGGCTACAATATGAAGTAAGCTAGGCTAGCAAGCATGATTACACTACAAGTGTAAGAAGCAAACAAGAGGTGCTCTAACCAGCCAAAAAGAAAGTCATAAAATGTTAAAATAAGGCCAAAAACATGCTGAGATCAAGCCAAGAGATGGTAGAAAAACATGCTCAACTATTAAGCCATTAACACATGCAAACAAGATATGAGGAGGAGGGGACCACCCCCTCCTATTTTGGACCTCAAAACCAACTTTCTACCACTGAAATTCCTCTGGAATTCAATGGTTTAAAGACCAAGAAGAGGTGGTTTCAAAAGCTTAGGAAGTTGGCTCAAAAGGCTTTACAAGCCAAAGAGCCAAGAGGGGGAACCACCCCTTAACCACACAAGGCTTAAACCAACACTTTAAGACCTTAAAAACATAATTTTTTTGCAGCTAAAACTAGCTTTAAAGTAGTACACAAAGATGTCAAAGCAATGAAGTAAAACAAAGCTTAAAGGAGGGAAATTCTTACCCTTGAAGCACAGCACTAAAACAGCAAGCAAACAACCAAGTTTCTGAGCCAAAACCACTCCAAGGAGCTCAAACAAGGCCTCCAAGAGCTTCAACACTAAGGTAGAGGTGTTTGGCTAAGGGTCCTAGTGCAAATATGTAGAGAAAATACACTTTCAAGGCTAAAATCTAGAGAGAGAGGATTCTAGAGAGAAAGAGAGAGAGATATAGCTCAGCTCAAACTTTGTAACCCTTTGCATGCATATAGATGGCTTGTATATATAGAGGATACAATAAGCCTTCAAGCAAATCTATCCCTCCACGTGCAAGCAGATGGGCCATTCTGTACAAACAGCTGTCAAAAATATCTACTGAAATAATGGTGGCCAGCCGACCATTAGTGGTGGCCGGTAGGGCCTATTGATGGTCGGCAGGGCAAAGCCCATGGCCGGCAACCCTCAATGATAGCCGGCAAGCCATCAAGGACATCACCAAGCAAAGACCAACACATGATCCAAATATGAGACAAAATGGAAATAGGGTTTGGAAAGATCAAACCTAGAGCATTCCATCGTGAAAGTCGAGTACTCGACGAGCAATCAAACTAGTCGCTGGATGTACCTATAAGAACATCCAAGTCTTGAGGATGGTTAAAAATGGGGTGTCTACAGGGCCTTACTGATGTGAGAAATCACAATTGATGATGAGAATAAGCTTAATTTGATATTTAGGGCCATTTGGGAGTTTGATTAAAAATCTGATTTGGATGGATAAATTGTAATATAATTAACTGAGCTCAAATGAAAGTCAAATTAGGTTAATTAAATTATGTGGGACTTATGATTAGTCATGATTTTATGTTGTTAATGTGGAATTGCAAGTTTAAGAATGTGCATATTAAGGATTTGAAGTTGTATCTATCGATTATAAGAAAATCTATTGAAATTGTGACATTTGGACTGAAAATTGAAAGCCTTAGAGGTGCGATAAACCGAAACCGACCACATATTTGTGATCAGCATGATTTCTAGAGCCATTTGGAAAGTTTAATTGAAAATTGATTTCGTTTGATTCATAAGGGTGCGTTTGGCTCTCCCTAATTGTGATAAGCTTATATATAGATATTATATATATATATATATATATGAGTTGAACTCATCACTTTTGAGCCCATATATATATGTGAGAGAGAGAGAGAGAGAGAAAGAGAACTTGAAGAGAAGGGAGAAAGTGTAAAAATGAAAGAGGAAATCCAAGATTTAGCTTGAATTCACCATGATTATGCAAGAACAAGTAGTGTTAAAGGCTTAAGGTAAGATTTCCCCTCTCATTACTTGAATATCATAAGCTAAAGAGTGAGTTTCATGGGTTATATATGATTATATATGTGTGTTTTGTTTCATCAAGCAAGAAGATGTTGAATCTTTGTACATAGCACGAATTTATGTTAAAATTTGATTTCTTGTAGGAGTTTTATGGTTCTTAAAGAGTGTAGCTTGGCTTTTTCGCGCCCCCTTTCGGAAGCTCGAAAGAAGCCTTACAGTTTAGACTTTCGTAGTTCTGAATCTAATCTCATAAGTGCAATGTGAAATTTATAAACACCAAAGAGTCCAAATTCGACAAATCTTTTGGAAAATCGATTTTGAATCAAAAATGCCAAAATTGGACTGTTTTGCTAAATACAGAGTCACTACCTAAATATTTTATTTTTGAAAAATTTAGGAAACCCATGACTCATCCCAAAGACCACATGTCCGTCATCACCAAAGTTGCCTCAGCTCGAGAACTTAGGTACGAGAGGGGAAGGTCATGAATTGAGCACCCCCGCTCGCCCGATCAAAGATCGACCTCTACTAATCATGATATGATTTTTATCATTATTATGTGTTCTTGTTCCGATTATTAGGCTAGTTTTACTATGTGATGCGCACAAGCAAGTATAGACTAGTTTGCTCAAGTTGGAACAATTCAATTTCATGTTTGTTTGTGAAAATGATTTTAATTTGCCACCTCAAGTAGGCTTAAAGTTTGCGGATTTTCCACCAAACAAAGTGGGCTTAAAGCAGTGAATTTGCCACTAAACATATTGGGTTTAAAATGCACATTCGTTGAATTGTTCCATTTTAAGCAACAAGCCTTCATCCACAGGCATTCAAGCATTTCATCACTTAAGCATTTAGCCTCATGGCAAGCATGATAATCATGGCAATCAGTCACACTCATGCAAGTATGCTAAACATTAAAACTCACCTAGTACTCCAAGCAAAAAAAATATGAGTTTAGAAAAATATGCATGATTCCTAACTATACAAAATGCCTAATGCAACACAGGCGAAGAATGCGATTAATAGGCTCGGCTACTACTATGGCATATGATTCATTTAAATAGCATGTGGTTAAACACGTATTCAAAGAAATGTATTGAAATGACAATGCGGTTTGAATAATGCGCCGAGCCTCGGTGCATGCAATACGAATGAATGAATGCAAGCATAAGGTATGCTAATCAAAACATGTCCCTAATCTAACCATCAAAAGCGATTAAATAAAAGGGAGAAAGACGTGGGGTTGAAAGACATACAAATTATTACATTACGCTCTCACGAAGGAGAGTCCGAATGAATAAAGCTAACTAACTAGCAATTAGTTAGGGCTAAGCTAATTAAGCTAATTATTACAAACCATATAAAATAAATAGCTAAACTAATTAACTAATTATTACAACACTTTTAAATTAACTAACTAGTAAGCTAACTAATTAAGTTACAACACAAATATAAGCAAGCTAAGCAATTAAAATCTCTAACTACGCTGCCACTAATCCACCTCGGGAAATAAAAGATGCATATGCTCGGATGCCACCTAAAAAGACCTCCATTTTGCTCTCGAAAGCCTCTGTTTGTAGAATTTGAACATTTCTAGAACCATTCTGCTCCACCTTACCAACATTCTGCTGAGATTTGCATCAGTGGCTAGCTGGCCACTGGTAAACACTGCCGGCCTCCTGTCGGCCATCAATGATGCTCTGCTGGCCACTGATACACTAGATCACCATGTTACAACAGAGCAAAAAAAGAGATTTTCCAAGCATTGTTTACACAATTCACCTCTCATTTTCATGAACAAATCCGAGTCGTGAACTTAAACCACAAACCACCAACCCAAGCAATTTCATTGCATGATGGCTTGTGATTCAAGATATGCATGCTCAATAAATGCAAAACAAGACACTTAAGAACCATCACCCTATCATGCATGACCAAGGGCAATGGAGACCTAGGAAATTTGGCACGTTTCATCAATTAGAGTATGAAATGTCCCAAATTCTCTTGTGTTCAATTAACGTCCAATTGAACACACAACACACAAGTTATTATCTTACTCAATTTTACTTGCCACTTTTATTTACTCATTTTAATTACCAACCATTACTTAGTCAATTAAGTCCATTGGTGAGAGTTTTCTAAAGTAAAAGAAGTGTCAACCAAGGGGTGGTTTAAGGCATGAGAGAAGCTTCATGTCGTTGGTAATGAACCCTCAAAAGAGGATTAAACGATTAAGCATGGACCTCAATATCTCAAGCTTAAAGAATCTCAAGTTTGAAACTAACCTCAAAGCAAATTAAAGAATGAAGAAATAAGGGAGATTGCAGAGCTTTAGGTGCTGAAATGAAGTGCAAAACAACACTAAAACATGCAATCGACTCAAACAAGAGGTGCCTAATGGCCTAAAACGCCATCCTTGTGAGGACCTTTAGACTACAACCATGTAAACAAGACTCAACTGATCCAAACAGCCCTAAACAGAGCTAAAGCAGTCCAAAACAAAGGCAAAAACATGCTGGAATATAGCTACAAAAGGCTAAAAAAACATGCTAACACATGGAGTTAACTAGGCTAGCAAACAAGACACATGGAAGGGAGGCTAACCTCTCCAATTTTGGACTTCAAAACATGTTTTTTGCCACTGAAAATACTCTAAAATTCAGTGGTTAAAAGCCCCAAAAAGATGATTTGAAAATGGGAAACAAAGGTGCAAAAGCCCTAGAAGCAAGAAATAAAGAAGGGTGAGACACCCCCCCTAACCTCAAATGGCTTAAAACACCAATTTCAGCCCATTAAAATAGAGATTTTTATAACTCAAAAATGGCCAAAAAAATAGTAGGAAAGATGGAGAAACAAGTATACTAAAACAAGTTAAGAGACAAGTGTTACACCTCTTGAAGCTAAGCACAACTTTATGCACAAATACAAGTCAAAACCACCTTCTAGAGCTCCAACAAGACCTTAAGTGACCTCATCTCAGTGGTGATCAAATTTGGTTAATGATATGTATGCAAAAGAGTGCTATAACTAGGCAAGTGTGCACAAAATTGCAAGAGAGAGAGAGAGAGAGAAATCTAGAAAACACGAAATCTATACAAGGAGATCCAGCTCTCTACATGTGGACAAATGCAAGCATCTATGCAAACAACTAGCACACTTAACATAAAATATCTGCAGAAAACACTGGTGGCCGGTTGGCCATTAGTGATGGCCGGCAAGGCACATCAACGGCCGACAGACTAGAAGCTCTAGCCAGCAGCCTTCATAGATGGCCGACAGGCCACCAGACACTGCAGGAGGGAAAGACCAAGACATGGTCCAAAAAGGAGACAAAATGGATGCAGAGTTTGAAAGGTTCAAACTTGTGGCATTCCGCTGAAGACCTCGAGCGCTTGGTGAGCAAACAGACTCATTATCAGATGTACCTACAAGAACATCCAAGTTTTGAAGGGCTAACAAAAATGAGGTGTCTACAAAGAGGCTAAAGAGGATTTCGCCATGTAAGTGAACTTGGAACTCCCAACCATGTATACTTTATGATTTTGTGTTTTGATTCTCAACCATGTTCTTGAAAATGGGAAATTGAGTATTGTTTTGGAGTTATGATTTTTGATGGAAGCTAAGGATGTGAAATTTGACATGTGTTAAAGAGTTTTGGGCTTTGATTTACATGAAATTGAAGTTTAATTTTGAAATTGAGGGGTTCCAAGTCAAGAAGCCATTTTCGGACTGATTTTTACCCAGTTTCGCTCGTGCCTGGGGATTCCCCGCACGTGTGGCCAATAGTGTCCCCCACAAAGTTACATTCTGAAATAAAAGCACGTGCCCCCACACATGAGGATTTCTTCCCTGTTTCAACTCAACTTCAAATAAGTATATCTCTCATCTGGACTCCGTTTTAAGTGATTATTGAGCCTAAATTCAAGCCCCAGAAGTCTAGTTTCCAATGGTTGTGGTCTCATATCTAAATTATAATTACACAAATAGATATGTTCAAATTAGTGAAAGTTGTTCACTTTCTGTCTATCGGTTTCATGCTAATTCTTCATCTAACCCAGTTTCCTTTCGTTTCCTCCTATTTTTCTAGACACAGATTATGACTTATTGAGGACTAATGAGTTTAGAACCAACATAACTAATTGATTAAAGAGCAAAGAAAGGGATCGGTTATATTCATATGTTGTGTTACGTAATTGTGGTTGTAGGTCAAGACGAGGACATCGTCCAACTGCTATCAGAAGCCCATCACTGTGAGTAATAGTATAGTAAAGATATGTTTTTTGTTATCTATCTTGATTTATGTATGACATGATTCTCTGAATGTTACATTTTATCAAAATGCACAAGTTTCCAAGAAATGTAAAATAAGTTATGAACAAAAAATGTGAATTATTTATAATATGATATGGTGGGCCCAAGGCCGTTCTGTTTATCTAATTTCGTTTATGCTATGACATGATATGAATTGTTCGGTCTTTAAGACCTATTGATTTTTGGTATGGAACAAAGTGTTGTACGGGACTAAGTGCTACAGTGAGAGTCATCTCTAAAGTCCATACATACATGAATTGGGCCCAAGGAGAGGTAGAGACATGTCGATGTTCCATCTACTCCATGATCAAATACAGTGATACGATATGATACGTTTGGACCTAAGGTTGTTTTGATATATGATTGGGCCTAAGGCCATTTTGATATACGTGGACCTGAGGTCATTCAGAACATATGATATGAATACAAATGTTTTTACCTTGCTATATGACTCATGTTATGATGTGTTATTTTATATGCATGAATGGATGTCCTATTTTGAAATGTACTTCTAACCTTTTGTATAAATGGGTGTACCACGTACCACATAGAATGTTTTGTAACAGTTTCAAATATGTATTCCATTTGAAAAAGCATTGATTTTGATACGACTATTGTTTGTTTAAAATTGATTTAAGATACATTTCATAATTGTGAAATATGTTTTCTTAATGTTAAGGACATCATTCATTAACCTCTTTACTTTAATATTACTCACTGGGCATTAGCTCACCCTTTTATTTTATATATATGTAGGTGAGCCATCGGGGATCAACATTAGAGTTGTATCGAGGTCCACCTCTCTGTCAGGCCACCCAAAAAGTGTCTCCATGTAGAGACGTAGTATAATTTACCAAGCTTAGGTTTGTTCAGGCTATGATGGCTTTTTTTGCGCATTAGGTTCATAAGTAAATTTTGGGTTGTGAACTTTTGCTTATACCTATATGTCTTGGACTGTATATACATGAACTGTGTATATGACATTTGTATATATGATGTAATGTTTAAGATCCTGGCATTTAAGCACTGCTCCATGGACGTTTTGTTATTATTTTTGGTATCTACTTCCGCTTAAGGCCCGGTATTTGAATAAATATTATTTTGAAATTTTGTTTTGAGGCCTAAGTACAAGCCGGTCATGGACCAAACTTTCAGGGGTAGGTTTGGGTTGTGACAGTTGGTATTAGAGCACGAGTTAAGATCTCACACACGTGTCCATTGAGCATTAGCGTGTCTAGAATGCATTTAAGTTGCACGTATTTCAAAACAAGGTGATATGTTGTGTGTTTTCAAAGATGTATGTGAGCTTGTGTAATAAGTTAAGTATTGAGATTGTGAATTAGAAGTCCTCAAGGAATTTTGGCGACAAGAGGAGATCAAGATGTGTTTTTTTTTTTTTTTGTTAGCTTAAGTGTTGAGACTAAGGATTGAAAGTCATTTGACAATTTGATAATTATAAGGAAATGGGAATGTGTTTGCTTAATACATGTGGTATTTGAATAGAACGGTGGTGAGTATAAACATACTGATTCGTGGAAATATGATAGAATAAGAGATTTCAATGATTCAAGGAAATATGATAGAATAAGAGATTTCGATCTTCGTTTAAAGCTATGAAATTATATGGGTAGCATGTTAAATTAGACTATGAGAATATGTGGGGGATTGAGCCATTTGATGACTAATGAAGTATGTGGAACTAGTGATTGAAATATTTGGTGATCGATAAAGCATACAGAATTCTAGTGATTGAGAGGTAGAAAATTGTTTAATATGCATAAGGTTGGTGTTGTGAAAGACATAATGTATGAGCCATAGAATCAAAGAATGTGTTAGGAAGTTTGTGGTAAGAAAGATCAATGAACATAGATTTAATTAATGCAAGAAGTGTTAAGTCGAAATTAGTGTTGCTATATATGCTCGAATAATTATTAGAGAGTTCAAATTCTCTTGTGTGGGCAATTGAAATTTGAGCTGAAATGCTAACATAATTAGAATAGGGACACTTCGATGTGTTAAGACCGTTACTTCAAGTGTTTAAGCTTATTGCGAGCAAATTGTTCGTATGATTAGCCAGGCCTATTCATTTGTCGGAATCATTTCATTATAACCCGAATGGATGTTTGAGATTAAGATTATATATTAAGAATTTCTTTGTTACCCGAAGGATCTACTTAATTGGAAATGTTGTACAATGGATCTGATTTAATGTCCATCTTATAGATTCTTAAAATGTGTGATTAGTAAATGTCGTTAACAAGCCGAAGCAAGTTATTTGTCGGTTCCGAACATAAATGACCCTTCTATTTGAGTTATCAATAAGGCGCGTAAGTTGTATAGGAACAAATATTCGGGTTAATTGGCTAAGGAACTTTTGAACCAAGATTTGATTTTGATATTAAGGCTATATTACATGCTCAGCCTACATTGAAGGCTCATGAATGTCAATAACATGATATTTTGCGAATTATTTGGAGATAGGTGTGGCTAGTAAAACAAGAAGATATGAGTGTTATGAACAATGTGTTTTGTGTTTTGATGTTATGTTTTGTATTTTGATGCTAGGAACTCAACAATGAGACCCATCGTTACATTGCTCATTACAGAATAAATTTTGGTGACTCAACCAATTTGGGTTAATAAATAAATGATATTGAGTTAAATCCCTGTGATGAGAAAATCAAATGGTGAGGAAGTCAGGTATGGAATGAGACAGAGTTGGTAAATTATTTGCAGTACAAGTGGCATAAGTTTGGAGGACCAAACTTCCTAAAAGGGGGAAGAATGTAACAACTTCATCGCGTAATACTTTATATTTAATTAATGACAGAGATTTGAATTTTATGGCCTACTATTCTAATTTAATTTGGGAATTATGAAAATTATGGAGACTGATTTGTATACGATTTTATGGGAGATTTATTTTGGAATTAGAACTTGAAAGCCTAAGTGGTTTAAGAAAGAATAATTAATGAGTTGCCTTCTTTTAATTTCGAGCATCGGACCATATGGAGGTCTAATTAAATATTTGATTCAAATTTGTAAAATTGAGATTTGATTATTGGGTCCGAATTGGAGTTAATTACGTTATGAGGAGTGGGAATTAAGGTTATTGTGGCTTAAATTTATTTCTGAGGTATTTAATCTGGGTATATAATTTATTACCGGAGACCTTGAGCTGACCTAAAATTGAGGGCCTTACTGATGTGAGAAATCACAATTGATAATGAGAATAAGCTTAATTTGATATTTAGAGTCTTTTGGAAGTTTGACTAAAAATCTAATTTGGATGGATAAATTGAAATATAATTAATTGGGCTCTAATGGAAGTCAAATTAGATTAATTAAAATATGTGGGACTTATGATTAGTCATGATTTTATGTTGTTAATGTGGAATTGCAAGTTTAAGGATGTGCATATTAAGGATTTGAAGTTGTATTTGTCAATTATAAGAAAATCTGTTGAAATTATGACATTTGGATTGAAAATTGAAAGTCTTAGAGGCGCGATAAATTAAAACCGACAACATATTTATGATTAGCATAATTTTTAGAGCTATTTGAGAAGTTTAATTGAAAATTAAGTTTGTTTGATTCGTAAGGGTGCGTTTGGCTCTCCTTAATTGTGATAGGCTTATATATAGATATTATATATGATATATGAGTTGAATTCATCACTTTTGAGCCCAAAAATATCTAAGGGAGAGGGAGAGACACGAGAGAGAGAGAGAGAGAGAGAGAGAGAGAGAGAGAGAGAAATCAAAGAGAAGAAGGGAGAAAGTGTAGGAATGAAAGAGGAAATCCAAGATTTAGCTTGAATTCACCATGATTTTGCAAGAACAAGTGGTGTTAAAGGCATAAGGCAAGATTTCCCCTCTTAATACTTGAAGATCATAAGCTAAAGAGTGAGTTTCATGGGTTATATATGATTATATGTGTGTGTTTTGTTTCATCAAGCAAGAAGATGTTGAATCTTTGTACATAGCATGAATTTATGTTCACAACTTGATTTCTTGTAGGAGTTTTCTGGTTCTTAAAGAGGCTAAAGAGGATTTCACCATGTAAGTGAGCTTGGAACTCCAACCATTTATACTTTATGATTTTGTGTTTTGATTCTCAACCTTGTTCTTGAAAATGGGAAATTGAGTATTGTTTTGGAGTTATGATTTTTTATGGAAGCTAAGGATGTGAAATTTAACATGTGTTAAAGAGTTTTGGGCTTTTATTTACATGCAATTGATGTTTAATTTTGAAATTGAGGGGTTCCAAGTCAAGAAGCCATTTTCAGACTGATTTTCACCCAGTCCCGCACGTGTTCGGGGATTTCCCACACGTGTGGATTTGGTCTCGCACGTGCGGCACTTCCCTATTTCAACTCAACTTCAAATAAGCATATCTCTATCATCTGGACTCTGTTTTAAGTGATTCGTGAGCCTAAATTCAAGCCCCAGAAGTCTAGTTTCCAATGGTGGTAGTCTCATATCCAAATTATAAGTACACAAATAGATATGCTTAAATTAGTGAAGGTTGTTCACTTTCTGTCTACCGGTTTCATGCTAATTCTTCATCTAACCCAGTTTCCTTTCGTTTCCTCCTATTTTTCTAGACACAGATTATGACCTATTGAGGACTAATGAGTTTAGAACCAACATAACTAATTGATTAAAGAGTAAAGAAAGGGATCGGTTATATTCATATGTTGTGTTACGTAATTGTGGTTGTAGGTCAAGACGAGGACATCGTCCAACTGCTATCAGAAGCCCATCACTGTGAGTCATAGTATAGTAAAGAAATGTTTTTCATTATCTATCTTGATTTATGTATGACATGATTTTCTAAATGTTTCATTTTATCAAAATGCACAAGTTTCCAAGAAATGTGAATTATTTATAATATGATATGGTGGGCCCAAGGCCGTTTCGTTTACCTATTTCGTTTATGCTATGACGTGATATGAATTCTTCGGTCTTTAAGACCTATTGATTTCTGGAATGGAACAAAGTGCTATATGGGACTAAGTGCTATAGTGGGAGTCACCTCTAGAGTCCGTACGAGTCACCTCTTGGGTCCATACAAACATGAATTGGGCCCAAGGAGAAGTGGAGACATGTCGATGTTCCATCTACTCCATGATCAAATACAATGATACGATATGATACGTTTGGACCTAAGGTCGTTTTGATATATGATTGGGCCCAAGGCCATTTTGATATACGTGGACCTGAGGTTGTTCAGAACATATGATATGAATACAAATGTTTTTACCTCGCTATATGGCTCATGTTACGATGTGTTATTTCATATCCATGAATGGATGTCCTATTTTGAAATATATTTGTAACCTTTTGTATAAATGGGTGTACCACGTACCACTTTGAATGTTTTGTAATAGTTTCAAATATGTATTCCATTTGAAAATGTATGGATTTTGATATGATAAATGTTTGTTTAAAATTGATTTAAAATACATTTCAGAATTGTGAAATATGTTTTCTTAATGTTAAGGACATCATTCATTAACCTCTTTACTTTAATATTTCTCATTGGGCGCTAGCTCACCCTTTTATTTTATATATATGTAGGTGAGCCATCGGGGATCAACACTAGAGTTGTACCGAGGTCTGCCTCTCTGTCAAGCCACCCAAAAAGTGTCTCTGTGTAGAGACGTAGTATAGTTTACCAAGCTTAGGTTTGTTCAGGCTATGATGGCTTTTATTGCGCATCAGGTTCATATGTAAATTTTGGGATGTGAACTTTTGCATATACCTATATGTCTTGGACTATATATACATGAACTGCGTATGTGACATTTGTATATATAATGTAATGTTTAAGATCCTGGCATTTAAGCACTACTCAATGGACGTTCTGTTATTATTTTTGGTATTTGCTTCCGCTTAAGGCCTCGTATTTGAATAAATATTATTTTGAAATTTTGTTTTGAGGCCTAAGTACAGGCTAGTCATGGACCAAACTTTTAGGGGCAAGTTTGGGTCGTGACAATAACGCAATTCAAGGTGCAAAGTTGAAATGCGGATTTATAAAGAGTTGAAAGCAAAGACACGGAAACCCAAAGAATCAAAGCAAAGCTTGAATGAGGAATATGAGAACAAGTTTGCCGTTTTTTTTTTTCTTTTTCTGAAAACGGGCTGACCATAATGATAATAATAACAAACCGAATTTAATTTGAACCAAACAGATGAAATAAACAAAACACACAAAAGGAACAAAATTGTTTTCTTCTCCTCTTTTATTCTGTTTTTCTTTTTCTTCTTTTTTTTTCACCGTTTTTTTCCTTTTTCTTTTTTATTTTCTTCTTCTTCTTCTTCTTCTTCTTTTTCTTCTTTTTCTTCTTTTTCTTCGAGTTCTTCTTCTTTGACTTTTTCTTCTTTACTGCTAAGCAAGGAACACTACTGAAACAAACAGAGTAAAACAAAAGAAAACATTGGATTGCATTTGGGACCAGCTGGGCCAAAAATGAAGCACGGCCGAGCTCCAATAGAGCTAGCCGAGTCTCGATTAGGGCAGTGGGGCAGAATGGTCAATCCATGAGCCACGGTTGTTTAAAACAAGACCTATCCCTCATTTCACACACACTCATATTCAAAATCACTCATTCTCTCTCCCTAAGCCTCCTCCTCTCTCTAGATTTCCCCTATTTTAGCAAACCCACAAACCCTCACGAATTTTTTTCGTAAAACTCTTTTCCTCCTCTACATTTTAAACCGAACAAAACTTGATTTGGTTGAGTTTTGGGATCTTTCTTATTTTTTCTTAGGTTTCACACATCTACTCACACTTTTCCCTCTCCTTCTTTGAGTTTTCACTCTCTCTTTATTTTCTCTCTCCTAGGGTTTTGGTTTTTTGAGGTTTTCACTAAATTTCACTCACCCACTCACATTTTCACATTTTCTCATTTTCCCTTATATTTCTCCATGTCTAGTGACGAGGTTCCTATTCCTGACCAGACTATGGGTATTGGTGCCATCCTAGGTGCGGATATAGAGGTCAAGGGTGTTCCTGAGCCTGCATTACCACCTCTTGTCGATAGGCCTTTTGATGCGGCCACCTACCAGCCACGTACACACGCTCTGACCCCAAACGGTATTTTGAGATTCGAGGGCCTCATCTCAGGGATAGACAGGAACATCTTGCTGCGAGAGCCCGTGGAGCACTTGTCTACCGATGCCTCCATAGTAAGCAATCTTTCCTTTATTTTGCACATATGTTGAATCTCGTAAACAAACTATCCGTTAATACTATGCACATATTGATAACATTCCCAACCTAAAGGTGATAGCCAGGAGGATTGGCGGCTATGGATCCATCTTCAGCCCTCGACACTGGTATGAGAGGCTTTCTATGGAGGTCTATACACTGGTTGATGCTGTTGGCTTTGGGCCTTTCTGTTTAGGGCTCATATAGATGAGGGCTGAGCCGCTGCTCTACGAGGCCTTAGCAAAGAGATGGTGGGACACCACAAACTCATTCCACTTCTCATTGATTGGGGAGCTGACTCTGACCCCATACAATTTCTTGATGCTCATCGGCCTGTGGGTTGGGGTTAGCGGCCCGATCCTATTTGATCTTGATATGACGCAGTAGAGAGTTGGACAGCGTCAACTTCTCAGGGCGATCGCAGATACCACCAGCTATGGGATGGTGTGATATAGTTGGCTCCTAGATCACTTCACCGACCTTCAGCTAGTCACTCCAAAAGAGGTTGCTCAGTATGCCCGTGGGTTTCTTATGTATATCCTCGGTACTACCATGTTTGCGAATAGGGAAAATACCGTAGGGCTATACCTCTTGGGCGCACTCGTGCACCTACCGCAGGTGGCTGAGTATGATTAGGGTGGTGCTGGCCTGCTCACATTGTATTGTTATATAAGCTCCGTATCCCGCTACAAGGCGGATTCACTTGGCGACTACTAGAGAGTTTAGGAGGTACACCTCACACTTACTTTTCTGTTCAGCTTTACATTTCCTACTCATTTTGTATTCTATTCAACTTTGCGTTTCTTGCTCATTTTTGTTTTGCATTTTCTATGTATTTGCTGATTTACTTCATCCATCTTTTTCTGCTTGTAGCTATGGGTTTACACTTGTTTCATATCCCTGGTGTAGACACCCCATTTTTTACTGTCCTCAAGACTTGGACGTCACCGTTTGAACACTCGGTGACCATCTATGATCATGTTCATCTCGGGTTCTCAGAGGTTTCGGCCACGCGCCTTGCCTTAAGACCTCTCGACTTGTTTGTTTTGTGCTTGGTTATGCTCCAAACACTTGTGTTTTTACTTCTGAGGGCAGGGAATGGCTTGTTGGCCATCCCCACACCTCACCGGCCATGGCTTGAGGCCACCGGCCCTGTTATTTTACCATTGGCCAAAGGTTATGGCCGGTCGGCACCTTTTTTTGACGGTCGGCCACCTTTGTTGATCAATCGGCCATTTATGCTGGTCGACCCCTTTCCATCTGCTTTTGGTAGATATTTTATGCCAGCTGTAATAGCTGGCATCCACGATTGACCCCCTCCATACACGTGTATGGAGAGATTTGCCTCTTGTTTAGCTTGCTTTAGAAGCTTTGCAATTTTGGAATTCTATAAAGAGGGAGCTTCTCCTCCCTCCTCAAGGGTTCCAGAGGTTCAGAGAATTAGGGTTAGAAAGGATAGAGGTAGCCTTGTATCTATACTTCCTTGTTTAGCCTTATTTTGTGACCTAGAGTGAGTTTTGTCTTACTTTTGCACTAGAACACCTAGCATTACACCATCCTTGGGTTGTTGAAGCCTTAGAAGGTTGTTGTTAGGGTTCTTGGACTGGTTTTGACCAAAGAAAGGTGCTGGAGCTTTGTTTCTAAATGAGGTCTACAAGGGTGAGCATCCTTACTTTAGTTACCCCCTTCTTGCATAGGCTTTTAGCCATTCTTACTTCCTATTTTAAGCTTCAACTATAACTGATAAAATTTATGATTTTGTGTGTTTTAGAACTTTGTTTAAGGTTACTTTGAGGTTTGGGGTTGTCTCCCCCCTCCAAGGCCTTGTTAGGCCTTGTTTTAGGCTATACCTTTTGGCCATTGTTCTTAGGTTTGCATGACCTCTCTACCACTGAAATCTAGAGGATTTTTAGTGGTGGAGAGGTGGTTTTGGTGTCCTAAATAGAAGAGGGTCATCCCCTCTCCATGTTGTCTTCAATGCTTGCATAAGTGGCTTGTGTAAGTGGCTTGTATGCCTAGCTTGTTTTAGCTTCATTTCAGTAGGTATTAGGCCTTGTTTTACCATGTTATACCTCTATTTCAAGTTAGTTTAGGCATGCCATGTATGCTTCATACACTTGCCTTGTAATCCCATGATTTGGCCTTAACATGCATCATGTTGTAACGTGTGTTTTTAGCATGAATTTGGCTCAACTCCATGAAGCTTCTAGCTTTGTTTTAGCATGCTAGAGGTCTTTTTTTGGTTGTTTTAGTCATCCATGACTTGCTTTGTATAGCTGCCATGCAATCTAGCTTGTAGGCTTTGAGTGTTGGATCCTCTAGCATGCTTAATTTGGATCATTTTAGTGGTTTGGCATCACTTAGAATGTCATTTCAGTCCATATAGTATGCTTGAATACTTGCATTTATCACCTATTCCATGCCTTGGATAGTTTGTGTTTTATGCCTTATGAATGTGTCATTGTGTATGCCATCATGCTTAGGTATTTGGGATGACATCTAAGTGGGTTTTTGGGCTCATTTTCACATGTCATAACTCTGTTTTGGGTCGCTTAAATCATGCCATGTTTGGTTGTATTAGGTGTAGTGTAACACCTCTTTGATGGCCTTGCATGCCTCATGTTTTTGCCCCTTTGTTTTGGCTTGTTTTGGCCTTGGTCATTGCATGTTTTAGGTTCATTTTGGCATGATCTAGGACTATTTTAGGTCATACTTGCCATATGCTTCATGTTTCGTATAGCCTTGGTTTGAGCCCCTTGGCTAGTTTCAAGTTTTGGGTTTTCTTGCATGCCATGCTTGCATTATTTGGTTGATTTGGCAACATCCTTTGCATGTTTTTCAGAGCTTAACATGTTGGTCTTATGTCCATGTTTGTCCCTTTTAAGTGTGCTTAAAAGTTGCCTCTTTGATGTTCAAGTGTTAGGCCAATTACCATGCATGTTTGTTTGTGGCCTTGTCCCTTGTCCCTTAGCATTTTGGCCACTGATTTGGGCTTATTTGAGAGCTGCCCATTTTGGTTTAAGACCATTCCCGCATGTTGTTGCATGCTCGCCTTATATGTTGTTGCATACTTGGCCTATAAGCATGTTGTTACATGCTTAAGTGATAATGTATTTGGCATGCATTCTTTTGGTTTTAGGTTGCTTAACATGTTACATGTTTGCTTCACATGTTGTCACATGATTAAATGAAGTCACATGCTTGTTTGCATGCTTATCCTTGCATATTGTTATATGCTAATTGCCTTGTATAGCATTGTTGCTCACACGCTCACATCACATTAGTATGCTTGCATGTTTAGGTTGCATAGTATCGAGCATGCATCATTTGCCTCTTGATCAATCATGATAGAGGTTAGGATCATTGTGTGTTAGTGTGCATTTCATTTGATATCAAATTACACACTTGGCATCTTGGGCCATCATGCATTGAAATGCGTGATTGATGGCCCGAGGGTCGAGAACCATACTCCTTTGAGTCTCAAACATGATAAGGAGGGTGGTGCTGCAAACATTGCTTTGGAAATGCATTGCCATGCCTTGTCTGTCCTCTGCTGCAGCAAAACAGGGTTCTGTAGGAAAAGATGGTCGACCGACCACATTCAGTGCCAGCCGGCCATGAATTGGTGGCTGAGAGCCTCACTCATGGTCGATGACCAGTTTTCCATGGCCAATGGCCTCACCTCTTGGCCGGTGACCTCCCATAGTGTTTAGGGAGCAGTTCAGAAGCAACCTTGGGGCTTGTGCAGTCTTCAGAGATGCAGAGCAGTGTAAACAGAGACAACATGAGTATGGTGATGGATTTCCGAGCGGAGCCGAGCATACACGCATTCATCCCTCTTCCCGAGGCCCCTTCATTGCTTTCTTAGCTTAATTAACTCATTTTGATTATTAAAGTATTATGTAATAATTAGTTAGTTTGTTAGTTAATTAATTTGTATTATTCTTTTGGCCCCTCCGAGAGTGGGCGAATTGCGTAATAAGCGTGTGTGTGTGATGCATGTCTTCCAACCCCACGTCTTTCTCCCTTTTACTTACCTACTTATGGTGGTTAGTTCTAGGGCACATTTATATTAGCATCTATATGCTATGCATGTTTGCATTCATTCATTTGTATTGCATGCACCGAGCTCGGCGCATCATACTAATTGCATAGTACTTCAATTCCAACTTGAATACGTGTATCGAGTTGTCGCATTTCACATGCCATTCTTAGGGTAGCCGAGCCTATCTTAGTTGCATTTTGCATGCATTGCATTAGCCATTGCTAACATGAACTAGGATCATACATGATTCCTAACTAGTTTCTTGTTTTGGCTTGGAGTACTAGGTAAGCTTTTTATGCTTTAGCATCTTGCATGAGTGTGAGTGTTGCCATGATAGCACGCTTGCCATGAGACTATGTGCTTATGTGTTATGATTGCCTGGTTGCCTGTGGGTGAAGGTTGGATTGTTTGAATTGGAATAATTCATCGAAATCCATGTTTTAGCCTACTTGCGAGTAGCAAAATTCAAAACCATTTCCAAACAAATGGATATGCGATGCTTTGTTCCAAATTAGGCAATCTAGTCTATACTTGTGTGTTGTGCGCATCACCTAGTAATTCTAGCAAATTAACCGGAATAAAAGAACACAATGTTTTCAAAACAAGATATCATGGTTAGTAGAGGCCGATCTTTGATCGGGTGAGCAGGGGTGCTCATAGCTGACCTTCCCCAATCGTACCCAAGTTCCCGAGCCGAGGCAACTTTGGTGATAACGGACACGTGGCCTTAGGCAACGAGTCAGGGTTTCTTAAATTCCCCCAAAATAAAGTATTTAGGTGGCGACTCTGTATCTGGCAAAGCAGTCCATGTTTGGCATTTCTTTCTAAAATCAGTTTTTCAAAACGATTTGCCGAATTTGGACTCTTTGATGATTCATCGGTCTTGCATTGCACTCTACGAGATTAGATTCAGAACCGTGACATTTGAGTCTGAACTGTAGTGAGCCCAATGAACAAAACGGGATTCCCTCCCGGGACGTTCGGGGACGTCTACACCTGGCTCCGGTCCCAGTGAGGCCGATTGAGTTGTCAACACCCCACTCTCGGTACTACAACTCCTAATTCGAGTGACGCTGCCATGTAGACTAAGACTTCCCTTACTTTCACCGCTTCTTTGACACCATCACCGTGGATCAAGTAACAAAATACTGGTCTTTACATTTTATTGTTTCTATACTGCTTAACCCTTGATATCTGACACTCCCTATACTTGATACTTAGCTTGCATCTTCTATTCACTGGTTGACTGGCACCCCTGGGCAGGTATTCCTCAAGCAATGAGGATGACCCATGTTGCTACATGGCATGCCTATACCATGCGGATTTTATTTGAGGGTCCCTTTGGTAGGGAAAATTACCTAAGAGAGAGATTCATTCATCAGACGCGAAGCGTAGCTGATCCTGACATTCCATATCCTTCTTCTCCAGGCATGAGAATAGTTGATGATCTCCATGATGGACCCCATATTGACTTCATGATTTTAGGGGAGGATGGTGATCGGTACCATGAGCTTGGCGACTTCACTGCCTTCTTACAGACTTAGGTGATGGCGCCCCTTACCGAGGGTGTTATTCTCATAGTTCTTGAGGTTGTTGCTGCTGCCACTGCTGCTAGAGGGGTTCCTGCTACAGCTCCCATCCCTGGGCTTTTGGCGATTCGTACTAAGGTTGTATACATGCGACCAGACGGGGTGATTGAGATCCCCCTTGAGCACATTGAGGAGAGGGATCGTAGATTGGTGATCGCTCCCAACATCAAGCAGGTGCACATCTCTCTATATGTCTACCCACTGTACTTTCTCTTTTTTTGCCCACTATGCCTTATTACTTGTTTCATATTCTTAAATCTTTCCTCTTTTGAAGGTATCGGCGAGATATGTGCATGACCTCCTGCAGATAGTTGACAGATTGCTTCTAATGGTGCGGTAGAGCCAGACTGCTCTAGCCACCCATCGGATCGAGGTACACTTTGCCCCTAATTTACAGTCATTACAATCTTGTCCATAATTCTATTGGTCTCTTCTGATATCTATACTCTTTTTCAGCTTGAGCTAGCACCAATTGCACTTGCAGGACCTCCTCTAGCTAGGAGACGGAGATGGGGCCCAATGAAAGGTAGAGGAGGGGCTGATCGAGGGACAGGCTGAGTGAGATAGCGCTCACCCTTTGAGGAGTCCTTTGATGAGTACACGATCCCCGAGGAGGAGGAAGAGAAGGTCAACATGCAATCTAGCAGCCCTAGTGATGACAATGATACACCTCCTCCACAGCCGAGAAGGAAGAGAGTGAGGATGGGTTGTTGATTTTCTTTGCTTTTCTTTTGCTTTGTAGTTAGGAATTATGTAGCTTCAGATAGACCTATGTATTTTGTTTTTGAAAAATTTTCTTTTGTTTTTGGTCTTTGTAAACAATGATCGGGGTTGGACCCACCAATTTTATAAAAAAAAAAAGATTTTGACATGATCTCCTTGCATAATATGTGATGAATGGCGTAACCTTTACATGGTAACTTTGTACAAGACTTTAAAACTACAAATACTTGCTCTTGCATTCATTCTTGGATCGGATAACAACCCACAATTGGACAAAATGTAAACTACAACTCGACAACAGAAAAGTACAATAAAAACAACTCAAAACCACTAAAGAACACTTGATACAAACAAAATAAAACTCAAAATACAACCGGAGTACACCAAGGCAAAAGCTAGCCCTTTTCTGCAACCTTCTCTGTCTGGCCAACATTTAGACCCGGCCGGGTCGAAATAGGCACGACCAGGCTTTAATGAGGCACGACTGGGCCAAAAAAAGATGTTGGTGAGTGTTGTCCAGCTGTGATGCACTGCCGCTTCTCAAACTGTATAAATGTTGCTCCCCATACTGTTTTATGGCAGAATAACAAGTCTTTGGTATTATAACGCCCTGAAATTTTCCAAAATCCACCTTCTCATTGAACTAAGAGATAAGAGGTTACAATTTACCATATACATTCCCATAATGTTTAGAATTTGTATTCCAGTTCAATGAACTAGGTGGCCTTACAAAATATAAGCGTCTAGGGCGTACAATTACAACAAAATAAATTTATAGTCTTATTACAAAAATTTCAATTCAAAATAACAAAATACTCATGGATCAACTTTTCCAAAAAGGAGCTATTGCTTGACCAACCCTTCAGGGAGGTGGAACTCCATCATTTCCTGAAAAAGATAAGACAAGGTTGAGCTATATGCCCAGTAGGAACACATTTAACCAAGTATTTAATCATTTGAATAAGATTATAGTATCTTTGCGACCAAACATTACATGGAAATTTATCTTTACATGTAATCCTTAACAAACATACAGATCCATGACAACCAAATAATAACAGTGATTATTCATGTCATCAAGCACAACAATCAAACATTGACAACCATAGAACGCAAACCATGAGTCCACCTATAAGAGTCCAATTTAAAACACCCTGTACTTTTGTTTTTAAAACCACTCCCCACATTTGCTAGCTATTATACGACAGGGAGTGGGCACCTCGAAGAAAACCATCCGTTTTTCTACTTTTGCCGGCTATCATACGGCAGGACTGTGTGGACACCCAAAAACATTTTTCTCACATTCGTCCAGCGATAAACCTAGACAGGGCATTTGGGCACCTTTTTAAACTCCGGGCATGTGTACCAACACAACACCACATTTGGAAAACAGACTCTTACCCGGACTCATGCACAATTAACAATTCATTCATATTTTATTCCATCAACAACCATCCAACATTACCCAAGAGTTGAATACAACATAAGATTTAGGGAAAACAAATAACATCCACATCCTTCATCTATTATTTTTCACAATATTTTATGAATCAAGGAAATTCCCCATTCAATGTGGTGATTTTAACTCAAATGGAGAATCTAGGGTTTTTATCGAATTTGGGGGTTTTTCTCCTCTATTATAGATATGGCTTGTAATAACATTTGTATACATGTTTTGAAAAGAGGGAGTAAAGAAATCTCAAGTAAGAGTCAAGTAAAATGGTTTATTTATGTAAAACATGAGATTGATCGAACAATACTCTCCAATTAACTCACAAATCACAACCATACCATGAAATCCCTTCAAAACAAAGAAATACTAAGGTAAAAGTGTCCCTACCTCAAGTCGCGAGGAAGAAAACCTACAGAACTCAAGGTTGATGAAGCCACTAACTTCTCGGACCAATAGAAAGCCCTTGACAAGATCTCCAAGTTATCTCAAAGGATCAAGGTGAGAAGACACCTCTAAGAGTGTAGATCTAAGGATTGAAGTGGAAAAATGAGTTTTTGATAGAAAGAGAGAGAGTCTCTCGGTTTTGAGAGAAAAAAGATGAGAAAATTATAAGAGAGGTGTGGTTTGGGTCTATTTATAGTAATAGATAATAGCCCTAAGGTCAATGAAAAAGATAAGTCCAAAAACCTCCCAAAAGTAGGGCCCATTCGAACCCCAAAATTCTAAAAAAAATACGCAGGGGTCAACCCTTTGGGCAAAGGGGTCGACCTTTTAGGTAGAAAAGATAATCTGGCAACAAGCAAGGGGGTCGACCCTTAGACAGGAGGGGGTCGCTTATTTTCCAGCAACTAACACAAAAATTCTGCAACATAAGAAGGTCGACCCTCCCCAGACTAGTGTCTACCCTATTTTCCAGCAACACCTCCAGAAACTTCACCAACAAGTAAGGGTCGACCCATAGGAACGCTAGTGTTGACCCTAGAATATAATTTCTAAGTTTCCAAGGAACTTTTTGACAAGAACAAACACGAACGAACAAACCCAACGATTTGAAATCGGATTGTACTCCTTCAAAACCAATATACAATAACTCCAAAGACTCTCAAAACAAAAATAAAGATATTAAACACACCTTCCAATAGATTAAAACACCCAAGTGTTACAGGTATTTTGCTCTCAAGATGGAGATGCTGCTCAACAATAGGCTCTGAGACTGGATAGCCACTCTGGACGGCTCAGAAAAGTTAAATTTCTGTGGTTTTGGCCTAAACAGTCTTTTTCCTTTAAGCATACTTCACTTTATTTTCCGTTCCTCCATGCCGCTGCTCGATGCTGGAACCCGATCACACATGTATGTCACTTAGGATCACAAGAAATGTGTCCGACACTCAAAAGAATTTTAAGCATTAATGGAATCCCGACGCGTCGAAGAAATCATGTCCTAGCCCCGGTTTGGCCATTCCCAAGCTTTGGGACAGATGTGTGGGCTTACTTTGCACAAGGCTCGATCCTTGGTTCATGATAGGGAGTTGGACATCCCAGGTTTGATTCGTCGGTTTTCCACCATTGGAGACAGAGGTGACCTCCTTTGGTAGGGTTATCGGCAACACGCCCTCTACTTATGCTTACTCGCACAGTTCCTTTTTTTCCCTAGTTACGGTAAAGCCAGCATTAGGGTGATTGAGGTGGCCTAATGCCTAAAAGAGGGTAATAGTTGCATTGGTTTAGCACTGGCGGAGACCCTGATCGGTTTGGATGCCTTTTTTCGGTGAGAGACTACTCGATTTGTAAGGAGTCCGTTGCTTTTTCAGGTATTGTTTCTCACCCTTTCTTATTTATGATTCCTCGCATAACTCGACACTCACTCTCTATTTCTCTCTCTAAGCGCTTTTCTTTACTTTTCTCTCAACATACATCTCTGTATTCTTTAATCTCTCTTGTTTTTCATCCCTTCCTAGATATGGTTGATGGATAAGCTGAAAGTGGTGGACCCTTGCCTTGAGTATTCAGCCCGAGCCTACTTCTTCTGCCAACGGCTAGTGGACTTTCCCAACGAGGGATGGTGGTGAGATTGAATGTACAACAGATCTGTAGCTAACATAGTCTGGCATTACCCTTAGCTTAATTTGACTGAGATGAGCTGCAGCATGTCCCGTCAACAGGGTGTACAGTTAATTGGCCTCACACACTGCGTGTTCTATTTCCCCTTCTAGTTCAGACCCTAGTTTGGGCATGATCAGACACGTCCAGATGAGGAGGTGGAATACTCGGCTTCATTTCCCATTCGTGGTTCACACTTGCCTCGGTACCTCACTTCTTAGAGGACGAGAAAGCTTCTAGCTCCTACCCCTAGCTTCAGTTACGCCCTTTCTGGCGAGTGCTTGGCTTAGCTTGAGTACGAACCACAGGTTAGGTCAACTTTGACTGCAGAGACTTTCGTAAGCATGAGTAAAGGACATAGAACCACCCAACTTATCTATGCCCCTAGTTTATTGCTTTGACCTTCCTTTTTAAGTTTTATGATGTAAAAGCAACTTTGATTTAAATCAGAGAGTTGGAGAATGTACTTGTGTTGAAATCAATGGAATTAAAATTGCGAGCACTAAAAATTTTCCTTTTGGTCCCAAAATGGTCCAACTTGTAAAAAGGTAAAATTTTGAACAAAATCAACTTTTAGCAAAACTTTTCAAAACCATTTTTGGGAATGATCACCACCTGACACACATAGAATCAACCCTCAAGATGTACAACTCCGAATTAATAGATTGCAACTGCCCATAACTACATCTATCATACTGGCCCTTTTGCTAACATAAAGATCACACAACTAAGCTAACTTATAATGGAGAAAGATGGCCTGATCAAATATGAACGAATAGGACAGTTGAGTTGGAGATGGTTACGGCTGAACTTCATAATGAAGTTGCCTACGTATCCCAAAGATGAGAGTCTGGCCTTACGTAGTTCGGTTCAAGTTCACTCGAGTATTAACTCTCTCCTTTTGCGCTCTTACTTTTTTCCAGGGTCGCCTTTTAGGGTTTTCAACCTTGCGAGCTCAGTTTTTCTTTAGCGCAAATTTTTCATTCTCTAACTTTTGCTTAGGTCGCCCTTTTAGGTGTTCAGCCTAGCGAGCCTCTCAGGGATAGTATTTCTTTAACTTGTCCATGTTGATTAACAATGAAACTCTAGGCCATCTAAGTCCATGACAATAATCGCCTCTCTTGACCAGATAGATTTGATGATGTAAGGACCAGTCTAATTAGGTCTAAACTTGCCCCTAGGGTCATGGATGGGAGCCCAGTTGTCTTTCAGTACCGTGTCTCCTTTTTTGAGATTCCTAGACTTAACTTTCTTATTGAAAGCCCTAGTAATTCAGTGTTGGTAGCCCTGGACATGATACAATACCCTTAGTCTTCTCTTATTAAACAACATTAACTTCACAAATCTACTCTGTTGCTAGTCCGCCTCCGCTATCTGACACTCGGCCATAACTCGCAGTGGCGACACTTGAATTTCAATTGGAAAAACAGCCTCCATCCCATAGACAAGAGAATAGGGGGTTGCCCCTGTAGATGTTCGGATTGAGGTTCTGTAGCCCCAGAGGGTGAATGGCAGTTTATCCGGCCAATCCCTATATGTTTCCACAATCTCCCACAAGATGTTCTTGATATTCTTATTAGCAGCCTGAAATAGCTCCATTAGTCTGTGGTCTATATGTCAATGACGTATGAAAAGCCATGTTATATTTCTCAAGCAAATCCACCACTTCTTTCTTGAAGTGTGAGCCATTATCTGATATGATCTCGTTCAGAACTCCGTACTGGCAGATGATGTTATTTCTAATGAATTTGGCTACATGCGATGCTTTTAACACAACGTATGACTGAGCTTTCACCCACTTCAGGAAGTAATCAATCACTACCAGAATAAACTCGTGCCCATTTGACCCCTTTGGCGAGACAGCACTGACAACGTCGATTTCCCAAACTGAGAAAGGCCATAGTGAAGTCATATTGCAAAGTTTAGATGACAGTATGTTCATGTGATTGGCATGAATTTGGCATTTATGGCATCACCATACAAAACCAATACAATCCTCATCCTTAGTTGACCAGTAATAACCTTGTCTGAGGATCTTCAGGGCTAGCATCACACAATTCATGTGCGCCCCACACTCTCCACCGTGGATAGCCGCCATAAGACGCTTCGATTCCTCTTCCTTCACACACAGCTTGTGCATTCCTAGACGACCTCCTTTATACAGCTTACCCCCACAGATGATAAATTGGACGGCCAAACACCGTATTCCCCGTTTGTCCTTGGTATTAGCCCCTGGTGGATACGTCTCCTTTTCCAAAAAGTTCCAAATATCGTAATACAAGGGCTTTTTGTCTTGCACTTCATCTATTGCAACAATAGTCTCATAGGCCGACATGTATTTATGTTCGATAATGATTGAATGTATCTTTACTCCCAGTGGTATGTCTACCATAGAAGATAAAGTTGCCAAAGCATCAGCGAACCTGTTATTCTCTCTCAGTAGATGCGTAAATGTCAACTTTTCAAACCTCGGAATCAGCATATCCAGAGTCTGAAGGTAAACCTTTATCTTCTCTTCTTTGACTTTCCAGTCTCCATTCATTTGAGAAACAACCAAGTTTGAGTCCCCAATGACATCTAATCTTATTGCCCCTAGTTCTAGGGTAGCTTCTAAACCAAGAATGAACGCTTCATATTTTGTTTCGTTGTTGGACACCTTGAACCGGAGTTTGAAGGCTAGGGGTATATGGGAATCATCGGGTGCTATCAACAACACACCTGTAATACAAAATCAAAGGCTGCCCCGGCTCTGGTGGTGACAACATAGACGGATTCTGGAGGTATTGCTTAACCTGTTCAAAGGCAAACTGACATCAATCGTCCCATCAAAATTTCTTTCCTTTCTTTAGGAGACCAAAGAATGGTTCACAAGTTAAAGGTTAATTTGGAAATAAACCATCTTATGAATTGCACTTTGCCTAGAAAGCCACGCACCTCCTTTTTAGTCCTTGGTGGTGGCATTTTTAGGATCGCCTTGATTTTGGAAGGATCTACCTCAATTCTCCTCTGCGTGATCAGAAAGCCCAGCATTTTTCCTGCCATTACACCAAAGGTGCATTTTTGCAAGTTTAACCTTAATCTGTATTCCCTGATTTGTTGAAAGAATTTTTCCAGTGCGGTGTAGTGGCCTTCTCACTCTTTGGACTTGACACTCATGTTGTCCATATACACCTCAACCTCTTTGTGGATCATGTTATATAGAATGGTGGTCGCAGCCCTCTGATAGGTAGTCCTAACATTTTTCAACCCAAAAGACATGACTCGGTAGCAGTACGTACCCCATGGCGTGGTGAAAGCAGTCTTTTCTCGGTCTTCTGATACCATCAGAATTTGGTTATATCTGAAAAACCCATCCAGAAAAGAAAGCAATGCATGGCCCACGGTGAAATCTACCACCTCATCAATATGTGTTAGTGAAAAGTCATCCTTCGGGCTGGCTCTATTCAAGTCCCAAAAGTTGACACAAACACGGATTTTGCCATCCTTCTTCAGCATTGGGACGATATTAGCCAACCAAGTCAGATACTCGGATACTAACAAGAATCCTGCATCAATCTGCTTGGTGACCTCTTCCTTGATTTTTAGTGCCCAATCCGGACGAATTCTGCACAGCTTCTACTTGACTAGTCGGGCTTCAGGGTCAAAAGCGATCCAGTGCTATAAGATCTCAAGGTCGATTGCAGGCATGTCTTCATAAGACCATGCGACAATATCTTTGAAAATTTTTAATAAAGCGATTAACCGCTCGCGTTCCTCCGATAACAACGTGGACTTGGTCTGGACCAAGCATCATATTAATGGCAATGATTTCATCAATACACAGCTTAGCAAACCTCTCCTCCGCTTGATTAATCAAGTTTTTCAAAGCCAGAGGAATTTCTTCCTCTTCGTTTTCGTTGAAATTTTGAAAATCTTGGTCAATGCAATAAATAAGCGGCATGGAGAAGTACACGGAATTTGCAGAGTTCTGATTCAAAAGGTCCAGATCTTCAATTACAGACTTAAAAGAAAAGCTGAATAAAGACCTAGACAGGACCTTGGTATCCTAGTTATCACCTCCAAAAATACCAGACTCAGACCCCCCAAACTGACTTGAATTTGATCCCAGACCCCACAGACTCAGTGGAATCCAATTCTGGCTCATCACCCAACTCAAAACTGGAAAAGTATCCTTCTTCTAACTGCCATATAAGATGCGGTGCCCTCGATACATCCAGAATGCCACTGGTTAGGTCCACAACCAGTTCTTCCCCAATCATAGAGACAGTAAAGTTATCCTCCAAGTTCTCTAGGTCGGCCACAGGATCTATCAGGAGACTGGCCAGTGATGCCCCTACTCCAGGCTCGCTATCGTCTGAGTCATCTTTCGTGCTCTGGTTGGCTTTGATGTTTAGTTCACCATTTTCCTCATCGCTGTCCTGCAGTTGATGGTCAAAGAAGATCTCGAACCCAGGGGCACGTTCGTTCGAGGAATTTACCCAGGGCTGAGGAAAGCCACAGAAAGGGAATTCCTCTCCCTCTCAAACAAAATGGCCATTCAACGTCCCCTGGATTGGCCTGTGGACGAGCTCATAATGCTTCCTAGCTCTTTTGGCCTTGGCTCTGCCCTTCATCTCCTCTACATTCCTTATCCAGTCCTCTTTGGTGGGTAGATAGCCCAGTCCAAAGGTATGTGGGTTGTGTGGCACCTCTGCTGATGCTACAACACCTTTTTACCTGCTCTTTCCAAGTCACATTCCCTCAGCTTGTTCATAAAGTATATGGACTGGGCACTGACGTACATGCCTTCGTCCATGGCCAGAATGGTCTGTACTACCTAGGCTTTAGCAAGAGTAAATCCTGAGAGGAACACGTCTTCATTGCCATGGCTGATTTCTAGGATTGGCGTAGTCTCCTCGGAGGCAGATGGATGGATGAGTTCCCAAAAACAATTACTACTCCTCCCTCATGAGGGTACTTCAACATTTGATGGAAAGTAGAGGACACAACCTTTACGTGATGTAACCAAGGCCTCCCTAATAGCAAGGTAGCCGGTACATCCAGGACATGAACTTGATCTCCTACTTAGCTGGGTCCACCTGGACTCGCACTTTCACCATATCCATGACCTCTTGACTTGTGTTATCATATGTCCATATCACCTGGGCTTTGGTGATAAAGTTTGCCAATTTAAGGTGGATTGCATAAGCAGTATAGGATGGACAGACATTAATGGCAGAACCAGTAGCTACCTGCGCCACCGATACCCACTTCTCCTTGCATTCTACAGAAATGTATAATGGCTTGTTGTGGGCTGAGGTTTTCGGCGGTAGCTCTTTGTCCGAGAAAGTGAGCGTTGGCTTGGCACCACCTAGAAAAACCAGGCCCACAAGTTGCTCAAGCGTACTATCAATGGTCAATTTGGCCTTGTCCATTGCTGACAATATTGCCTGCTGTAGACACCCCATTTTTGACCACCCTTAAGACTTGGGCACCTCAAATTGATCACTCGATGATGAATTAGTATGCTGTGCAAGCGTTCTATTTCTTCAGCAAGAAGAGCTTCTAATCCCAACCTTACACCCCATTTTTGACCAAAAATATTTGGACCAAAACTATTTTTGACCTTAAAACCCTCTTTTTCAAAATAATTTTTCAAATGTTTCTACAATATTCTGAGGCTCGCATTTCGTTTAAAATATTGCACTTTTTGGTAACCCCGAGCAAGGACAAAGTGGAAATAAATGAAAGGGAGGTGAACTCTTCGAAAGAAATCTTTAAAACATCTTATTTATAGGTTTGGAGTTGAAGAAAATAGGAGGGGAGGGAAGAAAACTAGTTGGGAGAAAGGTTGGGCATCAATTCGTTAGGACAAAAATGAGCAACCTTCACTAAAATAGAAATATCTCTTTGCACACTTAGAATTTAGAGGTGAGGCTACTACCATTGAAAAGTAGACTTTCGGGGCTTCAATTTAGACTCAAGAATGACCCAAAACCAATCTGGATAAAGGGAGATATGCCTATTTGAAGTCGGGCCAGGAAGTAGATTTTTGTCTGGCCGGCCACTTGTGTCAAAAAATAGATTTTTTTACAGATATTTGTTGCCAACTGTCCCCCACAAGTGCATGCACGACACCAGCTATCTATATACAGATATTTCCAATTGAGACAAGTGTTTTTCTATATATACTTGACCTCCCCTCTTGAAATTTGGTTAGAAAAAATTCCAAAAACTCCAAAACTTGCATAACACACACTCTCTCTCTCTCTCTCTCTCTCTCTCTCTATCTTGTAACCTACACACTCTCTCTCTACACTTCCTAAACCAAAAATTTAACTCTTCTTATTGAGGTTCTTGAGCTCAAATCTCAGCCCTTGAGAGTGAGAACTTGTGGGTTTGTTAACAAAAGAGTTACCTTGTTTCAAGAGGTATAATTTTGAGCATCTCTTCACTACTTCTCTCTCATCTTTTCTTACTGTTTTTGAACTATTTTTGGACTGTTTTTATGGGCTGAAGCGTATGGTTTAGGGCCATTAAAGGTAGAGTGGTTTACTACCCATCTTTAAACCTAGCTTCCTAGGCCTTTACCCTTGTGTTTCCCATCTTTTCATCAACTTTTTTTTGAGCTTTTTACCACTGGTTTTTAGAGGTTTTCAAAGGCTAAAAAAATGGTTTTGACATCCCAAAAATGGAGGGGTGACCCCTCCATTGGCTTGTTTGTCATGCCACAACCCTAAGGGCTTAGGGTTGAAATCGCAACTTACTAATTAATTCTAATCTTGATAAATTAAATGGCACAGGCAGAGGCAAAATGGAAGTAAGAAAATAATTAATAGAAAATTAACTCCATTATACTATTATGATAAAAGAAAATACATCTATACGGCTTTTATTATTTTATTATGCATGGGAAGAAAAAAACAAAAGCACACTACATGAGGTTCTTGTGATTTTATTATTTTATTATTCTACCAGCCTTCAAAAAAAGAAAAAAAAAACAAAAACAAAAACAAAACAAAACAAAAGGAAGAAAAGAAAAGAAAACCAAAATAATGGATCAACATCAAATTCTTATGCGGGTTCCACTACATGAGGTTACAGGTCTTCTTTACATCTCATCACCTAAAAGGGCAATAGTTATAAGCACACAGCAGAGTGAGAAATATTATGTCAAGATTATAGGGGCTACAAAATAACCATGGATAGTTATTCACACTAAAACGATAACATAACTTTATTTGGCTAAAGAAATTATTTAAAGTAGCAAAAACTGAAATAAAGAAATTATATAAATAACCATAACCACGGTATAGAACAGAACAAAACAAAGGTTACATGAGTGACAGTCAGAACAAAGGTCAATGGATCCATGACAAACAGAGGACCACAAAGTGACCAAATAGAAGCCAATGTTTAGTTAAGTCTCCCAAGGCATGAGACTCTCATGGTGGAAATGGGTTTCAATTTATGCAAATGGAGTTCAGAAAATAAGTTAAAACATAACTTGTATATAATAAATTATGGTAATTCAAAATATATGTAAAATATATAATGGTGACTCAAGTTATAATATAACTCACCTTAATATTGACCCTTAACCTTTATTTTCTTATGCTTGATTTCCCTCCTCCCTATCTATTTGTGACACCTATGTTACATATATATATATATATATATTGTTTTTGTTGTTGCTCTGATGATTACTCATGTGCTCCTTATATAGTCAACAGTAATGGTGATTCACCCTATTTCATCGTTACCCTTCCTAATGACTCACTTTCCTCAATTACTAGGTGTGCCAGGTGGTATTGCCCTGCTAAGACACGTTGGTCCCAAATCCTTATTCATGATCTCAAATTGTTTTTATCCATTAAGATTAATATTTATCTTAAATATTTATTTTTTTATTTTATTTTATTTTTTGCTTTACTTAGCTTTATATCACTTTGTTTTGTAACCCCTATTTAAATTACCCTTTATTGCATACTATTATAAAATTAATTATTTTATTTTACTATTACTACGATTATTATTATTATTATTATTATTATTATTATTATTATTATTATTATTATTATTATTATTATTATTATCGTGATTGGTTGTGTTATTAATTAAATATTTAGGGTGCCACATGTTTACTAGCTTAAATTTTTCATTATTTTAGCTTACTCTTTTAGTTGTTTTTACTTCAATTCCAACATTGTTTTAGCTTAATTTAGGACTGTTTTTATGTATTAGTTTCAGTTATGCATTGTATAACATGCTTGCAATGTAATGGTCCTCATAGAATTGGTAGTTTAGGCCTTAGCCACCAACCTATTTGAGTTGATAGCATTTATTTCTTGCTTTCCCTACTTGTGTTCACCTCTAAGCCTCTCTACAACCTCCCTCATTTCTTGGCTTTTCCTTTGCTTTGAGAGTTGTTTCAAACCAATTGCTTGTTTAACCTTGAGATTGAGGTCGTTGTGCTTAATGGTTTAATCTCTTTGGAGGTTCATTACCAATGGCATGAAATCTCTCTCATGCCTAAAACAACCCTTTATTTAACACTTCTTTCCATTAGAGGACTTAATCTTCATTTTTGGACTAAATGAATTAAGAAATGGAAAGGTAATTAAAAGAGGTAATTAAAATTGGGATAAAATGGACCAAGATAATAAAATGATTTGGTGTTTAATCGGACGTTAATTGAACACATGGAGACTTGTGTGATTTCATACTTATTAGTGATGAAATGGTTCAAGTTTCTAAGGCCAACCACTTCCCTTGATCAAATCATGATAGGGAGAAGGTTTCCGAGTCTTTCATTGTGCATTTATTGAAATTGTATCCGTTGGTTCATAAGTCATCACGCAATGAAATTACGTAAATTGATGGCTTGTGAATCGAGCCTACCTCTCCTTTGAGCTGTTTGATGATAAGGAGAGGTAGGGTGGACAAACATCCCCTGAGAATGCTTTGTTTGTGCTCTATTTATTTTTATTTTTTTTGTAGCAGGAGAAATCCAACATTAATGGCCGGCCAGTCACCTTACTAGGCGACATGCCACTACTTCTGACCTACTGGCCACTTTTTCCAACAAGGCAATGTGTTGTTTCCTGCAAAATAGAGCATAAACTAATGTGAAAAATCAGTGCAATGTTTTGACTATGCAACAGAAGCATTCCGGTAGCAAAACAGAGAGCATTTTTGGGTGGAAATCCACATCCATTCATGAACCATCCCTTGATTCTCGAGATCTGTTAAAATAATGTTGTAATAGTAGTATGTTATACTTAAAGTAGCAGACTTGTAACTAATTCATTAGTTTAGTTAGAATAGTTAGTTAGTTTTGTGTTGTACTTAATTAATTAGCTAAAGTAGTTAGTTAATTTGTAGTGTTGTAATAATTAGCTAGTATAGTTAATTTATTTCATTTGGGTTGTAATAGATTAGTTAATTCGTAGTAATTAGCTAGGACATTTATTTGGACCCTTCTGCGCAAGGCCAATATGTAATAATGTGTATGTCTTCCAACCCCACGTCTTTCTTCCTTTTATTTACTCTCTTATATGGGTAGCTTAGGACATCATGTTTCTTTTAGCATTTCCCATGTTTGCATCCATTTGTTTTGCATGTATAAGGCTTGGTTCATCATGCTAACAACCATTGTTGTTTAAATACTTTCTTGAAAACGTACTTAACACCGCATGCTATCAAATTGATTCATATGCCATATCTACAGCCGAGCCTATTAATTGCATATCATATGTGTTGCATTAGTCATGTTGTATTTGTTAGGAGCATGCATGTTTTCTAATTCTTTCGCTTTTGTTTCGGCTTGCCTTGGAGTACTAAGTGAGCATTTATCGCTTTAGCATATTGCATACGTGTGATTGTAGCCATGATAAGCATGATTCCATGAGGCTAATTACTTAAGTGATATATCTGTTTGAATGCCTAAATTGGAATAATTTGAGTAATGCACATATGAGATCACTTTTTCAAGTGGTACATATTCAAAATAATTTTCAAAAAACAAACATGAAATCAAAGTGTTCCAATTTTTACAAATTAGTCTATATTTGTGTGCAACACATAGTAAAAATAGCCTAATAATCGGAACAAGAGCATATAATGTAAATAAAAATCATTTCATAATTAGTAGAAGCCGATCTTTGATCAGGCAAGTGGGGTGCTCAATTCATGGCTTTCCTCTCTCGTACCTAAGTTCCCGAGCCAAGATAATTTTGGTGATAATAGATACGTGGCCTTTTGCATGAGTCATGGATTTCCTAAATTTTCCAAAAACATTTAGGTAATGACTCTATATCTAGCAAAGTAGTCCATTTTTGGCATTTTCATTCAAAATCAATTTTCCAAAAGAATTTTCGGATTTGGACTCATTTGTGTTTATCTATTTCACATTGCACTTGTGGAATCAGATTCAGAACCACGAGAGTCCAAACTGTAGGGCTAGTCATATTCGAAAGGAGCACGAAAGTTGAGCTACAATTTCTAGCGACTCCACTGGGGAATTTAGAGAACTTGACTCAAACTACATGATATGAAATTTCATCTATATTTATATGTTCTTTGCATTGCATTTGCATTAGTGCACTTAACTTACTGTGTTTGCCATCTGCTATTCCTGGATGGTGTGTCGGAGGCTTGTCCAAAAGCTTGCCAAAAGGTTGATCAGTCGTGGGTTTTACCATGTTGGGAACACAACCCTTGAATCTGGACTATCGTTGTACCATTTTATCCTCCTTTCACTTCTCGGTGTTAGGTGTGAGAGGTTTATTAGGTAATCTTGTTAAGGTACCTCCTTCGACCAATCGGCCTAGCTACATATGGTAAAGCCATAGTGACTGTTCCAACTTAGGATAGGATACTCTCTTATATACAGGATGATGTGATATCGCTTGTTTGAGTAGTAAAGTTGTAGATCACTCCAAAGCTAGGACAGGGAAACCCTAACCTCTCATAGGGGTGTTTTGAGTGCTTTTGTGCAAAATGTGAAATCTTTAATCCTAGAAGAGTCTTAATCTTAAGGCGATTCCTTTCAACCTTAAGGATCATATCAGAATCAGAATTTGGGTCAAAATTCAAGGGTTTGTGTTTGATATGGGTGAATTTTAAGCAAAACCAGAACCAAGGCCAAAAAAATGTATCTTGCTTTGCTTAGACTGGCATACCCGATATCCCGATCTAATGCAGCATTTGTTTGTAATGCTAGGTTCGTTTGAGCCAGAGAAAGACAGTACCCAACTCAGCAAAGGCCAAGCCCAATCCAACCCGGAAAGCCTTAACCCATCACGGTCCATCCAATCACAGAAAAAATTCACTCAACAAAGGTCCAGTCCATCTGATTCCCAAAAAATAACTCAGAAAAGATCCATCAAATCCCAAAAGATCCATTATGAAAAAGCCTAATCAGTGAAAACCATTTATCCAGCTCAAATCCATCAAATATAACCGGGTCGAAATCCTTGTTAGTCAGCTCTCAGCGTACACCAATCCATTTCCTTATTTGCCACCTAAACAAACCCGTGATGGCACAAAGTCCAGAAAACGTTTTGGCCATGATAACAGTCCTAAAATAGGGAATTGCCATGCAGGATGAGACCAATGCTGAAATGCAATGCCCATCTGGGGCATCTACCACACTTCTAGTCCCGGGCCCTCAACCGAACTTTGACCCACCTCCGCCAGCTAAAGATTTGTAAGGTCTAGATCCTCAAGAAGGGTTGGCTCAAGCTTTGGTTTTCAAACCCCTGGTGCAGCCTAATGAGGGGCTTTTTCCCCTTGATATTAATGAGCTTGATTTGACCCTGTTTAAACTTGCTAACCTTGAGAAGCAATGCAAAAAGGCACAGGGAATTAGCTTTATTCCTGACTTTGAGGATGGGTACACCGAGGCTGCCGTAAGGCTCCTAGACAGGTTCAAAATGCCACACATTGACCGTTTCGACGGATCTAGAGATCCCATGGTACATATCTGGCTTTTCTTAGATGTCTTGAAACCGATGGGTCTAACTAAGTCTCAGAAACTCTTTGTATGGAAGAACCCTGTCAGGCATAGCAGCCACTTGGTACGCCAAGTTGGAGGATAAAGTGAAGCAGAATTGGGAAAAGTTGGCTGAGGTGTTTGTCAATCAGTATTCTTACAATACCCAAATTGAAATGGCCACCAAAAAGCTTGAAGCAATCCACCAGAATCCTAAAGAGCCTTTTGTGGAATTTGTTGTGAGGTGGAGAGCAAAGGTAACACAAATGACAAATCGACCTTCTGAGAGGGACCAAGTGCGGATAGTGGTGCAGAACCTTGAGCTTAATATGTTACAAAAGTTAATAGTCACTTCACTATTCACTTTCAAAACTTTGTATGAATTAGGGGTTCAGATTAAGAGTGCATTCAACAAAGGGATTATTCCCAGAACAAGTGAACCAACAAGGAGGGTGTTTTTCGAGAGTACCAATGCTAGCAATAGCACTATTCCTAAGCCCATTGAAATCAATACCGTCACCACTCCCAAAACTACCAACCATTTTTCTAATACAAGCCCACAAATAGTCGGCCCAACCCGAGCTCAAGGCAAAATTATCACCCCCCCTCCATATGAGCCTAACCAGCATACTAAAAGTCCTGATGGAAATAGGGTATCCCTTGATCCCCAACCTCTTCCTGACCCACTCCTTGTTAGAGATAACCCCACAAAATAATGTGTGTATCATCAGCAGCATAGTCATGGCACTGACCGTTGCTACCATCTTCGTCATGAGATTCAGAATCTTATCGACAACTAGACGATAGCTCCACCTTAAGAACCTAATGTTACCACCAACCCACTTCCCATCCATAACCAAGTACCTCTTCCTCACCTTAACCTCATCCATACACTCCCATCTACTTTCAACCCCAGCATATATATCACCCCAACCCATCTACCCAAGCCAAAGGCAAAGGCGTTCATTGTTGAAAGTATTGATTTGTGCATGATGGATGCACCCAATCCAGTTTGGGTATGCCAAGAGCGCCAAATGGCTGAACCCACTACTACTGAGATGTTGGGAATGATTGAAGACCTTTAAGGAATGGTGGCAGATTTAACATTTGGAGTTTCGATCCCGTCAAAAAGCTCCCCAATCTTGGGGTAAGCTGTAGTTAAAAAGGGCCAACCTGAAGCTATATCAAGTTTGGGTGATGACAAATCAACAACAAATGGGCCTTAGTTCGATATAGCCATCTAATCCCATGTCTAAGTAGAAGCAAGTTGCGAGAACAAAGCCAAGATAAGTATTGATCCCTATGTACATCTTTGGTGGGCTATTGAGACTTTGAAGGTCAAAGGGTTGAACAAGCAGCAAGTGCTCGCAGTTGTTGTGAAGACTGTAGATGACACTTTTGTCGCTTAGGTTGAGAGCATTTTGAATTAGGGGGCAAGCTGTGAAAAGGGATGCTTTACCAGAAACACCCATCCGAATTCCAATCCCAAGCCCATGAATACCCAGCCAACACCCACCAACCCATTTGCCAGTATTTCCAAAACTAGAGCTCCTTGCTCTTAAAAACGAATCTTCACCCAACTCTATATGAGCCTAACTTGCGCATTGAAGGTACTGATGGAGAAAAGGTATCTCAAACCGCTCAATCCTCGACCTCTCCCTAATCCTCTCCCATCTAAACATGACCCTACCCAATATTGCGCATTCCATCAGCAGTACAGTCACCATACTGACCGTTGCTTTCACCTTCGCCACGAAATTCAAGACTTGATTGACAATAAGGTCATCACTCACCTAAAAATCCCAAAGCTGTCAATAACCCTATCTCCGACCGCAACAGATTGCCACTCCATAACATAAAACCCACCCACAGCTTGCCCACAACCAACCATTACCCTAGCTAACACATCATACCCGCCAATGAGCCCAAACCCATTATGTTCATTCCTAAATCTTCTGATTCCGATCTGAGTAAAAAGAGAAAAATCTTTGAAGAGACGAAAAGTTTACTCGATGTTGATGAGTTCAAGCTTGATAAAGAAGTGGGCCCTCTAGAGATTCTATCACTGGTGGTTAGAATAATGAACCTTAGTGTCAGCTAGGGGAATTGTTAAAAGCATTTGGAAAAGACCTCCTGAACTAGGGGCATGGTGTGGAAAAACAATTGTTTCAATCAAGAAGATGTGTGAGGACAACGTAATTGTGAGATTCAAACTGTGAGACCCGATTTGAAAATCGAAAATCAATTCTTCTGGGTGTGGATGTTAGTATTGCTAAATTGAAGGTAGGTCTAGACCTTCCTGTGGGCTACTTGAAGTTGTTTTTGAAATTCTGCAGATGGACTTGGAGAAGGAAAACCCCTTTTGACTAAAAAATGCTTATTTTGTTTTGAGTTATGTCTTGTAAATAGTTGTTATGAGTTTTATTTTCTTTGTCTTTTCTTACGTTCTTATGTCAGTTGAGTCTTTTCTTTTGAGTTGCTCTCATGTACCTGTAGACATCTCATTTTTGACCACCCATAAGACTTATGGTCTAGCGCACTTGATGATAAAAACTACATTGTGTGATTCGAGTTCTCCGCGAGGGAATCCAAGGTCGAACCCCGAAATAATCCCAAAACCTTCTTACTTGTCTTATTCTTATCTCAAAAGTTTATTTTTTTAACATTGTGCTACCTTATACTGAGTTTGAAATAGGGAAATAGGGTAGCATATTAGGGCCTAACCGTGCCCCATTGGAAGCCGACCATGGCTATTTGGGCCCGGTTGTGCCTTGCTAGTGATACACAATGTTCTGGGCGAGAGCCTGCCAGTTGTGTTTTTTTGAAGATATTTTTGACTTGTTTTGCTCAAATTCTATAAAAATGAGGTTATATCTCTATTTTGAGGGCAGAAAAATTTCAAAAGAACATATACACACAAGAGAGAGCTCTTTCTTTCTATACAAGTCACCTTTGAGCCAACTTATCTCTCTTGACCAATATCCATACACCATACACCATACACCATACACCATACACCACCTTAGATCATAACCTTAGAGCCTTGGTTGAGGCTTGTGCATCATAATTCAAGCTTGAGAGTGTGTTTGAACCAAGTTTGTGTTACAAACAAGAGCTTGCTTCTTTGAGAGGTATAAGTTTACCACCTTCTCTCTTAATTTTTTTTCTATCTCTTGTTAGCTACTTCTTGTATTTTTATGTTGTCTTAAGTCCATTTCAAGTGTTTAAACTTGGGTTTGGATAACTACCAAAGGGTAGGGAAGGTTAACACCTTCTCTTGCACCTTATTTCATAGCTCAAGCCCTTGTTTTTACACTCTCTTCTTTGCCTTTTAAACTAATTTTCAGAGCTTGGAAAAGGCTAAAAAAATAATGGTTTGAGGTCTAAAAAATGGAGAGGTTAGCCACCTCCCCTTGCTTTTTGTTCACTACCTTTGCTTTGTCTTATTCTTGCCTACCTTTTTATGCTCTCTAAGAAGATTTTTCGTCATTGTTTTTAGCATATTAGGAGCTGTTTTAGGGCTGTTGTAATTTATTTAATTAGTATATGCTTGAATATCTAGCTTGTTGCATTGTAAGTCTTCACATCTAGCTTATTATGTTGTGTTATACATGCTTTGATAGCATTTCAATGGTTAATCAAGAATCAATTTCGCAATCATGTCTGCAATCTCCCCCCCTCTTCTTTTCTTCTTGTTTGAGAGTTATTTCAACCGGTTGATGCTTATTCAAAATATGAGTTAGAGACCTATGCCCAATGGCTTAATCTCTACAGAGGTTCATCGTCAAAGGCATGGTCTCTCCTTCATATTTAGGAGTACCTCTCACTTGACGTTCCTTTCATTTAGCGGACTTAATCATCACCTTGGATAAATGGATTAAAGAATGGACAAGACTAATGAAATTGGCTTAAAATTGAACCAACCAACATAAAGAAAATGAATAAGGTCGCTCGGGTTTGGCTGGACGTTATGTCGAGTCCATCGTGTCAAGAGTCATCACTCATCAATTCATGGTGTTTTGAAGACCCTTAAAGCGTCTCTACTTCCCTCTTTGAGCTCACTCCATGATAAAGGGGAGAGGTAGGTGTTGTTCATTGCATTCATCAATTTTTGTCCAACTCATGCCTGAAATCATCAAGCAATCAACTTGCTCATTAATGGTTTTGGAAGTGATTTCGTCCTTCTCTCGAGGCTTTCCATTATAAAGAAGGATAGAAGGGACAAATAGGGCTCAGAAAAACTCTGTCTGCACTGTTTTCACCTCAGAACACAAAAATAGAGTTTTGCACAAAATTAGGGCATGACCAGCCCTATTTGGGCTCGACCAGGCTTCATTGGGGGTTGGTCGGCCTCCAATGTTTGGTAAACAGAGTGTTTTGCAGAAACAGAGGGCAGTGGCTAAGGGTGAAACAGGGCAAAATACAAGGAAGGTAGACATAGTTGCTTCTGAAAACCATCACGTGCATGCCATCCTTGTGCTTCTTGGTTCTATCAAATGTTGTAAATGAATGCTGTCATTATCGTTCTTATTAAATGTAATTAGCATTATTGTAATTATTATGAATGTTTATTGTTGATTAACTTAGATAGTTAGCTTTATTATTCATCCTTGTTTTAATAGGTAGCTAGCTTATTACTTATTATTAGCCTTTGTTGTAATAGCTTAGCTAATTAGTTGTTTATTCATTCATTTGGTTTTGTAATAGTTAGTTTATTCGGACACTCGGACATTCATTCGGACCCTCTTGCATGAGGGCAAATATGTAATAAGTGTGTATGTCTTTCAACCCCCATTTCTTTCTCCCTTTTATTTACCCGCTTATGATGGTAGAATAGAACATCATGTTTAATTAGCATTCTCGTGTTCACATACACTTGTTTCATGAAACATTTGGGTTCAGCTCATCATACTAACCAATATCAAAATGTCAATTTTATTTCTTGAATACATGATTTATTACATGTCTTGAAGTGGATCACAAGCCATGCTCATAGCCGAGCCCATAAAATTGAGTAAATGTGTGCGTTGCATTAGTCATAATGCATCATTTAGAAACACGCATATTTTCAAATCATTTTGCTTTATTTGGCTTGCCATTGGAGTACTAGGTGAGCACTTATTGTTTTAGCATACCACATAACTGTGTTTATGTTGCCATGTTGAGCATAATACCATGTGGCTAATTGCTTAAATGATATAACTCTTTGCATGCCCGTAGATAAAGGTTAGTTGCTAAAATTGGGATGCATTGACTAATGTACATACAAGCCCACTCTTTCAAGTGGTACGTATTCAAAACAATTTTCAAACAAACATGAAATCAAAGCATTCCAACTTTTGCAATTTAGTCTATACTTCTGTGCGTCACATAGTAATGCTAGTCTAATAATCAAAACAAGAGCATATAATATAAATAAAAATCACATCATGATTAGTAGAGGCCGATCTTGATCGGGCGAGTGGAGTGCTCAATTCATGACCGTCCCCTCTCATACCTAAGTTCCCGAACCGAGACACTTTGGTGATGATGGATTAATGGCCTTTGGCACGAGTCACAATTTTCCTAAATTTTCCAAAAAATATATTTAGGTGGCAACTCTGAAATCAAGCAAAGCAGTCCATTTTTGGCATTTGATTTAAACATCGATTTTCCAAAAAGAACTATTGGATTCGGACTCTTTTTGTGTTTTCACTGTTTCACATTGCAGTTGTGAGATTAGATTTAGAACCACTGGTGTCCAAACTGTAGGGCTAGTCGTATCCGAAAAGAGCATGAAAAGTCAAGCTACAATTTCTGACGACTCTACTAGGGAAATCAGAGAACTTGACTCAAACTTCTTGTTGTGAAATTTTATCTACACTTATATGTTTTTTGGATTCATTTTCATTGGTGCGCTTAAAGTCACTGTGTTTGCCATCTGCTATTCATGGACAGTTTGCCAGAGGCTTGCCCAAAAGCCTGTTAAAAGGCTGACCGATCATGGGCTCTGCCATGTTGGAAACACAACCCTTGGATATAGATTACCGCTATACCACTTGACCCTCCTTTCATTTCTTGGTGTTGTGTATGAGAAGTATATTAGGTAATCTTGCCAAGGTACCCTTTCGATCATTTGACCTAGTTGCATATAGTGAAGCTATAGTGACTATTCCAACTTAGGACAAGATGCCACCCATTTGCAGGATGTTGTGAAACTCATTGTTTGAAATAGTGCATCCTAGATCATGTCAAAAATCTAGGACAGGGTAACCCTACCCCCTTCATAGGGGTGTTTTGTTTCTTTTACTTGGTATGTGCTTTTATAGTGAGACTATACAGAATGGTTCATATCAATATGACCTTGAGAACAGAGTTCAGTGGGGATTGTGGTTCTTCACCTGTGCTTTTTTTTTTTTTTTATCTGCTGTGAATTGGGCCGAAGTGCCATCCGATTTTGATGATGGTTTTTCTTTTCTGTCTTTTGCTAGGTGGTGTACCATCATAGCTTCGCAAAGACCCGATATTCCCCAAGTTGTGTGGACTCGCTCTAATAAGCCTTGTAAAGCTCAAGACCTTGTTGGTGGTCAACCAGTGTTAGTCTCAGTTCCACCAATTGTTCGACGAAAATGGAATAGACAGTCAGCGACATCAGTACAAAGCATTCAGCAAACACCTACCCATTCTCACACAAGCAGTTCATCGACATCTAACTCACCTGGACCAACAATGGCACAAAATACAAAAGAATTTTCAACCATGATGGCAACTTTCCAGAGAACCATGCATACTATAAACCATGATGGCATCCGCATTGACCGTGCATCCAATCCCGACTGCTTAGCCAAACGTGGATCCACCTCTACCAGCAAAAAATCTCCAAATTCTATATTCTCAGGAAATGTTTCCCCAGCCTCAGTTTATAGGTCTCTGGCCCAACTCCCTGTGGGAATTCTTCCCTTTCATATCAATGAAATTGATCTAGCTCTAATCAAGATTGCTAGGTTGGAGAAAGTGTTGAAAAAGTCCCAGGGCTTTAATTCCATTCTGGATATTGAAGACAGGTACACTGAGGCTTCTGTCAGATTACCGGAGAAATTTTAGATGCCCCACATCGACAGATTCGATGAAAGTGGGGATCCAATTATGCATGTCCGCCTATTTTCAGATATGCTAAGGCCAATAGGTTTGTTTCAGGCGCAAAAACTATCACTGTTTGGGAGAACTCTTTCTGATATAGCAGCTATCTAGTACGCTAAATTGGAGGACTCTACAAAGCGGAATTGGAAGGAGCTATCTGAGGTGTTTGTTAAATAGTACTCGTATAACACTCAGATAGAGGTAACCATCAGTGAACTGGAGGCCACTACCCAGAACCCCAAAGAATCTTTCATTGACTTTGTTGCTAGGTAAAGGGCCAAGGTAGCTCGGATGAGAAATAGACCTTCTGAAAGGGAACAAGTTCGGCTAGTGGTCCAGAACCTTGAGCCAAACATGCTACAGAGAATGATAGTGGGGCCATTATCCACCTTTACTTCCCTACATAAGTTGGGGGTCCAGATTGAGAGTGCCTTCAAGAAGGGCATTATTCACAGAATAAGCAAACCTGCAAGAAAGCCATTCTCTCGAGGTACCAATGCTAGTTGTAGCACTATTCTGCGGCCTGGAGATGTTAGTACAGTTAGTACAGCGGCCAAAATAGCCAATCCTTTTGTCGCTGCAACCTCGCTACCTTCACAAAACACCGGCCCACCCTGAAACCGAAGAGTTTTTACTTCCTTCCATATGAGCCTAGCTCACTCCCTCAAATTGTAAATGGAAAAGGGACATCTCAAGCCTCTCAATCCCCTACTCCTTCCTGACCCATTACTACCCAAACATGACCCCGCCCAATATTGCATCTTCCACCAACAACATGGTCATCCCACAAATCTGTGTTACTGCTTATGTCATGAGATCCAGGATCTCATTGACAACAAAGTCATCACCCCACCCTCCAAACCAAATGTAACTACCAACCCGCTTCCTATACATAACCAAGTCCCCCCCACCCAAAAACATTAACTAGATACATACACTACCACCGACCGGCCACACCAGTGGCCGACATGCACAAGCCATGGCCAACAACCGCTGGTGGTGGCGGATAGGTCACCACAAGGTTCCAAGCACCAAGTTTGATCCAAAACAAGGCACAGAAAGGACACGGTCTAAAGGCTCAAAGACAGGGCATTCCGCCAAGGACTTCGGGCGCTCAAAACAAACACAAACAAACATAATCATCCTATGCACAAATGATGACGTCCAAGTCTTGAGGACTGTCAAAAATGGGGTGTTTACAATTGCCCCTCTTTGATAGAACTTGGAAGCCATGGAATGACGGGAGTGAATGTCAAAGCCCAGAGACGACCCATTTTGACAAGGGCGAAGACTTGGACAAAAACGGTTGCGCCCATAGGCTGCCTACGTATCCCTTTGCAAAGAATCAAACCAGCGTAGTTCTAGGGCAAGATGCAAGTGATATGCATGATGCAGGAACATAACTTATGATCATGCAATAAGGATGTAATGAAACATTTAAATGCAAACGCTATGCAAGGAAAATGCCACATTCAAACCAAAACAAGGTATATCAACCTCAAACACAAAAGTAAGTAAACACGATAAATGTGGAAATTACGAACCAAACCACATTTCACACAGACAGGATGTCAGAAAATTATGCCACCTTAACTACGCGATGCACAGGAAAGACGAAGAGCAACAAAATCATCGGGCGTACCCGAGATGTCAAACAAGATCCTAACGCGTTGCATGCGGAAGAAAACAAGGATGGTGTGAACACCGAGACATACCTGAATGTTTTTAACCGTAGGATGGTATGAACATCAGGACGCACACAAACATTTTTAACCGAAGGGAAGTAACAGAGTATGAACATCAGGACGCACACAAATGTTTTAACCGAATGGCAGTGATCAAAGGATGGTATGAACATCAGGACGCACGCAAATGTTTTTAACCAAAGGGCGGTATGAACATCAGGACGCACACAAATGTTTTTTAACTGAAGGGCGGTAACCAAAGGGTGGTATGAACATCAGGACACACGCAAATGTTTTTAACCAAAGGGCGGTAACCGAGAGTGGTATGAACATTAGGATGCACACAAATGTTTTTTAATCGAAGGGTGGTATGAACACCAGGATGCATGCAAATGTTTTTAATCGAAGGGCGGTAACTGAAGGGTGGTTTGAACATCAGGGTGCAGGCAAATGTAGAAGGGTGGTATGAACATCAGGACGCACGCAAATGTTTTTTAACCAAAGGGCGGTAACCGAAGGGTGGTATGAACATCAGGATGCACACAAATGTTTTTAACCGAACGGTTTATTCTAACGCGTTGCACGCAAGAGAAAGGAAAGTAAAAGATATGATTCGAAAGGCACGAATGATTTTACCCGAACTCCACTGAATGGACTGTACGTACAATATCGTTTGTCTATGCTGGCTTCGCTGAATGAACCGTACATACAATATCGTACCTGTGTAGAAAAGCGAGCTATGTAACAGTAATGCATTTTCTATGCATGAAGCAAGAATGACATCATATTCTATGCAACAATAGAGAAGTGTATATTCTATGCAATAATGGAGAAGCTCATATTCTATGCATGATTGGTAACGGAAGCACATTCTATGCATGATTCAAAGGCAAAAGCATATATTCCGTGTATGATTCAAAGGCAAAAGCAATAAGCATGTTCTATGCTAAGTATGAAATGCATGCTCCATGCGCGATTAAGAACATGTTCCATGCTAAATAACAAAATGCATACTCTATGCAAAGGATTGAAATACGTATTCTATGCAATAGCATATGCAAAATGCACACTTTACATACGAAATGAGGGAATGCATATGTATTTTAACAAAATGAGTTCAATTGTAACTTTTTGATTCACTTCTTAGAGGAGTTGCAACATGCAAAAAGGATACACCTCGTTTAACTAGTGACGAACAACAATCACCGAGAACACAAATTCAAACTTCCACAGAGAGAATTTGAACTCAACAGTGACCTTCCCTTGCACCTCTCGGGAAATAGGGACAACCACATCATCAAGACACAAAATAGGAGCACTGGGCACTGGACGGCCACTAGGGAGGGATGTCGGCCACTTGTTGGCCACCTTTCAAGATTGTCGGCCACCAATAAGGCTTGTCAGCCATCAGTGGTGGCCGACCAGCCATCGATGGAAGACTGGGCCATTTTGGTCTTTTCACCCGTAGATCTTTAAATATAAGTCATGGGACCTCATTTCCACACACCTCTATGCTCGAAATTCCACCATCTCTCTCTCTCTGTCTCTCTCTAGACCTTCATTCTCTCTAGATCCAAGCTTTATATGCGTTTTCCAACGCCCCACACATATTTTCTTCGCTAAATCCTCTTAGTTTACTCTGTTTTTAACCAATTGAAATTTGATTTCGGGATTTTTTCTCGGAGTTTCACCACTTGAGGCTTGTTCACCTCGAGTTTCTCTCGAGTTTAGTGCCTTGTTTTCAGCTTTGACTTTTTCTTTTTCTTTTATTTCTCCTAGGGTTTGACTTTTTCAAAGTTTACCCTATTTTTTCCATTTCTTCACTTTTCACCAACTCTTCACCCATATTCCAGATGGAAGACGAAATACCACATGATGAAGGTCCTCTAGAGGTGAAGTTCGAGGCGGAGTTTGATTATGAGGCGGAGCTGGAGCCATTACCACTGGGAGTGAGGCCTTTTGATCCGGCGAGGTATCGTCCTCGGATACATATTCTACCTGCTGGAGGCATTAGGCACTTCACTGATTTTGCTGATGCACCGCCTCATTTCCATCTTTCAGCCGTTACCGTTGAGGTACAAACTCTATTCACTTGACTTGCATTTCTTGCACTGTCTTTCATGTGATTATACTGTTTTCATCACTGCTATCGCATTTGTTTTGCACTTTCTTTTCATCTAACTGTACTTACACTGGTTCGCCTGTCCTCTGCCACAGGGGGACTCCCGCGCATACTGGGGCTATGGGGCCACGACAGCCAGAGATTGATATGACGAGCTCCCCGTAGGAGTGCACGACATCATTGACGAGGCCAACTTCGGCCTATTCTGCTCTGGATTGACATGAGTTATAGCGAGCTGTCCACTTCTTGGAGCGCTAGTGGAGAGATGGTAGGACACCACCAACTCTCTCCACCTTTCCATTGCCGAAGAGATGATGATGACTCCTTACGACTTCGCCATGATCACAAGCCTAGGCGTAGGGGGTGATCCAATTCCTCTCGATCCTGACATAGGGAGTGGGACGCTGCTAGGATTGAGCTACTGGGGCCATGTCTGCCTTTATTTCGGATAGCTATGGTCAGATACAGTTGGTTCGAGGAGTAGTTCTGAGGGAATGAACCAGAGACAGTAGAGGAGATAGAGCAGTACACTCGAGGTTTTTTGATGTTCCTTCTTGGTACCACCATGTTTTCGAACAGGGCCAACACCGTAGGGTTATACTTGCTGAGCGCACTGGTGGTCCTTCCCCAAGTGACTTTCTATGATTGGGGCGGGGCTGGCCTCGCCACTTTATATGGCTATATGAACTCAACCTCCCGCGGGATTGGATACTTGATCGGAGGCTACTGGCGAGCCTGGGAGGTACACATCTCGGTTCCCTTTTTACACTTTGCATTTTCTATTTAGCATTTTTTACCTTACATTTGTTCAACACATGCACTTTCTGGTTTACACTTTCTATATCTATTCAAACACTGTATGCTTTCTGCTTTACATTTTCTATATTAGTTCAAACACTGTATGCTTTCTGCTTTGCATTTTCTATATCTGTTCAAACACTGTACTAATCACATATCACTGCACTTTCTCCACAGCTATGGGTGTATGCATACTTCCCGACTCTCACCCCAGAGCCTACAGTGGAGGTTCCGTTGATGGTCCCCTACTCATTGGTGTACGATGGTCAGCTTCGTCGCAGGAATCGCGAGCCCTTCACCTTCTTCAGACACTACTTTGACACCGTAGCTGCCCATGAGGTAACCTAAAACACAGTCATCATTTTTGCTCTACGTTTGTTATGATTCACATATTAGCATCTAATGACGGATAATAATCTATTTGCCTTCTATTCATAGATCACATGGTAGCCACGGGCTAGAATACTGACGGGGATTCGAGACCGGTACATTATGGCCTTGGGCATCTCGCGTTACCGTATTCTACTTGAGGGTCCGATTTGCTGAGCCTGGTACCTAGGCGATAGAGTCGTGCGTCAATCTCTGGGTCCACCTGCTCCGTTCATACCAATGACGCCACCAGAGTCCATGAGGTCAGCAAACAGCCTATTTGTTGACGGGGTTATCCGATTCATGGTGGGCTTAGAGGCAGAGTACTTTCGAGTTGAGGGCGATTATACGGTCTTCATTCAGACAGACCTTACGCCACCTCTAACCAGTGTTCGTGGAGGTGAGGGGGCTAAAGCTCCTACTGCGAGGGTAGGGCCTAGAGCAACCAGGGTAGCCGGGGCCCGCGGGAGAGGGGTTCCTCAAGCGAGGCAAAGGACCGGCTGGACGGAGCTACCTATTGCTCTCACCTGCTGGCGATATATTGGGAAGGCATATCAGATTCTGACTAAGCTTGCCGCAGTAAGGTATAGATATATTAGACCTCATGACGCACCCCTAGTATATACCACATTTTTTAGTTTTCGCATCTCTTTCCGGTCTTTGTTCCTTCTGGACATTGATCATTCTCAATGCAATTGCAGGCACCCCCAGGATACACCGACGACCTGTTGGTGCTATTTGCCTCATTCGTGGGCATGATATTGAAAAGGGAGGCATTACTCGGCTTCCATGGCATTCAGGTCATTACTTTAGTTTTCTTACATTCCAGTCATCAAATTTCCACTAACATACTGAAACTAACATGGGAAACTTCCCCCACACTGCATTGATACACTGTATCTGAAATACTGCACTTCCACTCTGTATTCATACTCTGCACTTCCATACTTCATTCATATACTCATTCTGCCCTATACTTGCATTTGATATGCATACCGTGGCTGACATATGACAACTGACTTTTCAGGTTCCACCCCTATCGACAGCATGGGCAGCAGCTGCAACACCAGCACCAGCGGTGCCTCCTCCGGCGAGAGAGAGAGAGAGAGAGAGAGAGAGAGAAAGAGGCTTCAGCATGTAGCCGAGGCTGAGCTAGGGGCACCCGAGCTGAGAGTGGCCTTTCAGAGCCTATTCTGAGCGATGATGATGTTAACAGTAACGAGGCCGAGGAGGCAGTGAGATAGCATGCCGAGTCCTCCGAGAGTGGAGACGATGATGCTGGCTCGGGTTCTAGGAGCAGATATGCTGATGCTGATGCTGAGGAGGGCTCCGAGGTGGAGAGCAGAGATGGCTCCGGTTCAGACAGTGGCACCGATGGAGATAGTAACTCAGAGTCCGCTCCTCCGAGGAACAGGACAAAGAGGGCTTCTCGAGCCTGAGGCGACCAGTGTTGATTTTTTTTTTTAGTTTTTGCTTAGTTTCTTTTTGTTAGTAGTGTTTAGCACATCGTATAGCTTCAGACAAGTTTTATTTTCTTTCAAAACTTGTACTGCACCTTTTGTTAAAACAACAATGATCGGAATAAAAAACCAGTTTTCATTTGAAAAAGTGTTGCATTTTGCATCATGAGCACCGCATTGCATGAAAAATGAGATTGAATTTGATAACGAAAACCGAATACTTGTATTGTCACAACAGTCTAAATCAGGTAATGAACCAACCAACAATTGAAATAATCAAAGTAATACAACTCAATAATCAAAATAACAATTTCAAAAAAACAAAACTAGACAACTCGATAAACAACAAAACAACTTGGATTCAACTCGATGACCAAAACAAGACAAATACAACTCAATCAACAAAATAAAACAAACGGACCTCAACAAACATGCTAAGGCCTGAAAAGACTCAAAACAAGACTCCAAAACACATAAAGAATAGAACAAGGCTCATGCTACCAGCACTTTCCAGTACAAGAAGGACAGTAGACTAGAGTGAGAGGGTGTCGGCCATGAATAGAGGTCGTCAGCCATCAGTGGTGGCCGGTCGGCCACCAAAGTGGTATGTCGGCCATCACCAATGGCCGGTCGGCCACCAATGCGAGGAACCTCTGGAATGTTGACACCTGGCTTCCACTCACTGCCTTATCTTCTACAAAAGGTTTGGACCTCGTAGTTTCTTCATTTCAGCAGTAAATTCTTCACAAATGGAACCATTCTTTGCCAAAAAAACTATCGAATTGGATTGCAACTTTAGATGGTTCGGAAAAGTTAAATTTCTGGGGTTTCAGCATAAATGCAGTATTCCCGCTGAGTCGTTTTTCGCTTTGTTTTCTATTCCTTCACGCCGCGACTAGATGTTGGAACCCAATTATGCATGTTTTTAGCTTCGTGGGACAAGAGATATGCCTAACAATTGAAGAATTTGGTACCTTGGTTTCATCATTATGGCCACTGATTTGGGCATGACTGAGGTCTACCCCTTTTGGTTTAAGTGCATTTATCATGTTCACTTGCATGTTACTTGCATGCTTATCTTACTTCACATTGTGTATGCTATGTAGTCCTTTGCATTGTGCATGCCAAGTTGTTCCTTGCATTGAGTATGCATGTTCCTAACATTGCTAGGTTACCCTTGTTGCATTGCATTGTGCATGCATGCTTTATATTGTGTTTAGAACCTTATGATTGCCTTGCATTGAGTATGCCATCTAGGTCCTATCATTTAGCATTGTGTATGCCATGCCACCTTGCATTGAGAATGCTATCTTACATTAAACACTGAGCATGCCATGTAGTTCATAGCATTGAGTATGCCATGATTGTTTGCATGTAGTTCATAGCATTGTGTATGCCATGTTGTTTGCATGCTTAGGTTACATCGCATTGTGTATGCTATGTTGTCCATTTGCATTGTGAATGCTAGTTGTTACATGCATTAGCATTGTGCATGTCATTAGCCTTGTTTGGTTGTTCATGTTGCATTGCACACTTGCATGCTTGAGTTGCATTGTGTATACCCTGTTTTGCATTGTTGTTTGGATTAAGTGTTAATCTGAGCACGGGAAAAGAGGGACGTTTCATACTTAAAGTGATGAAACGTGCCTCAATTCCCGGTCGTTCACGCTCTTGATCATACATGATAGAGTTTTTAGGCTTTATGTGTTGACTTGTTCATTCATTTTATATTGAATTGTACAACTTCGCCTCTCGGGCATCATGCATTGAAATGCGTGATTGGTGGCCCGATGGTCAAGAACCGCACTCCCTTGAGTTCATGACATGATAGGGAGGGTGGTTGTGCACACATACCTTGCAAATATATTGCCATGCAGTTTCTTGGCCTCTGTTGCAGCAAACTGGAATTCAGCAGCAACAACTGGCCAGCCAGCCAGAAAAACTAGCTAGCCGACCACTTTTCTTGGCTTTCAACAAAGATAGGTGGTCGGCCATGGCTGCAGACACCAACAACTGATCGGCCACCTCCTACAGGTTCCCAAGATGTGTTAGAAGCTATCTGGAGCTTGGTGCAAGGTTCTGAGGACAATTGAAAACAGAGGCAAATCGGGGCATCGCATTGGATTTCCGAATGAGGCGACCGGGCATGCATCCAGTCTTCTCCCTCTAAGAACCTCCTGTTTTATTGCTTTCCTTAGCTGCCATGCTTGGATAGCTAGCTTATGCTTTGGTTTGTACCTTTAATAGTTAATGCGTTTAGCTATTTCAATTTGTTTTGTAATAGTTAGTTAACTAGGATTAGTTAATTAATTTGTGTTGTAATAATTAGTTTAATTAGCTTAGATTAGCTAGTTAGCTTCTTATTCGGTCTCTCCCTCGAGAGGGCCAATTGTTGTAACAAGTGTGCGTATGTGTGATGCATGTATTCCAACCTCCATTTCTTTCTCCCTTTTACTTAACCGCTTACGATGGTTAGTTATAGGGCATATTTCAAATTAGCATACCTTATGCTTGCATGCGTGCATCCATTCATTTGTTTTGCATGCACCGGGCTCGGCGCATCATACTAACCGCATTGTATTTCAATACATTTACTTGAATATGCGTTCAAAGGCATGTTACCAAGTTGCATTTCACATGACATCTTAGAATAGCCGAGCCTATCTGAGTTACATTTTTTCATGTGCTGCATTAGCCATCTTAACATGAACTAGGATCATGTATGATTTCTAACTAGTTCTTTATTTTGGCTTGGAGTACACTGTGAGTGTTTACGCTTTAGCATATTGCATGTGTGTTATTGAGTGCCACGAAAGCATGCTTGCCATGAGGCTAACTGCTTATTTGATATGACTGCCTGAATGCCTGTGGGTAAAGATTGGATTGCTTGAATTGGAACAATTCATCAAGTCCCTGTTTTAGCCTACTTGCGAGTAGCAAACTTCAAACCATTTTCAAACAAACGGATATGCAATGTTTTGTTCCAACTTAGGCGATCTAGTCTATACTTGTATGTTGTGCGCATCACATAGTAATTCTAGATTTAATAACCAGAATAAGAACACATGTGTTTTCAAAAACAAAATATCATGCTTAGTACTGGCTGATCTTTGATCGGGCGAGCGGGGGTGCTCATCGCATGACCTTCCCTTCTCGTACCCAAGTTCCCGAGCCGAGACAACTTTGGTGATGACGGACACGTGGCCTTAGGCACGAGTCAGGGTTTCTTAAATTCCCCCAAAATAAAATATTTAGGTGGCGACTCTATATCTGGCAAAGCAGTCCATGTTTGGCACTTCTTTATAAAAAATCAGTTTTCCAAAACGATTTGCTAGATTTGGACTCTTTGGTGATTTATCAATCTTGCATTGCACTTTGTAAGATCAGATTAAGAACCGTGACATTGAGTCCGAACTGTAATAGCTCAGAACAAAACGAGATTTAGCGCCCTCGCAGCGTGGATATCGGAGAGTTCCCGGGAGCGCGTCTACAACACATCGACCTTTTTGTGGATCATATCATGTAAAATTGTGGTTGCAGCCCGTTGATAGGTAGCCCCAATATTCTTTAACCCAAACGACATCACCCTGTAGCAGTAGGTTCCCCAAGGCATGGTGAAAGCGGTTTTCTCTCTGTCTTCGGGTGCCATCAGAATCTAGTTATACCCATAAAATACATCCATGAAGGAGAGCAACACATGGCCTGCGGTGAAGTCCACCAATTCGTCAATATGCGGTAGAAGAAAGTCGTTCTTCGGACTGGCTTTGTTCAGATCTTTGAAGTTCACATATACCCAAATTCTGCCATCCTTCTTTGGCACTGGAACAATGTTGGCCAACCAAATTGGATACTCCGATACTAGCAAGAACCCTGCGTCTATCTACTTGGTGACCTCCTCTTTAATCTTCAAAGCCCAATCCTGTAGTATTCTCCGAAGCTTCTGCTTGATGGGCCGGGCCTTGGGGTTAAGAGGGATCTGATGCTGTACAATCTCAAGATCGATTCTAGGTATGTCTTCGTAGGACCACGCGAAAACATTTTTGAAATCTTTTAATAAAGCGACTAAGCGCTCGTGCTCCTTCAAAGACAGCGTGGACCCGATTTGGACCAGACACAGATCCTTCTTAGTACCTACATTAATTGAAGTGATTTCATCAACGAGGGGTTTTACAAACCTCTCCTCCTCTCGATCAATCAAATGTTTCAAAACTAGAGGAATTCCTTCCTCATCATTTTCAACGAAATTTTGAAAATCATGATCAATACAATAAACAAGAGGCATAGAGAAGTACTTAGAAACTGCAATGGTATTCACATTCAAAAGGTCCAGCTCATCCAATTCCTCAGTTACAACCAACTCAAAAGAAACGGAAAAAGACAACGTTGACAAAACCTCAGCATCTGGGTTATCAACCCTAGGAATACCGAACTCAGACTTAGAGGAACTAGAATTTGATTCTGACTCCACAGACTCTGTGAATCAAATTCCGGCTCATTACCCGACTCAAAACTACTGGACAGAAAGCCCTCTTTCAGTTGCCAAATGAGGAACGGTGCATCAGATGCATCCAAAATACCACTAGAAGGGTTCGAACCCGATTGGCCTCTGATCATGGAAATGGTTGGGTCATCCCCCAAGCTCTTTGAGTTGATATGAGGATCCGAAAGGAGACGTGCCAGTGCTGCTCCTACTTCAAGTTCATTGCTGTTGGAATCACTTTCTGTGCTCTTCGCAACCTCAGTAGTTAGTTTAGTCTGTTCCTCTGTGTCACTCTCTGGTAGCTGCAAGTCAAAGAAAATCTTAAAGTCGAGAACCCGCTGCTTCTCAGATTTGAGCCATGGTTCGGGGAAACCACAGAATGAGAAGCCTTCACCCTTCCGAACAAAATAGCCATTTAGGGTTTCTCGAATTGGTCGGTGCACAAGTTCATAGGGCTTCCTGTTTTGCTTTGCTCTAGCTCTTTCGGCCATTTCTTTCCCTTTCCTCAACCAGTCCTCTTTGGTGGGTGTATAGCCAAGACCAAAGGCATGTGGGTTATGTGGCACATCAGCTAATGCAGTAACGCCATTTCGGCCACTTCTTCCCAATCCCAGGCATGTGTTGTAGCTTATTCATAAGATATACAAATTGAGCACTGACATATAAGCTCTCATCAACAGCCAAGATATTCTGCACTATCCGGGCCTCAGCCAAGGTAAACCCTGAAATAAAAACATCATCTTCACCATGTACAATTTCCAGCACAGGCGTAGTGACCTCTGGCGAAGGATGTATAGATGAATTCCTGAACACTATGACCACCCCTTTTCTTTGGGGATACTTCAGCATTTGGTGGAGGGTGGAAAAGACAGCTCTTACTTAATGCAGCTAGGGTCGCCCAAGTCGTAGGTTGAAAGTGGCAAACACATCTAATACATGAAATTCAATGTCCTGTTGAGCTGGCCAGACCTGTGTTCTGATCTAAACTGTTCCCATCACCTCTCTGCTTGTATTGTCGTATGCCTGGATCACCTGGGCTGTAGGCACGAAATCGGCTGGTTTCAAACCAATAGCATAAGCCATGCAGCAAGGATAGATGTTGATTGCCAACTCGGTGTCGGCCAATACCACTGGTACCCACTTTTACCAATACTCTACGGATATGTATAGAAGCTTGTTATGTGTAGAGCCTTCTGGCAGCAATTCCTTATTGAAAAAGGTCAAAGTTAGTGCAGCACCTCCCGGGAACACTAATCCCACCAGTTGCTCCGGGGTAGTCTCAATGGATAACTTGGCTTTATCTATCGCCGACAGTACAGCTTGTCTGTGCACTCGCGAAGCCATAAGCAACCCCCAAATAGATATGTTGGCATAAATCTTTTTCAACTGTTTCAGCATAGCCTCCTTCTCCAACTGCTTTTCATTTTGCTTCTCAGCTTCTTTATCCTTCTTAGATGCCTCGGGTTAGTCTAGATGCAGCGGTTTGAAATATCGGCCACTTCTTGTCATGTGGTCAACCTCTTCCAGATACTAGGTATTGTCAGGAAGGTCCTCACCCCAGTCCTCATCAATATGGGCCAAGTGCAGGTCGCCGTCTTCCCACCACATACCTCTGGCAACCGACAAACAATTGTCTTGTTCCAGTCGAGTCATCTTCTCATCACAGCTTTCCCCCATAAGGACTCGGGCCTTTCCAGCCTTCTGTCTATTTTGATCCCCTTCTTGCTCAAGGCACCTCAGTGCGGCTTCTTGCTTTGTAGGTACAGTACTAACTATGCCCAACTCCTAAGCCACTTGTTCTGCACTGGTGTTTTCCGGCAGTTTACCCTTTCCATTGACCATTCCGGCCATTGCAGCGATTCCCGTTTTCTGTTTTTCCAGCTTCAATTCAGCTTCCTCGTCTATATCGGGTTCATCACTTAGCCACCCGGAATTGTCTATTGACCCATTCAGATTGAACCAATTAATATGCACATCCCGTTGATCATGTTCATCAAAGAACTACAAATCGACCATGTCCTCCTCGAGGTCAACTAGATCATCTAATTCCTAACTGGGGCCATCTTCACGAACTATATTGACCTCCATCCCAACTGGCAACACCACTTTTGGCTTAGCTTGATTGATTAGCAAAATATAGCAGCTCCGGTTATATACCACATCAGATAAGTCCTCAAAGCCTTTAGGCAATGGACTAACATTCTCCACCGAGGCTAACCTCCCTTCATCTTCCACTGTCACCACCATGGGTTCAGTTTGAATTGTTGACATGTTCATCATGCACAAGTCTGTGCTCTCAGGAATAAACAACGCCGGTTTAGGTAGGTGGGAAGGGGTGATATATATACTAAGGTCATAAGGGACGGCCAGTGTATGGATGAGGTTTATGTACCAGGGTGGAAGAGCTTGATTATGTGGTGGGAGAGGATTTGTAGTGACATTGGGTTTTTCAAGACATGTTATCACCTTATTGTCAATGAGATCTTGAATCTCATGACACAGTCTGTAGCACCGATCAGTGTCATGACCATGTTGTTGATGAAAAGCGTAGTATTTGGTCGGGTTGTGTTTAGGCAGGAGAGGATCGGACAGTGGACGTTGTTCTAACGGCTTAAGATGTCCTTTTCTGATCAAGACCCTCAGGGCTATGGATAAGAAAATGTAGAGCGAGGTGAAGACCCTCTGGCCTCAGGCCTGATGGCTTGAGGTTTGTGAAGTTGTGTTGAATGTGCCACAAAGGGGTTGACAGTCTTAGGTGTGGTGGTGACCATGCTCACATCCGAAGGCCGTGCAGAGGTGCCACCAGTCATGGCTGCATTGGAGCCGCGTGTAACGGTCCTTTTGGGTTGTTCCTTTTCATGGTCTATCAACCCTTCCTTCATCGCATCCTCAATTTGAACCCCTATTTCATGGAGCTCAACAAACGTAAACAAAGGTAAGACTATCATTTTCTGTAATAATCTTCCTTGCAAGTTACAAACCACCATTCTAATCTGGTCCTTTTCAGAAGGTTGGATAGTCATCATAGAGGCCTTAGCCCTCCAATGGGTCATGAAATCCGAGAAACCCTCCTTTAGCTCCTAGCGAGTTGCTTCGAGATCACGAGTAGTGACCTCTATTTAAGTATTATAGGAGTACTGCACTATGAAGGCCTCGGCCATCTCCCCCAAATTTTTCTTCATAGAGTCTTCCAACTTTGCGTACCAGATGGCCGCTATACCCGACAGGGTCCGGCCAAAAAGCGATAGTTTTTATAGTCTGGTGAGACCCATTGGCTGCAAGATGTCAGAGTATAACCGTAAATGGACCATAGGATCCCCGGAGCAGTTGAACCAGTCTATCTACGGCATCTTGAATCTGTCTGGCAAAGTCACTGCAGTGTCTGTACAGCCATCCTCAATATCAGGGATTGAATTAACGCCCTGCACCTATTTGAAGACCTTCAATACAATGGGGTCAACCTCAAATTCAAACGGCGCCTCTGTTTGGTAAACTGGGGCCTTGGAGGTCTGAGGTAGGATAGGATCTTCCTGAATGCCCACATTTTCCTGGACATTAATTGTGACCCCAGGTGCTGGAATTCCTGCTGGGGGTGCATGGGAAGCATAAGCTATTGCCGGTTGGGTTTGCTGTTGCTGTAGCCTATCTATCAATTCTGCTTGGCGAGCTGCGATCTCAGCTTGGCGGGCTATGACCTCAGCTTGGTGGGTAGCATCTAGCTGTATAGTCTCAATATTCCGCTGGAGTTGACGAAGCATATCTTCCATGTTGACTGCAGAATGTTGAGCTATCAAAACTGGTGTATACTCTCTTTCCAAAGTAGAAGCAGATGACTAGGAATGCCTGAGCATAGGCGAAGTAAATGGTGACTGCTGAATTGGTGACTGCTAAACCGGTGAGTTATGTCTAACCCTCCTCCGTCTGGTAACTGGTGGGAGTGAAGCAAACACTGGCTGTCCTCTTACAAGATCCCCGGATCGGTAAAGTCACCTTACTCGGGTCCAGAGTGCTTGGGGGGGAACAAAATCGTCTGAAGCAATGATGAAAGACTACCTTGCAAAAAGAAAATAAAGCAAAAGAAATAGAAATCAGAAACCGCACAGCACCTCGGCTCAGACACAAACAACAGGCAGTTACAATCATAAGCTGGAGAACTGTACTTAACACTGATTTCTGCCTCAAAACTGATACCCAAACTTGTAACTGATACATACATTGTTGCAAAGTTTCACTCCAAAAGCACATATCAAGTAAGTGAGAGCCAAAACACCCCTATGATGGGGTAGGGTTACCCTGTCCTAATTTCGTTAGGAGCTAGAGGTTCACTATGCAAAACAAGCGATTTCATACAATTCATGCATTCGGGTAAGCAACCTGTCCTAGTTTGGAATGGTCTCTATGGTTTTCGATATGCACTAGGTCAATTGGTCAAAAAGGGTACCTCGGCAAGACTACCAAATATACCTCTCCCATCTAACACCGAGAAGTGAAAGGAGGATTAAACGGTACAATAGCAGTCCAGATCCAAGGGTTGTGTTCCTATCGTGGCAGAGCTCGCAACCAGTCAGCCTTTGGCAAACCGCTCAGGAATAGCAGATGGCAAACACAGTGACTTAGGTGCACCAATTCAAATGCAAATGGAAAGAGACATAAGTGTATATAAAATAACTTATCATGAGTTTGAGTCAAGTTCTCTAAATCCCTAGCAGAGTCGCTAGAAACTATAGACTTGCTTTTTTTCGCCCCCCTATCGAAAAGGTTTGAAATAAAAGACCTCACAGTTCGGACTCCCATGGTTCTGAATCTAATCCCACAAGTGCAATGTAAAACTGATAAACACCAAAGAGTCCAAATCTGACAAATTGTTTTGGAAAATCAATTTTAAATCAAATAATGCCAAAATTGGACTGCTTTGCCAGATACAGAGTCGCCACCTAAATATTTTTATTTTGGGGAAATTTATGAAACCCTGACTCGTGCCAAAGGCCACGTGTTCGTCATCACCAAAGTTGCCTCGGCTCAAGAACTTAGGTACGAAAGGGGAAGGTCATGAATTTAGCACCCCCACTCGCCCGATCAGAGATCGGCCTCTACTAACCATGATATAAAATTTTATAAACATTATGTGTTCTTATTCCGATTATTAAACTAGCTTTACTATGCGATGTGCACAAGCAAGTATAAACTAGTTTGCTCAATTTGAAATAACTCAACTCATGTTTGTTTTACGAAAATGGTTTGAATTTGCCACCTCAAGTGGGCTTAAAGATTGCAGTTTTGCCACTAAACATAGTGGGCTTAAAACATGATTTGCCACTCAACAAAGTGGGCTTAAAACGTACATTTGTTGAATCGTTCCAATTCTAACAACAAGCCTTCATCTACAGGCATTCATCTTGTTTAGCATTTAAGCACATAGCCTCATGGCAACCATGCTAGTCATGGCAACACTCACACTCATGCAAGTATGCTAAAGCGTAAAAACTCACCTAGTACTCCAAGCCAAGAAAATATGAGTTAGGAAAAAATGCATGATTTCTAACTACATAAGATGCCTAAAGCAACACATACAATATGCAATTAATAGGCTCGGCTAATAATCTGCATATGAATCAATTTGAACAACATGCAATTAAACATGTATTCAAAGAAAATATTGAAATAACAACGCAGTTTGAATGATGCACTGAGCCTCGGTGCATGCAATACTAAAGAGTGGATGCAAGCATGCGATGTGCTAATTGAAATATGATCCATAATCTAACCATCAAGGCGAGTAAATAAAAGGGAGAAAGACATGGGATTGGAAGACATACACACACGCACGCACACTTATTACAACATTACGCCCTCGCGAAGGAGGGTCCGAATGAATGAGAGCTATCTAGCTATGCTAATTAAGATAACTAACTATTACAAAACAAATTAACTAACTATTCTAGTTAACTAATTATTACAAACCGAAATCGAATAACTAGTTAAACTAACTAATTATTTATAACACTTAATTAGCTACAACTAATTAATTACAACATGTACTTGATCTAACGCTAAATATTTAAGCGATAAGTAAACTTGGAATGCAAGGGAGGCTCATGCACGTGCTCGGTTTTCACCCGAAAAAGGGATTGTCTTGCTGCTGCATGTCTCTATTGCACACTTGAACACCAAAGAAGCTACCCACTTCCAGAACACCTCTGCTCTACCTCAAGAACACACTGTGCAAATTTCATTGGTGGCCGACAGGGGGCCGGTCGGCTACCATTGGTGGCCGGCCGGCCAGTGCTGATGGTCATCAGCCATTGATGGTCTGAGCTTCCTTCCTACAACAGAGAGCAAAACAGAGCATTCCTCAAGGGTTGTTTGCACACTTTGCCTCTCCTTTTCACGGGAAAATCAAAGGAGAGACAAGCTTTGGTTCACAAACCATCAATCAAGCAATTTCATTGCATGATGGCTTGTCAAACCAATTGTGCAAGTTCAATAAATGCACAACAAGACTAAAATGACCATCACCCTATCATGCATGATCAAGGGCAATGGAGACCAAGGAAAATGGCACATTTCATCACTTTTGAGTATGAAATGTCCCATTTTCCTTGTGTTCAAATTAACGTCCAATTTGAACACATGCAATGCAACACAAAGAATGCTTATCTTGCCTCTTTTGCTTGCCAATTTTGTTTACTCATTTTAACTACCAAAACATTCATTAATCAATTTAGTACATTGGTGAGTGTCCTCCAATGGAAAGAAGGCTCAAACCCTAAGTTGCTTTGGGCATGAAAGAGGCATTACACTATTGGTCATGAACCCCCTAAAGGATTAAACCATTAGCTCTAGCACCTTTATTCCACACTTGGGCAAACAAGTGGTTCGAAACCACTTTCAAAGCAAATCAAAAGTGAAGAATTAAGGGGGATTGTAGAGATTATAAGTGGTAGAAATTAATGATAAAAGGACTAAAACATGCAATTAACTCAAGCCAATGATAGCTAAAACCTTCAAATACTAAGCTAGTAAAGGAATTAACACTACAACCATGGCATACAAGGCTCAAATGAAATAAATAATCAAAAATAGAGGCAAAACAACCTTAAATATGGTCTAAAACATGTTGGACTCAAGGCATGAAAAGCCAAAACATTAGGCTAATGCATGGGGTTACACTACAACTATGCAAAACAAGACTCAAAAAACCGAACCAGCCCAAAACAAAGCTAAAACAGGTTATTTCAGAGGCTAAGACATGCTGGACTTGGGCTAAGTTAAGCTAGAAAAACATGCTAACATGTGAAGCTAACTAGGCATGCAAACAAGACACAGCGAGAGGAGGCTACCCCCTCTAATTTTGGACTTCAAAATAAGTTTTTTACCACTAAAAAACCTCTGAACTTCAGTGGTTAAAAGGCCCAAAAAAGTTGATTTGAAAGTAATGAATAAAGACACAAAAGCTTTACACACTAGTAAGCAAGAAGGGTGAACCACCCTCTAACTAAAAAAAGACTTATACCAGCACTTTTAGGCCACAAAAATAGAGTTTTTCTTAGTTCAAAACCAACCCCAAAATAGTAAGAAAAGAATGGCAAAACAAGTGTACAAAGCAAGTCTAAATGAAGAACGGTATACCTCTTGAAGCAAGCAAACAATTTGGCCAACAAATTCAAGTCACACACACCTTCTAGAGCACAAAGGGGGTCTCAAGTAACCTCAGCACAAAGATAAGCAACTTTGATCAAGGGTGTATATGCAAAAGTGTAGGAAAAACAAGCAATTAGGCACAAAATTGTAAGAAAGAGAGAGAAATCTAAAGAGAGAGAGAGAGAAAGATTTTTGCTCTAAATCTTCTGACAATAAAAAATAGGGGAGGAACCCCCCCTATATATAGAAAAATATGCCTTGAGCTTAGAAACATCCTACCATACACGTGTAGGAAGATATAGCTCATTGTGCTAACAACTGGCACAACTGGCAACAAATATCAAGAAATGTTTGGAAAAAGAGGCTGGTGGCCGACATGCACAAGCCATGGCTGACAACCTCTGGTGGTGGCTGACAGGTCACCACAAGGTTCTAAGCACCAAGTTTGATCCAAAACAAGGCACAGAAAGGACAAGATCTAAAGGCTCAAAGACAGGGCATTCCGCCAATGACTTCGGGTGCTCAAAACAAACATAAACAAACATAATCATCATATGCACAAGTGATGACGTCCAAGTCTTGAGGACGGTCAAAAATGAGGTGTCTACAGTTGCCCCTCTTTGACAAAACTCGAAAGCCATGAAATGACGAAAGTGAATGTCAAAGCACAGAGACAACCCATTTTGACAAGGCCGAAGACTTAGACAAACAAACAAGCATGACAAAAACAGTTGCACCCGTAGGCTTCCTACATATCCCTTTACAAGGAATCAAACCAGCGTAGTTCTAGGGCAAGATGCAAGTGATATGCGTGATGTAGGAACATAACTTACGATCATGCAATGAGGTTGTAATGAAATATTTAAATGCAAACGCTATGTAAGGAAAATGCCACATTCAAACCAAAACAAGGTATATCGACCTCAAACACAAAAGTAAACACGACAAATATGGAAATTACGAACTAAACCACATTTCATGCAGACAGGATGTAAGAAAATTATGCAAGCTTAACTACGCAATGCGCAGGAAAGACGAAGAGCAACAAAATTGTCGGGCGTACCCGAGATGTCAAACAAGATCCTAACGCATTGCACGCAGAAGAAAACAAGGATGGTGTGAACACCGGGACGCACCCAAATATTTTTAACTGAAGGACGGTAACCGTAGGATGGTATGAACATTAGGACGCACACAAATGTTTTTAACCGAAGGGATGTAATCGAAGGATGGTATGAACATCAGGACGCACACAAATGTTTTTAACCGAAGGGCGGTGATCGAAGAATGGTGTGAACATCAGGACGCACGCAAATGTTTTTAACCGAAGGGCGGTAACAGAAGGGTGGTATGAACATCAGGACACATGCAAATGTTTTTAACTGAAGGGCTGTAACCGAAGGGTGGTATGAACATTAGGACGCATGCAAATGTTTTTAACTGAAGGGCTGTAACCAAAGGGTGGTATGAACATTAGGACACATGCAAATGTTTTTAACCGAATGGCGGTAACTAAAGGGTGGTATGAACATCAGGATGCATGCAAATGTTTTTAACCGAAGGACGGTAACTGAAGGGTGGTATGAACATCAAGACGTACGCAAATGTTTTTTAACCGAAGGGCGGTAACCGAAGCGTGGTATGAACATCAGGATGCACACAAATGCTTTTAACTGAAGGGTTTATCCTAACGCGTTGCACGCGAGAGAAAGGAAAGTAAAAGGATATGATTCGAAAAGCACGAATGATTTTACCTGAACTCCTCTAAACGGACTATACATACAATATCATTTGTCTGTGCTGGCTCCACTAAATGAACTGTACATACAATATCATACCTGCGTACAAAAGCATGCTATGTAACAGTAATGCATTTTCTATGCATGAAGCGAGAATGACAGCATATTTTATACAACAATAGAGAAGTGCATATTCTATGCAATAATAGAGAAGCGCATATTCTATGCATGATTGGTAACCAGAGCACATTCTATGCATGATTCAAAGGCAAATGCATGTATTCCATGCATGATTCAAAAAGCAAATGCATATACTCCATGCATGATTCAAAGTCAAAAGCAATAAGCATGTTCGATGCTAAGTATGAAATGCATGCTCCATGCGCGATTAACAACATGTTCCATGCTAAATAAAAAAATGCATACTCTATGCAAAGGATTGAAATACATATTCTATGCAATAGCATATGCAAAATGCAGACTCTACATACGTAATGAAGGAATGCGTATGTATTTTAACAAAACGAGTTCAATAGCAACTTTCTGATTCACTTCTTGGAAGAGTTGCAACATGCAAAAAGGATACACCTCGTTCAACCAGTGACAAACAACGATCATTCAGAACACAAATTGGAACTTTCGCAGAGAGAATTTGAACTCAACAGTAACTTTCCCTTGCACCTCTCGGGAAACAGGGACAACCACAGCATCAAGACACAAAATAGGATCACTGGGCCCTGGATGGCCACCAGAGAGGGATGTCGGCCACCTGTTGGCCACCTTTCAAGATTGTCGGCCACCAATGAGGCTTGTCAGCCATCAGTCGTGGCCGACCAACCACCGATGGCAGATTGGGCCATTTTGGTCTTTTCACCCATAGATCTTTAAATATAGGTTATGGGACCTCATTCCCACACACTTCCATGCTTGAAATTCCACTATCTCTCACTCTAGACCTTCCTTCTCTCTATATCCAAGCTTTATACGCGTTTTCCAACGCCCCACACATATTTTCTTCACTAAACCCTCTTAGTTTACTCCTTTTTAAACTGATTGAAATTTGATTTCGGGACTTTTTCTTGGAGTTTCACCACTTGAGGCTTCTTGCCTCAAGTTTCTCTCTGGTTTAGTGCCTTGTTTCGAGCTTTGACTTTTTCTTCCTTCTTCTCTCTCCTAGGGTTTGACTTTTTCAAAGTTTACCCTATTTTCTCCATTTCTTCACTTTTCACCGACTCTTCACCCATATTCCAGATGGCAGACGACATTCCACATGATGGAGGTCCTCCAGAGGCGGAGTTCGAGGTGAAGTTTGATTCTGAAGCAGAGCCTGATCCATTACCACTGGGAGTGAGGCCTTTTGATCCGGCGAGGTATCATCCTCGGACGCATATTCTGCCTACTAGAGGCATTAGGCATTTCACTGATTTTGCCGATGCACCAGAGGATCTCCTACTGAGGGAGCCAGATTCCCATCTTTCAGCCATTGCCATTGAGGTACAAACTCTATTCACTTGGCTTGCATTTCTTGCACTGTCTTTCATCTAATTATACTATTTTCGTCACTGCCATCGCATTTGTTTTGAACTTTCTTTTCATCTAACTGTACTTACATTGGTTCACCTATCCTCTGCCATAGGGGGACTCCCGCGCATACAGGGGCTATGAGGCCACAACGGCCAGAGATTTGTATGACGAGCTCCCCGCAGGAGTGCGTGACATTGTTAACGAGGTCGACTTTGGCTTATTCTACTTTGGATTGGCACAAGTTATAGTGAGCCGTCCACTTCTTGGAGCACTAGTGGAGAGATAGTGGGACACCACCTACTTTCTCCATCTTTCCACTGCTAGAGAGATGATGATGACTCCTTATGACTTCGCCATGATCACAAGCCTAGGCGTAGGGGGTGATCCAGTTCCTCTCGATCCAGACATGGAGGAGTGGGAGGCTGCCTGAATTGGGCTATTAGGGCCATACCCGCCTTTTTTCCAGACAGGTGTGGTCAGATACAATTGATTCCTCTCGAACCTGACATAGAGCAGTACGCTCAGGGTTTTCTGATGTTTCTCCTTGGTACCACCCTATTTTTGAATAGGGCGAACACCGTAGGGTTATACTTGCTGAGCGCACTAGTGGTCCTTCCTTGAGTGAGTTTCTATGATTGGGGTGGGGCTAGCCTCACCACTTTATACAGCTATATGAGCTCAACCTCCCGCGGGATTGGATACTTGATTAAAGGCTACTGGCGAGCCTAGGAGGTACATATCTCAATTCCCTCTTTATACTTTGCATTTTATGTTAAGTATTTCTTACCTTACATCTGTTCAACACATGTACTTTCTGGTTTGCACTTTCTATATCTATTCAAACACTGTATGCTTTTTGCTTTGCATTTTCTATATCTGTTCAAACACTGTATGCTTTCTGCTTTACATTTTCTATATCTGTACAAACATTGTATGCTTTTTGGTTTGTATTCTCTATACCTGTTCAAACACTGTACTGATCATATATCACTGCACTTTCTCCACAGCTATGGGTGTATCCATTCTTCCTGACTCTCGCCCCAGAGCTTGCAATGGAGGTTCTGCTGATGGTCCCCTACTCACGAGTGTACGATGGTCAGCTTCGTCACAGTACTCGCGAGCCCTTCACCTTCTTCAGACACTACTTTGACACCGTAGTTGCCCATGAGGTAACCTAAAACACGATCATCATTTTTGCTTTACGTTTGTTCTGATTCACATATTAGCATCTCATGATGGCTAATAATCTATTTGTCTTCTATTCGCAAATCACATGGCAGCCATGGGCTAGGATACTAATGGGGATTCGAGGCCAATACATTATGGCCTTGGGCATCTCACGCTACTGTATTCTACTTGAGGGTCCTGTTTGTGGAGCCTGGTACCTAGATGAGAGAGTCGTGCATCAGTCTCTGGGTCTTCCTACTACATTCATACCGATGACGCTGCCAGAGTCCATAAGAATAGAATGCCGAGAAAGCTCAGGATGTATTGGGATTCAGAAACCAAGACTGTGGTGGAAAAAGAGTGGTATAATGATGGGGGAGGCGTGATGTGAACATGCTTCAAATAGAACCAGAAAATGGCCTAACCATAGCTACAGGAGAGTAGTGGACAGCGACTTAAGTCATGCATATACCGACAAAGGGTGGAAGGGTAATACCCCTGATGACACCTGATATACTGAAGAGATTAACCACATGACTCAAAGCGGTCGATACTTCAAACCTGCGGCCTTAGATCAACCAAAGTCCTCCAACAAAGAGGCTGAAAAGCCAAAAGAGAAGGACGTTGAAGAAAACATGGTCTTAAAATAACTCAAGAAGATTCAGGCAGACACATCGATTTGGGGGTTGATCATGGCTTCTCAAGAGCATAGGCAAGAACTGTTAGAGGCAATGAACTGGACTAAACTGCCTATTGACACCACTGTTGACCAATTGGTATTATTGGTTACATCCGGGGATGTTATGCCAATAATATCTTTTACAGATAAGGAGTTACCACCTGAGGGTGCCAACCAAAATCGACCCTTATGTGTAACCCTGGAAAGCCAAAAAAAGTGAATTCTGGTGGTACTAATAGATACCGGATCAGCGATCAATGTATGCCTAGTGAGGACGGCCTAAGCTATTAGTTTGAGACCGGCTGATTTCACACCCACAACTCAGGCTGTCTGGGCTTATGACAACACTAATCGGCCCGTTTGAGCATGAGGTAGAATTTCGTGTCATGGATGTTCCGGCCATGTTCAATTTACTGCTGGGAAGGCCTTGGCTACATCAGATGAGGGCTGTGTCATCAACGGTCTATCAGTTGGTAAAGTACCCCTTCAAAGATGGGATTGCTATTATGTACGGCAATTCTGCGATCCATTCTCCCCAGGGAACTACTGCGCCATTATTGGAAATCATACATGGGGAAGAGGACGTGTTCCTTTCTGGCTTCTCTCTTGCAGAGGCCCGGTTGGTCCAAACCATCATGGTGGAGGACAATGGGAATTACATGAGTGCTCAATCCATTTACATAATGAACAAATAAGGGTATATTCCTAGGTCAGGACTGGACAGAAGTGGCAAGCAAGGAGGTACTATTTCCAAGGAGATGAGTTATAACATTCACGCTTTCGAGCTGGGATATAAACCTACCGTTATAGATTGGCAAAGAAATGAGGAGTTGCGACGAAGGCTGAAAGCAAAGAAAACTAGGAGGCAGTACGAGTTAGTCCACAAACCAATACAGGGAACCTTGAATGGATGTTTTGTCCACCAAGGGGAAGACTTCCCCTTCTGTAGCTTTCCAAAGCCCTGGTATGTTTAGGAGACAAAAACTAGGTATCTGGGGTTCGAGATCTTCTTCGGACACCAACTACCAAAAGAGGAGGATGAGTAGGCAGACCTGAGCCCAAACACAGATCAAGGCGCGACTGCCAGCCTAGACATTGGAGAGGAAGAGCTATTGAGAAAAGCGTTGGCTGATCTACTGGCAAGTTCTACTGTTGGAGCTGAGTCCGTCAACTTGGGGATAGTTTTACTCTCTCAATGATTGAGGATACACCAGCAGCAGATTTCACTAGTCTCATCGTGGATGTATCTCAGGCTCCACACCTAGTTTGGAAGTTTGAGCAAGGCGTCATCAACAGTTCTGAATCGGGTAGTGAGTTCGGATCTGACACAACTAAGTCCGTGGAGTCGGAGTCGGAGTCAGATTCGAGTCCCTCTAAGAGTAGTAACCCAGATACCACAGTCCTGTCCAGGTCGTCTTTCAGCTTTTCTTTTGAGTCCACTATAACTGAGGATCCGGACCTTTTGAATGAGAATGTTGTAGACTTTGCCTACTTTTCTGTGCCTTTGGTTTGTTGTATTGATCTTGATTTCCAAAATTTTGACTTAAACAACGAGGAAGAAATTCCTTAGGTTTCAAAAATTTTGGTTGATCATGAGGAGGAGAAGTGTGTTAAGCCCTGTACAGATGAAATCGTATCGATTAACGTGGGTACTGAGGAAGATCCTCACTTGGTCCAGATCAGGTTCATGTTATCTTCAGAGAAACGCAAGCATTTAATCGCTTTATTAAAAAATTTCAAAGATGTTCTTGCGTTGTCCTACGAAGACATGCGGGCTACCTGCTACAGGGCTGCAACTACCATTCTGCACGATATGATCCACAAAGAAGTTGAGGTGTATGTGGACAACATGATTGTTAAGTCCAAAGAGCGAGAAGGCCACTACATCGCACTCGAGAAATTCTTTCAATAGATCATAGAGTATAGACTGAGGCTGAACCCCCAGAAGTGCACCTTTGGGGTGACAATAGGGAAAATGTTGGGTTTCCTAATCACATAGAGGGGAATTGAAGTAGATCCATCCAAAGTCAAGGCTATCTTAAAAATGCCACCACCAAGGACCGAAAAGGAGGTGCGCAGCTTTCTGGGTAAAATGCAATTCATAAGGCGGTTTATTTCAAAATTAACCTTGACTTGTGAACCACTATTTGGTCTTCTGAGGAAAAGGAAGAAGTTCCAATGGAATGATCGTTGTTAGTTTTCCTTTGAACAAGTTAAGCAGTATCTTTAGAATCCATCTGTGTTGTCATCGCCAAAGCCAAGAAACCATTGATCTTGTACCTGTCAGTGACAAATTCTACTATAGGTCGCATGCTAGCTCAGAAGTCAGAAGGCAAGGCAGAAAAAAGCCATTTATTACTTGAGCAAAATGATGCTAGATTACGAGATCCGCTACACTTCCCTTAAGAAAGCTTGCTTAGCCTTGGTATGGGCTACCCGGAAGCTGAGACACTACCTGTTAGCTCACTCTGTAATTTTGGTTTCGAGATTAGATCCCACCAAATATCTCTTTGAGAAACCAGCGCTTATGGGTAAGTTGGCTCGTTGGTTGCTTTTTCTCTCCGAATTTGATCTTAAGTATGTTGCTTGCAAGTCAATTAAAGGGACAGCTGTAACGGCATTTTGGCAGACCACCCAATAAAGGGAGATGAGGCAGTGGAATACCTGTTCCTAGATGAAGACATTCTAAATGAACATACCGCCGCCTAAGTTTTACAACATGACTTCACCATGGCCTTTTTCCGTTTGGGGAATCGATGTTATCGGTGCGGTCACGCCAAAAGGTTCAAATGGGCATGAGTTCATCCTAGTAGCGATCTATTACTTCACAAAATGGGTGGAGGCTCAGTCTTACGCTGTATTAAAGGCATCGCATGTGGCTATCAAGAACAATATCATCTGCCGGTATGGGTGTCGAACGAGATCATATCAGATAATGGCTCGCACTTCAAGAAAGAGGTGTTGGATCTACTCGAGAAATACAATGTGGCTTTTCATAAGTCATCTACGTATAGACCATAGACTAACAGAGTTGTTAAGGCTATAAACAAGAATGTGAAGAACATCCTGCGGAAGATGATGGAAACATACAGGGACTGGCCGGATAAATTGCCATTTGCGCTCTAAGGCTACAGAACCTCAATCCGAACATCTACAAGGGCAACCTCCTATTCTCTCATCTATGGGATGGAGGTTGTGTTGCCGATTGAAATTGAAGTGCCATCGTAGCAAGTTATGGCTAAGTGTCAGATAGCGGAAGTGGACTGACAACGGAGTAGATTTGAGGAACTGATGCTATTTGACGAAAGGAGGTTGAGGACATTATATCATATCAAGGGCTACCAATGTAGAATTGCTAGGGCTTTTAACAAAAATGTTAAGTCCAGAAATCTTAAAGAATGGGACATGGTACTGAATGACAACCAGGCTCCATCTATGACCCTAGGGGCAAGTTCAGACCCAATTAGACTAGTCCTTATATCATCAAGTCAATCTAGTCAGGAGGGGAGCTTATTCTCATGAATTTGGATGGCTTGGAGTTTTCGCAACCGATCAACATGGACAAGTTGAAGAAATATTACTCTTGAGAGGCTTGCTAGGCTGAAAACCCGAAAAGACGACCTAGGTAAAAGTTAGTGCTTGAAAAATTAGAAACAATGAAAAACTAAGCTCACAAGGTTGAAAACCCTAAAGTGCGATTTTGGAAAAACTTAGAGCGCAAAAGGAGAAAATTAATACTCGAGTGAACCTGAACCGAACTATGTAAGGCTTGATTCCCATCTTTGGGATACGTAGGAAACTTTAGCCTGAAGTTTGGCCATAATCATCCCTAACTCAACTGTCTTATTCATTCATATTTGATCAGGCCATCTTTCTACATTATCAGTTAGCACGGTTGTGTAATCTTTATGTTAGTAGAAGGGCCGATATGACTTGGACCATTTGCAATCTGTTGATTCAGGGTTGTACATCTTGAGGTTCATTTTTCTTAAAATTCTACCCTTTTACAACTTTGACCATTTTGGGACCAAAAGGAAAATTTTCAATACTCGCAACTTTAATTTTATTGATTTCAGCACAAGTACATTCTCCAACTCCCTGATTTAATTCAAAGTTGTTTTTACATCATAAAACTTGAAAAGAAAGATCAAAGCAGTAAAACTAGGGGCACAACTAAGCCGGGTAGCTCTATGTCTTCTACTTGCACTCGTGGAAGTTTCCGTAGCTAAAGATGGCGCAACTTGTTCTTCGTCTTCAAGCCAAGCTAAACACTCGCTAGAAAGGGCATAACTGAAGCTAGGGACAAGGGCCAGAAGCTCCCTCATCCTCTAAGCAGTGAGGTATCGAGGCAAGTGTGAACCACAAATGGGACAAGAAGTCGGGTATTCCACCTCCTCATCTGGACATGTACGATCATGTCCGAACTGGCATCTAAACCGAAAAGGGAAATAGAACATGCAGTGTGTGAGGCCAATCAATTGTGTGCCCGGCTGACGGGACATGTTGTAGCCCATCTTTGTCAAGTTAAGCCAAGGGCAACGCCAAGTTATGTTAGCTGTAGATCTATTGCACATCCAGTCACACCATAACCCCTCTGAAGGAAAATCCACTAGCCGTTAACGAAAGAAATAAGCTCTAGTTGAGTACTCAGGGCAAGGGTCCACCACCTTCAGCTTATCCATCAACTATACCTGGGAAGGGATAAAAATAAGAGAGATTAAAGAATAGAGAGGTGTACCATGAAGGAAAGAGGAAGGAAGAGGCTTTGAGAGAAAAACAGAGATTGAGTGTCGAGTGATGCGAGGAATTAGAAATTAGAAGGGTGGGAGGCAATACCTAAAGAAGTAATGGACTCCCCGCAAAATGGGTAGTCTCTCACCGATGAAAGGCATCCAAACCCATCAAGGTTTCGGCCAAGGCCAAGTGTAGCTCGACTTTTTGTGCTCCTTTCAGAAGACTGTAGCTTGGCTTTTTCGCACCCCCTTTTGGAGGCTCGAAATAAAGCCTTACAATTCAGACTCCCACGGTTCTGAATCTAATCTCACAAGTGTAATGTGAAATTAATAAACACCAAAGAGTCCAAATTCGGCAAATCATTTTAGAAAATTGATTTTAAAATCAAAAATGTCAAAATTGGACTACTTTGCCATATACAAAGTCGCCACCTAAATATTTTATTTTGGAGAAATTTAAGAAACCCATGACTCGTGCCAAAGGCCACATGTTCATCATCACCAAAGTTGCCTCGGCTCAGGAACTTAAGTACGAGAGGGAAAGGTCATGAATTGAGCACTCCCGCTCGCTCGATCAAAGATCGGCCACTACTAATCATGATATGATTTTTATAAACCTTATCTACTCTTGTTCTGGTTCATTATGTGATGCGCACAAGCAAGTATAGATTAGTTTGCTCAATTTGGAATGATTCAATTTTATGTTTGTTTGCGAAAATGGTTTGAATTTGCCACCAAACATAGTGGGCTTAAAATTGATTTGCCACTCAACAAAGTGGACTTAAACGTACATTTGTTGAATCATTCCAATTCAAGCAACAAGCTTTCATCCACAGGCATTCAAACAATTTAAGAAGTAAGCATTTAGCCTTATGGCAAGGATGCTAGTCATGGCAATCACTCACACTTATGCAAGTATGCTAAAGTGCTAAAAACTCACCTAGTACTCCAAGCTAAGAAGATATGAGTTAGAAAAAAAAATATGCATGATTCCTAACTATGCAAAATGTCTAATGCAACACATGCGGTATGCAATTACTAGGCTCGGCTAATAAGCATGGTACATGAAGTAAATAAATAGCATACGGTCTAAGCATGTATTCAAATAAGTATTTAAACGACAATAAAGTTTGAATGATGTGTCGAGCCTCGGTGCATGCAAGACAAGATGAATGGATGCAAGCATAAGGTATGCTATTTGAAACATGTTGCTAATCTAACCATTAAAAGTGGATAAATAAAAGGGAGAAAGACGTGGGGTTGGAAGACATACACATTATTACAACACGCTCTCACGAAGGAGAGTCCGAATGAATAAAGCTAACTAACTAATTAAGCTAAGCTAAGCTAATTAAGCTAATTATTACAAAATTTGAATAAATAGCTAAACTAATTAACTAACTATCTAAGCTAATTAAATATTACAACATCAACTAATTAGTTACAACTAATTAAACTAATTAAATATTACAACTCGATTCATTATGCTAATGAAACAATTAAAAAATCAAACGCAATTGATATGAGCACCAAGGAAGATAGATGGAGGTTACATGCGCATCGCCTGAAAGCTACTCTGTCTACCCAGACTGCCTCTGTTTCACCTTCAGCCACTGCCTCTGTTTCTACAAAATTGCACTGTTGGCCACACACGAAGGGCCGACCATGCATTACTGATGGCCGACCGGGCCTACAAAGGCCGGCCGTGCATTGATTTGGTGTAAAACGCTGTTTCTATGCTCTGAGGTGAAATCAGTGTAGATAGAGCATTTTCAAGCTCTGTTCGTCCTTCATTCCTTCTCTGACATAGGAAATCCTCAAGTGAAGGTTGAGATTGACTCCAAACCATCAATGAGCAATATGATCGCTTGATGATCTCGAATATCATTTTGGAGCAAAAATCAATTAATGTAATGCAAATAGACGATCCCTCTCTTTTTGTCATGGAATGAACTCAAAAAAGGAAGTTGAGACGCTTCAAGGACATCAAAAACACTATGAATTGATGCTTGATGACCCTTGACACAAGAAACTAGGCATAACGTCCAGCCAAGTTAAAGCTATTTAAGCCATTTTCTTTAAGTGTGTTGATCCAAGTTTTAAACCAATTGTTTTAGTCATTGCCATTCATTAGTCCATTTGTCCACATGTGATGTTAAAGTCCTCTAAACAAGAAGTGATGTCAAACAAGCGGTCCTTCTAAAACATGATAAAGAGACTACACTGTTGACGATGAATCTCCGAAGAGATTAAGCCATTAAGTGTAGGTCTCCTTTACATGCATTAAACAACCTCAATTGGTTAAAACCATTCTCATAAATGAAAGATATGGAATGATTGATTGATTGATTATGCTCCAATCATGGAAAATGAACAAAGAAAGCATATCAAACAAGAAGTATGCTAACTTAATGAGACCACAAGTGTATTAAACAAGGCATGAACCAATTGAAAAAGCCTAGACAACCTTAAAACGGCCATAAATACATGAAAATCAGAGGTGAAACATGCATGAAAATGGGTTTAACAGCTAGACAATAAAAATGAGAATTAAGGCTAGTAAACAAAAATAAGGGGGGGTGGCTAACCCCTCCACTTTTGAAGCTTCAAAACATAGTTTTTAGCCTTTCAAAACCTCTAAAATCAGTGTAAATACCAAAGGAAAGGAGTGAAAAGGAGATAGTTTAAGTTATAAATAAAGGTGTAGAAAGAACAAGCTCTCTCTAACCTTTTGGTAACTCTTCAAACCCAACTCCAAACACTTCAAACAATCTAAAAACAAACCAAAAAACCAGGAAGTATGAAGTAAATGATAGAAATGAAGACAAGAGAAGAGAAAACAAGCTTATACCTTTCAAGAAGTAAGCTTGTTCTTAGTGTTTCAAACTTAGTTTCAATGCACTCTCAAGCTTGAATTACACTTCTCCAAGATCAACCAAGGCTTTAGGGTAGTAAGACAAGGTTGTATATGGTGTGTAGAGGCGGTGTAACCAAGCTAGGTTAGCTCAAAGATGCCTTGCAATGGAAGAAGGAGGAGTCAAGGGCTCTCAAGGTGTATATATCTCTTCTAGAATTTTGTTCAACCCTCAAAACAATCCTAGAGCTTCGGTTTTATAGAATTCGAGCTCAAAAGGTGATAAATATCTTCAAAAATAGACAGCTGGCGCCTCCCGCCCAAAACAGTGTTTGTCACCATCGAAGGCCGGCCGGTCATTCATAGCCACGACCGGCTATCACCGATGCATGGCCGGGCCTTGATAGCCTTCCTTGGTTTTTTGGTTCAAACTTAGGTCAGGGTGAGAAATGGTCAAAAAATGAAACTTATGGGTTCAAAAAAGGTAAATGTTGAAGATGTGAGGTTATTTCGGAAGCCTGATTGATTTTAAATCGCTGCGAACTCATAATTCAATTTTCATCATTGAGTGCATTGAACCAAGCATCCGAGTCTTGCGGGCGGTCAAAAATTAGGTGTCTACAAAGAGGAATAAGCCCTACAGTATCGAACACCCGCGGTTCTGAATCTGATCTCACAAGTGCAATGTGAAATAGATAAACACCAAAGATTCAAAATCTGGCAAATCTTTTGGAAAATCAATTTTGAATCAAATTGCCAAAAATGAACTGTTTTACCAGATACAGAGTCGCTACCTAAATTTTTTTAGGAAATTTAGGAAACCCATGACTCATGCCAAAGGCCATGTGTCCGTCATTACCAAGATTGTCTCGGTTCGGAAACTTGGGTACGAGAGGGGAAGGTCATGAATTGAGCACCCTCGCACACCCAATCAAATATCAGCCTTTACTAACCATGATGTGAATCTTATTTACATTATATGCTCTTGTTCCATTTATTAGACTAGCATACTATGTGATGCGCACACAAGTATAGACTATTTTGCAAAAATTGGAACATTTGATTCATGTATGTTTTGAAAATTGTTTCGAATATGTACCACTTGAAAAAGTGATCGGATATGAACATTACTCAAATTATTCAAATTCAAGCAATTATCCTTCATCCACAGGCATTCAAACAGTATATCAGATAAGCACTTAGCCTCATGGTGAACATGCATTGATATGGAAACACTAACATACAAATGCAATATGCTAAAACAAATAAAAGCTCACCTAGTACTCCAAGCCAAAAAAAATGACAGAGTTAGAATAATGCATGATCCTAACTATGCAACATGACTAATGCAATACATGCGATATGCAATTACTAGGCTTAGCTACTAATACAGCATATGACGCAATTTGATAGCATGCGGTCTAAGCACACATTCAAAGAAATATTTAAACTAACAATGCGAGTTAGAATGATGCGCTGAGCCTCAATGCATGCAATACAAGTGGATGCAAACATGAGATATGCTAAACAAAACATGATGCCCTAAACTAACCATCGTAAGCAGGTAAATAAAAGGGAGAAAGGCGTGGGGTTGGAAAACATACACGTTATTACATCATTTGCGCCTTCATGCAGGAGGATCCAAATGAACTAACTAGCTAACTAATTAAAGCTAAGCTAATTGATAAACTATTACAAACCTAAATGAATAATTTAGCTAAACTACTTAACTAATTGTTACAACAAATTAATTAACTATTCTAGCTAACTAATTATTACAAGACAAAAGTAAATAACTAGTTTAACTAACTAATTAATTACAACACTTTACAAAATTAACTAGCTACAACTAATTAAGTACAACATAAAGTAACTAAATTAACTACTCTAATTACTCCTCCTCGGGAAATGAGGAATGCTCATGCATGCGCGGACTTTTCACTCGAAAAATCCACTATTTCTGCTGCCAAATGTCTCTATTGTACAGTTGAACACTTGCACTATTTTTTACCTCAAGACCAATTATGTTCTACTTCAAAAGTACATTGCTTAATTTTGCACGGGTGGTCGGCAAGCTAGAAGTGATGGCCTACCAGCCACAGAAGGTGGCCTACCGACCATTGATGACTGGATTTTCTTGCTGCAACAGAGAGCAAACAGAGCAAGAACAGGGTATTCTCAAAGGCTTGTTTGCACAACTCACCCCTCCTCAACATCAAACAGCTCAAATGAGTGGCAAAATTTGATTCACAAATCATCAACGGATGCAATTTCATTGCGTGATGGCTTATAAACAAAATGTGTGCAAGTTCAATCAATGCAACAAAACAAGACTCTCAAAACCACCTCCCTATCATGGATGATCAATAAAAGTAGTTGACAATGAATCTTGAACCATTTACATCACTAGCAAATATGAAACGATTCAAGACTCAAGGGTTCAATTAACGTCTGATTGAACCCAAACCAGATTAGTATCTTCCCCTTTTTAGTCACTAATTTTATTACTCCATTTTAATTACTTTTCAATTCTTTAATCAATTAAGTCCAAAAGTGAGTTTAAGTCCTCTAATGGAAAGAGGCATGAAACCAAGCATTGTTTTAGGCATGAGAGAGACATCATGCCATCGGTAATGAATCCCAAAAGGGATTTGTGGGAGCCAGAAAATTATAGGTATTAGCTTATAAGGCCCAACCCAAACAAAGCCTACAAAGGTCCAACCCAAATAAATATCACACCCCCCATCTATATAAAGAGAGGGGCATCCCAAGTGAAAGGTATGTCTGTTCTCCCTCTACCACACACACATACCCCTTCTAATATAGATATATACTATTTCATGATTCAGGGACTGACTTCATCATCAGAGTACTCCCCGCCGGCAACCCCGGTTGGGTGGCACCGACTATGTTCCTCATTGCAGATCTACAGGGGTGCAGCTCTTCTCTTCGTTGGATCTCCACAACATCCATGTGAGAGGATATTTCATGGTCTCACAATTGGCGCCGTCTGTGGGAATGACTGAATGAGATCAACGAAGAACACAACAAATATAATGTTGTAAGTAAACATATATGGGTTGCTTTGAGGTTAGTACACTTTCCACAAAAGCAAAATCAATCCCAAATGTCTGACCCCACAGTGGTCTCATTTTATGTTGATTCAACTTGATTCGCAATATGCATCTCTCCGTACATATAATATTATATCTATCTGTGATGTAAGTAAGCGCATGTTGGTGGGTTGTTTTTTGAATATCAATTTTTGCTTGCTAAAACCAACGAGAACAAAATCAAAACAGAGCATTTTCACTTTCTCTCTCCAAAACTGGGTTTCAGACTTTTGTTTATAGGAGTTTCATTTCAGCATGGTAACAAAGGGTGGCTCTGCCAAATCCACGCCTGTAATTGTTTCTTTATTTAGGAATTGTTTCTTTATTAGCTTTATATATTCCTATGTTGCTTTGGTAATCGTCCCGACTATTAGCGTAATCTTTGCACTCACAAGTAATTTAACATTTTTGATTCCATAGACTGCGAGAATACGAGCCAACCTATACGGCTCAGCTTAACGCCAATATATTAATATATATATATATATATACAATTATAATAATAATATAAGAATAAAATTTGGTCAGACTGAGGCCATCTATGCACCTCATATTATTCGGCAATATTATGTATTCGGCGTCGCCTTTGGCCCATCAACTTGCCAGTTCATGCCGAATAGATACCAACTTCTTGAACTCGCACAAATGTTGTTCAGAACCTGTTGACCATGTGCATGAAAATAATATTTGTTGTAAAATAATAACTATTTGCATAAATATTAATATTGACTTGCATTGATATACGTATGTGAAAGATATTGTCATTAAATCTTGGCTGGGTCTTTCTTCTCTCTCTAGAAAAATTTCATGAGTTATTATAGCACTTTATTGTCATCTTTTGACCGGCTATATATGAAGCTGATTAGAAACTTCACTTGTAACAAAGTATTCTTGATCAATTGTTACAGCTTTTTTATACATTTAGATGCAACGCTCCTGAATTTACTTGAGCATTCTAACTTTTTCTCTCTAAAGGTGGGTTTCCCATTTTCGTTTATGGAAGTTTCTTTTCGGCATTATATAAATGGTTGCTCGGCCGAACGCACTTCTAGAATCGTTTATTTATTTCTTCAGAGGTGTTTGTTTCAAATTGATTGTTGCTAATATACATGTTATTGAATTAAGGAATTATGTTTTGTGGCTCCCCAATTAAGAAACAAACGGCTCACGTATTTCCTTAATAAATTTTTGTATCTATGTTGTTTCGGCAACCATCCCCACTGTTGGAATTATCCGGCACAGTATTGGCGCATATTGGGCATATTATTACACCTTATTCGGCAACTTTTATTTGGCATATTACCGACAAGGAGTTCGGCAAATTATTGGTCTATTTGGCAATTTTTATTTGCCTATTATCTACATGAATTCTACATGTTATCAACTCGGCTTATCCAACTTATTCGGCTTGTTCAGCAACTTGCTCGGCTAATCAGCAACGGCAAATCATTACCATTGCAATTCGGCATATCATTCCACATGTTATCAACTCGGCTTCGGAATATTATTCGGCTTCTGCATTGCTTATCAACTTTGAATTATACATTAAATATCATCATATTTGTCCTCTGCAATTCGGCGGGCCATATTGTCAACTCGGCTTTGAAAATATCATTTGGCTTCGGCAATTTATTCGGCAAAAATTACTCAACATTTCTTATTCAGCGTTGTAACTTACTCGGCTCTAATACCTCGGCATAGAATTAACAACTCGGCTTGCTGAAATCCACATTTGAACATACCAGGATTCAGATGTCGGCTCAAAGAGTCCAAACCCAAAGAACCCGAGGAGCCAAGAAGCAACCCAAGTCTGCCGAAAATTGTGAAACGGATCACACATGCCGCGAACTGAAATTTCAAAATCTGTCAAACTCAAGTTTTGATCATACCAATGTGAAGTACTCATTGAGACGAGTCCAACGCAACAAACCGCGTCGAAATCGGAGCTAAAACAAAGCCGTACGAGCCAATTGAACTTTGCCTAGAAAATCACATATTATGCCGGAGAAGACGACCAGAGTCTGCATGGAAAATAAAAGAAATTATTAAGCGCATTATGGCTAAGCTACATCCCATTGTTTTGACATAAAGACAGTAGCTAAACAAAAATCACTTCAAATATATAATTTGCGCCCACTAAACACGAAGCTTTGTTGTGGCACAGTGGTTTGAGCATTCATTATTCCTTGTCAGGGTATGTGTTCAAATCTCACAAGAAGTGATTTCACTTATACTTTTTGGCCTATGGCATCACATTGAAGGAAGTTATCCAATGATTCGCGCAGCAAAAGTCTCAATCAATCTGAACCGTTAGATCCCTCTTGGCTACAAATACGCCATCAGGAGTCTGATCACAGCGATCCAACAGTCCTTTCCAGGTATTTGACGCATTCCGGGTCCATCCATAAGGTTAGAATTTGCAAATTCAGCTCAAAAATATATATATATATATCGATAAAAATTGCAGATTTTATTCGAAAATTGAGCGCCATGGCTCACTTCGCATATCACCAAGCACCCTACTTTATCTCGGCTTTTTTTTTTTCAATATCACCTCGGCACCACAGGGGCACAGAATTCGTTTCAAATTGTTATCGGCCTACTCGACAATTTTTACCCAAGTCAATTTTATTCCTTCCGAATAACAAAACTTATTCAAAAGCAATAGTGCAAATATAGGCAGCCATTGCCAACCAAGTTCTTAGCAAATCCAACTCAAGGGATCTTTGACACCGTGAAGCTAAGAAAAATAGCCGACCAACTTTCTGGCAAAATCACATTATCTATGAAACGGACATCAACTTAATTCAACATTATGCATGATCATTATTCGGCTGTGCATCAACTCTATTCGGCTAAGCAACATTATGCATTGTCAAACTTTATGCAGCAACATTGGTCACAGCATTTGGCAACTTTATTCGTCTAACAACATTATTTGGCAAAACATTTGCCCACTGGGACATCAGTCAATTTTTCGCTCTCTAATTGGGGCACATCAACCGATCATCATCTCGGCACCTTTGATATGCATGCATACTCGGCTAACTTGGTACAAACATTACAATGACGTTTACTTGAGTTACAAACCGCTCCTTTTCACCTGACTTCAAGCAAGCGCCTATTTTGGGGCAATACATTACACGCTTGGTAGTCGGCCGGCGTCTACATATTTTTAAGACCGTCACTTTACCAAAGCGAATCTTCCTCGCAACATAGGGCAATGGGAATCTACATTCCTTCCGACTAACACCTGTCATTCGAAAGCAATGGGGCAAGTCTACCTCGGAATAAACGCAAACCGAGCAACTCGGCAATTAAATAGTTGGCCCAATATCTACTTGGCAAATCCATATAAGCGGAGCAATATTATTGGTGATTAACACGTCCACTTTATTCGGTACAGGATACATTATTCAAAGTCCTTGCCACATTGGCACTTAGTTGCCACTTAAAATCAGCAAAAGTCTCCGAGTAATCAATGAATTTTGACCTAAGACAGAGCGCCATTAGCAAAGGCGTACACCCTTGCCCGGGGTTATAATACCGCTAGTCTACACCCTTACAGGGGGTAATATCTGTGGTCAATTTAGCACCGCAGGCCCGAATTAGCAAAGGCCTACACCCTTGCCCGGGGTTATAATACCGCTGGTCTACACCCTTACCCGGGGGTAATAATACCGTGGTCCAATTTTATTTTATTTTCACTGATATATCTATCTTATTTGGTTCAGGTAATCATTTCCGTGTTCAGCCTATAGAAATATTTCTAGCTCGACATAAAAGTCCATATTTGGAAGCAATCTTTGCACTTGACAAAATACTGCACCCATGCCCGAGGGTTAGAATACTGCGGCCTACGCCCATGCCCGGGGCTTAGAATACCGTGGCCTACGCCCATGCCCGGGGGTTAGAATACCATGGCCTACGCCCATGCCTGGGGGTTGGAATACCGTGGCCTAAACCAATGCCCGGGGGTTAGAATACCGAGGCCTATCGTTATGATTTATTTGTATTCCTTTCTGGGTTTTAGCTCAACCCCCCACATCTTATGATCAACATATATACATTTATACATACATTCACGACATATGTACATTTATACGTACATCGTACATTTATACATACATTCAAGACATACGTACATTTATGCATGCATTCAAGCATACATTCACGCATACATGCAGACATTCATTCATACATTTTATTCATTTATCCAAAGTGTTCTTTATCAAAAAAAACTTAACAGCTATTTGAACAGCGTAACTTGGCAAGAAAAAACTCACATTCCTTCTACCGCAGACAATGAAAGTTTTGGGGCAATTGTGGGAGCCAGAAAATTATAGGTATTAGCTTATAAGGCCCAACCCAAACAAAGCCTACAAAGGTCCAGCCCAAATAAATATCACACCCCCCATCTATATAAAGAGAGGGGCATCCCAAGTGAAAGTTATGTCTGTTCTTCCTCTACCACACACACATACCCCTTCTAATATAGATATATACTATTTCATGATTCAGGGACTGACTTCATCATCGGAGTACTCCCGGCCGGCAACCCCGGTTGGGTGGCACCGACTATGTTCCTCATTGCAGATCTACAGGGGTGCAGCTCTTCTCTTCGTTGGATCTCCACAACATCCATATGAGAGGATATTTCATGGTCTCACAGGATTAAACCATTAAACACAACATCTCAATCTTATGCTTAAAAAAACACTTGGCTTGAAACCACTTTCAAAGAAAAGAAAAAGCCAAGAAACGAGGGAGGTTGCAAAGGTGATTAAAGGTGATCACAAGTATAGAAAGCAAGAAATAAGTGCTATGAACTCAAATAAGTTGGTCTCTAATACCTAAAACACCAAACTTATGACAACAACTACAGTGCAAGCATGCAATACAAAGCTCAAATGCAATGAACACTTACAAATAGTCCTAAAATATTGCTAAACAAGTATTAAATCATGCTGGAATTAAGACAAAAATAGGTAGAACAATAAGCTAAAATATAGAACATGCTACGCTAGTGAGCAAGACACAAGGAAGGGAGGTTTGAATTTCAAAACAACATTTTGGCCTCTGAAATAACTCTAAAAATCAATGTTTAAAAGCTCAAAAGAGATAGTGTAAAGATGGGAAACACAAGGGTCAAGGCCTTGAAAGCAAAGTGTAAAGAAGGGTGGACCACCCCTTAACACTTATTGGCCTTAAACCACAAGTTTCAGCCTAAAAATACAGAGTTTATACAGCCTAAAAATAGTGGGAAAATAATAAGAAGAAGAGTAAATAAAGCAAGAAGAAAAGCAAAGCTTTATACCTCTTGAAGAGGAGAACTAATTCTAGACAACAAATCAAGGCAAACACACCCTCAAGAGCTCAAACTAGGCCCAAAAGTACCTCAACTCAAAGATGGTAAGGTTTGGTTTAGAGTGTATAGGCAAAAGCTTTCAAAAAGCTAAGAAATTTCAAGAGAGAGAGAATTATAGAGAGACAGAATTTTGCTCCAATTTTTCTAACCCTCAAAAATGGGAGAGGAGGTCCTATATTATAAAAAAGTAGGCCACTCCCTCAAAAACATCCATCCATATATGTGGGAGTAGATGCAAGCATCTGTGCAAACAGCTGGCATAGCTGGCAGAAAATATCTGCAAAAAGCACTTATGGCTAAAAGGCCACCAATTCTGGCTGGCATGCCACACGCTTGGCTGGCAAGGCACAAGGATGGCCAGTAGCCCACAACTGGGCCTGCACGTCCCAAGTTTCTCAGGTTTGAAAGGCTGAGGTTTTGGTGCAAAAACAAAGCACAAGGTTTGCAGGGTTCTGAGGCTTAGAGCTGTAGCATTCCACTGAGGACTTTCGAGCACTTGACAAGCATATACATTCATCATTGGGTGTGCAAGTATTGGTGCCCAAATCGTAAGGGCGGTTAAAAATGGGGTGCCTACACCAGGTCCATGTAACTCTTACCCTCTTTCAGACATTGGGCCACTTCGATCAACCGAATGTTGGCTCCGCCAAAACTAGGGGCAAAGAGAAATTGTGCAAGTAAACATAAATAGAGAGCATATTACTGATAACCTCACCAGGGAAGGTCGTTCCTGTTTCCAATAGTGGAAAAACGACGAACAAAGCCGGGGATGTTTGGCTTCCCATCATGGGCCAAGGACCAAGCCTCGTGTACTGAAAACCCACAGATTCAGCCCAAAGCCTAGGCATGGATAAAATGGGGCTGAGGCATAATTTCTTCGTTGTGCTGGGATTCCATCAATGCTTGAAATTCTTCGATCATCGGACACATTTCTTGTGACCCAAAGTAAATACCTGTGTAATCGGGTTCTAGCATCAAGCAGAGGTGTTGAGGAACGGAAAACAAAGCAAAGAACGACTCAAAGAAAAAAGAATGTTTAGGCCAAAACTGCGAAAATTCACCTTTTCCGAGCTGTCCAAAGTGGATATCTAGTCTCGGAGCCTATTGTTGAGAGGAGTCTCCATCTTGAGAGCAAAATACCAAGGACTTGTTATTCTGCCAGAAAAACAACATGGGAGCACCATTTATAGAGTTTGAGAAGAAATAGTGCATAACAGCTGCACAGCATTGATCGACCTCATTTTTGGGCCCGGTCGTGCCTCATTGAAGCCCGGTCGTGCCTATTTGGACTCAACCGAGTCTAAATGTTGGCCTAGATCAATGCAATTGCAGAAAAGGGCTAGCCTTGGCTTTAGTGTACTATGGCTGTATTATGAGTCATGTTTATTTATACCAAGTGTTTTTAGTATTTTCGAGTTGTTTTCATTTCATTTTCGTGTTATCGAGTTGAATTTTATATGTTGACCGGTTGTAAGTTGTGATCCGATTCAAGAATCAATTCAAGAGCAAGCATTCACAATTATTAACAATCTTGTACAAGAGTATCATACAAGCGCCATTCATTCATCACATATCATGCGAGAAGATCACTGCAAAAATCTTTTTTTTTTTTTTTAATAAATTGGTGGGTCCAACCCCGATCATTATTTACAAAGACCGAAAACAAAAGAAAAGTCTTCAAAAACAAAATACATAGGTCTATTGAAAACTATAGTTCCTAACTACAAAGCAAAAGAAAAAACAAAAATCAATAACCCATCCTCACTCTCTTTCTCTTCGGCTGTGGAGGAAGTGCACCACTGTCATCACTAGGACTGCTAGACCGTATGTCGACTGCCTCTCCCTCCTCCTCGGAGGTCATGTACTCCTCAAAAGACTCCTCAGGAGGTTAGTGATGTCTCACTCTACCTCTCACATGGTCAGTTCCTCCCCTGCCCCTTACTGGGCCCCGTCTCCATCTCCTAGTTAGAGAAAGTCTTGCAGGTGCAGCTGGCACCAATTCAAGCTAAAAATAGCACCAATATCAATATAGACTCAACAAAATAGCAATATTGTAGCAATTGTAGCACAAGTGAACTATAAACAAAGTGTACCTCGATCCCGTGACTAGTCAGAACAGTCTGTCTCCTCTGTACCATGAGAAGTAGTCAGTCAATCGTCTGGAGAAGGTCACTAGCATATGTCGCAGGTACTTGCAAGATGGGAAGTAGTTGAATTGAGAACCAAATAACAGAGCACATTGAACAAAGAGAATAGAATAACAAAGGACAGGAAAAAGAAAGTGCAGTGGGCAGAAGTATAAAGAAGTGTGTACCTGCTCAATGTCAAGAACAAGCACTAGCCTACAGTTCCTCTCCTCGATATACTCAAGAGAGATCTGCTCAATCACTCCACCTGGTTGCATATACATGACCTCAGTAGGAATCACAGAAAGCCCAAGGACTGGAGTTGCAGTGGGAACTCCTCCGGCGGCAACAGCAGCAGTAGCAACCTCAGGAATAGCACGCACCATGCCCAGGGTAAGAGGAGCCATCACCCGAGTATGTAAAATGGTAGTGAAGTCGTCGGGCTCATGGTGCCAGTCACCATCCTCCCCCAACATAAGGAAGTCAACATGGGGTCCGTCGCAAAGATCATCGACTACCCTCATGCTGGAAGGAGGAGGATGTGGAATGTCAGGATCCTCTACGCCTTGTGTTTGGCGGATAAACCTCTTCCCCAGGTAATAAGCTCGGCCAAAGGGACCCTTGAACAAAATCCTCATAGTAGAGGCATGCCATGCAGCAACATAGGTTGCTCTCACTGCCTGAGGGATACTCGCCCAGGGGTGCTAGTCAACCTGTGGAAGCAGATGTCAGATGTCAAAGATCTAAGCAATATGGAAACAATGCAGTGTTGGACAATAGTATGGAAAAAGTGTAGTATGCACACAGTATAAAAAAGTTAAAGTTTAGAATTTTGTTACCAAATCCACAGTGATCATGTCAAAGAAACAGTGAAAGTAAGGGAAGTTTCGGTCCACGCAGCAACGTCGCTCAAATCGGGATTTGTAGTACCAGGAGCGGGGTACTAACAAATCAATCGGCTTCACTGGGACTGGAGCCAAGGAGGTGAAAAACATGTAAACCCAAAGCTACAAGCAGAAAGACATAGATAAAGTAAATGAGCAGATGAACGAAAAATGAAATGCAAAGTTGAACAGAATGCAAAGTTTAACAGAAAAGTAAGTATAAAGTGTACCTCCCAAACCATCTAGTAGCTGCCTTGGGGCAGGATACGGAGCTCATGTAGTAGTACAGGGTGGCTAAACTGGCACCACCCCAGTCATATTTCGCCATCTATGGTAGGTGCACCAGTGCTCCCAGGATATATAGCCCCACGGTATTTTTCTTGTTCACAAATAGGGTAGTACCGAGGAGATACATAAGGAAGCCGTAGGTGTACTGGGTGACCTCATCTAGAGTAGCTGGTTGAAAGTTAGAGAAGCAATCGAAGAACCAACTATACCTTACCATCTTGTGGCTGGTGGTGTCTGGGATCACCCTGAGAAGCTGGCGTTGTGCGGCTCTCCACTGCATCATATTAGGATCACATGGGATCGGGCCGCCAACCTCGACCCATAGGCTAGTGAGCATCAAGAAGTCATATGGAGTCAGGGTCAGCTCCCCAATTGACGAGAAGTGGAACAAGTTAGTGGTGTCCCACCATCTCTCTACCAAGGCCCCGTAAAGCAGTGGCTCAGCCCTTATCTGTATGAGCCCTTATCTGTATGAGCCCTAAACAAAAAGGCCTGAAGCCTGCAATATTGACCTGTGTGCGGACTTCCACGGGAAGCCTCTCATACCAGTGCCGAGGGCCAAACGTGGACCCGTAACCGACAATCCTCCTACTATCACCTACAAATGGAAAATGTTATCAATACGTGTGCAGCATTGACGAGTAGTTTGCTTATGAGATTCAACATATGTACAAAATAAAGGAAAGATTGCTTACCGTGGAAGCGTTGGTGAACAAGTGCTCTATGAGCTCTCATAGCAAGATGTCCTCATCTATCCCTGGGATGAGGCCCTTGAATCTCAAGATATCACCTGGGGTCGGAGCATGTGTACGTGGCTCGTAGATGACTGCATCAAATGTCCTGTCAGCAAAAGAAAGAAGCGCAGGCTTGGAAACGTCCTTAGCCTCGATATCCGCACCTAAGACGGTGCCAATACCCACAGCTGGGTCAAGAATGGAAACCTCATCACTAGCCATGGGGACGTATGAACAAAAATGAGAAAATGTGCAAAAAGTTAGGGGGTGAGTGAAAATGGGTATAAACCCCAAAACCCAAACCCTAGGAGAGACAAAACAGAGAGAGAATAAAAAAATCAAAGGAAGAGAAAGGAAAGTGTGGGTAAATGTGAGAAAACCAAGAGAAAAACTCAACTCCACCAAATCGTATTTTTGTCGGTTCAAAATGTTGAGATTTGAAAGAGGATTAAGGAAAATTTTTGCAAGGGTTTGTGGGTTGTGCAAAGAGAGGGAAAATCTAGAAAAAGAGGAGCCCTAGAGAGAGGGAAGAGAGAGTTTTGGCCTTGGGTGTGTGTGAAATGAGGGTTGATTTTTGTTTAAATCAACTGGGGTGTGTAGTTTGCCCGAACTGCCCCTGGTCGCTGTCGCGACCCAATCGACTCCATTGGAGCCCGGCCATGCTTCATTAGGGCCCGGCCGGCCCCAAATGCAACCCAATTAGTTTTTGTTGTTTTGTTTTGTTGTTTTTGTTTTGTTTTGTTTTTGTTCTTATTGTTTTGTTTGTTTGTTTCAATATTGGGCCTTACTCTAGTTTTGGGGAGAGTGAAAAGAAAAAAGAAAGGAAGAAAGGAAAAACAAAAGCATAAAGAAAAGAGGAAAATAAGAAAAATAGTAAGAGAAGGAGAAAAAGCAAAGCAAAACTGAGAAGAGAGAAAAATAGAAAATGAGAGAGATTTGTTCTTCTTGTGTTGTTTTGTTCACATAACTTGTTAATTCAAGCATCATTTTGATTATTTTGATTTTATATCTTTGATTAGTTTGTTAACAAACATTTGAAGCTTCGTTAAATTTGTGTTTACGTTTTGTACCTAACTTCGTGTTTACGTTTCCTTGATTCATGTTTCAATTTTGCACCCTGAATTGGGTTATCTCAGCAGGCTTTATGTTCCAAGGCCTTCCAATCTCGTTGTGTCAAGTTTTGAATTGTCTGCCCCTTTTATTGATCCCACCCTTTCCTCATATCGCGTGTGACCCGTTAGGATTGTTCCCTTGGTTAAAAATAGCAGGTGCGCCTATTGTCACGACTCAAACTTGCCCCTATAGGTTTAGTGTCGTAACCAGCCAATAATCCAAGGATTACCAAAAACCTCTGATCTGATTATCATATGATGCTAAGGATGCCACAAATATATTTCAGAAACTTGAACAATCATTCATTCATACAAAACATAGCATTTTAAAACTAATCATTTCTTGTCATCAGAAAATAATTAAAATTAAACATAACTTTATAGAGTTATTACTCACAGATTATTGCACAGATGATTTTGATAGCAGCCAATGGATCAACAGTTCACGACACGTGACCTACACAAACGTAACAGATACACATTTTAAAACACACGTTCGGTCGTACTTAACTTATTTCGTTTCATTCTTAGTGTGTTTCTAGTCCTTATCCTTCATATTATGTCTTAATCTTGGCCTAGGAATGCCTAGGATGCAACGTCAATGCCGAAATGCATTTGTAAACACTTGGTCAAAAATACTGGAAACAGGGGTCACGCTCGAGCAAACATGCAAAATGTGAGTGGTCGCTCGAGCGTAACTTTTATGGCTCGAGCGATCTGTAAACTACTACAAAAGTATTGGTTGCTTGATTTTCCCGATCGATGGTCGCTCAAGCATGAGATTTAGATACTCGCTCGAGCACAATTCTTGTCACTCGAGTGGTTTGCAAACAAGAGAACTTCTGGGAGCTTGCATTTAACGCTCAATCCAACTTTTGGTCACTTGAGCGGAAGCGCAAAATCACAAAGTGGTCACTCGAGTGAAGGGTGCAAATTTTGGAATTTCCAAATTGCACTCCTAAGTCCAAAACTCGAATTCAATGCCTTCAAACTCAACTTTTCGGCCCCAAAACTTGAGAAAACAAGTCTAAACTTGGAAAACATATTGAATTCAAAACCATGTCATAAAATCAAGGCCCAATATCATACCAATTGTTCAAAAGTCAACTTGAAACTTATGAATATACCATGAATACGACATGCATGAATTACTATGACCTTAGACTTTCCAAAATATGATCAATTAAGGTCAAATGGTAAGAAATGTGATGAATTCTCAAAACCAAATCAAGATAGACACATGCATATGAAAATTCTTTAGAATCAAACTCAAAATGTTATGCTATATGCAAGCATGCATGATACACTCCTATAGTTAACCATCTATGTTCAATTCTTGTATTACACAACTCAATTCTTTGAATTCATGTGCTAAGTGACTTAATCCCAAAGCTAGAAGGTTAAATTCTTACCTTCAATGGTCAATTATACTCTCAATGGTCAATTGTTTAAACCCCCAAGCCAAACCCTCCAAATTCTCTAGCAATTCTCCTAAGATGAGCTCAATCTTCTCTCTTCTCTCTTCTCTCTCTCTCTCTCTCTCTCTCTCTCTACATTTTTCTCTTTAAGGTAGGGTGATAGGAGAGTATAAAGTGAACTAATGAGCTCACACGGGCCTTATATAGGCTTAGTTAGTGGCTTAATTAAATTATTGATTAAGTTAATCAATTGGACATTAATTATTCTAATTATTTCGTTCCGAATCAAATTTTAATTAAACTTACCATAATGTTCTAAAAATTCCAACTAATACATATACCAAGTCAATTTCGTGATCGGATGCCGATAGGCCTTCAATTCGCAGTACAAAATAGAAATAGAAACAGATATTCCTACGATAAACAGATAGAAACTTATATAGCACATAACAAATGCAATTAACTCAGGATTTCATCTTAATTACTTATTAGGCATAATTAATCCTGGTTAATCAGCTAATCACAGGTCGAGGTTGTTACAATCTTCCCCCCTCAAAGAGTTTGGTCCTCTAAACTCGAATTACCTTCATTTTGGAAGAATACTAGGTCCAAAGGAAATAAATCAAGGTATTTCTTCACCATGTCTTCTTCTGTCTCCCAAGTTGCATAGATCCCTCCATGGTTTTGCCAATCGACTTTTACCAGTGGTATTTCCTTGTTCCTTAGCCTTTTAATTCGACGGTTCACAATCTATATTGGCATTTCTTCAAACGTGTAGTCATCTTTTAAAAGTACAAGTGTCGGCTCAATAACATGGTGTAGATCTCGTAAGTAATCCCGTAACATTGAGACATGAAAGACATTATGCATATGCTACATAATTGGCGGTAAGGCTGCACGATACGTCACTGGGTTAATTTTCTCCAAAATCTCATATGGTCCAACATATCTCGATGCCAACTTGCCTTTCACTCCAAACCGTGTTTGGCCTTTCATTGGAGTCGCTTTTATGAACACGTGATCCCCAAATTCATATTCCTATCTCGCCTTTGGACATCCGCATAGCTTTTTTGGTGACTTTGTGCAGTTTTCAGTCTTTGTTGAATCAATTTTACATTTTCTGTTGTTTCTTGCACAACTTCTGGCCCCAACGAAGGTCTGTCACCTACTTCAGCCCAACAGATCGGAGAATGACATTTCCTACCCTACAAAGCTTCATAAGGGACCATGCTGATACTCGAATGGTAGCTATTATTATACACAAATTTGGCCAATGGTAAGTAGGTCTCCCAATTGCCTTGGAAGTATAACACACATCCGTAACACGTCTTCCAATGTTTGAATGGTCCGTTCAGATTGGCCATCTGTCTGTGGGTGATAAGCACTGCTTAATCTCAGTTCAGTCGCCAAAGCTTGTTACAAACTCTGTCAAAACCTAGAAGTAACTTGGGATCTCTGTCAAATACTATGGACACTGAAACTCCATGTAATTTCACAATCTCATTGACATACAAATTAGCCAATTTATCCGCATTATACAAGGATTTGACAGGTAAAAAGCAGACAGATTTAGTTAAGTGATCAACAACGACCCAAATAGAATGTATACCTCGAGGGGAGCGAGGCAATCCCACAATGAAGTCCATAGTAATGTGCTCCCACTTCCATTCCAGTATTGGAAACAGTTGTAACAAACCAACGGGTCGTTGATGTTCGGCTTTAACTTGTTGGCAGTGTAAACATCTAGCCACAAAATCTGCAATGCACTTTTTCATTCCCGTCCACCAGAAATTTTGTTTCAAGTCATGATATATCTTTGTGTTTTTCAGATGCATGGCAAATTTCGAATTGTGAACTTCAGTCATGACGCGTTTCCTCAAGTCAAAATAATCTAGCACACAAAGGCGACCTTGAAATTTCAACACATTGTTCTTATATACAAACCCGGGCCTTGGTTTTGAGTCAATTTCATCCACGATCTTTTTCAAGAATTCATCTTGTAGTTGTTTCTTTCTAATTTTTTCAATGATTATAGGCTGGGTAGAGATAGCAGCTAAGATTCCACCTTGTTCTCGCAATATAACTTCAATCTCATTCTTTTCCAAATCACATAGCAATTCTTTCTGACCGGTGAGCAAACACGGAAAATTTCCCATTGACTTTCGACTCAGGGCATCTGTCATAGTATTAGTTTTCCTGGGATGATACAAAATCTACAAATCATAGTCTTTGATCAACTCTAACCATCTCCTCTGCTTCATGTTCAATTCCTTTTAGGTGAAGAAATATTTCAAGCTTTTATGGTCAATATACACCTCACGAGTTACTCCGTATAGATAATGGCGCCAAATTTTCAAAGCAAACACCACAGCTGCTAGTTCAAGATCATGAGTCAAGTAATGCTTTTCATGAGGGCGAAGTTGCTGAGAGGCGTAAGCAATTATCTTCCCATTTTGCATCAACACACAATCCAAACCTTTGTAGGAGCCATCACTGTAAATTTGAAACCCATCAATTCTGTTAGGCAGAGTCAGAATTGGTGCAGTTACTAGTCTAATTTTCAATTCTTGAAAAGCTGACTCTCGTTGATCATTCCAGCCAAATGGTACATTTTTCTGTGGCAATTGTGTCACTGGCAGAGCAAGTTTTGAGAAATTTTTCACAAATCTTTTGTAGTAACCTACAAGTCCCAAAAAACTTCTAAGTTATGACACATTAGTTGGTCTTGGCCAGTCCACAATGGCTTCAATTTTTTGAGGGTCAATAGAGATATCGTCCTTATTGATTACATGTCCCAAAAATGCCACACTGTCGAGCCAGAATTCACATTTGGACAATTTTGCATACAACTTCTTTTCTCTCAAAATCTGTAAAGCAGTTCGCAAATGGTTCTCATGCTCTTCCCTGCTTTTGGAGTAAATCAAGATATCATCAATAAACACAACAACAAATTCATCCATATATGATTTAAACACCCTGTTCATAAGGTTCATGAAGGCAGAAGGTGCATTAGTCACCCCAAACGGCATTACTAAAAATTCATAGTGCCCATATTTAGTTCTGAATATAGTCTTCTCTACATCTTCTGCCTTAACTTTTAATTGGTTGTGGGAGCTGAGTATTAGGAGATGATAAGAGGGCGAACATTATTCTTAGAGAAACGAGACATATACATTGCATTCGGCCACATCTTGTATAAATTCAGAGGTATCCTAATCGGCCATAGAACCAGTTGAGCGAGGAGCCAAGTGGAGATTAGTCAGCAACAGAAAGAGCCGAGTAAATAATTGCACGGCGGACTAAAGGTGGGCCCAACCTTGAGGCCCAGAGGAAAATATAAATAGAGGAACATTAACCAAAGAGAGGTATGTGAGAACAAGTAAGCTTAATTTAAGATAGAAGAAACCAAGAGAGTACATACTGACTTATCCGTCGGAGTGCTAATTCCGGCACCCCCGACCGGAGTGTTCATTCCTTTTCAAGTAGATGGCTGAGGATCTCAAGCATCCCATTAGATCCAAAGAGTATTTCCAAACCACTTCTCCATAATTGGCACCGTCTGTGGGAATACTCCAACACATCCATAGCGGGCATGACAGAAGATCCTCCGGTACTCACTGACAACCTTACGCCACGAGTCGATACCACTCCAAGCACTATGCTGGGACCAGAAAACATTATTGCATGAAGAGCCTTGAACTTCGATTCAGCTGATGAAACAATGCAAGCGATTATAGATCAGGCGAAACAAAACGAACAGAGGTTGGAGAACATGATGGCTGAGAACGAGCGACTTCGATAGGATTTGGCCTTGGAGTCCCAACAGGCCGCGCGCCAAGATGTGCAACAACCTCTGAGAAAGGATGATCGACGACCTCGAGTTCGGAGATAAGATAGTGGCAGCGATTCTGACTCCTCATCCCCAAAACCCAAAAAGAAGGGGCGAGTCGAAGTCTCCAGTTCTTCTGAAGGAAGTTCGCGTGCATGGAATAAGAGAAGAAGAAATGATTCAGATGAAGAGGACCAACATGACCCCTTTGTGCGACGGATCGCAAGGGCAGCACTACCCAAAAAGTTCAAGGCCCCATCATTCACCCTATACGATGGAAAATCGGATCCCACTGACCATATCTGTCATTATAAGCAAGCCATGACACTACATTCAGACGACGAGGCTCTCATGTGCTGGATATTTTCGAGCAGTTTGGGACCATTGGCTATCAGATGGTATTACAAGTTGGAACCGGCGTCGATTAAAAGCTTCCATCAATTACAGAAATCCTTCAGGGCAAGATTCATCACCAATGAGGTCCAGCTGAATCAAGCCGACTCTCTCTGGGCAATGCAAATTCAACTAGGGAAAACCTTACGACCGTATTCGGCGCACTATTGGGAATGCTTTAATCTTGTGGATGACGCCTGCAACGACTCCATGGCCATCACCGCCTTTAAAATGTGGTTGCATCCTGATAATGCCCTCCGCAGTTCGTTGACCAGAAGGCCCCCCAAAACAATCTGGTCGTTGATGAAGAAAGTCAAGGAATACTGCAAAGTGAAAGATGACGCCCTATGGGTTAAAGCCGGGCACAAGGCCAACAAGACGGCCCCTTCTGAGATTGTTCAACCGATAAATTATGTACCATTGCGGAGCCCTGAACCGCAGAATCGGGCTAAACGAGACAGAAGACAAGATTTGTGCCGACCAAATGACCAACGTTCCTACCGAGCTAGTGAACAACATCAAGTGGATAGCAGGCGCACAAGGCACATGGACAAGAAATATACGGAGCTGTCAGAGCCAATCGACATGGTTATGTCTAAAGTTCAACACCTTCTGTTCTTCAAATGGCTATCAAAAATGGTGGGACCTCCCGACATAAGGAGACGGGATAGGCGATACGAATATCACAAGGACCACGGCCATGATACCGAGAGTTGTTATACATTGAAAAATCACTTCAAGGAATTAGTACAAGACGGTCGGCTAAAGCAGTATGTCCGAAATGACAACGCAGCCAAAACAATAGCTTTAACGCAGGATTCACCTCCACTCGGCGTAATCCATATGATCTACAGCCTGCCAACGGCGTCCGCGATTCATACAATTCAATCGAATCCAGACCCCCAAAAGCAAATCACACCATCCAAACGGCCCCATGAAGCTCCAAGTATTACATTCGACGCTTCTGATTTGATCGGTGTAACGCTCCTCCACATCGATCCATTGGTCATCGAACTACGCGTAAGCCAATTCATCGTCGAATGCATTCTTATCAACCAGGGGAGTACGTCAGAAGTCATTTACTACAAGACCTTTATCAAACTTGGGTTCATCGAGTCAGACCTGTCTACAGCTCATTATCCGTTATTCGACTTCAATGCTAATCCAGAATACCCATTGGGCAAAATCACACTACCAGTTCAAGCGGGCTCCCGAACAGTGGATGTGGAATTCTTGGTTGTCAAGCTACCTTTGCTGTATAATCTTATCATGGGATGAACTTGGCTGCACGCCATGCACACCGTACCAAGCACCTATCATCAACTGCTCCGCTTCCCAACTGAACGTGGCATTGAACAAATCTATGGTTCCCAAAAATCGACACAAGCATGTTATCTTCTTGCCACAAAGACACCAAGAGAGCCAAAAGTAAATTTTATTGAGGTGCCGGATCAAGAGAGCCTCAATGATGTTGGACAGCTCCCAAGTGAAAAGGCCACGGAAGCCCTAGATCGAGTTGAAATTGACCGGAATCCTAACAGGTTCTTCATGGTCGGCGCATCCTTGAATAAAATCGACAGGCAGCAGCTAATTACCTTCTTACTCGGCAACCTTAATGTATTTGCATGGTCACCGTATGAGATGCCGAGGGTAGATCCATCTGTTTCTCAACACCGTTTAAATGTCGACCCCAAATGTAAGTCGATTATTTAGAAAAGCCGGCGGTCAGCCACAGAACACACTGCTGCCATTGTTGAGGAAGTTGACCAATTGCTTGATACCAGGGCAATTCGGGAAGTGACCTATCCTACATGGCTGTTAAATACTGTGGTTGTAAAAAAGAAAAATAGGACTTGGCGTGTTTGTGTGGACTTTACGGACTTAAATAAAGCCCCAAGGATTGTTTTCCTCTCCCCCAGAATTGACCAACTCATAGACGCCACGGCTCATCATCAACGTATAAGCTTCCTTGATGCCTACATAGGCTACCATCAAATTGCCATGCATCCAGATGACCAAGCCAAAACTGCATTCCTCACCCCAAGAGCAACCTATTGTTATAAGGTTATGCCTTTTAGGCTGAAGAATGCAGTGTCAACTTACCAAAGACTGGTCACTGTCATGTTCAAGGAGCAACTCGGCCGTACTATGGAAGTGTACATTGACGATATGGTGGTCAAATCCAAAGAAGAGCAAACTCATCTACCCGATCTGGAAGAGACATTCGGCATTTTACATAAGTACAAAATGAAGCTGAATGCTTCCAAATATGCATTTGGGATCAGATCCGACAAATTCCTTGACTACATTGTCAACCACCGAGGAATCGAAGCCAACCCGAGGCAAATCACAGCAATCCTGGAACTTGGCTCCCCTCGATCGGTGAAGGAGGTTCAAAAGTTGATGGGGATGGCCGCCGTACTCAACAGGTTCATCAGTCGTTCCACAGATCGTTGCCGGCAATTCTTTCATACCCTACGGCAGGATAAAGCTTTTGAATGGACCTCTAAGTGTGAAGCCACTTTCAACAGTCTGAAGACTTACCTCTGATCAGTTCCACTCTTGACAACACCTTCGGCAGGCGACCCGCTCATTTTATATCTTGTAGTTTCCGACCGGGCCGTCAGTGCCATATTGTTAAAAGAAGAGCTTGGGGAGCAGTGGCCAGTGTATTATGTGAGCAAGGCAATGGTTGACGCCGAAACACATTACTTTCCATTGGAAAAACTCATCCTAGCCCTCATCATGGCAGCAAGAAAACTTATGCATTACTTTCAGAGGCATACCATCGAGGTACTAACGGACTACCCCTTCCGATCAGTACTCCGTTGGGCAGAAGCATCAAGGCACGTTTCAAAGTGGGCTCTTGAACTCGGCCAGTACAATATTCAGTTTCTGCCTAGAACCACAATCAAGGGGCAAGTGCTTGCCGACTTTGTGGCTGAATTCGCTGGGGGTCTTGCCGACTTCAAGTCTGATCAAACTCAACCTATGCCGAACTGGAGAATTTATGTTGGGGACATTTGGCAGCTGTACTGTGATAAATCATCCAATCAACGCGGCAGTGGGGCGGGCGTAGTGATCATGGCTCCCAACGGGGCAATAATCAAGCAGGTTGTCAAGCTCGGCTTCAAAGCATCAAACAATGAGGCCGGATACGAAGCCCTGCTAACCGGCTTGCGGAATGCACATCTCCTTGGTGCTCGGCGTTTGCTTGTATTTTGCAATTCAAAACTGGTGATCAATCAACTAAAAGGGGAGTACGCGGCCAAAAACGACCGTATGGCAACTTACATGAAAACAGAAAACTCCTTGTTGGCAAAATTTGACCATCATAAATTGAACCAAATAACCCGTGATCAGAACACACATGCAGACGCCCTGGCTTGCCTAGCCTCCGCCATTAACTCAGAGATTAAATGGACAATTGAAGTGGGTTTCATCCCTAAACCGAGCATTGGCCCTTCAGAGGAAGTCCAGATCAATGTCATAGAGTCAGGTCCGAGTTGGATGGACTCCATTGCTGCATTCCTATCTTCCGAACAGCTCCCGTCGGATAAAAAAGAAGCACACTAACTGCGAAACAAAGCCCTGCGATACTACTTGGATCCACAAGGCTTTAGAAAAAATCCCTTTCTGGTCCATACCTAGAATACATTCATCCGGATAATGTCAAGGAACTCCTGACTGAAATACAAAAAGGTAGCTATGGTGCCCATTCTGGTGGGCGCTCTTTGGCTCATCGAGCTATGACGCAAGGGTATTATTGGCCGACAATGAGAACTGACGCCGAGTGTTACGTGAAGAAATGTGAACAGTGCTAGAAGTTTTCTCCTTTAACCCATCTGCCTACTGAAGAGTTAAGCTCTATAACCAGTCCTTGGCTGTTCGCCCAATGGGGACTTGACATCGTCGGACCATTGTCTCGCGCCCCGGGCAACAAGTGCTTTTTGATTGTCGCGACAGACTATTTCACAAAATGGGTAAAAGCGAAGGCACTAACACACATTCGAGATATTGATATGAAGCGTTTTGTATGAAGAAATATCATAACGCGATTTGGCATTCCAAGAGCACTTATTTTAGACAACGGCACCCAGTTTGATTGTGGTGCCTACCAAGAACTGTGCAACAAGTATGGTATTCAGGCCTACTTTTCCACCCCAGCTTATCCACAGAGTAATGGCCAAGCTGAAGCCTCCAACAAAGCCATTTTGGACGGCATCAAGAAAAGATTGGAGAAAGCTAAAGGCAGATGGGTCGAAGAATTGCCGAGTGTATTGTGAGCTCATCGCAGTACTCCGATGTGGTCCACTAGAGAAACACCGTTTGCTTTGTGCTTCGGAACGCAAGCAATCATCCCCTTGGAGATTAGCCTTCCAACCTTGAAATCAAAAGTTTTTCATATGGGCCGAAACGACATGATGCTGGCTTTGGATTTCACTCTGATTGAAGAACGAAGAGACCGTGCCCTTGCATCCATAGCACGATACCAGCAGCAACTTGCTAAGTCGTATAATCAACATGTTCAGCTACGCCGCTATGTACCAGGCAAATTGGTCCTGAAGAAAGTGTTTCCAGCTACCAGAAATCCGGCTGATGGAAAATTGGGTCCTAATTGGGACGACCCCCATTAGATCTATTCAATTGTGGGAACAGGGGCATATCGGCTCAAAGACATGATTGTAAGGAGTCTGCCACGCCTTTGGAATTCCACGCATTTGTGTAAATTCTATCATTAAATCCGACTTGTGGGCCATGATACTTGTTTTGAATGATTCACCATGTACAGATTTCACTTTTGCAATGCAAAGTCTCCTATTTTCTCGTTGTGAAATTCAGTTCAAAAGTCTTTCAGTTAAGCCTCCAGATTCGGAGCGCCCTTCATGGATATCACAATTGGCCAAGATAAAAAAAAGCCTTTGAATTTGGAGCCTCATTCGTGCAGGTCGTGTTTGGGCCAAATAAGACTTCGGATTCCGAGTGCCCTTCGTGGATGTCACGATTGGCCAAGATAAAAAAAGCCTCCGAATTCGAAGCCCCATCCGTGCAGGTCGCGTTTGGGCCGAATAAGACTCCGGATTCGGAGCGCCCTTCGTGGATGTCACGATTGGCCAAGATAAAAAAGCCTCCGAATTCATAGCCTCATTCGTGCAGGTCGCGTTTGGGCCAAATAAGACTCCGAATTCGGAGCACCCTTTGTGGATATCACGATTGGCCAAGATAAAAAAGCCTCCGAATTCGGAGTCCCATCCGTGCAGGTTGCGTTTGGGCCAACTAAGACTCCGGATTCGAAGTGCCCTTCGTGGATATCACGATTGGCCAAGATAAAAAAAGCCTCCGAATTCGGAGCCCCATCCGTGCAGGTCGCGTTTGGGCCGAATAAGACTCCGGATTCGAAGCGCCCTTCGTGGATGTCACGATTGGCCAAGATAAAAAAAACCTCCAAATTCGGAGCCCCATCCGTGCAGGTCGCGTTTGGGCCAAATAAGACTCCAGATTCGGAGCGCCCTTCGTGGATATCACGATTGGCCAAGATAAAAAAAAAAGGCTCCAAATTCGGAGCCCCATCCGTGCAGGTCACGTTTGGGCTGAATAAGACTCTGGATTCGGAGCGCCCTTCGTGGATGTCACGATTGGCCAAGATAAAAGAAGCCTTCGAATTCAGAGCCCCATCCGTGCAGGTCGCGTTTAGGCCGAATAAGACTCCGGATTCGGAGCGCCCTTCGTGGATGTCACGATTAGCCAAGATAAAAAAGCCTCAGAATTCAGAGCCCCATCCGTGCAGGTCGCGTTTGGGCCAAATAAGACTCCGGATTTGGAGTGCCCTTCGTGGATATCACGATTGGCCAAGATAAAAAAAGCCTCCGAATTTGGAGCCCCATCCGTGCAGGTCGCGTTTGGGCCGAATAAGACTCCGGATTCGAAGCGCCCTTCGTAAATATCACGATTGGCCAAGATAAAAACTGTGAATTCGGAGCGCCTCTCGTGAATATTACTATTAAAAGGCATACGTAGTTGGCGAAATTTGAAACATGCAAGCATTTAAAATGAAATGTTTCATTACATTAACCGACTGGCTCAGAATGTAAAAACATAAATTGAAACATGCAAATGTTTAAAATAAGGTGTTTTATTAGATTAACCAATAAATACATAATTTGCTCCCAATCTGTGTTGGAGCATTTACAATATCTAATTTAAATCGACATCTCCCTCCTCATCACTCTTCTTGGCTTCGAAGGCCGCAAATGGAAAATGATGACCCTGATATAGCGACGACGTCGATTCAACGCCTGCTACCAGAAGAGCGTCCGAGGCTTGAAGTGCCTTGATCCATCCGTGCTTCAATCCACGATTCTTATATCGGCAGACCTCCTCAGCGAGTTTTTCCTTGGTCTTGTCTATCCCGACCTTTCAGCCGTCATGGAAGCCTTTTTCATAAGCCCTGGCCTTGGCAGCCTCAATTGCAAACATGCTAGCCGTATCTCGATTGGCAATTGCGTGACTTATAAGCCATTGGGTCACCCTCTCTTCCACGATCGGGTTAGACCGACTGGCTGAATGTGTCTCGGCAGTTTTGGCCTTTTCCAGTTCACGCTCAGCCTTTTCCGCGTGAGCTTCCAAGTTTCGAATATGCTTATTTTTCTACTCTATATCCCAGCACGCGGCACGAAGACGCATGCCAACTTCATAGGCGGTATACAGCCCTTTCACTGCTCCATACATACCCTCCCGAAACATTTCAAAATCTTGTCGACCGACCATCGACTGCTAGACTTCTGGAGGAAAAATCTGTCAAGCAAACTCAACTGCCACATTTGGGTCATGAACAATTGAATCCGCTTCCATCATCGGTTTATTCCCCATAAAAATCGCAAAACTCAACGGGCGCGGTGTCACTCTAGATTCACCTCTCGGTCATGGTCGAGAGGAGTTTCCCCGTTGCTGTTTTTCCCTTCTGGGAGACCTACTTCGACGACGTGGGGACTGACGTCTTTCTCGTTCCCTCGACGTCATGATTCTCGTGCGCATAGGCTCGCCACTTTGAATCATCTTTCTATCTAGCTCAATCAATGTCCTTCCTTCTCCTCTACTGTTGAAGAATAGTCTATTTGACATTCGTACTTGTCTAACCTTCCTCAACAGACTGGTTTGAGTAGTCTGAGCACACTAATGGGACCTACGCGCACGAGATGCACCCCATTTATCCCTTACGAGTGTAGCACCCCCGAGGTGATCTCATTAATGCTAACTTCAAAAGCCTTGCGCCGATTTACTCATGTGCCACAGCCACTCCATGAACTAATAGCATTCGGCGTTCCAGTTCATGCATTGGTTGGGGCAAGGGCAGATTAATCAATCTAATTAGCCAAATACCTAAGCCTGGCGCCAATTTACTCATGTGCCATAGCCACTCCATGAACTAATAGCATCCGGCATTCCAGTTCATGCATTGGCCGGGGCAAGGGCAGATTAATCAATCTAATTGGCCAAATACCTAAGCATGGCACCAATTTACTCATATGCCACAGCCACTCCATGAACTAATAGCATCTAGCGTTCCAGTTCATGCATTGGCTGGGGCAAGGGAAAATTAATCAATCTAATCGGCCAAATACCTAAGCCTGGCCCCGATTTACTCATGTGTCACAGCCACTCCATGAACTAATAGCACTTGGCGTTCCAATTCATGTATTGGCTGGGGCAAGGGCAGATTAATCAATCTAGTCGGCCAAATACCTAAGCCTGGCGCCGATTTACTCATGTGCCACAGCCACTCCATGAACTAATAGCATCCGGCATTCCAGTTCATGCATTGGCTGGGGCAAGGGCAGATTAATCAATCTAATCGGCCAAATACCTAAGCTTGGCGCCGATTTACTCATGTGCCACAGCCACTCCATGAACTAATAGCATCCGGAGTTCCAGTTCATGCATTGGCTGGGGCAAGGGCAGATTAATCAACCTAATCGGCCTAATACCTAAGCTTGGCACCGATTTACTCATGTGCCACAGCCACTCCATGAACTAATAGCATTCGACATTCCAATTCATGCATTGGCTGGCACAAGGGTAGATTCATTAATCTAATCGGCCAGACAATGAGGCCCCGAGCCGATTTTCTTGTTCAGGTAAATTAAGGTTAAATTACTTAATTGCCAAGTTACACAGATATCTAATCAGCAGCTATGCAGTGGGATATTTAATTTACTCATCTCATGATCCTACGTCCTATCGGATTGATAGTTAGCATACACAACAGAGTAATCATTTTATCCAAAGTAGTGAAAAGCAAAACCCTTCATTAATATCAAAAATTGCATACAGCTAATAGTGAAATCAAAAGGAAATTTTCATTATAAATTGAGCGCAGCTAGTAGCTAATTTACACATCAAAATTACCTTGAACTAATAGAAATCTGCTAAACAAAAATTACAATTGTTCATGAAAGATGCCTAACAAAAATCAGAATGTCACCCAAGTCAGTCTTCAAGGTCAGACACTAGTGGCTCAACGTCCACCTGCTCGAAAGGAATTAACTGGGCCAATGTCAGGTTCACAGCAGCAAAGGCTTTGAGCCAGCCGTGTTTAAAGTCCCGATTCTCGAACTTGGGGACTTCCTCCACATAGTTTTCCAACGCGGCGTCCTTCCCACCCTGGAACGCCTTGGCCAACTCGGAGTCGGCTCACTCCTTCACCTTTTTCGATTCTACCAAGTTGGCTTCCAGCTTGGCAATCACCTCCTTGGCTAACTTGAGCGCATCATCGCTCGCATTTGCCCTTTCCTCGGCGGTTAATCTGAGCTGATCAGAACCCCACGCCTTTTCGGCCTCGGCTTCAGCCTTCAAACTTTCCTCCACTACTCTCACCGCCTCACGCTCGGCCCTTTGAGTGGCCTTCACAGCCTTGCCCTTCTTGCTTTCAATCTCTGTCTTCAGAAAGGCAATCTGTTCAATAGCATCGTGTTGACGGCGGCCTATCTCGGCTATCCTTTCTGCCGCCTACAAAACAAGGAATTAGAATAAAAACTTAATAGTAATAATAATATAGGCGGAAGGCGGTAGACAGGTCAAGTCATATACCAGTATGGCTGACTGAGCGGCTAATGCTATCGTTATCAAGTCAGGTTCCATCCGAAAAGTCGCCCTGTCAGCCGGTAGTGAAATTAAGGAGGCCATACTCAAGGCCGGTGCTTGATCTTTAAGAGCCAATGCATCAGAGGAAATCAGCACGTTTCTTATCCTTGGTTGAACCACGAACGGCACAACCGAGTCTGACTCCTCTATGCGCGGCCGTTCAACGACAACCAAATCCGACTCTTCCATGCGCGGCCGCTTGTCGGTTGGGAATCCCTCGGAGCCGACTTCGCTCTCAGCAGGACATTTCTCCCCCCTCTGATCACTACCTTGACTCAACCGTTCGACTGGCCTCTCCGTCTCGGCAGTCTCAATTTGAGCCATTTTTTCCACAACAACTGGTGGAGAAGACTCAGTCGTGGCAGCAGGTTCAGATCGGAGGGTCTCGGCCCTCCTCCAGGCAGCCATCCATTCGGCGTTTTTCTTCTTGGCAATTTGCATGAGTGATAACCCAGCCATATCTGCAAGGAACGCGCCGGGGAAGGTCCCCTAAGTCTGTAAAAATGTCTTCGAATGAGACGTCCCCGCGGCCAGAGGTGGACGGAGGGTTGGATGAATTGAGGCCGGCTTCCTCAAAGGCCAACTTTAAAGCCTTGTCTACCTCGGCTTCAGACTGGCTCAACTCCTCAACGACCTCTTCAGCTACTTCCACCTACTCCGAATCGGATGCCTTCAAACCAACTTGCCTCAAGTTTTTTAAGTTGGTTAAAACAAGGGCCGTAAGATACTCTTCACCCCTCGGAACAGGAATGTTGTCTGCCGCCAAAAACGTCATATACATCAACTCGTATCGAAGAAGAATGTGGGCCACCCTCCCTTGTTTCTAAAGGCTTGAACGGCCGAAGTATTGGAGCGCGACTTTGATTTCCTCAAGAACGGAGTCATCAGTTGAAACCGAAACTTTCTTCAAATCCTTTTCTGTACAAATAAAACCATAAGATCACGAAAATAAAGCCAAATACATATAAGGAAGATAAACTCAAGGAGCTATATGGCCACCTAGTTCGCCTCTCCGTCTAGGAATTGGATCTAGGCGGTCTTCGCCTTCGCCATCGCCAAATTCCCAGTTACCTCGAACAATGACCATGACATCATCAACTCGCTTGCCAGAGCTGGCAAGCATAGTCACTAATTGATGGTCGGTGTCCTTGGCCCTAAGAAAATAGTGCCCATGTCGGCCAGAAGACTTGGCCAAGGCATAACAATGCCGAATAGCAAGTATGCCGAGATTAATCCTAAGGCGAAGGTTTAACTCTATAACCCCCATTATAATTCGGAAGAAATTTACATTAGGTTGGGAAGAAATTAAACCCTAGTGGCGATAAAGAGCCCTAAGAAATAGGTGAAGGGGGAAACGGACTCCACTCTCATCAATTGATAAGAGAGGGAAGATGATTGTGCTTTGATCATCCCTTTCCATATCAAGGGTGATGTCTGTCACGAGCGACAGATGGACGTCATCGAGGATGGAAAAATGGCGTCGAAAGCCAGAGACTCGATCCGCAGAAAGGAGGTCTTTCAAATGCTTTGCCATTTTTGTTAGTCTATGGAATACGCTAAATTGAAAACAAACAAGGAAATGAGATTCGAAATAAAGAGGAAGAGAACTTACAAGAGACGGAGAAGACAATGAAGAATGGACAGAGGTTGCAGAGGTGTATCGAAAGGCAGACCAAGAGCTTCAAGTATTCAAAAAAATACACACGCATTCGAAAAGACAACAAAATTTTAAATCATAGTAATAAATGAAAGAAGTGTACGAAGGGGCAGGAAATTGTAATGATGACAGAAAAGCGTGTGCGTTCTGACACTCGCGTTGGAATGAGGTTACCCGTTGAAGTTCGGCTCTGACTTTTCAAGTTCGTAACCAAACACGCCAGCTAACTGTTAGTGGAGTGTTTGGGGGGCAATTGTGGAAGCCGAGTATTAGGGGATGATAAGAGGCCGAATATTATTCTTAGAGAATCGAGACATATAGATTACATTCGGCCCCGTCTTATATAAATTCAGAGGTATCCTAATCGGCCATAGAACCAGTTGAGCAAGGAGCCGAGTGGAGATTGGTTAGCAACAGAAGGAGCCAAGTAAATAATTGCACGGCGGACTAAAGGTGGGCCCAACCCTAAGGCCCAATGGAAAATACAAATAGAGGAACATCAACCAAAGAGAGGTAGGTGAGAACAAGTAAGCTTAACTTAAGATAGAATAAACCAAGAGAGTATATACTGACTTATCCATTGGAGTGCTAATTCCGACACCCCCTACCGGAATGTTCATTCCTTTTCAGGTAGCTGGCTGAGGATCTTGAGTGTCCCATTGGATCCGAAGAGTATTTCCAAACCACTTCTCGACATTGGTGATACCCAGAAATAAGGTCTATCTTAGAGAACACTTGTGCTTCCTGCAGTTGGTCAAACAAATCATCTATTCGGGGCAATGGGTATTTGTTCTTGACAGTTACCTTGTTCAACTCACGGTAATCAATACATAGCCTCAAAGACCCATCTTTCTTCTTGACAAACAACACTGGAGCTCCCCAAGGTGAGGTGCTCGGGCAGATGAATTTCTTGTCTAAGAGTTCTTGGAGTTGGACTTTTAACTCTTTCAGTTCGGAAGTTGACATTCTATAAGGGGTCCTGGAAATTGGTTGTATTCCAGGTTCTATGTCAATAGTAAACTCAATTTCCCTATCAATTAACTCCCCAGGTAGGTCGGTAAGAAATACATCAGAAAATTCACAAACCACAGGAATCGTTTCCACATTAGCACTATCCGAAAACTCAGTCAACACACAGCACAAAGTAACCCCGACACCCTTTTCTTAACATTTTCTCGGCTTTCATAAATGAAATCAAGTATGGCGAAGGAACCACCCCATTTCTAGTAAAAACAAACTCAGGCAAACCAGGTGGTCTAAATATGACAGTTTTATACACACAATTAATTGTGGCACAGTATTTCGTTAACCAATCCATACCAAGTATACAGCCAAAATGATCAATACCCAAAGGTAACAAATCAACATACAATGTCGCATCTCCAATCACAACATCATATGCCAAATATACATAAGCACATATCATAGAACCTCCAGATGGTGTAGATACAGACAGTAAACAGTTCATAGGTTCTAACGGGCTAGTTAATTTCTGAGAAAAAGCATGCAATACGAATGAATGTGCGGAACCAGAATCTATCAACACATAGGCATTCTAAGCACAGATAGAGATTATACCTGACAGCACACCAAAGGTAACAAATCAACGTACAATATCACATCTCCAATCACAACATCACATGCCAAATAAAAATAAGCACATATCATAGAACCTCCAGATGGTGTAGATACAGAAAGTAAACAGTTCATAGGTTCTAATCGGTCAGTTAATTTCTGAGAAAAAGCATGCGATACAAATGAATGTGTGGAACTAGAATCTATCAACACATAGGCATTCTGAGCACAGATAAAGATTATACCTAACACTACAGATTCAGTGTTTTGTACATCACCAGGCATAAGTGCAAATACTTGACCCTGCCTTAAGGTTTCCTCACTGGTGTTAACTTTCATATTCGTTCTTGATGCAGAAGTGGATCCAGCTGAACTTGCGACTAGACGGTTGGTATTTTCAAGCCTGATAGGATAATCTCTCACCATATAGTCGGTTTTACCACACCTAAAACAGGCACCTGTCATCCGATAATAAACCTCTTTGTGTTTCCTACCACATTCTAGGCAAGTTAGTGCAGATCCACTACTTTGTCTTGAGCTATTGTAAGATCCCATATTTTGCTTCTTTGAAAATGATCCACCCTTTTTAAAATTAGATCCTAATCTATTACCTCTCCATTCAGTTGTCGGAATGTTAGTCTATTTCTTGGCAGCTAAGTTGGCTTCAACCATGAGGGCTCTATCAAGTACATCCACATATGTGGGTAGCTTCAAAACACCTACCTGATCAAACACATCTAGATCTAGTCCTTCTTCAAACTTTCAAGCTCTCTTATAATCCGTGTCTACCATGTGTGGGGCAAAATGAGCTAATTCAATAAACTTGGCCTCATACTCAGCCACTGACATCCTGCCTTGCTTGAGTTCTTGAAATTCTGACACTTTCCGATCCCTGAAGCATTGGGAAAAATAATTGTCATAAAAGATCTTATTGAAACGAGCCCATGTCATATTCACATTCCTACTTCGAATTAGCAACCACCATCTATGGGCTTCATCTTTTAAGGTGTAGGTGGCCAAAAGAACCTTTTGAGTCTCAGGGTAAGGAAAGACCTCAAATAATTTTTCCATCTCAAGCAGCCATGTTTCTGCCTTCAACGGCTCAATACCACCTAAAAAAGTTAGTGGTTTCATTTTCATGAACTTTTAGGTCAAGTTGATAATATCATTGTTATCCGATTCAACTTGTACCGATGGGGGCGGAGGAGGTAAAGGTTGTTGCCTCTGTTGTTGCGTCATTGCCTCAGTCAGGGCTGCAAGCATCTATTCCATATGGCTCATTCGGGCCTCAGAAGATTCACTTGTATCATTTCCCCTCGCATTCTCCATGTTACTATAGGTAAACAAGGCAATAATAAACATAGGCCAATAATTCTTTTCACCATGCTTGGAGTATACAATTTCAGTTCATGCTTTCGCCAATCCGTTGAAAACTGCTCAAATTGCAATTTGTCAATCTGTCAATCTGCTAATCCGCTATTTGGTTTATAATTTTACTCTCAAACTGTCCGAACCGCACCGTGCACGCCCCTACCTATAGGTAGAAGGGGTCCTCAAATGACCCACGGACAAAAAATCTGATATTACCCACTCGTCCTAGCCCACTTAAGTGCTCAGTCTGTCCCAACCCGTAAAAAATGATTTAAGGTTTTTGACAAAGGTTTATAATCCGAATCCGCCGATAAATCCAGCAACTTCATATGTTATATTAAATTTCTGTTTTTGCATTCACAAAAATTAACACACTCACACATGCAGATAAAATGTCCCTAATTCTTTGGTAGGACAACTTATATCTCATATGGACTCGTCTGTGTGGTATAACTTGTGCTCTGATACAACTCTGTCACGACCCAAACCCACCCTTGTAGGTTTAGCGACGTAACCGGCTAATAATCCAAGGATTACCAAAGGCCTCTAATCTGATTATCATGTGATGCTAAGAATGCCACGAATACATTTCAGAAACTTGGACAACCATTCATTCATATAAAACATAGCATTTCAAAAAACTAATCATTTCATGTCATTAGAAAATAATTAAAGTTAAACATAACTTTACAGAGTTATTACTCGTAGATTATTTCACAGATGATTTTAATAACAACCAATGGATCAACAGTTTACGGTGCGTGACCTACATAAACATAACAGATACACATTTTGAAACACACGTTCAGTCGTACTTAACTTATTTCGTTTCATTCTTAGTGTGTTTTTAGTCCTTATCCTTCATATTATGTCTTAATCTTGGCCTAGGAATGCCTAGGATGCAACGTGGATGCCAAAATGCATTTGTAAACACTTGGTCAAAAATACTGGAAACAGGGGTCACACTCAAGCGCAACTTCCTTCGCTCGAGCGGTCTGTAAACTATTGCAAAAGTATTGATTGCTTGATTTTCCTACTCGACGGTTCCTCGATGGTCGCTCAAGCGTGAGATTTAGGTACTCGCTCGAGCGCAATTCTTGTCACTCGAGCGGCCTACAAACAAGAGAACTTCTGGGAGCTTGCGTTTAACACTCAAGCCAACTTTTGGTTGCTCAAGCGGAAGCGCAAGATCATAGAGTGGTCGCTCGAGTGCAAGATCTATTGCTCGAGTAGAGGGTGCAAATTCTGAAATTTCCAAATTGCACTCCCAAGTCCAAAACTTGAATTCAATGCCTTCAAACTCAACCTTTGGGCCCCAAAACTTGAGAAAACAAGTCTAAACTTCAAAAACATCTTGAATTCAAAACCATTTCATAAAATCAAGGCCCAATAGTATACCAATTGTTCAAAAGTCAACTTGAAACTGATGAATATGCCATGAATATGACATGCATGAATTACTATGACCTTAGACTTTCCAGAACATGATCAATTAAGGTCAAATGGTAAGAAATGTGATGAATTCTCAAAACCAAGTCAAGATAGACACATGCTTATGAAAATTCTTTAGAATCAAACTCAAAATGTTATGCTATATGCATGCATGCATACATGATACACTCCTATAGTCAACCATCTAAGTTCAATTCTTGTATTACATAACTCAATTCTTTGAATTCATGTGCTAAGTGACTTAATCCCAAAGCTAGAAGGTTAAATTCTTACCTCAATGGTCAATTATACTCTCAATGGTCAATTGTTTGAAGCCCCAAGCCAAATCCTCCAAATTCTCTAGCAATTCTCCTAAGATGAGCTCAATTTTCTCTCTCTCTCTCTCTCTCTCTCTCTCTCTCTCTCTCTCTCTCTCTCTCTGGTAGGGTGATATGACAGTGTAAAGTAAACTAATGAGCTCACATGGGCCTTATATAGGCTTAGTTAGTGGCTTAATTAAATTATTGATTAAGCTAATCAATTGGACATTAATTATTCTAATTATTTCATTCCGAATTGAATTTTAATTAAACTTACCATAATGTTCTAAAAATTCCATGTAATACATATACCAAGTCAATTTTGTGATCGGGTGCCGATAAGGCCTTCAATTCGTAGTACAAAATAGAAACAAAAACAGATATTCCTACGATAGAAAGATAGAAACTCATATAGCACATAACACATGTGATTAACTTAGGATTTCATCTTAATTACTTATTAGGCATAATTAATCCCGATTAATCAGCTAATCACAGGTCAGGATTATTACACTTGTTGTTCACACCACCTTTCCTCCTATCGCGTGCGACACGTTAGGATTGTTCCCTTAGTTAAAAACAACAGGTGTGCTTGTTGTTCACACCACCCTTTCCTCCTCTCATGTGCAACGCATTAGGATTGTTCCCTTGGTTAAAAATAGCAGGTGCACCTATTGTTTACACTACCATTTTCCTTCTCTCATGTCCAACGCATTAGGATTGTTCCCTTGGTTAAAAACAACAGGTGCACCTGTTGTTTACACCACCTTTCCTCCTCTCGCGTGAGATGCATTAAGATCTCATCCTGGAGTTCACACCACCCTCCATCCTCTCTGTGTGAGATGCAGTTTGACATGGAGCTTTTTGCCTTCTCTATGTGAGTCGTAGTTTGGTTTGTATCCTTTTTTCACCGTGCCTACGTGAGCTGTAGGCAGGTCTGCATTTTTTTATATCCTTTCTATATGAGATGTGGTTTGGTTAGTGCTCCCTTTGCCCTCTTACGTGAGACGTGTTTATTTACTCACTTCTTTCCGTGTGGGACACGGCTTAGTTTGTTTTGCTTGGATTTATGCTTTTGTTCAAGTGTTGTATTCCTGTTATCACTTGTTGCATTGCTTCATCGCTTGTTGCCATACATGTGAGTGTTTCATTGTATTTTGTCATTTCATGATCATAAGTTATGTTTCCTGCATATCAGTTTACATTTTGCCCTTAAACTAAGCAAGTTTGAATCCTTGCGAAGGGATACGTAGGCAACCTTCAAGTTCAACCTTTGGTATTTGTATTTTGGTTTATTTTCTTGCCCAAGTCTTACAGCCGTGTCAAATGGGTCATCTTTGGGCTTTGACATTCACTCACATCATTTTATGACTTCGAGCTCTATCAAAGAGGGGCAACTATAGACACCCCATTTTTGACCACCCGTAAGACTTAAGCACTTGGTCCAGTGCACTCGATAATGAAAACTGCATTGTGTGATTCGAGTTCTCGGCGAGGGAATCCAACGTCGAGCCTTGAAATAATCCCAAAACCTTCTTACTTGTCTTATTCTTACATCAAAGGTTCATTTTAGAACATTGTGCAACCTTATACTGAGTTTGAAATAGGGGAATGGGGCAGCACATTAGGGCCCGGCCGTACCTTGTTGGTGATACACACTATTCTGGGCGAAAGCCTGCCAGCTGTCTTTTTTTGAAGATATTTTCGACTTGTTTTGCTCAAATTCTATAAAAACAAGGTTATATCTCTATTTTGAAGGCTAGAAAATTTCAAAAGAATATATATCACAAGAGAGAGCTCCTTTTTCCTATACAAGTCACCTTTGAGCCAACCTATCTCTCTTAATCAATATCCATACACCATACACCACCTTAGATCATAACCTTAGAGCCTTTGTTGAGGCTTGTGCATCACAATTCAAGCTTGAGAGTGTGCTTGAACCAAGTTTGTGTTACAAACAAGAGCTTGCTTCTTTGAGAGGTATAAGCTTACCACATTCTCTCTTACTTCTTTTTCTATCTCTTGTTAGCTACTTCTTGTGTTTTTATGCTATCTTAAGTCCATTTCAAGTGTTTAAACTTGGGTTTGGATATCTACCAAAGGGTGGGGAAGGTTAACTCCTTCTCTTGCACTTTATTTCATAGCTCAAGCCCTTGTTTTTACACTCTCTTCTTTGCCTTTTAAACTGATTTTCAAAGCTTGGAAAAGGCTAAAAAAAAATGGGTTGAGGTCTCAAAAATGAAGAGGTTAGCCACCTCTCCTTGCTTTTTGTTCACTAGCTTTGCTTTGCCTTATTCTTACCTACCTTTTTATGCTCTCTAACATGATTTTTGGTCATTTTTTGTAGTATATTAGGGGCTGTTTCAGGGTTGTTGTAATTTATTTAATTAGTATATGCTTGAATATCTAGCTTGTTGCATTGTAAGTCTTCACATCTTGCTTGTTATGTTGTGTTATACATGCTTTGATAGCATTTCAATGGTTAATCAAGAATCAATTTCGCAATCACGTCTACAATCTCCCCCTCCCCTTTCTTCTTTTCTTCTTGTTTGAGAGTTATTTCAACCGGTTAATGGTTATTCGAAATTTGAGCTAGAGACCTATGCTCAATGGCTTAATCTCTACAGAGGTTCATCGTCAAAGGAATGGTCTCTCCTTTATATTTAGGAGTACCTCTCACTTGAAGTTCCTCACATTTAGCGAACTTAATCATCACCTTGGACAAATGTATTAAAGAATGGACAAGACTAATGAAATTGGCTTAAAATTGAACCAACCAACATAAAGAAAATGAATAAAGTCGCTCGGGTTCGGTCGGACGTTATGCCGAGTCCATCGTGTCAAGAGTCGTCACACATCAATTCATGGTGTTTTGAAGACCCTTGAAGCGTCTCTACTTCCACCTTTGAGCTCACTCCATGATAAGGGAAAAGTGTAGGTGTTGTTTATTGCATTTATCAATTTTTGTCCAACTCGTGCCCAAAATCATCAAGCAATCAACTTGCTCATTGATGATTTTGGAAGTGATTTCATCCTTCTCTCAAGTCTTTCCATGACAGAGTAGGGTGGAAGGGACAAACAGGGCCCAGAAAAACTCTGTCTACACTGTTTTCACCTCAGAGCACAAAAACAGAGTTTTGCACAAAATTAGGGCATGGCCAACCCTATTTGGGCCTGGCCGAGCTTCATTGGAGGCCAGCCGGCCTCTAATGTTTGGTAAATAGAATGTTTTGCAGAAACAGAGGGCAGTGGCTAAGGGTGAAACAGGGCAAATTCTAAGGAAGGCAGACAGAGGTGCTTCTGAAAACCGTCACATGCATGCCATCCTTGTGCTTCTTAGTTATATCAAATGTTGTAAATGAATGCTCTCATTATCATTGTAATTAAATGTAATTAGCATTATTGTAATTATTATGAATGTTTATTGTTGATTAACTTAGATAATTAGTTTTATTGTTCATCCTTGTTGTAATAGGTAGCTAGCTTGTTACTTATTATTAGTATTTGTTGTAATAGCTTAGCTACTTAGTTGTTTATTCATTCATTGAGTTTTGTAATAATTAGTTTATTCGGACACTCAGACATTCATTCGGACCCTCTTGCATGAGGGCAAATATGTAATAAGTGTGTATGTCTTCCAACCCCCATTTCTTTCTCCCTTTTATTTACCTACTTATGATGGTAGAATAAAACATCATGTTTAATTAGGATTCTCATGTTCGCATACACTTGTTTCATGAAACATTCGGGTTCGGCTTATCATACTAACCAATATCAAAATGTCAATTTCATTTCTTGAATACATGATTTATCACATATCTTGAAGTGGATCACATACCATGCTTATAGCCGAGCCCATAAAATTGTGTAAATGTGTGCGTTGCATTAGTTATATTGCATCATTTAGAAACACGCATATTTTCTAATCATTTTGCTTTATTTGGCTTGCCATTGGAGTACTAGGTGAGCACTTATTGTTTTAGCATACTACATAACTGTGTTTATGTTTCCATGTCAAGCATAATACCATGAGGCTAATTGTTTAAGTGATATAACTCTTTGCATGCCCGTGGATGAACGTTAGTAGCTAAAATTGGGATGCATTGATTAATGTACATACGAGCCCACTCTTTCAAATGGTACCTATTCAAAACAATTTTCAAACAAACATGAAATCAAAGGATTCCAACTTTTGCAAATTAGTCTATACTTGCGTACGTCACATAGTAATGCCAGTCTAATAATCGAAACAACAGCATATAATGTAAATAAAAATCACATCATGATTAGTAGAGGCCGATCTTTGATCGGACAAGTGGGGTGCTCAATTCATGACCTTCCCCTCTCATACCTAAATTCCCAAGCCGAGACACTTTGGTGATGACGGATTAATGACCTTTGGCACAAGTCATGGGTTTCCTAAATTTCTCAAAAAAAATATTTAGGTGGCGACTCTGAAATCTGGCAAGGCAGTCTGTTTTTGGCATTTGATTCAAACATCGATTTTTCAAAAAGAATTGCCGAATGTGGACTCTTTGTGTTTTCACTGTTTCACATTGCACTTGTGAAATCAGATTCAAAACCACGGCAGTCCAAACTATAGGGCTAGTCGTATCCGAAAGAAGCATGAAAAGTCAAGCTACAGTACCCTTAAGTCTTCATCTTTATAAGAAAGTGGGAGTCAAGTTTTTGATCATTTTATTGTGCCTACAGTAATGCATGTGTGACCTTTGAAAAATAGAAAAAAGTTTTGAATTTGTTTTTTTAATGAGATTTTGTTAATAAACTCGAATGTTGAGAAGGATTCCCTGAATGGTTTGAGTGAATTCTGACTTATCGGTGCAAAGTCCTTCATGATTTCCAAATTTTAAGTAGTTTCTTTTGCAAAACTTGCAAAGATAGGTTCAGAATTGTGCGTGCTATTCTACATTCTCTTGGGGATTCTCTTCGCCGTTAGGCGATCATTTTTGGCAAGCACAAGGCGACTTTTAGACCTGCAAGTACAAGGTGGATTTCAGACCTCATAAAGCATAGAATTTCTCCCTTGGTATTTTCATTATTTCAAAGAGAAAAGGAAAAAAAGAAAAAGAAGAAGAAAAAGAAAAGAAAAGAGGGAAAAAAAAAAAGTCAATCAACTGTGAGAAAATGAACTTTTGTTTGAATTCGGGGAAGCCAATGCAAGAAGGTTCCACATTGCAAGAAGAACCCACTCTGAAAATGGAGCAAAAAAAAGGAAGAAGACATGTATAAGGGAATGGAGAACCAAACTCAAATCAAGGCAAAGCCAATTCCAGTGTTAGAGCAAGGATGACTATTGATCAAATTCACCGCAAGTGTTGTAACGCTATCCTTGAGAGGCTCGCTAGGCCGAAAACCCGAAAGGGCGACCTAGGCAAAAGTTAGAGCATGAAAAATGAGAAATAAAATAAATAGAGCTCGCAAGGTTGAAAACCCTAAAGGGGCAACTTTGGCAAAAGTTAGAGCGCAAAAGGAGAGTGTCAACAACCAAGTGAACCTCAGCCATGAACTACATTGACCTGATTCCCATTCCTGGGATATCTAGGCAACTTCATCCTAAAGTTCGGTCTTAACCATATCCATCTTATTCTCTCAACCCAATCATCTTGGCCAATTCACGTCGTCGGCTTCACATCAATCCCTGAGCTTCACCGACTACTGTGCATATCATATACTTACGTTAGGTAAGAAAGAACTAGCTTGAATCAACAAGTGGAGAAATTTGCAATACTTGAACTTATCAATAGAATCTCTAACTTGAGCAAACAAGGGGAATTGAAATTGAGTTCTAAAGGGAGCATAAGTAATATAAGGGGGCACTATGAATGATCAGTTTCCTTGAGTCTTTTTATTCTTTTGGGTCAGTTGTGAGTTCTATTGTGTCATGCTTGATGTTTGTCTCAATCTGTGCTCTTTATCGAGTCACCATAGCATACTTGTCGCTCAAAAGCCTCTTCATCAAGTCACCATAGCATATCTGTCACTCAAAGTTCAACAGGGTGGCATTGCCTAAATTCCATAACCGAAGGTTCACTCTACGCTCTAAAACAAGTCCATGTGTGAAATTCATAAACAAGCTGAGAGTGCCCATACAAGGGGCATCGCATTCATGATCATTGCAAAGTGTATACAAGGAATCCGTCACTGCTTTGAAGGGGACTAGAGTAAGTTCTCAACATGTCAGAAAAGAAGAGAAGTATGAGTTTGATTGGTTGGCAACTGTTTTAGAATCTGATGATCCCCATCGCACGTGCTTGCATAATATTGAAAAAGGTGGCCAGTAATTGGACGCTATGGGCAATTTTCAGTACATTTGACCGGGCCAACCATCGAACAAGGGGCATGAACCCAACCAATGGCCAGTGACTACACACTAGGGCTAATTTTCAATGCATCTGATCGGGTCATCAATTGAACAAAGGGCATGAACCCAACCTTTCTCTCAATCTGCTCAACGCTATCTGTCGGGCACTTCTCCCTAGATTAGAGTAGTTTACTCCCATGATGATTTTGATATGATTCAGCTTTCGAAAGTTGTCTCTGACCATTTCAAAACTCTCTCGGGATTGCTATCTTCCCTTTGATTAATACATGTGTTTTGGATTATACATGCATGCTCATACACTCTAATTGATTTGAATTGCCTGGTTGGTTACTCTTACTATTGACTTTGTTCTGTCCATTGAGTTATCTTCCACAGCGTTTTTCAATTACATTTCAATAAATTGTGGCAAGTTGCCCTACATTTCATAAGTTACATGATGCACTACTCTATGTACTGCTCAGTTCCCTCTACATACCATGCATCTCTCACCTGCATAGCACTATTTTGTGCATTTCACTTTGTATCGCATTGTTTTGTGCATTCAACCCATAGCACTGTCTTGTGCATTTCACCTTGCATCGCATTGTTTTGTGCATTCATCTTGCATTGTACTATCTTGTGCATTCACTTTGTATTGCATTGTTTTATGCATTCACCTTGTATCGCACTGTTTTGTGCATTTACCTTGCATCGCACTGTCTTGTGCATTTCACTTACATCGCACTGTTTTGTGCATTGCCTTGAGTTTGCACTGTTTTGTGCACCTTACATCGCACTATTTTGTGCACTTCACCTCGCATTGTTTTGTGCACCTTAAGTTCGCACTGTTTTGTGCACTTTGTATCACATTATCTTGTTCACTTTGTATCGCACTATTTTGTGCACTTTGTATCACATTTATCATGCATCGCACTATTTTGTGTATTTTTCCCCATTACATTGTCTTGTGCACCCACATGGCATTGTTGCACCTTACATAGCATTGTGCATACACCTTGCATCGCACTATTTTGTGCACCACATCGCACTGTTTTGTGCATCCAACTTGTATCGCACTTTTTGTGCATTCACCTTGTATCGCACTATTTTGTGCACCCATATCGTACTATTTTGTGCATTCACTTTGTATCACACTGTGCACTCACTGTGGTCTAGGAGACCTTAAATCCTCTAAAGGTGCAATTCATTTGGTGTTTGTCGTGCCTGAATGGCTTCAGGCGGTTTAGTATAGCCACCTGACTATGTTTGTAGTGAGTTTCTAAGAGATCAACTGAGACGGTGGAAACTAGAGTTCGAATGGCTAAGGCCTAGAATACAAAGGTCCGGGATTTTTGAGACTAAAGTTTGGTTTAAATACCCAGGGTTGTATCCTCAGCTTGAAATTTGTATGGCAGCCCCATAGGTGGAGGTAGCTTGTATACGCCTCAATTTTGGATACTGAACTAACCTAGCCTGTCACCCTGTTGGAGAATAGGAAAAGTTGCAAATATGGCCAGAAAAAAAAAAGTACCTGTGGTTTAGAAGCACAAGATGAAGGAAAAAGTCTTGAAACCAAGAAGAAGAGGTAAATCCCTAGCAGCATAAGGTGAGTCATCACCCATTGCCCCTGTAAGGCACCACTTCCTAGCTGCTACATCATATCCATTATTATCTATTACGTCTATCGCATTGCATATAGAATTTATTGCATACATTTACTTCATTATCCATTTTATCGCTTGCATCCTTTCTGTGTTAAGCTTATTTTGGCATGGGCTCATACCTTTCCCTCATTGAAACATGGTTCTGTCATGTGTAAGTACCCATGCTGCACTGAGGCCAATATTGAGGTTGTCAACACCTTTTCAGTGTTAGACATGGTTTATTTTGTGTCCATGCGCTTTCTAGGTAAAATGTGGTTCGGCCTATGCCATATTCACTGCAGCCATTGCATTGTACTTTGTCTTGTTGCATTCAGCATTTAGGATCATTATCTTTTCCCAGCAGATCATTCCTTACTAATATCATACCACCCAATTACTTGTACTCTTTCTCTTTCTACGAAAAACATAGTTTTGCATATGCTCGCACCCCTTTCACGTTGAAACATGGTTCTATTATGTATAAGCATCCATGTTGCGGTAAAGCCAGTATTGGGGATATAGGTACTTAGCCAGTGTTAGGCGTCGTTTGGCTGTGCCCATTTCTTTTCTATATAACACGTAGTTTGATTTTGCGTCTCCATCCCTTTGTAGTATTTGTGTAGTAAGCACTTTTTGTGGTTTGATTATATTATTGCATTGCACTACATATCATTATATTATTACATTGCACTGTATATCATTTTGCATTCTGTCCCTGAACTACTTTGGTTTGATTCTTTGCAATGGGATACGTAGGCAACCCTCAGGTTCAACCAACTGCATCTGTCTTTTGTTTGTTTGCCTAAGTCTTACAGCCTTGTCAAAATGGGTCATTTTCAAGCTTTGACATTCACTCACGTCATTTCATGACTTTGAGCTCTGCCAAAGAGGGGCAACTGTAGACACCGCATTTTTGACCACCCTTAAAACTTGGGGGCCTTAGGTTGATCACTCGATGATGAATTAGTATGTTGTACAAACGTTTGATTTCTTCAGTAAGAAGAGCTTCTAATCCCAACCTTACACCCCATTTTTAACCAAAACTATTTGGACCAAAACTATTTTAGACCTTAAAACCCTCTTTTTCAAAATATTTTCCCAAATGTTTCTACAATGTTCCAAGGCTCGCATTTCGTTTAAAATATTGCACTTTTCAGTAATCCGAGCAAGGACAAAGTGGAAATAAATGAAATGGAGGTGAACTCTTTGAAAAAAAATCTTTAAAACATCTTATTTATAGGTTTGGAGTTGAAATAAATAGGAGGGGAGCGAAGAAAACTAGTTGGGAGAAAGGTTGGGCATCAATCCGTTAGGACAAAAATGAGCAACCTTCACTAAAATAGGCATATCTCTTTGTACACTTAGAATTTATATGTAAGGCCATCACCATTGGAAATTAGATTTCCAGGGCTTATATTTAGACTCAAGAATAACCTAAAATCGAGTCCGAATAAGGGAGATATTCCCTTTTGAAATCGGGCCTGGAAGCAAATTTTTGTCTGGCCAACCACTAGTGGCCGGTCGGCTACTTGTGTCAAAAAATAGATTTTTATAGATATTTGTTGCCAGCTGTCCCCCACAAGTTCATTCACGACACCAGCTGTCTATATACAGATATTTCCAACTGAGACACATGTTTTTCTATATATACTTGACCAAAAACTCCAAAAAATTAGGTTAGAAAAAAATTTCAAAAACTCCAAAACTTGCATAGCACTCTCTCTCTCTCTCTATCTATCTTGTAACCTACACACTCTCTCTCTACACTACCTAACCCAAAAATTTAGCTCTCCTTGCTGAGGTTCTTGAGCTCAAATCTCAGCCTTTGAGAGTGAGAACTTGTGGGTTTGTTAACAAAAAAGTTACACCTTGTTTCAAGAGGTATAATTTTGAGAATCTCTTCACCACTTCTCTCTCATCTTTTCTTACTGTTTTTGAACTATTTTTGGACTTTTTTTTATAGGCTGAAGCTTGTGGCTTAGGGCCATTAAAGGTAGAGAGGTTTACTACCCTTCTTTGAACCTTACTTCCTAGGCCTTTACCCTTGTGCTTCCCATCGTTTCATCAAATTTTTTTGAGCTTTTACCACTGATTTTCAGAGGTTTTTAGAGGCTAAAAAAGTGGTTTTGAAGTCTCAAAAATGAAAGAGCTAGCCACCCCTCCTTTGGCCTATTTACTAGCTTAAATTTCCCATTATTTTAGCTTACTCTTTTAGCTTTTTTTACTTCAATTCTAGCACTATTTTAGCTTAATTTAGGACTATTTTGATGTGTTAGTTTCAATTATACTTTGTATAGCATGCTTGTAGTGTAATGGCCCTCATAGGGTTGGTGATTTAGGCCTTAGCCACCAACCTATTTGAGTTGATAGCATTTATTTCTTGCTTTCCCTACTTGTGTTCACCTCTAAGCATCTTTGCAACCTCCCTCATTTCTTGGCTTTTCATTTTCTTTGAGAGTTATTTCAAACCAATTGCTTGTTTAAGCTTGAGATTGAGGTCATTGTGCTTAATAGTTTAATCTCTTCAGAGGTTCATTACCAACGGCATGACATCTCTCTCATGCCTAAAACAACCCTTTGTTTGACACTTCTTTCCATTAGAGGGCTTAATCTTCATTTTTGGACTAAATGAATTAAGGAATGAAAAAGGTTATTAAAAGAGGTAATTAAAATTGGGATAAAATGGACCAAGATAATAAAATGATTTGGTGTTCAATTGGACGTTAATTGAACACATGGAGACTTGAGTCATTTCATACTTGTTAGTGATTAAATGGTTCAAGTTTCCAAGGTTAACCACTTCCCTTGATCAAATCATGATAGGGAGGAGGTTTGCGAGTCTTTCATTGTGCATTTATTGAAATTGTATCCCTTGGTTCATAAGTCATCACGCAATGAAATTGCGTCGATTGATGGCTTGTGAATTAAGCCTACCTCTCCTTTAAGCTGTTTGATGATAAAGAGAGGCAGGATGGACAAACATCTCCTGAGAATGCTTTGTTTGTGCTCTGTTTATTTTCTATTATACCAGGAGAAATCCAACATTAGTGGCTGGAAAGCCACCTTTACTGGGTGGCAGGCCACTACTTCTGGTCTGCCAGCCACTTTTTCCAACAAGGCAGTGTACTGTTTCCTGCAGAACAAAGCAGAAACTAAGGTGAAAAATCAATGCAATCTCCTGACTATGCAACAGAAGCATTTCGGTAGCAAAACGAGAGCATTTTCGAGTGAAAATCCACATCCATGCATGAACCATCCCTCGATTCTCGAGATCCGTTAAAATAATGTTGTAATAGTATTATATTGTACTTAAAGTAACAGACTTGTAACTAATTCGTTAGTTTAGTTAGAATAGCTAGTTAGTTTTGTGTTGTACTTAATTAATTAGCTAAAGTAGTTAGTTAATTTGTGGTGTTGTAATAATTAGCTAGTATAGTTAATTTATTTAATTTGGGTTGTAATAGATTAGTTAATTCATAGTAATTAGTTAGGATATTTATTCGGACCCTCCTACTCGAGGCCAATATGTAATAATGTGTATGTTTTCCAACTCTACATCTTTCTCCCTTTTATTTACTCACTTATATGGGTAGTTTAGGACATCATGTTTCTTTTAGCATTTCCCATGTTTGCATCCATTTGTTTTTCATGCATAAGGCTTGATTCATCATGCTAACAAGCATTGTCATTTAAATACTTCTTTGAAAACGTGCTTAACACCACAAGCTATCAACTTGATTCATATGTCATATTTATAACTGAGCCTATTAATTACATATCACATGTGTTGCATTAGTCAAGTTGCCTTTGTTAGGAGCATGCATGTTTTTTAATTCTTTTGCTTTGTTTCGACTTGCCTTAGAGTACTAGGTGAGCATTTATCGCTTTAGCATATTGCATGCGTGTGATTGTCACCATGATAAGCATGATTCTATAAGGCTAATTGCTTAAGTGGTATATCTATCTGAATGCCTATAGATGAAGGTTAATTGCTTAAATTGGAATAATTTGAGTAATGTACATATGAGATCACTTTTTCAAGTGGTACATATTCAAAATAATTTTCAAAAAGCAAACATGAAATCAAAGTGTTCTAATTCTTGCAAATTAGTCTATATTTGTGTGCAACATATAGTAAAAATAGCCTAATAATTGGAACAAGAGCATATAATGTAAATAAAAATCACTTCAAGATTAATAGAGGCCAATCTTTGATCGGGCGAGTGGGGTGCTCAATTCATGACCTTCCCCTCTCGTACCTAAGTTCCCGAGTCGAGACAATCTTGGTGATGACAGACACGTGGCCTTTGGCGTAAGTCATAGGTTTCCTAAATTTTTCAAAAACATTTAGGTGGTGACTCTATATCTGGCAAAACAGTCCATTTTTGGCATTTTGATTCAAAATCGATTTTCCAAAAGAATTGCCGGATTTGGACTCATTTGTGTTTATCTATTTCACATTACACTTGTGGAATCAGATTTAAAACCACAGGAGTCCGAACTGTAGGGCTAGTCGTATCCGAAAGGAGCACGAAAAGTCGAGCTACACTTGTCGGTGCACCCGTGAAGCCATAAGAAGCCCCCAGATAGAGATATTAGCTTGGATTTTCTTGAGCTGCTTCAGCACTGACTCCTCTTCTAGTTGCTTCTCCTTCTGTTTCTCGACCTCCTTGTCCCTTCCAGACTCCTCTGCTTGATCTAGGTACGGCAGCTTAAAATACCATCCACTACAGGTAAGATGGTCTATTTCCTCAATATACTATGTATTATCCGGGAGATAGCCTCCCCAATCTTCGTCAGTATTGGCCAAATGCAAATCATTGTTGTCCCATCACTCATCGTCAACTGCCAACAAATAGTTGTCTGGCTCCACTTGAATCATCTTCACAATATAATTGTCCTCATCAGGGCGACACGTGGTTGCAGTTTTCTGGCTATCCTCCACTCTTTCTCTCTCAAACTGCCTCAATGCAGCTTTCTGTTCAGTAGCTACAATGTTCACAACTCCCATATCTAGCTATTCAAAGAATTTAAGCAATAACAATGCTTGGTTTAGAATGATGAACCAAGCTTTTATGCATACAAGACGAGTGGATACAAATCATGGAAAATGCTAATTAAAACATGATGCTCTATGCTACTATCATAAGCAGAGAAATAAAATAGAGAAATGAATGGGGTTAAAAGGCATACACACTTATTACAACTGTGCCCTCATGCAAGAGGATTCGAATGAATGTCCAAGTTTACTAACTACGCTAGGTAATTATTACAACATCAAGTGAAGGAATTAAGTTAATGAACTAGCTATTTAATTTATTACAACAAGGATGAACAATAAAACTAACTATCTAAGTTTAATCAACAATAAACATTCATAATAATTTCAATAATGCTAACTATAATGATAATTAATTAATTACAACAATAACAGGAACATTAATTTACAACATTGATATAAGCAAAGATGCACAAGGTTTGCATACACGTGACTGTTTTCAGAAGCAGCTCTGTCTGCCTCCTTGGGAATCTGTCATGTTTCACCTTCAGCCACTGCCCTCTATTTTTACAAAACACACTGTTTACCAAATATTGGAGCCCAGTTGTCCCCTAATGAGGCCCCGCCGGGCCCAAACAAGGCCGGTTGTGCCCTAATTTCATGCAAAAGTCTACTTCTATGCTATGAGGTGAAAACAGTGCAGACAGAGCTTTTCTGAGCTCTATTTGTCCCCTCTGCTCTTCTCTGTCATGGAGAGGCTCAAGAGAATAACGAAGTTGGTTCCAAAACCATCAATAAGCAAGTTTGTCACTTGATGATTTCAGAGACAATTGGACAAAAAATCAATAAAAGCAATGGACAACCACTCATCCCTCCTATCATGAAGTGAGCTCAAAGAGGGAGGTAGAGACGTTTCAAATTTCATCAACGCATCATGAATTGGTGCGGAACGACTCTTGACACTATGGACCCAGCATAACGTCCGGCTGAATCCAAGCAATCCTCATTTTCTTTACGTCAGTTTCATTGTTTTAAGCTCATTTTATTAGTCCTTTCCATTCTTTGATCAATTTATCCCAAAATGATGGTTAAGTCCACTAAATAAGAAGGAATATCAAATGAGAAGTGATCCAAAGCATGAAAGAGGGACTATGCCTTAACGATGAGCCCCCGTGGAGGTTAAGCCATTGAGCATAGGTCTCTTTCCCATGCCTTGAATAACCATCAATCCTTTGAGACAACTCTCAAACAAAAGAAAAGAAGGAAAGGGGGAGGTTGCAGACATGATTGCTAGATTGATTTGAAGAAAGAATGAGACTTCTAATATGAAAACCAAGCAAAGAAAAGCTATCAACTCAAATGGCTTGACGTCTAAGGCCTAAACAAGCAAAGCCATGAGGACTTACAACATGATAGGCAAAGTATTCAAAGCATTAACCAATTAAATGCATTAAAACAAGTCTAAAAGGCCCCTAATATGTAAAAACCAATGAATAAAATGATGTTTAAAGAGTTCAAAAAAAGATAGGAAATAGCATGGAATCACAAGCCTAGTGAACAAGAGCAAGGAGAGGTGGCTAGCCCCTTCATTTTTGAAACCTCAAACCATGTTTTTTTAGCCTATTTTGAACTCTAAAAACTCAGTTTGATGGCTAAACAAAAAGTGTAAAGACAAGGGTATAAGCCATGAAGTAAAGTGCATGAAAGGGTGTTAAACCTTTCTACCTTTGGTAGCTATTCAAACCCAAGTTCCAACACTTGAAATAGATCCAAAACAATACAAAAACACAAGAAATTGATACATAAATAAGAGCAAGAGAAGAAGTGGTAAGATTATACCTCTTAAAGAGGACAAGCTCTTGTTGTGAATCAAACTTGGTCCAAGTACACTCTCAAGCTTGAATTGTGATGCTCAAGGATTAACCAAGGCTCTAAGGCTTTGCTCTAAGGTTGTATGTGGTGTATAGATATGTTTCAAGGGTGATAGGTTTGCTCAAAGGTGGCTTGCACATAAACAAGGGGCTCTCAAGTGTGTATATAAGCTCTTTGGAAATTGTTCAACCCTCAAAACAAAGATATAACCTCGTATTAATAGAAGTTGAGCAAGATAGGTCAAAAATATCTTCAAAAATGGACAGCTAGCGGGCTCCCACCTAGAATAGTGTTTATCCCTACCAAGGCACGACCAACCCCAAATGGCCACGGTCGGCTCCTAATGAGGCACAGCCAGGCCCCAATGTGGTCCCCTGTTTCTCTACTTCAAGCTCAGTGTAGGGTGGCACAATGTTCAAAAAGAGATCTCTGAAGTATAAACAAGGTAAATAGGAAGGCGTTAGGACAATTTCAAAGCCCGACCTTGGAGTCCTTCATTGATCATTCGAATCACACACAATGTAACTTTCATCATCGAGTGCACAAAACAAAGCGCCCGAGTCTTACGGGGTGGTCAACATGGGGTGTCTACAATGGGATTCTTCAAACATTCCAACTAGGAGTGCAAAAACCCCTTAATAAGCTTTGGGCAAATGTGTAATTTCACAATGTGGACATTAATTTGGATATTTTATGGGCAACACTTAGGGAAATTCTATTTCCACATATCTACTTACCTCTATGCACATCATTTCTCAGTGCACAAATTTAGTAATTTGATTATTAGTTATTATTCTCATTCCACACACCAAATGTTCCAATCATACCTTTAGCTGATATTACACACACCACATCAACCCTCTTTTCACACACATGTTCAAAATTGTAGACCAACAGTTTACCCTTGTTTCAATTCCACACAGTGAAGACCCACCACCTCAACCCTTCATTGAAGACATAACTCCATTGAAAACCCCCCATTTCATTGTTAAAGGTGAGTATTTCTTATTTTCAATTTCGTAATTAAGCATTTTCTCCTATAATAGTAGTATTAGTAGTTGTGAATTGTCGATATCGGAGAGATTAGTGGTTTACAGAGCTTTGTTTGGAGAAAGTCAGGGTGGTTTGCAGTGGAAAAGTTTCATTGACATCATAAAGATGAAATCTATGATAACCCTGTCCTGTGTTATGCTAATTAATCTTAAATTATGGTTGTGATTATATGCCTGATATGATTTTGAGTGGTAATTATATGACTGTATGTGATTTTGGCCTTATATCTGTTCACCGTAGGAAGATCTATTCAACTTACTATTATAAACTGGAAGTTGAAGGCCTTATCGGCCATAGAAACTGAAATTGACTATGCCATAGTGATTAGCATAATTTTTAGAGCCTACAGTGGAATTTAATTGAATACTGATTCGGAGCGAATCGATTAGTTTAAATTGAATCAATTGGGCACCATTAATTAGCTCTAATTAAGTGTAATGAGCTAAGTATGCTTAAGCTCATATTGTTTTGAGCTCAAATCAGATTTTACCCTCTAGAGAGAGAGAGAGAGAGAGGATCGGTTTAGAGAGAGAGAGGTCATCCTTATAGATTTTTGCAAGAGTTCAAGAATTGGAAGGCTAGGCTCAAGAACTAAATAGAAATTGGAAGATTGGAGCCTCTAGGTGAGTAATTAGATATGAATTCATGAGTTTGCATTGTAATTATGTGAACTCAAAGACAAATTGTAATCAAGAACATGAATTGAGTTGAATTTGGTGAATTTGAAGTCATTATAAACATGCATGTAAAAGATTGCCATAAATTTGTGTATTTGAGCATGAAACATGCGATCCATGTTGAATTTTGATGAAGATTCATGTCTTTGATCATCATTTACATCATTTAAGTTGAGAGTGGGAGTTATATTCCACATGCATGCACAATTCATAGATGTATGAGTTTTAGGTGCATGAATTTGATGTATTAGGCATAAGTTTGGTATAATTGGGTATGCATGTAATTGATTCATGGGAATTGAGCTTTATAATGTTATAAATTTAGTGTTTGTATCATGTTAGTAGATGTACATGTGAGTTATGGGTCATAACAAGCAAGTTACATTAATTTGAATGCAAGTTTGAAGCTTAAGCAGCTTGCTGGGAATTCCAAAATTCGTCGAGTCTGCTCGAGCAAGGTATTCGCCGCTCGAGCGTGAAATGTTAGCTCCTAGAAGTTTTATAGACATTGATGTCCACTCGAGCAGGAAGAGTCACGCTCGAGCGCCCAGTTACATGTTTTGACTCTCAGCTCGAGCGTCCGAAGTCACACGCAAGCGCTAAAATGAGGCAACCAGTACTTTTGTAGACCAAAGGGGGTCCGCTCGAGCGGAAAAACCCACACTCGAGCGAAGAGCCCGATTTTTGAAATTTTAAAAAGTTGTTTTGAGTTTCATTTTCCGTTCTCTTCCATTTCTAAGCACTCTTAGGCATGCATTGAGCTTTGTATATGACCTAAAAGGATAAGAAAGAGGCCTAAGAGAAAGAAATAAATTAAGAACGGATTGAACCGTTTGTGACCCAATATGTGTTATGTAATTTGTAAGGTCGAGCATAAGGGTGAATCCACTGGCAGAATACTGTGAGTAATATCTTAGTAAAGATATTTTGAAGTATGTTATTTGCCCAATTGCTTACTCCTATTTGAGTTTCATAAGTTCGTTAATTTGAATTGTAGACAAATATTCGTTACGTTATATGATTGGAAAAGGCCATTTGATATGAATTAGGCCAAAGGCCGTTTGATATGAATTGGGCCAAAGGTCGTTTGACATGAACGATTGGGCCAGAGGCCGTTTGACATGAACGATTGGGCCAGAGGCCGTTTGACATGAACGATTGAGCCAGAGGCCATTTGACATGAACGATTGGGCCAGAGGCCGTTTGACATGAATGATTGGGCCAGAGGCCGTTTGACATGAACGATTGGGTCAGAGGTCGTTTGACATAAATGATTGGGCCAAAGGCCATTTGACATGAATGATTGGGCCAAAGGCCATTCGACATGAATGATTGGGCCAAAGGCCGTTCGACAAGAGTGAAACTGGGCCCGAGGCTATTTGACCTAAATGAATTGGGCCCGAGGCCGTTTGTTAAGAACGAAGTGGGCCAGAGGCCGTTTGATATGTTCAGGCTTGAAGTTGTTTAATGTACCAAATAGAAACATGAATGGGCCTAAGGCCGTTTGATATATCTGTTTCGAATTTCATTCATGTACTTTCCTTATTTGATATTATTCATTGGGTTTTCACTCACTCTCATTCACGTGTATTTAGGTGAGCCAAGAGATGTCCAAACCCAACCTTGATGAAGTATGTGAGAAAAAAGTCAAAGTTTTGAGGAGTCAGCTCAAACGTCTCACACACAAGACTTGTTTTGTTTCTTTTGTCTTCCTTTTTTTTATTTTGGTGAAAATGTTAGATCACCATGTACATAATCTTTTGGTTTGGCTGATTATGACTTGAATGATCCTATTGTGTAAAAATTCTATGTTATTTCCCTTTTGATGTGGGTTATTAATGAGTACATGTGAAATGTTTTGATGTGCCATGTAAGCACAACTCTATGGACAAAATTTTTAAGTTTGCTTCCGTCTTAGCCCCTTAACTCTGTTGAAGTATGTTTAATCAGGTTTGAGGCCGTAGGTAATCCCCTGATTATTGGCCGGTTATGACCTTAATCCATAGGGGCGGGTTCGGGTCATGACAAAATCTATGAGACGGTTCACCACAATTCCGTTGTTATTTGGGTACGATATTTCGAAGAAGAATTTGATAAAGAAATTGGGGAGAAATCAAGTTGCCGATGACGAAATCGATTGCAATGATATGGTGGTTCCCAAACCATCATCGATGAACTTCAATCAAACTGAGCTCATCGATGCAATCGATAATTTCAATCTGGTAACAGATTTTATTTTGTTTCTTTGTTTCTTTTTATGTTTTTATCATTTTGGTTTTAGAGTACTCCGTTTTTAATGGTTCAGAGGGAGAGAACATTTGAGTTCTTGGGCACCTTTGTTTTTGACAAAACATTAACTGGATTGAATAAAAATCCAAACCTTAATAAAAAAAATCAAGATATCACTACAACAAAAAGCAGTTTTGCCTATGCAAGGAAATGTGTCGCTAAAAGGTGAAAATCGTCGACAAAGAGTTTTGCCAACACACAAAGCTGCGTCAGCAAGCCGTTGGCAAAAGTGTGTTGGGAAAGACTTTTACCGACAAATATATCATTGTGTCGGCAAAAGTAACATCTTTAGCGACAAACATTTAGTCGGTAAAAGCCTTCATTTATTGTCACCAATTTACCATTCCATTGGCAAAAACGGCTCAAATAAGAAGATTGTGTAACACTTTTGCCGGCCCGAATTTGCATCGGCTAAAATAATACTTTTGGCAACTCAATATGAGTTGTCCAAAGTGGGCTTTTGGTGACAAATAGGCGTCATTGACAAAACATTTAATTGTTTTTAAAAAAAAATAATTTGTTATTTGGGATGGCAAAAATTACCATCACAAATAACAATTTACTTTTCAATAAGAAATATTTATTGTTTAATAATAATAATAAATTACATCCACACACATCAATGCATTGACATTAAAAAAAACTCTAATTATATAAGTAACAACAATAAATCACACGTGTTCTTACAATTCAAAATTTAAGTCTATACACAATAATACTTACAAGAGAAACCAAGTAATAAAAATAAAATCAAGTCAATTCCAATTAAAACGATGTGTTTATTATAATGGCATTAGTGTAACCTATAGATATTGCTGCAACTGTCTAATCACCATGGTAATTAGCATCTCTAAGGTTAATGAGGCAAGAGATGCTTCTTCTAGTAACTTCTTTTCTTCTTTGAACAACCAAACTATTTCAATAAAATGTGTTACTTCACAACAATCTGAAGCACAAAATATAAAGAAATTATGAGTTTCAATTCCAAGTGGTTTTGCAAATATCTCTAACATGTTCTAGTCTGTTGTTTTCATGAATTGTTCATGATGTATAACCATCATGACAATAGGATTAGAAGCAAACACCATTCCAGAATTACTTGCTCATGATAGTATTAAAATCTTGAATCAGTATAACAGTAGCATTGTAGGATTAGAGATTTCCCAACTACTTTCTTCTCAACATATCATCAATCAAGATCCTTTTGGGGTAGCGTAACTACCAATCTAAATCAACCAAATTCTAATCATATACTAGTGGCTCAACAATTAGTTTCAGCACTAATCATGCCATATACATGAATAACAGTTCCAAGCAATAAAAGAGGAAGATACATGCTTAGAGAATTTACCTCGGGTGTAAACTATTGTAAAATCACACAGGAAATCTGAAGAGATCTTAAACACAAAAGCAAAATCAGAGCCTAAGTCAGAGCTTGAGCTGCAGCCTACTACACAACTCAAAAAACAAATGCAGCACATGACACAAGTGCAGTCTTAGCATTTGTCTTTTAAATCTTGTGCATCACAGGACTCTAACAATATCAAGATGGATTGTTACAATGGGATTAGTTGTGGTGGTTAGAATACAAGTTTGTTAGAGTTTGTTAGAATGTATCCAGCTGTGTTTGTTAAGAGTTAGTTAGGATTGATAGTTTGTATCTTTGTATAAATAACTGTGTAAAGCATTTGTTGAATTAGAATGGAGAATTAAGAAGTTATCAAATTTTCAATAAAATCGAACAAAATGCAGAATTCTAATTATCAAGAAAAAAAGGAAATCGAACCTTTTGAAAAAATTATATGGAATAGCAAAAAATGGTGGTCCGTTTCTCATGCCTCCGGACTAAATTGCCTTACACGTTTAATGCACTAAGCAAGTATGTCAAACTTAAAAATCTAAATATTTTAACATTAATCTTAAGATTCAGTCAAATGCTAGGGGAAATCCCTTACAGTTACATTAGAAGTTTTACCATTTTTTTTTTCTTTTGAACACAAGTAAAGGCATTCATATTCAACAAAATGGAAAAATAACCAAATGAATGTTTATCTTAAGATCATAAGAAAAAATCCCTTACAATCGCACTACTAAACATATTAACAAGCCTAGAAGAAAATTTCTACCCTGTACAATGGATCATTGCACTTCTTATAACTGGTAGCAACTATGGCAGCCAACATATTCCAACAAAACAGAGTAGAATTGATAATCTAAAACAAAAGGTGAAAGAAAAAAAACAACAATGCTAGGTAGCTCAAAATTTTGTGGCTCAAATAGCTCAAATCACTTAAAATGACATCATTTTGAGTGTAAATGAGTGTAAAACGACGCCGTTTTAACAGATTTGAGCTATTTGAGCCACAAAATTTTAAGCTACCAAACATTTTCCCAAAAAAAAAATGAAACGGTCAAACTGGCATGCAACAACCATGACAACCAACATATTCCAACAAAACAGAGTAGAAATGATATGCTGAAACATAAGGTCCAAAAAAAAAAAAAAATGAAACAGTCAAAAAATATGGCTAAAATAAATTGGAATAGAACCTATATTTATGTCATTGCTAAAGTAACCACTTGTTCTTGGCACAAGGAAGTAGAAGTTTCGCAGGAGCTATATAAACACAGTGAAAACAATAGTAGTTAAAATGGTTACCCATGTGACAAATTATAAAAAAATGCATCAACAATTAGAACATGTATATATCGTCCTCCTATAAAGCTTCTAACCAAATGAAAATGAAACATGATTTTCAGAACCAATGACGTATTATTGAGTCTTCAATCTTATTTCCAAGTACCAAAAACAAATTATAATTAATGAAATATTTTAGGGTAATGCTATGGTACTATAAGCAAGTTATGACATTTGTTAGTTTGATTATCACAAATGTTATAACTCAATCCTATAGGAGTCATAACTTAAAAAAATAAAAATAAAAATTGAGTTATAACCAAACACCACATAAAGTAAATCAAAAAACTCTCGAATCATAACCAAAATAACATCATAACCAATATCATAATAGATCATAACTAATACCATAACATGTCACAACCAAAGATCATAAAGATCATAACCAAAGGTGCACATGTGTACCATAAAATTTTCCAATATTTTAACCATTATTTTTTGTAATACAAATAAATCATAAAAATTATATTTTCTAATGTGAGATTCTTTCAATGCTCTATGCTGTAGACACTCCATTTTTGACCGCCCTCAAGACTTGGGCATTACTGATGGTTTGCTCGGTGTTGAGAGATGTGCAGTGCACAGGTTCAGTTTCTTCGGCAAGGAAAGGGCCAAATCCCAACTTCACACCCCATTGTGGCCCAAAGCTATTTTGATTGGTTTTTGGACCTTAAAACCTTCTCTTTCAAAACATTTTTGAAATAAAGTTCCTACGATGTTCCGACGCTCGCATTTCGGTAAATGCTGCGCTTTTCGGTAAACCGAGCAAGGACAAAGGGGAGATGAATGAAAGAGAGATGAAATCTTTGAAAAATCTTTCAAAACACCTTACTTAGGGGTTTGAAGTTGAAGAAAAGAAGAGAAGAGGGGAGAAAACTAGTTTGGGAGAGGTTCAGCATGAATCCGGGAAGGAGAAAAGTCTGCGCGGCTTCCCCGAAACGGGCGTAACTCTTTGTACAAGAGGAATTAAAATATGGGGCCACCACCATTGGAAACCTTACTTCCGGGGCTTCATTTTGCACTCAAGAATCTCCTAAGTCCAAATCCGGGGGGAGGAGATATGGTTGGTTGAAGTCCGGTTGGACCGAATCTGCGCGGCTTTACGGAAAAGGGCATAACTTTTTGCACAGGAGGAATTTTAATGCAAGGTTTGCGCCATTGGAAAGCTAACTTCCGGGGCTTCAATCTGGACTTACACCGGCACTTTTTGACCTTACCGGCTGCCTACCGGCACTCTATTTAGCCGACCGGCACAAAATATTGCCGGCCGGCCAAAAGTGCCCAGAATTCAGATTTTTGACAGATATTTTGCTATACACTGTGGCAGATATTTTCAATTGGATATTTCGACCAAAAGATCTTATTTTGACATATATATGGCCTTATATCTCATATGCTTAGGGTTAGAACAAAAAAATCAAGTTTTTGGGAGCCTCTCACTCTAAGAAATCCCTCTCTCTCTACACTTCCAACTTCTAAACCTCTCAAATCCTTGGCCATTTCTTCACCAATCCATAGCACCACTACCACCACTCCATTCCAGCTGCAAGGAGGGGTTTTTCAGAGGCTTAGGAGCAGCAAACTTGAGCCAAGAAGCAACAAGAGTGTGATCTTCAAGGGTAAGTATCAATCACCCTCTTTTGGCACCTTTTTTTGCACCATTCCTCTACCCTACTTGGTCACTGTTTTAGACTCCAGCCCTAACTGAAAGGGGCCTTCTTTTGAGCTATTCTACATGTTTGTTTAAGGGCTCAACCCTGTTTGAGCCCTCTATGATGCACTTGCTTCAATATCATTTTGTATGTCAATATCTTGCATGCTTTTTTTAGTTCATGTGTGATCTGTTTTCAAGCATAATGTAAACTGTGAGTGGGCCTATCTTGAGCCCCTCTTCAACATTGAAGAAGGGCTCAACCCTGTTTGGCCTCTCTATCATGCACTTGCTTCATAATCTCTCATATTTATCGTAAATTTGCATGATTTGTTTGACCTACATGTAGTCTGTTTTGGTGCATGTCATGAACTGTGAGTAGGCTGATTTTGTGTCCCTCTACAACATTGTAGAAGGAATCAACTTCATTGGGGGTCTCCATGTTATACTTGTCATTATACCCCTCTTTGGCCTTCATTTTGCATGCTTTGTTAGGCCTATTTTTCTTCTGTTTTCGGCCATGATCAGGTCTGGAAAGAGTCACATTTTGGCCTTATTGTCATCTTTTGTTAAGGGTCCAAGGCTGTTTGGTGAATGCTTGGTGTACCTCTCTTTATAGCCCTCTTTTGGCTCATATTTTGCATGCTATGTTGAGCATATCTACATACTGTTTGGGAGGTTTTCATAAGCTGTAAATGTTCATATTTTTGGTCCCTCTTCAATTTTGTAGAACTGTATTTTTCAGTTTGAGCATTGCGTATACCATCTGCTTCATTGTTCCCCTCTTTTCCCCCATTTTTGCATGCTATTGTTGCCATACTTTTGATTGTTGTTTGGCCATGCTTTGTATTGAAAAAATGCTAGTTTAGGGACTGCCTAGCATCTGTCTTTACATTCCATGTCCATATTGTGCATGCATTGCATAGCTATAGGCCATTTCGGGTGCCTAAATTCGCATTTCGGGACCATTCCTCGCATTTGGTGTCATTTCGCCATTTTTCGGGACTGTTTTCCCCCATATTTCAGTGCTGAAATTCCATTGGCATGTTTGCATATCACTTTCTATGTCATTTCATGCCTTTATGTCATTGTCTCGGTTTGCGTGCCCGTGTGCACGCATTTCGAGGCACTCATTTTCATCCATCGGCCTCTTATGTGGGTGTGGCTGAGGCTCTCTCATGTTAGTGTAAGTCCATATTGCATTGCATATGTCATTTCCTCGGTTTACGTGCCCGTGTGCACGTATTTTGAGGCATCCCATTTTCATCTCATGGCCACTGATTTTGGCATGCTTGCGAGTTATCCATGTTAGTTTAAGTCCAGCGTTGCATGTTGTTGCATACCATGTTTGTTTACATGTTTAGGTTGCGAGCCTAGCATACATTGCTCATTTGCATGTTATGTTGTTGCATTGCGTTATGCCTTGCATGCTTGTTCGCATAATCATATTGCATACTTAGCTCGCATGCTTAGGTTGCATTTGGCATGCATCCCTTGCCTCTTGATTGAGCATGATTGAGGTTGGGTCCCTTGTATGTTTGGTGTGCATTACATTTGATATTAAAATGCACACTTGACTCTTTGGCCATCATGCATGGAAATGCGCGATTGGTGGCCCGAGAATCGAGGCACATGCCCCTTTGAGTCACAAACATGATAAGGAATGTGTTTGGTGCATACATGCTTTGAATTACATTGCCATGCAAGTTGTGTCCTCTGCTGCTGTGAGTTGCAGGCTCTGCAGGCAATTTGTGCCGGCCGGCAGTGTTTAGTGCCGACCGGCAGTCAATTGGCAGCCGATGGATCAATTCAGTGCCGGTGGCCACATCTTTCAGCCGATGGTGTTCTACCTCAGCCGGTGGTGATCTCCAGTGCCCAAGGAAGTATTCCTGAAGTTTTAGCAATCTTCAGAGGAGGAAAGCAGGGAAAACAGAGGCAATCATGCATGGCAGTGCGATTCTGAGCGAGTTCCGGGCGTGCGATGCATCTTGCCCTCATCCCGAGGCGGTTTACTGTTTAATTAGATTAATTATTCTATTTAATTAATTTAGTTGATTTGTAATAATTAATTAGCTTGCGTAGTTAATTAGTTATTCAGTTTTGTATATTCTTTCGGTCCCTCCGAGTGAGGGCAAAATTGTAATAAGTGTGTGTGAGTGGGTGTATGTCTTCCAATCCCCATTTCTTTCTCCCTTTTATTTACCCGCTTATGTTGGTAGATTAGGGCACATTCAAATTAGCATACCTTATGCAATGCATGCGTGCATTCATACATTTGTTTACATGCACCGGGCTCGGTACATCATACAAACTGCATAGCAATTGTCAAATCCAAATTGAATACGTGCTACTCGCGCATTTCACATGCCATGTTTAGGGTTAGCCGAGCCTATTCTAGATTGCATCTATGTCTATGTTACATTAGCCACTTAACATGAACTAGGTCATGCATGTTCGCTAACCGGTTTATTGTTTTGGCGCGGAGTACGATGTAAGTTTTACGCTTTAGCATACCACATGCGTGTGAATGTTGCCATGACAGTATGCTCACCATGCGGCTAAATGCTTATGTGAGATAAACTGTTTGAATGCCTGTGGGTGGAGGTTGGACTGCTTGAGTTGGAATAATTCATTGAAATCCGTATTTTAGCCTACTTGCGAGTAGCAAAATCTAACACGTTTTTCGAGACAAAAACGGATATGCAATGTTTATTTCCAAATTAGGCAATCTAGTCTATACTTTTGTGTTGTGAGCATCACATAGTAATTCTAGGTTAAATAACCGGAATAAGAACGCATAAAGTTTTCAAAAACGGATATCACGGTTAGTAGAGGCCGGTCTTCGGACCGGGCGAAAGGGGGTGCTCATAGCTGACCTTCCCCGATCGTACCCAAGCTCCCGAGCCAAGACCACTTTGGTGATGACGGACATGTGGCCTTCGGCACCGAGTCAGGGTTTCCTAAATTTCCCATTAAAAAATATTTAGGTGGCGACTCTGTAATCTGGCAAAGCAGTCCATGTTTGGCACTACTTTTCAAAAAATCTGTTTTTCTCAAAACGATTTGCCGGATTTGGACTCTTTGGTTCAGATTTAGAACCGACACAAAAAGAGAGTCTGAACTGTAGAGTGAAGCCCACGGGCGCGTCTACAGCCGACCAAAATCAAGACTATCAAAATAATATTAACACCACAAAATATCACATCTTGCATATAATACCTCAAAATGGGGTTTGTATTCCAGAATTTCCCAAAAATATATATATGTACAAACAAAAAATTAACACAATTCATCTACATATATACACAACCAAAGTCAATAAAACCCATAAGCTATGCCCAATAGCCAACAAGATCCACAAAACCATTTGAAGCAAACCAGAGAAAAGGGTCAAACAATTAATCAATCCAAATCCTTATGACTTTGTTGCCTTAATCAATCACTTAAATTTATCAAACCACTAGACATCTCTTTTTCGCAATACCACGACATATGTTATATAGCAACTCTAGAAAAATCTTGAGAGAAAAGTAAATACATATTGTTTTAATGTAGAACCTTCTTATTAAATTGTTAATGATCAAAGAATGAAAGAATAACTAGAAGATGTTTCCTTGAAAGTTTGGGAACCGACGAAATTTTTTCTAGATAATAGCACGGATCGATGGCAACAACCACTCTTATTTTCAAATAAGTTAGGGTTTAGAAATTGAGAGTAACTTACAGAAGTGAGTGAAGACAACAATGGCAGCGCCGATCAGAGAACTAGTGGCAGCGATTGTGAGAGGGACCATTCGATGTGACTGTGACAGAGAGCATGGGAGGAAGATGGGGCGTTACCTCGTTAGAGAAATGGGGGTTTACACACAAAAAATTAGGGATTTTTTATACAGTTTTAAGGTTGGTACCAAAAGACACAGTTTTACAGTTTCAATAAATATAAATACATAAGCTATTTAGTTATAAAACCTACAGCGACCCAACGCATGTTTGTCACTAAAGACTTAAACCTTTGCCGACGTGCCATCTACACTGTCGTAACCCTTATACTAATAGCAAGGGACTGTTTCATCATTGAAACTCATTGATCATCGCTAAAACTTTCCTCATGTTGGAGTGCTAATTTTTTGTAGGCGCCTAATTTATATTCGACTTTTTAGCAATGACTTGTTGATCACGTCGCTAATGTTAACCTTTTTAGCGACGAAAATGATTTTTGCGTCGCTGAAAGGATTTTTTAGCTATGCAATTTTGATGGTGTCGTCAAAACTACAATTTCTTGTCGTGATATGTTTAACTGAGAGAGAGAGAGAGAGAGAGAGAGAGAGAGAGATTTTGTTGAAGATGAATGCATGGGGGTCTTCTAGTGCCTGTAAATTGATTGCTACTTGCCTAGATTAAATTTGACAATGAAAAATGCCTAACACCCCCAGTGGGGGTCACTGGGGGTCGTTTTTCATTGGCCTAAAAACTGTTTTCCTTTTTTTTGTTTTTTTTTTTTTTTTGTTTTCAGCTAATGGGGGGGTGACACCTCACTGGGGGTTGTCAATGAGGGTCACCCCACTGGGGGTCTGTAGCATGGCCCATTGATAATACATCTGCATTTCTTTGACTATTTGTTTTTCTTACATAGTTTTGAAGATGATATTACTTTAGTTTAAATAGGGTTATGCAATTGGGTTGTATGATTGATTAATGTCATCATCTACCTTTTTGTTTTGTTGTTGTATATCTATAAAAAAAAAAAATGATAAAAAAAAAAAAAACAATCATTCAAAACCACTGGGACTAGGATAAAAGACAAAACCTTCAAAATCGAATGGACAATATATAGATTAAAAGATTATAGATTGTGTAGCAAGCAATAGACAATAGACTAAGTAAGAAACAATGGAAGAAGGGACAAACAATGGAGAAACTAGGGTTTAGTTTTTTTTACTCAAAAGATATGCATTGAGATTTTTTTGTTTTTAAAAGGTTATGTACAAAGAAAATTTTGATATAATAATATGGTGATGTCCATTATAGTAATTTTGCTTTAGGATACAATTGTCAGTAAAATAATATTATTATTAAGTGTGTGCATAGAACTAAATAGGTATGTGAAAATAAAATTTTCCCAACACCTATACGTGAATAATACTGACTAATTATGTCATTACACATATATGGGACTGTTGGGTTTATTAAAAATTTTGAAGAACTAATTGATTCATGAGACATGAAAATGGAATTTATTGGTACTTTGTCCCAATATAGTAATCATGTTATGCAGATATAATAGTTGATATAATTGGATAATAAAATTTATCATCTCATCTCTTGTTTATTATTAAACAGTAATTGTTAGATAATGTCTCAATGGGATCACATAATTAAATGTGGTGTTGTCATTTATAAGAAGCGTACAATTTAAGTGATTCAATTTAGTTAATAGGCTTCAGGGTATATGTGTTATGGACCTAATGTGTAGATACTAGTTGTATAATTTCTATTTCTATGAGGGGCAGAAATAGAAATTAAAACATATTGGTTAAAGTTGGTTTTCATTCCTTTTGAACTTCCACAACCTTTCAGTTTTGAAAACCAATTACAACCTTTAAAAGGTTATGGTCCCAATTCCTTCCCAAGTGGAAAAAAAAGAACACTGCCATTTTTCTAAATCCTCTCAAGGAGAAACATAAGGCACCAAAGGGGAAAGGACTAGAAGGCAATAACATAATCAATAACAAAGAGTTTATTGATAATCACGCTTCCGTTTAACCGTTTATCAATGGATTCAGGTATGTCATTTTGTCTTGATTTCTTGATAATACACATGGTAAATGATTCGAAGTGTAAGGTTTATGTTCTGAAATTTATGTTTACAATTGGTATCAGAGCCAGCATATCATGTGTCTTATCATAATTGATATGCTTTATTCATTCTATTTAGTTTCCTGGAATCAGATTCTGAATTTTCTTATGGATGTAAATTTGCTTTTTCTGCTTTTGTTCTCGTGAAAATGGCAACTGCTTTCTCGGAATTGTAAAATGATTCGAAGGCGCTTTTTTTTTCTCTCAAATGGATGAACATCATGTATTTATATATATATAGATATATCTTGCGATTTGATCGGTTTAATTTTGAACATCATAAAAAAAAAAAACTATTTGTTTTTGGACCCGTCAATTCTATTTATATATGTATGTATATAATTGGGATTGCTGCAGATTATATAACATATACGGGGTCACAAATTTAGAAATCTTTAAATTTAATGTAATTTCATACAACGTCTACAGAAATTTAATTTTCTAACATTCTCAATATAAGTCAATTCAAACAAGATGTCACAAAAGTGATCTCTCTTGTCTAGATTGTTTTATATGGAATGTTTTGATGTTCATGTCTGTGTATCTCATGCGGGTATTTATTGGTCCAAAGAGATGATTAAGACTTGGCAGAATTACACACACATTTTGTGGTGATAAACATGTGCCAATTGTCAAGAAAACCTAATGTGCATAATAAATCCATCAAAAGATAGATTTGTTATTTCACATAACTTATTGTCAATGTTTGATCATTACAACAAGAATACCACTTACAGTTAATATCACTACCCAAAGGCTTGGTATTAATGTTGTGCTAGGTATCTTGAGATGTTGTCATTAAATTAATTTATTTAGAGTCAAGCCATGGAAAGTTCCAACTCTCATAAGTGGATAGAAGCCATGAATGAAGAATATAAGTCTATGCAAGACAATAAAGTTTGGGAACTTGTCTCATTACCAGTTGGTGCGAAGCCCGTAGGTTGTAAATGGATATTTAAAACCAAAAGGGATTCAAATGGTAATGTGGAGAGGTATAAGGCACATATAGGAGATCGGATAAGTTAGAGATCATTGGATATTCCGACTCCAATTTTGCTGGATGCCAAGACAGTAGGAAATCCACATCAGGCTATATTTATCTGTTAGCTGGCGGAGCAATTTCTTGGAGGTCTGCAAAGCAGACGCTCATAGCTTCATCCACCATGGCCGCAAAATTTGTAGCATGTTATGAGGCATCAAACCAAGGGATATGGCTGCGGAATTTTGTCACTGGGTTGCGTATTTTGGAAGGCACTGAAAGACCACTTAAGTTATATTGTGACAATAAGTCTGCAGTTTTATATTCCAATAACAACAGGAGCTCGACAAAATCAAAGCATATTGATATCAAGTTCCTAGTTGTAAAAAAAAAGTCTTGAGTGAATGATTTCCATAGAGCACATTGGGACAAACTCCATGATAGCGGATCCACTTACGGAACTACCACCCAAGGTCTTTCGTGAGCACTGCTTTCGATGGGTGTTGTTCTATTTGAGAACATTACGGTTTAGTGGGAGTTTGTATTTATATTCGCTTTATGTCGACCTTGAGTTTTATCTATGTAATTAGATTAATTTCTCTGAAATGAAATATTGATTTATTACGCCTGCATTACGTATTGTGCAGTATTGATCTCAATAAAGTTAAGTAGGACTAGTTGGAAATAGGCATGTATGGATCACATCACATGTAACTTCCATGCTACGCATCCATGATTGATCTATATCATTTAGCTGTATTAGTATACGTGACCATTGGTGGGTCGAGTTACGATTGATGTAACGAAGACCGTTTTGATCCTATATTAATATAGTTAATGGACAAGATTGTTTGGATACCCTCAAGTTATGATAACAAATTTCTGAGCTCACTAAAGTTAAGCACATTTTTCAGAATACATATGTGGTCCAGTGGGAGATTGTTAGATAATGTCTCAATGGGACCACATAATTAAATGTGGTGTTATCATTTATAAGAAGCCTACAATTTAAGTGATTCAATTTAGTTAATAGGCTTAAGGGTATATGTGTTATGGACCTAATGTGTAGATACTAGTTGTATAATTTCTATTTCTATGAGGGGCAGAAATAGAAATTAAAACATATTGGTTAAAGTTGGTTTTTATTCCTTTTGAACTTCCACAACCTTTCAGTTTTGAAAACCAATTACAACCTTTAAAAGGTTATGGTCCCTATTTCTTCCCAAGTAAAAAAAAAAGAACACTGCCATTTTTCTAAATCCTCTCAAGGAGAAACATAAGACACCAAAGGGGAAAGGATTAGAAGGCAATAACATAATCAATAACAAAGAGTTTATTGATAATCACGCTTCCGTTTAACCGTTCATCAATGAATTCAGGTATGTCATTTTGTCTTGATTTCTTGATAATACACATGGTAAATGATTCGAAGTGTAAGGTTTATGTTCTGAAATTTATGTTTACAGTAATACCATGTTAGATAAGGGGGAAAAAAATTAAATATCACCTCCATATTGTGAGTTCAACATGACAAGAATAATAATATAGTAAAAATATTAAATATTAGATCGATAACGTGAGCTCAACATGACAAGAATAATATAGTTTTCTCTAAATTGGTATGGAAATGATACAAAAATTTACTTTCTAATTATATTTTTAGGATATAGCACTACTCAATTGGTATTATGGACAACTGACTTGTATTTAAAAGTAATCACGGAATTAGGAGAAGATTATGGAGGTCATAAGTAAGAAACAATAGAAAAAGGGACGAACGATGGAGAAATCAGGATTTAATATAGTTTTTTTTCACTCAAAAGATGTGCATTGAGATTTTTTTGTTTTAAAGAGATATGTACAAAGAAAATTTTGATATAATAATATGGGGATGTCCATTATAGTAATTTTGTTTTAGGATACAATTATCATTAAAATAATATTTCATTAAATATGTATACAAAATTAGATAGAAGTGTGGAAATATAATTTTTTCAACTCTTAGCATCCACACGTGAATAATACTAATTAATTACGTCATTTACACATATATGGGACTGTTGGGTTTATTAAAAGTTTTGAAGAACTGATTGATTCATGAGACATGACATTAGAATTTATTGGTGCCGTGCCCCCACTATAGTAATCATGTTATGCAGGTATAATAGTTGATATAATTGGACAATAAAATTTATCATCTCATCTCTTATTTATTATTAGATAAGACAAAAACATTAAATTTCATCTTGATAACGTGAGCTCAACATGACAAGAATAATAATATAGTTTTCTCTAAATTGGTATGGAAAATAATACAAAAATTTACTTTCTAAATATATTTTTAGGATATAGCACTACTCAATTGGTATAATGGACAATTGACTTGTATTTAAAAGTAGGGACCAAATTAGAAGAAGATTATGGGAGGTCATGGCTCCTCTATTTCTATGAAAATTATTATCTGTCATGGAACATTAAAAAAAAAATATATATATATATATATATCATTTTACACATAAAATGTCCTCCCAGTATAAAAATATATATATATGTGTATATATATCATTCTTCTTCCATCTTGAATTCTTTTTTTATTTTACACTAAAAAAACTTTTCATCTTATTAGAAATTACTTCTATAGAATTTAATTTTTTTTATATGTAATTTATATATATATATATATATATATATCATATTATACTTACATATATATTTTGTGTATATCGTGAAAAAAATTATTTTTCTTTTAGCCCCTCTGATAATAAAATTCTGGTTCCGTCCCTGTTTGAAAGGATTAAAATTTAACATATTGCATTAATTAGCAAATAAAATTTTAGAAGAAAATTCAATTGACAATACTACATATTTTGAAAAATACTAATAAAATATTTTTAAAGAAGGATATTTATGAACTACAGTTATTTTGACTGTGACCCATGTTACCCTAATATTGAATCTATACTATATAAGTCACTTTCAAAATATTTTCTGAGATAAATTCTAAATAGATAGCATTTTTCTTTGCAAGCATGTTCAAATTCACGGAGAAAACATAAGAAAGCAAACGAGTGAGAGCCCCCACATTGGGATGCAGTTTGGTTGTTGTGTTGTTGCACAATAATTTGTGCATATAATGAGACTTAATTTAACTAACTAGGTATAACTTAGTTAGCCATCATGTCTTTCTTAGGATTTGATCCCAATGAAATCATGGGTTCAATTCCCTTTAGAGGGTTGAATTAAGAGAATGCAAGCACTTAGGTACTTTGTCAAGAGTGGAGAGATTTTCTCTTATAGATGCTAATCTAACAACTAACAATTAACATTTGCCGATCAAAAAAAAATAATGGGACTTAATTTGAGTCCTATTTTGATAATTTGAACAGTCACTTTTTAAGGTATGTTTAATAGAATATCTCTGTAAAATTCTAAGTTGATCGGATATTAATAGACATATGATCAGATCAAATTTGTATTTGTAAAAATAAATGGTAGGTGTAATTTTCATTATAAAATTGAATACAAATTTGAACTGATCATAGGGTTATCGACATTCGATTAATTAAAATATTCATAAGAATATTTTATTTAACGTATTTTAAAAAATGAACGATTTAAATTATTAAGGTAAGACCGAAGAGGGTCTCATTATGTGCATGACAGTCAATGTTGTACCACGGCCACACTATGCCCCCACGTTGTTTTTATTTTTTCTGAAAGTCAATAATATAAAGTTGTTTGTATATTTTTTTTTTTTTTAATGATTTTAAAATTTTCAAGAATTTTGAAAAAAAAAACGTTTTTACTTGTTTTCCAAACACTTTTCACTGTCCTCTCTCCCTCCCATCACCGGCCACGACCACCTACTGTGGATCAATAGCGACCCTCTGCAAAGCTCCGGCCATTTTTTGGTGACTTTCTAGCAACTGAACAGACACCACTCATAATTTTCAACCACCTCCTGATTTCCCTCTAGCTATCCATCTAATAATATATCATAGTTTTAGGGGTTAAATTTTTTTGTCAAAAAAAATTTGTTGTAAAAAATATTTGGGGACCAGTTTTTATTATTACGATTATAGTCGTTAAAAGATCATCTCGAAAAGTCTAAAAAAAAAAAACTTTTAACGACAAAATTTTAAAAATATTACTAATAAATACACTTTTAGGGATACAATAATTTGGCCCTACAAAGATAATAATTCATCATTAAATGTCTAATTTTGTCAATAAAAAATATAATAATGATATTTATGACAATAAAACTATTTCATTCTTAAAAAATAATTTTGTAAATTTTCATTTCAAAAATTTTAATTTGTTGTAGTGTCCATAACCTATGGCAACACTCCGGCCACCCCCACCACATTCGCCCACCTTCCACTATTGGTCACTATTTTAGCAACTCTCTAAACATGTTTATTTATTTTTCTTTTCATTTATTTTTAAATTTTTTATGTACACTAAATAAGTTTTTTTAACAAAAACAAAATACTGACATCCTTATCAAAAGATACCTAAATAATTGCACATAAAATAAAGGGCGATAGTTCTACCAATTATTAAATAAAATCAAGGATAAGAAGCCAAGCACAAGCAAAATCTTTCGTGTTCCATTTCTTAGAGAACTTTCAATTAAAATAAGGAAATTTGACGAGGTAAAGTTCAAAGCTTTACTTCTACTTACTGGCATAAGGCGGCTATAAAAAAATAAACATAAGCACTAATCAGATGGACATATATTCCAATATGTTATAGTCTAAATTAGTTTACATTAATTAATGTATTGTGAATAGAATAAATTGTGTTACTTAAAAGATAATTAATGAAAAGTTCAAATTTATGGAGCCATATGTTATTTGATCCAAGATTTTATCTTTTTTTTATAATAAGACATGTTTAATGAAATTGTTCGGTTAGTACAAATTATTTTTTGAAAGTTTTTTTTTTTTTTCTAATTGTACCCCACTCTTGGACCACCGCCATTTGATTGTTGAAAAAATCTTGAGCGTAAGGAAGACAAACAGATAGATAAAAGTAAAATGATCTTTCAAATTATAATTGTCTTTTTAGTCCAAAATAATAGCATTTGGACCTATTAGGCCAAAAACTTTAGAAATGTACCTCTAACTTGAACACCCTTACTTAAATTCATTTTGAATATGATACCATATTAAATTTGAATAAGAACTATACAACTGCATCGGAAATGGATTAAAATTCTTTTCATTATATGGATTAAATGAAGATCTTTAGTCCATAATAAATGGTTAAGAAAATCCATATCAATGAGGAGGTTTCAATTAAAAAAAAAAAAAAAATCATTATGTGTACATAAGAGCATCTTTATCCAAACTTTCAAAATTTGGTGTGTCAAATTTTTTTAAGTGGCAAATTGCTATATATTAATTTGATATAGAAACTCTCCACTCAATATGTCAAATGTATTATTCTATTATTTTTGAAAATGAAATTATTTTATTGGGTAGACTCAACATTTGACATCAACATAGAGCATGTCAAATTTCACATATGGAGTTCAGCCAAATGCCAACTCATCATTTAATATATCAAGTGAAATTGATACTTGATGCCAAAATATGATTGTTGGAATATCATATCAGATTTAAAAGCATTGGGTGAAGGTGCTCTAAAATTTTCTTTTTTTCCTTATTTATCACATAAAATTAAATAATATTAAAAACTCATAGATTTTATCTAGAAATATCAATCAATGACTCACATTCCTTACATAGACAAATTCAGTGTTGACCATACAAACATATTATCCAAAAAAATCTCCATGACATTTTTGCATTAAAATTCAATCAGAAATGCTAGTGACAAAGATCTCAAACAAAGAAAAGATCAAGAAAAAACAATGTATAGTTCAGATTTATTGTTGAATCTTTGAAACTAAATCACACATTATTTTTCTTAGTTTTTTATTACCTGCGAATTCTTAATCCCTAGTATTACTAAAATTGAGATATTTGTAAATCTTTTTCCATCACTAATGTCAGATGGATCCGAATCCTTTGCAACATTTTCTTTCATTTGGTCATCATCTAACAATTGACTATCCTCTTCCATGTTCAGATTCACTTCAAGGAACCCATCCTACAATATAATCAAACCATAATTCTACGTACACAAAAAACCAAATACAAAATAAAATACACATATCTCAAAAGAGGTACGGTTTACATGATGTGAGACTGGACCATTTATGAGACATTTCTATCTCATGCTCTATTTGGTGTAACATTAATGATAATTGAATCCAAATTACATACTAATTTTTCTGGATAAGTTTTTTGGTGTCATCAGTTCTCTATTTATAGCCACAGCAATTCATTCTCCTAAACAAAGGGGAAACGAAAAAAGAAAGAAAGAGAGATGGGTTCATTGGCCACCCCACCACAAGTAGTAGAAGACTGCTTTGGTGTCCTGAAACTCTACAGCAACGGCTCCATTGTCCGATCACCGATAATAGATTACCAAATTCCGATCAATGACGATGGCTCCGTTGTATGGAAAGACAGCCTTTTCGACAAAAACCACGGCCTCTACCTCCGCCTCTTCAAACCCACCACCACCACAAACCCATCATCGTCATCGTCTTCCCCAAATAAAAAGCTTCCCATCGTGTTCTACATTCACGGCGGTGGCTTTTGCTTGGGCTCTCGGTCTTTCGCCAACTTCCACAACACTTGCCACAGGTCTTTTTCATTGCATTCTAATGGATTATTTTCTTTGTTTTGTTTTGGTAATAGAAATTACTTGTCCCCAGTAAACGTTGAGATTTTTTACTGGTCAGAATTAATAAAAAGATTCAATTAAACCAAGAGCTAGAATAATGAGCTAAGATATTTCATTAATTCTGACTGATAAGAAAACTCGACTGTCTAGTCTAGTTAAACTTTTAATTGGAGACAAACTAAATATTTTTCATTTCTCTTATATGAGCCTTCACTTGTGAGTACGTAGAAATATTAAAAACTTATAATTTAAATCTCGTAATTCATCTACAATGACATAAGCATGAAAATTAGGTCGTCTTCTTCTTTTTTTTAAACAAAAAAATTGATTTAAGGAAGTTACGCCTTAAATGTTTGAATTTGTGAGAAGTCAGAAGTTAACATATAATTTATCATGTTATTGTGATAAATTGTGAGACTTAAATTATAAATCTCCATCAATATATATTTTTAAGCAATAATGTTTTGTCTCAGCTTCTTCTATTTCCTTTTTGTTGATGTATTCTTGTTGTAACTCTTGTACTTTTGATTTTCATCAATAAGAACATCTGTGATTCATACTTTCTTTCTTTTTTTCATTAAATTTTTAGTGAAATTTTTTGATCTGGTATAAAATACTTCAATCCTTACTTTTTTTTTTCATCAAATCATTCTAAAAAATTCTAAATTTATCCTAAAATCATGTTTTACCCATTTCTACAAAATAAACAATGTCCATCCTAAAAAAAACAAATTGGAAATTCGGTGAAAAACTTAGTTCATTCTTAATTTGGTGAAAAATTTGCCATTTCCTTAATTTGGTATAAATTTGATGCAATGAGTGAAACTTACTTGTAGGCTTGTAGTTCTTCGTTCATCAAATTTCAAATTTGAGAAGAAAAAAAAAATGATGAATAATTAAAAAGATGTTCTGAAGGCCTTTTTTTTTTTTTTTTTTGATTAAAAAAATGTTATTTCAGCCTGGCTTTCGGACTCAAAGCCATCGTCGTGTCGCCGGACTACCGCTTAGCGCCGGAGCACAGGCTTCCGGCGGCCATCGAGGATGTCTATGGAGCTCTAAAGTGGGTTCAAGACCAAGCCGTGTGTGAGAGTCCAGATGAGTGGGTGTGTGGTGATGAAGTTGAGTTTGATAACGTTTTCATTTTGGGTGACTCATCTGGTGGTAACGTGGCTCATCATTTGGCGGTTCGGATAAGACCCGGTTCGGAGGAGTTGAAGCCGGTTCAAATAAGAGGTTATGTACTGTTGTCCCCTTTTTTTGGTGGGGCAGTTCTGACGAAGTCTGAGGAAGAGAGGGCGTGTGAAGAATTTTGGAATTTGGACATGTACGATAGGTATGTCACTAGATTTTGGCCTTTTAAAAAGGGGCAGTTTTTTGATAAGTCCCGTTTATACATGTTTAGTTCCATAAAACCCAAACTAATTCTGAATATTCCATTAGGTCCATTAGTTGTAAAAGGACGAAACGACCCTCTCCGTCTCTCCCGCGTGTAACCGCCTCTTCAAAACTCATTCCTATTCGAACTACTCAATCCACAAAATATCCAAAACGAAAACTCAATCCACGTCGCCTCTGAAAACCCTAGATTCACATCGCCGCACCAACGTCGTAAATGCGTCCATAAATCGACCATCGACCCCAATTCCTCTTAATCTCACCCTGCGAAGGTTAACATCGGAAAGAAGCGTGCTTCGTCGCTCGAATTCATCCAATCGACTTGTGATCCATACTCTCCAACAATTAGGAAGAGAAGTAAGTACTAACATTCCACCTTCTGCTTTTCAAACATTATCTCATCACCGATGTATCCATCCACCTATAAGGTTTTACGGATTTCAATTTATAAACATAGATGTTTTTGGAATTGATTTTGTAAACCTAGATGATGTCAACATTCACATAAGCCTTGATTCTTGACTAAACTTACGATCGTATACCTTTGCTTGTGAATATTCACAACGATGTATATTGATGTGAACATTGACATGACTGTATAACGACGTGAATGTTCATATTACGGTCAATGTTGATATTGTTCATTGTTGATGTCCACAAAATCCCCAAACTTCAGTCAACAATGTGATGGATGTTATTCACTCACATTATGACATCAATGTTGCACTTGTTTGTGTCATTCACATTGGGTTGTAACTTTTGTCATGTTGTGAAATAATTTTGCAAATACGGATGTGAACATTCACAAATGTCAATATTTACATTGCCTTGTATCTGTTGTCGTTTCGGCATTTATTTTGCAAACATTTGTGAATGTTCACGTTCGCATTAGTGTTGATTACTGATGTGAACATTCGCATTAATGTCAAGACCCCCAAACTTCACTCAAAAAACACAGCATCAGACACTGATGTGAACATTCACATCAGCTTGCAATGATGTGAATGTTCACATTACATTCACATTAGTGGTGATTCTTGGGTAAACTTGCGGCGATAGACATGTGAATGTCAGTTAATGTCAGAACAACAATGATGTGAATGTTCACATTACATTCACATTAGTGTTGATTACTGGGAACACTTGCAGCAGTAGCCATGTGAATGTCCAGATTAATGTCATAACCCCCAAACTTCACTCAAAAAACACAGCATCACACTCTGATGTGAACATTCACATCAGCCTATAACGATGTGAATATTCATAATTACATTCACATTAGTGTCGATTACTGGGAACACTTGCAGCAGTAGACATGTGAATGTTCACATTAATGTCAAGACCCCCAAACTTCACTCAAAAAACACAGCATCAGACACTGATGTGAACATTCACATCAGCCAACAAATGATGTGAATGTTCACATTACAATCGCATTAGTGTTGATTCTCGGGAACACTTGCGGCGATAGCCATGTGAATGTCGGTTAATGTCGGAACCCCAAACTTCACTCAAAAACCGCGTCACACTGCGATGTGGACATTCACATCAGCCTACAATGATGTGAATGTTCACATTACAATCGCATTCGTGTTGATTACTGGGTACACTTGCAGCAGTAGACATGTGAATGTTCACATTAATGTCAGAACCCCCAAACTTCACTCAAAAACCTGACATCGAGACAATGATGTGAACATTCACATCGACCTACAATGATGTCAATGTTCACATTCTTTAACGCTGGTTGTTGAATGTTGTTTATTATACGGTTCCATATTACGTGTTTGAGCAATTTAATGTGCTTATTTGAACACACAGGTCTTTCCCACAAAGTTGATGGCAAGCGGCGAGGAATCGGGCAAAAACCAAGACCGATCAACTAAACATTCTGAAGATGTCAACATGAAAAAAGTTAACTACGGTCAAACTTAACAGTTGGTAAAACTCTTAAAGGATACAAAATTCACACGGCCAACTCAAGTGCCTCGGAAAACACCATTCGGCCACTATTTGACTCCTTGATCGGTATGAAATCGACCTCAACCATTGCATGAAATATGATGATGTCATTATGCGTATAGTACGGACATTCAATCAATCTAGTGGGAGGTTTTACATTGGATAAGAACATCCAGTTTTGAAGCGGCGTGTCATTTATTTTTGGGGTGAATTGCGGCATCAAGTCGATGGACCTCTCTTACGGTGCAAAACCAACAACCGGCATCATACATCAAATGTTCAAGTATGTTAGTCGGTTAACTCTTTGCCAAAATACGAGAAATTGCAGGTGAAGCATTGAAGGGCACAAAAAACATGACAATGAGGAGGTCGCAAGATTAGTTTGCATGCGCATGCGTCAAGCTATTCTTCTCTACATCTGGAGAAACAATTGGATGGGCTTTCTACTCATACATGGACCCATTAGAAGATGATTGAGTATGATTGAAATTTGAGAGCATCCGGGCAATCTTGATGGCTTCATTGGGCCAAAAGCTGTGGAAAACCGGGCGAGTCACCGGATGTGTGATGTTGTTAATGGTAAGTCTCATAAAACTTGTTCTACGTTTAATATTACCATTTACGGGCTCTGGACATTCTTATGTGGATGTTAACATTTCTCAACACTGGTGTGGAATGTGACAACACCGATGGAAACATTCACATTAATGTTTCAGACATATACAAACACACATTAGCAGATGCTGGTGTAAATATTCACATTAACAGATGTGAACATTTCACAGCAGTAGTACCACTCAAAATTAACAGATGTGAACATTCACATCAGTAGTAACACTTACCTTCATGGAATGTGAACATTCACATCAGTAAAATGGCTACCCATAATGAGATGTGAACATTCACATCGACAGATGTGAACATCAGCCTTAATTGATGTAAAAACTCACAATACTGCCCCAATGGTGTAAACATTCACATCAATGTTAATTGATGTGAACATTCACATTACTCATATCTGTTATTTGTTTCAGTACTGGCTGTGTGAGCATACAACAATCTTACAACCCCGTAACCCCAATGCCATTCCACGATGCGTAAAATGGGACCTCACAGCCTTACATAGCAACATGAAGTCCATATCTTTGGCAAAGCTGGGTTTAAATGAGGTATATGGCGGCGAGCTAATGGCATCACCAATTGAATCGAAGATGTACCGTCGTACAAAATTGAATGTGGAGACGAAACCTGAGACTTTGTCAAGTGCAGTAGCAAAGAAAAAATAAGCAATGAGGATCAGCGAAGACAGTCAAAGCGGTCTTGTGAGGATGCATTTTACATCGATGCAGAACTGAATGATGTTGGACATTATACCACCCGGCTCTAGCATCCCCAATCTTTGAAAGGAATCATCATAGCACAACCAAGCGAACCCGACATTGTAGAAGTACTCATAATGAAAACCGAAAAGCTTGGGGTCTTATGCGGCAATGGGAAGCGAAATACAAACAATTGGAAGAATCTTGGGAATTGAGGGCAAGGGTGATTCTGCCCTTGAAGCCAAACTATTTGACCAATCAAGCCCATCCAATGTGGACATGGACGTGAAGACTTGCATGGAGTTGAAAGATCACGTAAATTGGTGACAAAGTTGGTAATCAACTTGGAATCTTGAAAAACAATACTTCAAGACCTTTTCGACGATCGGTCCGTCCACATCGTCACTCAAGTTGAAGCACAAAAAGCCTCTGACGACTGAACAAGCATCCCACCACAACATTGGAACACATTGTCGACCCATCGAGGTAAAGCGCATAAAGGAAAAGGTAAGGAAAGAACACAGGTTGGACGAGTTTGAATACCCCAACTGCACAGTCGAAAGAAAGGGAAAGAGGAGCCGAAGAGCAATCACATGCCGTCGAAATTGCACAGATTTGGACAAACAAGCACCAAAAAGCGACCAACAAAGTCGAAAAAGTTAACCTTGAACAACAAACTGAAGGTGCAGGCTAACATGAACAAACTCAACAAGCAAAAAGTACAAACTTTGCACAAGAATGGCGGTGACGAGTAAGTGTTCTTACATGTTTAGTCTGTTTTTTTCTTTGGACCACGTTCACTTCACATACATATTTAAGAGAATAGATCATCTCATAAGCGTGCAATGTTAACATTAACGTTTCTACGTAATCACAATGCAGGTTGCTAGTGTGGCGAGGGACTCAAAGACTAAAGATGTGTATTTTGATGACATCATACACATCATCAAGGAAGATTCAATAACGAACAACGTATGGGAGCTGTATATGTGTACAAAACACACACACACAGACACACACACACACAGTAAAGACCTTTGCAAAAATAACGTCTTGCCACCCCTCGGTTATGCGGTGATAGATGCTTATGGTGAAATTCTACTTGAACTACAAGGCCTAGTCAACCCAAGTTTGGAGGATTCATCATTCATCTTTACAAGCACATGTTTGGTAACCACTACACTTTAATGTTGATTATGTTTCAATACATGTGAATGCTCATCGATAACATCACTCACCATTAGCATATGGAAACATTCACATCGATATAGCTTGACATTAACAGATGTAAACATTCACATCACTAGTATCGCTCGCCATTATGAAATGTGAACATTCACATCAGTTGTGTCACTCACCATTATGCAATGTGCACATTCACATCAGTAATATCACTGACAATTAGGCAATGTGAACATTCACATCAGTAGTATCACACCCCATTATGAAATGTGAACATTCACATCAGTAGTATCGCTTTCCATTACTGATGTGAACATTCACATCAGTAGTATCACACCCCATTATGAAATGTGAACATTCACATCAGTAGTATCACTTTCCATTACTGATGTGAACATTCACATCAGTATCATCAAAAAACTGATATGCATCATTGTATGCGCTTTGTGTGCAGAAAATCGTGCAAAAGTACCCCCCGCACAAGAGGAACAAAGCGATTGATGTACACATCAAGGAGTATCAAGGCGAAGATTCCTAATATTCCCAATACAGCGACTTCCTTTGGACAATTGTTGTGTCTGACGTAAAGAGAATGAATGGAGGCATTATAACTCACTGCGCCAAGAGAAGGCATACATGACCCACATATTGACAAAGCACAAATACTGGTAACTGGCTGGCAGAAATAATACTTGTCGTGACGTGTAATATTTGAAATTGGATGTATGCCTATGTTGGTTGGTGCCTAATATGAAATTTAATTGTTGGCAGAGGGACTACATCACAGCTTTGGTGCACAACATTGGACCATCATCACCATTATGGACCAACTTATCAAGCCAAAATACTTGAAATCAATCATATCGGTGGAAATCATCCTCAAGAAGCACCAAATTCGTAAGCCTAAAATCGATTTCTACACATGTTCCACAACCATTACCCACCTCAATTTCAAAATCTAACAACAAGTTTGCATTTTCGGGGTGGATTCTTGAACTGCGTTTGTTACATCATGAGGCGCATGTATACCGTGAAGACATTGTTGCCGACCCTAGCGCTTCTGAATGGTGCCAAATAAGAGACTTCGTTAGTACACCTTTTCTGAACCACGGAAAAGGCGGTGCAATGTGAAAACCTATAGGTGGGGGTTGTCCACCTATCACGATACCCAATCTGTTATCTACATTTAAGACAATTTAGTGTCAATAGGTTGTTCATATTGGACCAGACTAGCGTAATTGTAAATCAAGTCCGTATCACTGCTTGTACAGACATTTTCCATTCAATATATGTATATGCATTTTCAGGCCTATTTTGCGTTGGTCATACACATTGAGATAGTATTTTTTTTTTTATCCGGAATGCACATGACATGATGTGAATGTTCACATCACAGAATCATTGTGTACTTTCTTCTATTTTAAACCATATTGAGAAATGTGAATATTGGTTAAAGTGTTCAAGTAACACAATATGGCAGGTGTGCATAGGATATTTCTTAACACAATTCAATAGTCACATCTAATAATTTGATGATGTGAATATTCACATCTGCTCAAGTCAGACATTTTTCATCCAATATACTTACATGATGTGAACATTCACATTGAGATAGTATTTTTTTTTCTCCCGGAATGCACATGACATGATGTGAATGTTCACATCACAGAATCATCGTGCACTTTCTTCTATTTTAAACCATACTGCGGAATGTGAATATTGCTTAAAATGTAGAAGTAACACAATATGGCGGTGTATGCGTACGATATTTCTTAACAAAATTCAATATTCACATCTAATAATTTGATGATGTGAATATTCACATCATAACTTCTGATTATGCGAATGGCAACAACGATGTCATGAATATTCACATCTTATTTCAAAAATGAATATAAGAATCCAATGTAAAATACAATGTTCAAATGGAAAAAAGGTACATCCTATATCGGCTCCGTGCATGACTTCCGATTATGGCTACCCAACCTATCACATCTCTCGCACGTTATTTGCTACAGTCTCTCACTGCTTGATGGGATCCTAGTCTTCTTCGGCCTTGAGGGTGGTGTTTCAGCAGTTGGCGGGTATATAGTGAAGTCCATGGGATCAAAAGCGGCTTCTCCTTCGATGGTATAGGGAATATGGCTCCCGAATAGGTTTGCACGATATGTACGAACATGAAAGTAATGTTCCACACAATCATTGAGATTGTATCGGCTCTTGAATGGCAATATGACATGGTCACATGGGAATCCGTTGATTTGCCATTTGAAGCAAGAACATGTCGCCTCGAAACATCAATCGCGACAGATGGTATCGAATGAACTTCAAACACATCCTCATTGGCTTTGCTAACTTGCCACGCCTTTGTCATTGAATGAATCCATAAGCCGTGTTTGAATGTCGGACAAATAAGCTCATTCCATTTGTTTGCTTGGTCACGCCTAGCAGACATTTGCCGCATCAACTGAGTACGAATTGTGTCCACCATTTGAGTGATAGGAAGATTACGTGCTTCTTTAATCCAGTTATTGAATGACTCCGCCGCATTCGATGTCATCTCTCCATAACGCATGCCCCTGCACAATATCACAAGCATTGTACAATACTGAGGGTTTAACAGGTCGACAATTGATGTTAAGATGTGAACATTCATACCTCGACATTAAAATACGGTGATGTGAACATTCACATCGACTTACAATATCTTGTATTTGTTTACATACGCTACGGTTTACAATAACGTGAATGTTCACATTACATGCTTATTATGTTGTCAACTTACGATGGACAATATGTGACGATTAACAACAACAACAAAATATGACCGCGTGTCAACATTCAAATCTGAAATACATTGAATGACTATTTCACTTAACAGATGTGAACATTCACATCATCATTAGCGAGATGTGAGCGTTCACATCATTTACGATGAACATGAAACACAATTGAAGATTGTTACCATTCTAAATCAAAAATTCACATCGATACCATTCTAAAATTCACAAACATAGACACCTTAGGAAACTATTAGTACGAAGTATGAATTTGCCCAATGCTCGGTGCCAAGTCCTTGAAAAAAATTATGAGCTCGTTGTTTACCCTCCTCTTTTAATTTTGCAAGCTTTTCATGGAACCCTACCACGGTTGGCTCATAGGCACGATCACCCAAACTACTTACTAGGTGATCCACGAATCCATTATCAATTCCTTTCATCCGGTCTCTTAAATTGCTCTTCAAGTGTTGTAAGCAATAGCGTGATGAGCCGATGAGAACACCTTTGGCATAGCTTCTAACAAGCCAAGATTACAATCCAAAATAAAAGTAATATGGCGCTAACCATCAATAAACTTCACAAGTTCGTGCAAGAACCACCACCACTTGGCTGTGGTCTCTGAATCAACAATCGCAAAAGGCAACAGAAGCAGACCTACAACACAACACCAACAGACAAGCTGTTCACAATATTTGAAGTGAATAGAAAAGCAGTTTAAATGAAACAGTCATGTGAATGTTCATATCTACATTGCCCTATTTACTATTGTTATTTTTGGACTCAAGTTAAGAACATCTACAATGTGAACATTCACATTAACGACGATCATACTTCATTGTTGATTGTTGAGTCATGACAATGTTAACATTCACGATCTTGTTCAATAATGGATCAACTAACATTACTACACGGTGATGTGAATATTCATCAGTTGTGATAATGTGAATGTTCACATTCTTGTCATTATCATACACATATGTAAACCTTCACATCATGCATACTAATGTCAATGTTCACATTACTTATAACTTACCAATCACTCTTATGTCGAAGTCTTGATCGGTGAATATTGACATGAATAGCGCTAAAACAACTACTAACCATTGTTTCCGTCTTTCGCCCGTTGCAAGTAGTGACCTTTGTACTTTCCTTTGAGGAATGTTCCATCCAGAATAATAAAGGCCGACAAGCATTGAACCGAAATACACGCGGCCGAATGACATAAAGAAGCGACAAACTGCTGACTACTTGCATCATAGTCAACATTGACATAACTCCTGGATTGTACCGCATCACGCATCCGAATACCACCGTAGTGGTCAAATGATAACGAGTGATCTCCATGAATACCGCCTTTGCTTTCTCCACTCCCAACCATACGACATGGTAACTAACATCTAACCCATAATCCCTCTTCAAAATAGTCACTACATCACACCACGAGTCAGCGGCTTGTCCTCACAATTTCATATATGATACTCGACACCAAATCCGAACTAACTCGCGGATTCTTCGATGTTCGGACATCCGTACCACAAGTATGCACGTCACTATACCTCTTGATGTAGAAAAAATCATTTACTCGTTGTGCTCTACAATGTATAGCCCACAAGCAGCCCCTCTCCTCCCGCATCGCGCACACAGCAGTAATTCTAGTTGTCTCGTTCTTCACGTATGTAAACTGAAACCCACATTGGATGGCATACTTACACAAAACGTCACGAAATTCTTGTGCACCTCCAACAAACCGTTGTCCCACATGCGTGATACCATTTGCCCAAGGGGCTGGCAGCAACAGCTTCTCCTTATGGTGGCAAAATCTCGTAGAGCATCAACCTCTTCCTCAACCCCAACACGCACCAATCCCAAACTACTTGATGACCAATATCACTCTTCAACTCAACCACAACTTCAACATCTTTGTACCCCATTGATTTAGCAAGCGGTAACATGTTACGAAATTCTTCCTCATTCTCCAAATCACACCTATTAATCCTGGGTAATTTACAAAACAATGAAATAGAACCGTGATCAACTCCCCATTTTTCACACAAACAGTCCACCAAACGCGAATAACACAATGTGCGGGCGGCATTTATTACAAATGTCTTGCAACCATATGTACACACCAACATCATAAAGCTATCCATCTCTGTACAAATCATTAAGCAAACATGAAAGTAAAAGTGAGAACATCCACATTATTCACAAGATATTAACACGAAGTAAACATTTCTGATCACACATGTACTCGAATTATAGAAGATCCACATTCATCACTAATCTCATGAACTCACTGCAAGGAACATGATGTAAACATTCACATTGATCCACACATCACTCACACGAGCCTTGTTACATAAAACTTAAAGTAAAATGCCAACATCGACATCCTTCACGTAATACTAACATGATGTAAACATTCACATTGTTACACACGATGTGAATTATACAGAACCGCATTCATCACTAATCGATGACCTCCCACCACCACATGACCACGATGTAAACATTCACATTGATACATTTAATCTCAATTATGTCACTCACTGTGAGCCTCATTAAGCAAAACTTAAAGTAAAATGCAAACATCGACATTCTTCATGGCTATCTTGACATGATGTGAACATTCACATTGTTCAATATACTCAATTATATCGCTCGGACATAGCCTCCTTATGCATACATCAAGTACAAGGAATATTAGATCATTCAACATATATCTGAATGACCTCTCCTCCAATGACCACGTATGATGCATGTAATTGCAAAACAGACCATCGACTCAATATCAATCGCGAACAAAGCATCTAATCCATCCTACAATGAAAACAAAAAGCGAACATCTATCGCTCACACATAGCCTCCTTATGCATACATCAAAGTAAAAGGAATATTACAACATTCAACATATATCGAAAGACCTCCAATCCAATGACCACGTATGATACATCTAATTGCAAGAAGAGAGCATCAACTCAATATCAATCCAAGAACAAAGCATCCAATCCATCCTACAATCAAAACAAAAACTGAACATCTATTCATCACTAAAATTATACTAACCTTAATCAGCCAACCCTACAGTCGTCCAGGAACTGAAAAACAACTTCTTCGAGGCAGTTATATTCCAGAAAATGACGAACCGAAGACCTTCAACCTCGTCCTCTTCAATTGAATATCACCATACCAGAGAAGAACAACAACAATCGAACCCTAACACTTCAACGCCTCAGAACGATAAAAGGAAAACATGCAATATAGAAACAAATCGATTTGAATTAGAAATAAAGAAACTGCCAAAACTGAATAACGAAATAATAGGAACGTGTGTTACGTATTAACACAGTGTATATATATATATGTAAGGGCATAATAGTCCACGTATAAATATGAAAATTAAAAAATGGACTTCATGGAATAAGCAGAAAACTCTTTGGGACTGATTGGGATATAATTTTTCTTTGTGGACTTATTGAGATAAAACATCTCTAGATGGGATTTATCAATAAATTTCCCTTTAAAAAGATTACTTTTTAATTTTTAATTTTTAATTTATTTTAGATTATAATATTTTTCATATTTTTTTATATATATTTTTAAGAAAATTTAAAAAATCAAAAACTCATCTTTAATCATTTTTCCAAAATAATCATTTGTTCATTTATAGACCTGTTTGATGCAGCTTAAAAGCTGCTTATTTCAACTTCAGCTTAATTTAAGCTATTTTGATGTGTTTGGTTTAGCTTATCGCTTATAGCTTATAACTTTTTGGAAGTTAGAAATCAGTTTATTCTTTTAGTGAGGAGGAGATACTTAATTTATAAGTCAGAAATCGGCTTATATTCATAGTTATAAGTTATAAGTTGTTTATGCATAAGTTATAAGCACTTTCTCACAGTTCTACCAAACAGGGCCTATGTTTTTTTACTTTTTTGTCTTTTTTTTTTTTGTTTTTTTTTCCTCAAGAATATTTTTTTAATTAGAGGTACTCGCGGATCGATTTTTGACGATTTAATTTGCGATTTGGACCTGTTCGCATATTGTGGTTTAGAAAAAATTAAGCCCACAATAGCCCGCAATGCGGGTTACAGTTTGTGCGGATGGGGTTCGCTGATGTGCAAGCGGTTTGTAGGTTGAGCTTTTTCTTTTAAAAATTTATTTTTTGACTTTTTTTCCATTTAAAAAATATTTTTCACTACGAGAGATTCAACATTATCCTCCATTAAAATTGGATTATAAAAATTAGAATGAAAATTAAATAAAAACTAAGAAAAATCACATAACTAGATTTATAAAAAATTGAAAAAATTTCAATTGAATAATAAATATTTTAAACAAGACATTGTGTGATAATATTATAATGTTATAATGTTAGAACCTACAGGTTTTATAATCAGATTAAAGTGAGTGAGAGAAGTAAAGATTAGGATTACACACTTATAAAACTTACAAGAAAATTTGATGGTCCAGATTTTAAAAAATATATAGATATTGTATACACATGCGGGTGTGCGAGTGCGGATACGAGTGCGGGTAAAAACCGCGACCGGGGCCACAACCCACAAAATAGAAAAATCCTAAACCGCTTTCAACCCTAACAATTTTGCGAAACCGTCCAAATAGGTGTTGGCGGTTTGAGTTGGGCAGTTTTCACAGGTTGGATAATTCTATACACAGTCCTATTTTTAATTGTCATATCTTATAACTACTTTATTAAAGTATTTAAAATTTTTAAATAAAATCTCTTTGTTATCAAAAGAAAATGACATATATAGTGTATTTGGTTTCAGTTTTCTGGAAATCGAGTTTTTTATTTTTCGTGTTTTTTATTTTTAGTGAATATTTTTAAAATTGCAAGCATTTTTTTTTTTTTTACTTTGTAGATGCATCTTACTTAGATGTATCTAAATAGTAAAATATTTGTGAAAAAAATATTTTAAAAAATTAGTAAATACACAAAAATACAAAAAAATGTACCGAATTTTCATTTGTTTTTAATATTTTTGGTATTTAGTGAATTTTTTAAATATTTTTTTTTACAAATATTATACTTTTTAAATGTATTTATGTTAGGTGTGTTTAAAAATTAAAAAAATTACTTAAAATATTAAAAAATTCATTAAAAACAAAAAACAATACGAAAAATAAAAAAGTAAAATTTTCTGAAAGATATTTTCTGAAAACCAAAACCAGGCAAGCTTTATAATTTTCTGAAAACCAAGCAAGCAAACTAAAACAAAACAAGCTGTATAATTTTATTTGTTATTTTCTTTTCTTGCTCTTAGATATAATGTGAATTTATTAATATTGACTCCATTGTTTTGTGTCTTGAAATGATAAAATGAGATAAGAAATGTAATTATTTATAATATAACTCTTTACCAAATTACTCCTCAATCATTAAACTATCCAAAATTTTAAATATAAGGCTCCGTTTGGTAGAGCTTTGTAATTATGATTTGAGAATATGAGTTGTATTTTGAGTTTGTGTGTTTTAGAATTATGATTTGAGTGTAGAAAATTTGTTTGGTTATGGTTTTTGAATAAAGTGTTGAATTGAGTGTGGAATTGAGTTTTAAATTGAGTGTAGAATTGAGTTTTGAAAGTTTGATTTGACATGTGAAGTAAGAAAATTTGTTTGGTTATGAGTTTTGAAAAGAATTTTCAAAACTTAATTCAAATTGTTATAACTTATAACAAAACACATTACTTTCACATTATTGAAAATTTTGATCAACACTCATAACCAAACTCTTTTTAAAATTCAATTAAAAAAATTTATTATTAACAAAAAATAACATTAATTAATTTTTTAATTGAAAATACTACAAAGGAAATAATTTTTTTTCAAAATAAATATTCAAAAAATTTAAATCATAAATATTTAAATAATTTAAATAATCTAAAAAATTTAATAAGTAAAAAATTAATTTAAATATTCAAAAAATTAAAATAATTTAAAATTTTAATATTTTAAATTTAAAAACAACTGTACACTCAAATCCTAACCAAACACATAAAACAAAACTCAATTAAAAAATTATTTTTAAAACTCATAACCAAACACATAACTCGAAATTCCATACTACTTTCACAACTCTACACTCAAATCGTAACCAAATACATAACAAAAAATTAAAATATTTAAAAATATTTTTATAAAATAGAGTTTGAATTTATTTTTATAAAATATTTTAAAATTTAAAAAATTAAAATTGTAATATTTAAAAATTAAAATATTTAAAAATATTCAAAAAATTTAAAAAATTAAAAATTAATAAAATCATAAATCTTAAAAAAATAAAATATTTAAAAATATTTTTATAAAATAGAGTTTGAATTTATTTTTATAAAATATTTTAAAATTTAAAAAATTAAAATTGTAATATTTAAAAATTAAAATATTTAAAAATATTCAAAAAATTAAAAAATTAAAAAAATCGTAAATCTTAACAAAATTAAAATATTTAAAAATATTTTTATAAAATAGAGTTTGAATTTATTTTTATAAAATATTTTAAAATTTTAAAAATTAAAATTGTAATATTTAAAAATATTCAAAAAATTTAAAAAATTTAAAAATTAAAAAATCGTAAATCTTAACAAAATTAAAATATTTTTAGAATATTGATTTGAATGGAGTTTTGAAAAGAGTTTTGAATTATGTGTTTGGTTATGAGTTTTGAAAAGTAATGATTATGTTTTGAAATGAGTTTTGAGAAATGAGTGTAGAATTGTGATTTGAAAACCCTAAACAAACACAACACTCAAAAGTGAGTGTTGAATTAGATTTTGAAAGCTCTGCCAAACGGAGGCTAAAATTTCTAATGCATCACATTTGTGTTTATCACTAATATATATAGGTCCGTGAATACATATTTCACTATAGAATTAATCACATACAATAATCTTAATCATACACACATGTTAGACTATGGATCCGTCATAAATTACACAATTTTATTTAGATTGCTTTATGTATATTTTATGTGATTAATTTTGCACTGGATTCTCTGTCTAGAGCTTAATTAATATAGCCAATTGAGCCTACTACGTGCCTTGCTTTAACAATCCATTATTTTTATTTTTTCAGTAATAATAGAGATCCCCACAAAATACAATCCCGACAACTCTCAAAATGATTTGAACTACTCATGTCACTGTCAAAGATAGAAAAAAAATTCATGTAACCGACCCCATTTAATGAGACTCAAGGCTTAGTTTGATTTGATTTGGTTAGATTATCCATATAAAACAATTAGATTGATGTGATAATTCTAGCTTCATGGTTTTGTTATCTTTGTCTTCAAAACAATTTATAACCAGTATAATTTGGAAAATATATTATATTTTTTAAAAAATATTAAGATAATAAAATTAAGTAATTAATTTAATTTAATTTTTTTAATTTATAATTTATACATAATAATCTAAAAAATAAATTATCAAATCAAAACTCATGACGAGGGAGTGGGTCAGACTAAATTATTCAGTCCACATATGAGTGGATTGAAAAGAAACCAATTCCAATATATGTATTTGTCCCCTTTTGTGAATCTCTCTCCTGTAGTGGTGATGACTATTTCTAGCGTGCCTCTTTTGTTTTGTTAGGCAAGATGTCCATGTCCTAGTACTACCAAAATTTTGCCAAAAAGTATGACAAAGATTTGAATAGTGTTAAGAGATATTTATATAATATTGTATATTTTGTCTTATCTATTTTTGTATTTGTGATTTTTTAATTCATCACTCTAGGTTTTAGTTAATTAACACTGTCGTATTATAAACTTATATGAAGAAAACCCACTCCTGTAATAATTTAAGAATCAATCTTAATATAATAAAATCAAAACTCCATCGCATGACTTTTATTTTTTAATTTTCTTTATTTTCGATGTTTCTATTATTTATTTTCTGTTTGAAAATTTCAATAATTTTTTTAAAATATTATATTTTCTTATTTAGGATTTTTGTTCACCATCCTAGGCTATGTTGGTAATTAGCACCCTATTTTCTTATAACAGTTAGAAAATCAATCTTAATAATAAATATTTTTTCTTACAATTCTAATAGAAAAATATATATTTTGCTGGGTTCTTTTTCAGAATTTTTGTTTTTGAAAAAATGAAAACTAATTTGATAAAAATAAATATTTAAAAATATTTAAAAATTATTTTTATCCTCCCAAAATACAAAATAATATAAAAACGATAAGTGTTTTTATTTTTTTTATTTTTTTCATAAAATTATTTTTATTTTTATTTTTTTAAAAAAATTCTGAAACAAGTTTTTAAAAACCGAATTAAACATGGCCATTGATTTCAAAAGTGTGCCCTCTCAATAGGATTGACATAAAAGTTGACAAAATGGGACGTTATGTCACCTCATGCAAAATCCATAATGCCCACTTTTGCTACATCATGTACTCATTCCTCTTTTTTTTGGGGGTTTTGGAGGAGGGGGGGGCTTGGGAGTTGTGGGCTTTTGGTTGGGGTTTTGTGAAAGAATACGAAATGCACCAAAGAAATATGTACAGAGGGACAGGTTGAAAATGTGTTTTTGATAGCAATAATTTAAGATCACCATATATATGTAAGTGTGTAATTGAAAAGATCGTGGATGTGTCATGAAATAGTTGTGAATCTTTTTCTGCATGTTAATCCTTGAGTCTCTTTGTATATTTGTCCAAAATTGCTCTTAAGGGTATATAGTAGTTATACAGAGGTAGTTGTATGATGTAATTTGGAAATCTGTGTGTGTATGTTAATTTTTGTGTGTCTCTCTTGTAACTGCTCTTATGGGTATATAGTAGTTGGATAATGCTCTGGGACACACATCGCTCAAAAGGTATGTACCATATGCACTATTGTTACTTCTTCTTCTTTTTTTTTTTTTTGTGGTACATATTATGTATTTTTGTGATAAATTTTAAATATTATTTTGATAGAGTTATGACAATTTATGATTCAAAAATGAAATTATGCATTTTGTGATAATGTTACGTATTTTTGGATAAAAAAATTTATAACATTACGAAAAAGATGTGTAACATTACTACAAAATACAAGATTTCATTTTTGAACCACAAATTATTGTAACTAATCTACTAAAAAAAATAACATTTATTACAAAAATGCGTAACATACACCACAAAAATATATAACAAGGTGCATATGATACACACATTTTGAGGAGTGCGTACTATTGAAATTCCCTGACACACACTCACACATATATATAAGGAGTGCTACGATTAGCCCCCCCATACATCAATTATTTTGGATTCCCTATTTTTTAGTTTTTTTTCTTATTATAATAATAACCTCAAATGAAATTACTAAAAATGACATCAATAATTTTGCAATACCCTATCTCACAATTAAACTCACACACCCACTACATCATGAGTTAGGGTTTATGAGAATACACACCTCCATCACCACCAATCCATCTTTTCCAAATCTCATCTTCAAAACCTATCTACCCTTAAAACCTTAAAAATCCTTTGGTGGCAATATTCGAATAGTAACGGTGGCAACCATTTGATTATCAACACTTTTCTGGCAATGACAATGAATGAAAGTTTTTCCGGCAATCACAACTCAATGAGACGAGAGGAGTACAACAATAAAAACTCAGATGAGATTCATAGATTTGATAATGTTCTTAACTCAGAGGAGATTAGTCTTATAAGAGTAAGTTTCTTGAAAAAATGGCAAAAATAATAAAAATTGTTCATCATTTTTTCGGGACTGAACTTCTGAACATATAATCGAAATTTAGGAACACAGGCCCGAACATTGTTCATTTGTTCAAGAATAGATAACTGAGCATTTTTTATTTCTTCAGGAACAGATAAGTAAAACTCATGGAGATCGTAAAACCCACAAAAAGGAAATTTTGAATCAACAATAAAAAAAAAATTCTACATTTATTTTCTGAGGCCATGAACAAGTATGTGGAGATGAAATAGTAATCACCTTCGTGGATTTTATTAAGGTTTTTGGAAGAGAGACTTTTTGGGGTGTAAGGTTGTGCATTCAATTGAATGGTGAAATATTTTTCCAAGGATAATTTTGGTATTATTTGGGAGGAAAAAATTTTTTTTTAAGGATTTTAAAATTTATAAGTGAAGGTCTAAAAAAATAAAAAGTCTAAAATAATTGATGAGATGTTAATAGCAGTACTCATATACAAGGAAAGCTTTCGTTTGGTATTTAGATCTTGTTTTTTTTTCTATTAGCAAATAAACCCGTATAACTAGCTACAATACACAATTGCTTCCTGTTAGAGTTTGTACCTTAGTATCAATTGCACTTTTTTCATTAGGTCGGGAAATCATGTCGTCAATACTAGTAGATATGAGGAGTATCTAGTAATTTTTCTATCCAGACTTGATCTTAGTGTTAACAGCAAAGTTCCATTTTTTTTTCTTTTTCAATTCTCAAGTACAGGTTTTGGAGGCTATCACTACCAGAAGGAGCTACTAAAGACCACCCATTGTCAAACCCATTTGGACCTTCAAACTCCTTGAGCCTCAAAGACACAGCCCTTGATCCTATCTTGGTGGTTGTAGGTGGTGGTGAAATTTTGAGAGATAGAGTAGAGGACTATGCTAGGAGGCTGAAAGAGTTTGGAAAGAAGATCGATTATGTTGAGTTTGAAGGAAAGGAACATGGTTTCTTTACAACCAAGTCCTCCTCAGAAGAGGCCAAGGGTGTCATGCAAATTTTCATAGACTTCATGTCCAAAAACTCCAGTCTCCACAATACTAGTACTGTTGAAAATAGTAAACTTGCTTCTAATAATTTGGGAGTTACTCAATTAAGTTCAAGCACGCAGTGATGTTAGTTTTATGTTAAGAGAGTTTAGTAATATTTTAATGTTTTAGTAATTATAAAGAGTAGTGGACAAAATGGGTAATAATGTGAGTGTGTTACATATTTAGAAGAATGAGCATGTAACAAGGGTGAATGAGTATGAGATGGCAAATTTAAAGTATGAGTGAGTAGTTTTTCTTTTCCAAATTGTTTGAGTAATTATTGTACAACCATTTTATTTCTAACAAGTATCCTATGAGTTCCTATACACACAAATACACAGAATGTTAAACTATAAGGGTTGGTAGATTACCATTTTTTTTTTTTTTTTTTATCAGCAAAAAAAAGTAGAGTTTATTGATGAAAGTATCAAAAATAACAATAATATATAATAATAAAAAAAATGCTCGTGCACGAAACATCACAACTAGACTAATCAACCTCAATTAAGTTACACCGATAAATAAGTCTAATCATCTGTTAATATCACATACACAAGTTCTTCTTTTTTTTTTTCTTTTTTTTTTACAAAAAAATTCTCCCAAACCTTCCGCAGGTCCACCACATACATAAGTTGACAAGGGATCAGCCGAAATAAAACAAAGCAAACAAAAGACGAAAAACAGAGAAATGCCAGAGTAATCAGAAAGCACAACCATCAGTACATTAGCTCACCACAGTGCCCTGCCTCTAAAATGGCTCCACTTTTATACCAGCACCAACTTGTCAACATCAGTACCCACACTCCTTTTCATTGTAATCTTCATTGACATAATTACTGGTTAGCCAATAATGGTAAAGAAAGACTACCCATCATGGAAGAATCTCTGGTTGATAGATTTGGATCAAAATTTAAAAAGTGAAATAAAAAAATAAGTATAAAATGTAATTATATTTTATTTATTTTTATTTTTTAAATTTTTTTTTCAAATTTATAAATCAAACGCAACGAAAATATCAGTTCTTAATGATGCCCTGCCTATCAGTTCTTGATGCCCTGCCTTACAAAAATAAGGTACTCCCACGGCCTTCAACACAACAACCAGCCAAGTAAAAGAACACCACAATCACCAATGATTAAAATCAAAGCAGGCAACACTACATCTGGGGTGCTCATGGACCAATCGATAGGCCAAAATCGATTGACACAATTCAATTCACCTGTTGTTAAGTGGTTTAAATACTATGGATGAACAGATAAGGATAGTAATTTTTTAAATCTGTCTATATTCGGACAGATGATAGATGAGAGGTTACCTGACTCAACCTAATCCGTCTTAAGAAAATAATGTTATATTTTTATGATTTGTATATTAAAAAAATATATTTTCTATTTAGTAATAATGTTAGCTACTTATGAAATATGAAAGTTTGTCCTTAATAAAAAAAAAATTGGACTCAAATAAATTCCAAAATAATAAAAAATTACTCTAAAATAGTTCCAAAAAAATCATAAACTAGTAAAACCCAAACCGCCAAATTGATATACATCCATCCATCAAACCGCATGGTCCGCTCAATTCACATTTGCTAACTAAGCGAACAAATACAAATTGGTTTTTTTTTTTTATTTGCCTAAGTTTGAACGAATATCAGATAAAAGGTCACATGCGATCCAACCCGATTCGCGAACACCCCTAACTCTATCAACCCCCACTACACTGCTCTAATTTGCTGCAATTGATAAATAAACACAGTCATCGAATATTCCTTAAACTTTGCTTTCGATTTCACTAAAAGAACCCACTCCCGACAAGATAATTTCAGGTAAGTGCTGTCATTTAGGTTGGACCAGGTTGAAAATGAGCTCATTCCTCGCAATCCAAATTGCACTCGGTATGGGCATGCATTGTGCCAATTAAATCATAGACCTTTAATTTTCCCATCATATCATCAAACCACTTATGCATTACCTTGACTGAAAATTTTGAAATTCCACTCAAGAGACTAAATATGACTTTTAAATTTCTAATCTTAATGATTGCTTTTTAAATCAATCAATAATTGAATGAGTAGTTCATGTAATATTAACCATATTAACCATATTTGTTGGAAGACTTGAACTACTATTAGAAAATTGTTTTCCCTTATTCTTCTAAGGTAATATTAGTAGGGATCTATAAAAATAAAAATAAATAAATAAAGGCTACATGATATCAGTTTTGAAAAATTTAATCAAGACCAACCCTAAGTTGTTCTCCATCTCTCTATTTTTTCTTTTTTCAAAAATAAATAAATTATAGAATCAAGCCTACCAACATTTACCTGAAATATTAGATAAATATATACTCAGTTATTATTAAAAATTAAAAATATGTATAATCATTATACTAACTTTTATCAAAGGACAGCATAAACATGCCCAAAAAGGGCCAACCGACTGAAATTGGTAGCTGGAGGGTTCGTTTGGCATAAAGGATTGGGTTGGGTTGATATTATTTTAGTTACAAAAAGATAAAATAGACTTTTTAATTTAATAAAATAAAATATCACATCCAAGTTATAATCATTTTATTTTTTCTTTTATAAAAGTCAAAAAAGCCAAAAAAATTCATTCCAAATGAAGCTTTTAGCCTTAGGCTAAAATAGTAAAAAAGTCAAAAAGTCAACCCACATTTTAAACGAAGACTAAGTCAAAATGGCCTGGTTAATATTAAAATGTTTAGGAGGCAATTACGAGCCGGTCTTGTAGACCAATCTTATTTATTGAAGAGTCATAATTTAACTTTAAGTGATAAATTTATCATTCTAAAAATATATTTAAAAAATACAATTTAACTATTTATACTTCTCACATCATATTTCAATACAAACTAATACAAATAAACTAAAAATAAATTAAAACTCAAAAACAAAAGTCAAAACGTTTCAATCATTTATTATTTTCATAAATTTCAAAATTATTTTCAGTACCAAATGATTATTCCCAAACACAAAACACATATAAAATATAATTAATTAAAATATAAAATAAATAACAATTAAGAATTGATCTAAAATATAATTAAATTAAAATTAGATTCAGATGTTAGGAATTATAATAAACATTTCAAAATTTAAGATTAATTATGATCTAAAATATATTTAAATTAAAATTAGATTAAAAAGTTAGGTATTATAATAAATAATTAAGGATTTAAAATTAATTGTGATTCAAACTATAATTAAATTAAAAAGTTAAGAATTTATGATTAATTATAATTTAATTGAATTAATGTTAGAAATTAGAAATTATATGTATGAGAGAAGAGATAAATAAAATAATAATAATAATAAAAGCCTAGGGCTTGAAGGTATTATAGTCATTTTACATTTATAATTAATGAAATTAATAGTTGTCCATTAATCTAAAACCTCAGTAATTTTTTGGTTATAATTGAACTATAGGGATAAAATGCTCAGGCTTCAAACCACAATTTAATAAAAAAAAATTTACCCTTTAGTTTATCAGTAATGTTAGGAACACAGAAACTAAACATATAATAGGATATAACCCTCTCACAAGGGGTGAGAAAGTTATATCCCATTCTGTGTTTGTTTTCTGTACTCATAGACTGATTCTTACTTTATTAAGGGTTGACCTTTTCTCAAATTTAAATTTAAGAGAATTTGAGGGACATGTGAGAATCACCATGGATTTCGTTTCAATAATCTGAATCATTTATTTTGTAATGCTTTCAATATGTGTTATTCATAAAATAAAAAAATAAAAAAATTAAGTTAATCCGATAGTCAAAATATTTTCATTTTATTGTATTTGTTTCTGAAAAAAATAACAGTTAAATATCTTTTTAAATATTGACCATCTATTTTTGTGTAGATGATATATGTAAAAAGTCTTATAAAATGATTAATTCAAATTATTAATATAATTCAATGGAGAGAGAGGGGGGGGGGGAGAGAGAGGGGGGGGGGGGGGGGGAGAGAGAGAATCGCTATATAATTGATTTTAATAAAAATACAAGTACATTTGTCCTTTATATAATGTAAATAATTCTTAAATATTAGGAAATGAATAGCAACTTTAATAAAATGGTATCTGTGATGACTGGTCATGACCGCGCCTTCCACTCTAAATGTACAGAGAAGTCCAACCTTAGAATAATTATACTTGTCGATGTCTGTGACATATTATGTATGCGTATGTAATGATGTATGCCTCACTGAATACGTATATTTTTTTTATTCAACAAAATAGATACGTATATAGATTACTCTACATATTTGTTAGAAAATATTATTTCTTAGTATCCACAACAATGCATTTGTAGAAAATTTCACTCCACCTATATATCTGAAAGCTAAAATAGCTTGAAATAGGTAAAAACACTACAATTTTTTTTTTTTTACATGATTTTTTTTTATATAAAAAGTATAAAAAAAATTAAAATAATCAATTATCAAAACAACCCTAATTGTTCATTTGAAAACATGGGTTTTATCTTTTTTATGAAGTAGAATAAGTTAATGTGTTTGGAATGATTTTTTTTAACTGAAATGGTAAGTTGTGAGAAAAAAATAATTAATTGGTATGTATAATTTGATATTTTATCAAAGGAATTAAATTTTTTACTTTATATATATATATATATATATTGTGTGTGTGACTATTTGAATTATAAAGTCACTTGTCAAACGTAATCTAAGGAATTGCATTGGATAGTTCCAAGTTATTCTACACTGGCCCTGTTTGCCAGGTTGGGTTTGGGACCTTTTTTTAGCTAAAATTTATCAAAAACAAAATAAATTAAAATAGTTAATAAGATAAAATATCACATCAAATTTATAATCCGCTCATTTTTTTTTTTAAATAATCACATCCAACTTTAAAAAAATTCTACCTTCTTTTTAAACACAATAAAATTGAAACTTATCAAAATAAGTAAAAACTAAAATAATCTAATAAAATAACCAAATTTCCAAACTCGATGCGGCTGTTAAATGTGCAGGAATTTTACCATGACAAATGCGATTGACCCCAACTAAAATATTGTATTAAAATAATCTGTTCATAAAAAATATTATACATATGCCTAATGTTTTTAAAATCGGACCGGTGAACGAATCGAAAAATAGATCGGACGGACAGATTACCGGTTCAACTGTCGGGTCAAAGCGGTCGAACCGTAACGTCATAATTAATATTATATAATTAAAAAATATAATTATAAATTATAAATAAATAAAAATATATATAAATAATCAAATAAAAATAAAAATTGTTGCATAGTATTTATTAATAATATTTAATAAAGTCATAATTGATAAAAAAAAAAAAAAAAAGTCACTTATTTTAAAGAAATTAAATTTTTTAAACATTTCCTCCAAATAAATTGATTGAATGCTAGATTTAATTTTGGAGAGAAATTAAATTTTTAACTCTCCCTCCGATCAATATGTTTCAAATAATTTGATTGAATCTCACATAGAATTTTATAGGTTCTCTTTGAAAAATGTTTTCCTATAAATAGGAATAGACTTTCCTTATGAGAGGGAACTCTTAAAATAAGAATTTTCAGTCAAAATTTTAAAATATATTTATATATATATATATATATATATATATAAATATATAAGAAAGAAAGAAAGAAAATAAATAAATAAATAAAAGTAAAATCGAAAAAAAAAAAAGACCAGTCTGACCCTCCCGACCCAGTCCAGGTCACCGGTTTTGCCGGTTCGACCACTGGGTCACCGATTTTTTCCGGTTTTGGCCCCACTCCGGGTTTAGGGGGTTGACCGGACCGAAACAAGGCCCGATTCCCGGTCCAACCGGTTCAACTGGCCGGTCCGATTTGGTCCGGGTTTGAAAATATTGCATATGCCATTATAACATAAAAGAGTTCAGGAATTAAGAAACAATTTCGGAAAGTTAAAAAATGATAATTTTTTGTGATAAATTTATGAAAATATCACTAATAAGCGTACTTTTACAGGTAAAGTAATTTGAATTTTTCTTTGAAAATCCTTGATATTAAAATTTTATAACATAAAGGATATATAATATTTTCATATTAATTAAGGTCCCTCAACATTTTCACAAAGAAAATTTGAATTAGAGAAATTTTGCCTAACTCAGAAAAATTTCGCTCCTGTCACAGAAAAATTTCAAAATTTATCTGGTATGATCACAGAGAAATTTTATTGAGGGACTTTAGCTAATAAAAAACAAATATCTTGGATTTTTCCTCCTACACAAAGTTGGATAGGGATGTTTCACTAATTTTTTCAAATAAATTTGTACAAATTTTTTTTATATTTTTTTAGACCAAAATTTTGGTCCTAAAATATGATAATACATCACTAAATATTTAATTTCATCATAAAAATATAATAATGACACTCTTAACAATAAACATATTTCATCATTAAAAAGTTTTTTTTTTTTTTTTAATTTTATGTCTAAGACTTTAATTTGTTATAATGTGTATCTAAAGTTTCATACGATATATATAGATGATAGATAGTGTACGAAAAGTATGAGATAAATTGCTCCTTTTTATTTATTTATTTTTTTAATGATTCGTTGGAATAAATAAATAAAGGATAAACTACGGTTATAGTCCTTAAAGTTTGACATCATTCTCGTTTAATTTCTTAAAGCTTTAATTTTGTCAATTAAATTTCTAAAATTTTAAATTTGAATCAATTTAGTTACGAAGACAATACAAAATAAAATATAAGCCCAAAGGTCACACAAAAAATATTATAATGCCTGAATTTTAATTTATTGTTAATATGGAGAAGTATTTTGAGAATGACGACATGTGGCCAAATTGCCTTCAAAATGTCAGCTAAGGTGCCACATGGGCGAGTCATCTTTGCTGAGGTGATTGTGGCGTTGCTGAGGTTCAATGCAATAATGCTGGAATTTGAAATATTTAAATAGAGGACAAAAGTTCTAGATGACATCAAGTTACTGTTGGACAATCTTCACTGTATTTAAAAGATTTAATTCTATTGTGTACAAAACAACAATTAGAATTTAAAGAAATAAAGAAAAAGAGAGTATATGTTTGATTACAAAAATCAAACTTGAAATAATAAATAAATAAATAAAAACAGATTTTATTTTGTTACAAAAACAAAATTAAAATCTGATTTAAATAAATAATAAAAACAGAATAATAAATAAAGAACTTACTTGATTTAATTTCTTCAAAATAAAATCTGATCAAGACCAGTGTTTGACATTGTGTCCTTAAAACGATTAAATCCTCTCCACGGTGCTTTGAATTTGGACGTCTATCTCCCAGATAAAATGATCTACTACAAACAATAGCAAAGACTACAAATTGTTTGCCTTACGAACACACTAAGTGTTTACACTCTTTCTTCGTAAATAAAATGCAGCAAAATGAAGAGGATGTTTCAGAATCATGAAGAACGAAAATTAGAGTTACAAAATCCAAATGAGGGTTGTCCTATTTATAGATTTAAAGGTGGCTCTTGGTTTTGAATTGAACAGGTATGATACCTGTTGGCTTTGAATTCAAACAGAATTGAATCTGTTGGGTTACAAATTAAACAGATAATAAAAACAGGAAGGGCCCTGTTTGGGTGCGCGATAATACCAAACCAGTTTATTTCTGTTTAAAAACGGGAAGGGCCCTGTTTGGATGAACATTAATACCAAACCTGTTTATTTCGGGAAGGGCCTTGTTTGGATGCACAATAAAACCAAACCAGTTTAATTTGAATTAATAAAATTAATTTCAAATGTTTTTGGCCCAAAAAGATTAGTATCGAGTTGAACAAGCCCAACCCAACCACACACCACGCACCCGCGCCCAAGCCCAGTTGACCCGCCTGGACGGACGGACGGCAGCAATGTGGTGATTTTGAGTCCAATGGGTCTAGCCCATTTTGCCCATAACCTCTCCTCTAAAACACTTGGTACCTTGGGCACACCCCAAGTAGCAAGCCCAAGCTTTATAAACGCTTTCAAAACTTCCCACCAAATCAATGTGGGACAAGCCTTATTCAAACCATAAGGAATTTCCACCAAAACTCCATTTCCATGGAGCACACTTTGGCTTCAATTTCTCATTCACTCGGTAATGGTTTTGAGTAACCAAATATATCACGTGAATCACAACGCAAGCATAGAACGCGTTACCACTTTGACCGCGTAAATCGACGCACGGGGCACATCTAAATATTAGACCTAACTTAGGATAAATTTCTGGTTTTACCTAGTATTTATAACCATTTCCAACAAGCCCCCATATGAATGGAATTTGATGACAACGGAAATGCATCAATATGCGATTTATCGAAAGAGTATAAGTCGAAAATATCTTGCATCAGATAGGTAGTTTTTCCTTGAACCTTCCCTAGTGATAACCTATCGGACTTACTGGCTAACCAATGGACGCGATGCCTTGAATTGTTCAGCCATTTGTGTAAGCCAAGACAATAGATTTCACACAAAATATCTTCTAACACATCGTGGTTCTCACTGTTGTGTTCATTTTGGCCTTGAACGCTCTTGGTTTTCATAAGTGTTTCTAGAGAATGTAGCCTCTTTCATTCTCATAGAACCGGCCCCAGTTCAACATTCATATATGTGATTCTTATTGTGAGTATCTCCTTATACTGCCTTGATTTTATGCCTTAATCAAGATATAAGTAATCATTAAAAGCAAAGCTTATCCTTATGCCCCTGCAGACAACATATGTTGCAGATATCACTCTCACCATAGGAATGGGTAGGGAAAATTAATCCCTTGGTGATTTCTGGCGAGTCATACATAACTTAGTTGTCCCTTTGAACTTAGTTCTTGGGATCTCCAGTCATATAAGTAGGGTTACCATTATGACGACTCTTATGTAATAGGCTTTAATCCCATCCCCTTCGATGAACTATACATTAGCTCTTTTGTCAAACCTTTTGTTAACGGATCTGCAATATTCTCTTTAGATTTTATATAATCTATTGAAATTATTCTGTTTGACAACAATTGCCTTACGGTATTTTGTCGACGACGAATATGTCGTGACTTACCGTCATACATGTGATTCTGTGCCCTACCTATTGCAGATTGACTATCACAATGAATGCAAATAGCTGACACAGGTTTTGGCCACATGTCTTCTAGGAAGTGACGAAGCCATTCTGCTTCTTCACCTGCTTTATCTAAAGCAATGAACTCAGATTCCATTGTGAATCGTGCGATGCAAGTTTGTTTCGTGGACTTCCAAGAAACAGCAGCGCCGCCTAGAGTAAAGACATATCCACTAATGGATTTTGAATCTTTAGTATCCGATATCCAATTGGCATCACAATAACCTTCAAGTACTGCTGGATATCGAGTAAAGTTCAAACCATGATCACGGGTGAATCTTAGATATCTAAGAACCCGAATGATCGCTTTCCAATGGTCTTCTCCGGGGTTACTAGTGTACCTACTCAATTTGCTGATAGCATAAGCTATATCAGGACGAGTACAATTCATTAGGTACATTAGGCTTCCAATGATTTGGGAGTATTTTAATTGAGACACTGCATCACCTTTATTTTTCGATTAATAAAGACTGATGTCTACAGGTGTTGTAGCTAAATTCAAATCATCTTTGATAAATTTATCAAGAATTTTCTCAATATAATGAGATTGAGATAATGCATATCCGTCAGATGTTTTAGTAATTTTCATTCCTAATATAACATCTGCGACCCCCATATCTTTCATATCAAATCTTTTGTTAAGCATTTGCTTAGTTGATTTGATCATGTTTTGACTGCTTCCAATGATAAGCATGTCATCCACATAAAGACAAACTATGACAAATCCTTGGTCAGTGTTTTTAACATAGACGCATTTGTCACATTCGTTTATCTTAAACCCATTAGTAAGCATTACATGATCAAATTTTTCATGCCATTGCTTAGGTGCTTGTTTTAATCCATAAAAGGATTTTACAAGTCGAAAAACTTTCTTTTCTTGCCCTGATACTACAAACCCTTCGGGTTGTTCCATATAGATCTCTTCATTTAGATCACCGTTTAAGAAAGCTGTCTTAACATCCATTTGATGTATTTCTAATTTAAACAACGCTGCTATAGCAATAAGCATGCGAATGGATGTTATTCTTGTCACAGGGGAATATGTGTCAAAATAATCCAGACCTGCCTTTTGTCTGTAACCTTTAACTACAAGTCTTGCTTTATACTTTTCAATTGAACCATCTGCTTTCATTTTTCTCTTGAATATCCATTTATATCCAAGAGGTTTAGAACCTGGTGGAAGATCCACCAATTCCCAAGTATGATTTTGCATAATTGATTCAATTTCATTATTAACAGCATCTTTCCATAAAGGTGCTTCAGGACCTGTCATTGCTGCCTTAAAGCTTTGAGGTTCATTTTCTAACAAGTATGTCAGAAAATCTGGACCAAAGGATTTTGATGTTCTCGCTCTCTTACTTCTTCTTGGTTCATCATCAGTTAAATCCTGTTGGTTGAGACCATTACTAGTCTCTTGTGTTTGATTGTCATTAGTCTCTTGACTTTGTGTACAATCATAAGTTCTTTTCTGTGAACTTAATTCCTGTCCTTTCTTGTAAGGAAAGACAAGTTCAAAAAACACAGCATTCCTTGACTCTATAATAGTGTTCACATTTATATCAGGTATTTCTGATTTATAAGTCAGAAACCGATATGCACTACTATTCTGAGCATAACCAATAAACACATAATTTACTGTTTTTGGTCCAATCTTAATCTCTTTTCAGGAACAGGAACTTCAACTTTTGCCAAACACCCCCACATTTTAAGTATTTGTAGGAAGGTGGTCGACCTTTCCACAATTTATAAGGAATGCTTTTGGTTTTCTTGTGGGGTATTATATTAAAACATAATTAGCAGGCAATTTTACTTCCCCCCACAAGTTCTGTGGTAAGCCTGAACTTAGTAACATGGAATTCATCATTTGTTGTATATGATGTGCTCCATAAATTTCAAATGAAAAATCCACAATAATTATGACTACACAAATCAGAATTAATGTTTTGTCAAAAACATATCCTCATAAAAAATTTGCCTAAGAAACGAACAATTCAAAAACCGTATTGATTGTATACATTCTTGCAACTCATTTATAAATAAATGTCACTGTCATAAAAATATTTGTGACAGAAGAAAAATTAAATTATCTCAATTAATGCAAGAGATACACCCCATATTAATAAAATGGTTTATGATTTAACAAATTCTACTACGCAAGTAAAATAATTATTAATGACAACTCATGTCACATAATTTAAAAGAAACTAAAAATTAACATGACAATTTATCATTCCAACTCACATGACATTATTTTTTTTTTTTAAAAGAAATAACTTGAGTTGATATCAATACATGCATATCAAACGCATCAACTAAAAATAATGAATTTAGCAAAATAAATTAATCATGCATGATCTCATCACTTGTATCATGAAATTAAAGGATTCTCAACTCATAAATAAAATCCAACGCATTTAAACTTTAAACTTCAAAAAGACAAAACATACATTATTTAATCAGTTTGATTTATACATAAATAAACTAATTAAATATGCATTCAAACGTTCTTGTGAATATATATATTTTCCGACTCATGTGCAGAAACTATTTACAACTACGGATCCACACACAGAAAATAAAGAATGATTCAGAAAACCAATAAAGAAAATAATCGTGCCACAAAAGTTTCTACGTAATAAAAATGAAATAAGTTTGTAAAACTAATATTTTACTCTAGAAACAAATTCTACCAAGTATACTCATAACTATGATAAAGTCAAAAGAATTAAAACCTTTTCACAAAGGGTTCAAAATTAAGTGATCTTACAAACGAAATCGTAAGTCATGTACAAAATTTACAAATTGTGACCGATTCACAAAGTTACATGATTTATTAATAAAATTAATTTTCTAGTTACTAAAATCAGAAAATAAATTATAATACAAAATAATTGTATTTTTCTTGTTAATAATATAATTTTATTTCCTTGTTACTAAAACTAGAAAAATAAAATACCGAAATAATATCTGATTACAAAAATCAGAAAACCAAACCACAAATTAATTTTCTAGTTACTAAAACTAGAAAATAATATAATTTTATTTTCCTTATTACTAAAACTAGAAAATAAAATACCACAAAAATATCTGATTACAAAAATCAGAATAACACATAATAATTTTCTAGTTACCAAAACTAGAAAATAAATTCTAGTTACTAAAACTAGAAAATAAATTATAATAACAAAATAATTTTATTTTCCTTGTTACTAAAACAGGAAAAATAAAATACCAAAATAATTTTCTGTAATACCAAATAATATTCTGAAATTGTTAATGACACCAGTATCGTACAACTAGTTGTCAAAGAAAAGAGACAGTATATTACTACTATCTGTCAAATAGCATAAATTACTATTTGTTTTTCCAACCAGAATATTACTTTGAAAAACAAAAAATTAAATACAATGAAGATACCAAAAAGGATTCTGTCTTAAGATTGTTGGACAATCTTCACTGTATTTAAAAGATTTAATTCTATTGTGTACAAAACAACAATTAGAATTTAAAGAAATAAAGAAAAAGAGAGTATATGTTTGATTACAAAAATCAAACTTGAAATAATAAATAAATAAATAAAAGCATTTTATTTTGTTACAAAAACAAAATTAAAATCGATTTAAATAAATAATAAAAAAGAATAATAAATAAAGAACTTACTTGATTTAATTTCTTCAAAATAAAATCGATCAAGTCCAAGTGTTTGACATCGTGTCCTTAAGAACATTAAATCCTCTCCACGGTGCTTTCGAATTTGGACGTCTATCTCCCAGATAAAATGATCTACTACAAACAATAGCAGACTACAAATTGTTTGCCTTAACACACTAAGTGTTTACACTCTTTCTTTCAGAAATAAAATGCAGCAAAATGAAGAGGATGTTTCAGAATCATGAAGAACGAAAATTAGAGTTACAAAATCCAAATGAGGGTTGTCCTATTTATAGATTTAAAGGTGGCTCTTGGTTTTGAATTGAACAGTATGATAATTGGCTTTGAATTCAAATGCAATTGAATCTGTTGGGTTACAAATTAAACAGATAATAAAAACAGGAAGGGCCCTGTTTGGGTGCGCGATAATACCAAACCAGTTTATTTCTGTTTAAAACGGAAGGGCCCTGTTTGGATGAACATTAATACCAAACCTGTTTATTTCGGGAAGGGCCTTGTTTGGATGCACAATAAAACCAAACCAGTTTAATTTGAATTAATAGAATTAATTTCAAATGTTTTTGGCCCAAAAAGATTAGTATCGAGTTGAACAAGCCCAACCCAACCACACACCACGCACAAGCCCAAGCCTGTGCCCGCCCATTATTCAAATTACGGACGGATGGACGGATGCGGCAGGCCAGTGTGTGATTTTTGAGTCCAATGGGTCTAGCCCATTTTGCCCATAACCTCTCCCTCTAAAACACTTGGGTACCCTTGGGCACACCCCAAGTACCAAGCCCAAGCTTTATAAACCCTTTCAAAACTTCCCACCAAATCAATGTGGGACAAGCCTTATTCAAACCATAAGGAATTTCCACCAAAACTCCATTTCCATGGAGCACACTTTGGCTTCAATTTCCCATTCACTCGGTAATGGTTTTGAGTAACCAAATATATCACGTGAATCACAACGCGGCATACAACGCGTTACCACTTTGACCCGCGTAAATCGACGCACGGGGCCCACCTAAAAATTAGACCAAACTTAGGATAAAATTCTGGTTTTACCCAGAATTTATAACCATTTCCAACAGTTACATATTTGGATAGAGATGGAACTCTTGAATAAGTTTATCTTAATTTGAATAGCGTGAGTTGTAATAGAAGTTATCCTTGTAAAGGATAGAGTCCCGTGAAGTAAGACTTCTAGGGGAAGTTGAACACTGATCATTATAAAAGTGAGGCCCTCCGTGAGTCTAAGGTATGCTTTTACTTATACACTAAATACTTGATTTGATATGTTTGAGAGATAAGTGGTTGACTTGATCGTCGAAGTACCTCCAGGTGAACAAGTTGTCGTCGTATTCTTGTCTTATTGTTGGCATGTGCTTAGTTTAATATATTCTGTTATGTGCTCTCCAACTAAGTTCCCTGTTTGGTTGTGAGGTCAAAAATCAACACCCACAATTTGGCGTTGTCTGTGGGAACTTAATAGGAATATATGGCCATCATCGAGTAAGATCAACGTATCTGTAACAACGAATTCAACAAAGATGGAGAATGCGTCAACATTGACGGAATGAAGACCCTTCCAGAAGTAATGAATACAAAGATAATGGAGGCATGAGCGCTCTCGAGGAAATGAAGGCAACCTTCAAGTAGAAAATACATCGACCTAGGTAGAGCAAATCCCAGATGGAAGAGCATGGCCTATGTAAAACAGCTCCAAGATGGAAGAACATAGCCTAGGTAAAGCAGATCCCAGATGGAAGAGCATGGCCAAGGTGGAGCAGATCCCAGATAAAAGAGCATGGCCTAGGTAAAGTAGATCCAAGATGGAAGAGCATCGCCTAGGTGGAGCAGATCTTAGATGGAAAAGCATGGCCTAGGTAAAGCAAATCCGAGATGGAAGAGCATGGCCTAGGTGAAGCAGATCCTAGATGGAAGAGCACGACCTAGGTGAGCAGATCCCAAAAGACAAGATCTCGGCCTAGATGAGTGGGTCCGAGAAGACAAGAGCTCAATCTCAGTGAGCAGATCCCAGATCCCAGAAGACAAGATCTCGACCTAAATGAGTAGGTCTAAGAAGACAAGAGCTCAACCTAAGTGAGCAAATCCCAGATACCAGAAAACAAAATCTCAACCTAGATGAGTAGGCTTGAGAAAACAAGAGCTGAATCTAGGTGAGCAGATCTTAGATCCCAAAAGACAAGATCTCGGTCTAGATTACTAGGTCTGAGAAGACAATAGCTCAACCTAAGTGAGCATATTCTAGATTCCAGAATACAAAGATCTTGGCTTAGATAACTACGTCCGAGAAGACAAGAACTCAGCCTAAGTGAGCACATTCCAGATCGTAGATCCTAGAAGACAAGATCTCGGTTTAGATAAATAGGTTTGAGAATACAAGAGCTTAACCTAAGTGAGTAGATCCTAGATCACAGAAGACAAGATCTCGACCTAAATGAGTAGGTTCAAGAAGGCAATAGCTCAACCTAAGTGAGTAAATCTCAGATCTTAGAAGACAAGATCTCAGCCTAGATGACTAGGTCCGAGAAGACAAGAGGTCAGCCTAAGTAAGCATATCCCAAATTCTAGATCCCAAAAGACAAGATCCCAGCCTAGATAAATAAGTTCGAGAATACAAGAGCTCAGCCTAAGTGAGCAGATCCCAGATCCTAAAAGATAAAATCTCGACCTAAATAAATAGATCCAAGAAAATAAGAGCTCAGCTTGAGTGAGCTGATCTTAGATCCCAAAAGAAAAGATATTGGCCTAGATGAGTAGGTTTGAGAAGACAAGAGCTCAATGTATGTGAGCAGATTCTAGACCCCAAAAGACAAGATCCCGGCCTAGATGAGTAGGTCCGAGAAGACAAGTGCCCAGCCTAATTCAGCAGATCCTAAATCCTAGAAGACAAGATCTCGGCCTAAATAGATAGGTTGGAGAAGACAAAAGCTCAACTTAATTGTACAGATTCAAAAGGAGAAGACCTCAGCGTTGGTTGGCAGATCTAATATGAAAGGAGTTCGGCATGGGTGAACAATTTTGAAAAGATTAGAACTTACAGGAGGCAAACAGAGTTGAGATAAAAACAAAGTTTACCTAAGATTAGAAGATCTTAACAATGAGGGATTGTCGAGGCCTTGGAATGTGGCTTGACAAAATTTGGGGCTTGGCTCTAATGATGTCAATAACTTCAACCAGAGTTAAGAATAAATCGAAGGGAATGACCATTGAAATAAAATCGAAGAAATGACCCTTGAGTGGAAAATGACCCCTGAGCGAGTTATCTTAGGTTTTCCAAGAAGGCTGCTGAAACTAAGGGATGTTCCAACTAGAAACTGTTCGTTTAACTTAGACTTGTCGGGAAGACAGAGTTGAAATAAGTTAAAGTGATGTTTCAATGAGAAACAAGACGAAACCGGCCATAATCTGGCTAGTTAGTACGAAAATCCGAGATAGGTAGTACTCTTGGTGCACCAAGGTTAAGCCTTAAGTGTTCTGTTTAGACGAGCTAAACACGATGATTCTAGTCATGGATGTCTAAGTCAGACTTAGACAAGATTCAGATAATGTATTCCTAATGTAAACCTAAGTTGTATTTACATTCACATTAGGGGGGCAAAGAGCAGAGATGTGTTAATGAAGATAGAGTCAGTGATTTGAAAGTGATACTTCGTGAAATTTCAAAAACATTTGGTGAGATGAAGATATCCGAGATAACACTTATACCTGAGATGACATAATCCGAGAAGATGTTTTATCCGAGATGTTGACCTATTCCTTATATTGATCTTAGACAAAGTCTTGGCCTTCTTGATAGGCCTTGGCGTCTTCTCCTTACTGGTTAGTGCCTTCGACAGCTTGTTTTCAATAGCCTTAGCAATGGCCGGGTGTCACGACCCAAACCCGCCCCCATAGGTTTGGCACCGTAACCGGCCAGTAATCCGAGGATTACCTACGGCCTATGAACAGATTTACAAATAGTAAGGGGCTGTGGAAGCAATAATGTAGAATAAGTAAGGTCCAATGAGCTGTGATGACGTACATGGAACAGAGGAATATAAAACTTATTTATATACATAGGCATGCCAGTCAGGTACACCAATATGTATAAAATATTTACAACTTGTATTCCCAAGATCCGACATTACAAATATGAACATTGACTAGCATGAAACAAAACAGCCATGGCATTAGGCTTCAAGCGGAACCTTCTCGGGAGGTGCAATGGGTGGCTGACCAAAACAAAACAGAAGGCCATCAATTCTGGCCCGGGTCCTGTGCCGCCTCACCTACATATATATAGTAAACTGTGAGCGAAAGCCCAGTGAATAATAAACAGAGTAAAGGGGTTTCAATGAATGAGTCTATACAGATTTCAGAAATCAAATCATATTGTATCAAAATCATGCTTGATCAGATCGAAATCATAATTCAGCTTTTTCAAATTCATACTTGATCAGATCATATATAGGAAGAAATCACAAGTCATGGTTACATTTATGTGATACATCCATTAGCATAACTAAATAGAACGCGCAATACGTAAGGTTATGAATAACTTCCTTAGCTCCCGCGAAGGAACCTCCGGATCCGGGTAACAAGACAGCTAAGCCCCCATGGTGGGCCTCCGGCACGGGTATTAGTGCACAAACAGAACGCATAAGGCGTAACACAACAAAATGCATGAAGCGTAAAGTTCCACGAAGGAACCTCCGATACCGGGTCACGGCTGTAAATCTCACATGGTACTAAAGATGTCACGGATACATGCTAGAAATTGGACAATCATTCATTATACATAACATATCATTTCAGAAAACAGATCTCATTTTGTCACACAGAAAATAAGTACAGTTGAACATATCTTTACTAAGTTATTACTCACAGTGGGCATTGAAACAGACTGGCGGAGCCAAAAGGTCAAACAGAGTGCGGCACGTGACTTACATAACACATAACAGACATATACATGAAACACACGTTCTAGCTTATACAAAGCTTTTGTCATTGGTTCTAAGTGTGTTTCTACCCTTGAATTCCCCTTATAGAGTCTTAAACATGGCCTAGGAATGCCTAGGATGGAATGAGGATGCAAAAATGCATTTTTAGACACTTTACAAAATTTTCAGAAAACAGGGGTCTCGCTCGAGCGTGGCTTTCTATGCTCGAACGGACATGCAAACAAAGGGTCTCCGCTTGAGCTTGAATTCCGTTGCTCGAGCGGACTGTGTGCTACAGTAAAAATGTTGGATGCTCAAAATTTACGCTCGATGGACGCTCGACCCTCGCTCGAGCATGAGACACAAGTCCTCGCTCGAGCGTGGGTTCCCGCGCTCAAGCGGACTGTGAACTCATGCAAAGTACTGGATGCACGCATTTCATGCTCGAGCGTCACTTTTCTCGCTCGAGTGGAAGGCATGATCGCAGAGTGTTCGCTCGAGCGTGGAGTTCCTCGCTTGAGCGTGGGTCCAAAATCTGGAAATTCCAGATTGAACTCCAATGCTCAAATCCAACTTTAACCATTCAAAACTCAACCTCTTGGGCTCAATTTCTGGAAAAACATTTCAAACTAATAGTACAACAAGTTTCAAAAACCAATTTGTAAAATCAATGCCCATGGGTGAGACAATTTGATCACAATTTCAATAAATCACCAAGAACAAAGTTTAAACAAACATGCATGAGTCCAAATTGGATTTCCAAGCTCTAAAACATGATCCAAAGCACAGTTAACCTTAGAATTTTGATGAATTCAAGGACCTTAGTAAAAATATGGCCATGCATGTGAAGATTTGATACTAAACAACTTCAAATAGCATGATATGAGCATGCATGCATAAATTAAGCTTAAATTCAACATGTTAAACCCCTTTCTAACTTTAATCACCAAATTAGCCAAGAACATACAAGAAGAACTCAAATTCTAGTTCTAGAAAATGAAATCTCTACCTTAAGTTCTCAATTTCAAGTATGTGAGCTCAATCTTGCAATTCTCCTACAATTTCTTCTAGCAATCCTTGTTGAAACCAAGCTCCCCTCACACTATCTCTCTCTAGCCGTTTGGTCTCACAAGGTGATGAAAATAATGTTCTAAGACTAAGTTCCATGGTTGTCTTAGATAGTGGGCTTCAATGGCACTATTGTAAATAATTGAACTCATAATTTAATGTTATTTAATCTAATTTAATCGCACCGAATCGAATTTTAATGGAACCCACCATAAAATCACATAAAATCTAACTAGTCTAAAACACTAATCAATTTCGGAATCGGGTGCCGATAAGGCTTCCAATTCGCAATTTAAAGTTTAAAACACGAACAGATATTTCGACACCGAACAGATAGAAACACATAATTCATACAATACACATGCAAATTAATTCCAGATTCCCTCTTAATTACTATTAGGCATAATTAAGTACCAATTAGCGTTACTCAGGGTCAGGGTTATTACACCAGGCTTTAGCAGCAGTAACTTGGTTATTTTGCTTCTTGTGTTTCTCTTCCGAGATATTGAGTTACTAGAGACATGAGCATGTTGGATTAACTATAAGGAGATGGAGTGGATTGCACAGCTGTGACATCAAAGATGTCAGCAAGAAGGTTTTCTACGACAAGTGGTCGACGAGACATGTCGTCATTGGTTACAACGATGGCTACTCGTTAGTATGCAACATATAGGGCAATTGGAGGATTATCAAGGTCGTAGGTTGGAAACTTAGGACCTTGGTGTTTCCTACTCCTGGTTCTGGTTGCAAGATTGTCGCTATGTCGACGTTTGCATTGCCATTGAGATTGTGGATTGATGCATGGAGCAACTGATGAAGTGTTTGGCTGCTAGTCTGGTTCAACTGGTAGAGTTTGAACCTTAGCCACAAATGGAGTATTCATAGCAATGAATGCTTCAAGAACAACTATAATGGTTTGCAGAGGTTAAGAGAGAGAGAGTCTGAAGACACAGAGAAAGATGAAATGGGAAAATGAAAAGGTTTTGTTGGAATGAAAAGAGGTGACAGATTGTAATGATTAAAATTTCTTAGAAGACATGTGATGGCTGACGTTAGGAGACATATAATAGGGCGGTATGTGTCAATTACGGGATGTATTGGGAACTAATGAAGAGGTGACACGTCATGGTGTTGGTATGACGGTTGAATTTGTTTTGAGTCGACAGATTTCGAATCTTGATGTTCTTGAACTAGCGAGTTACAATCTTGGCTAGTAATGTGATCTTGGTTGAGATGTTAATATTGGATGAAGAAACATGTTGGTTCTTGATTCTTGATGAGTGGACACTTGAGTCCTTGTTTCTTGACGCCGACGACCTCGGTCAGAGGAGTATTTCTAGCATGTTGTTTACATGTTGGAAGATCAGACGATATAGGGTCCATCACCTTAAGTTGCTGAGGTAATAGAACCTAGGTGTAATGACCCAATTTTTATTTTTTTTTAAATAGCCAGTGCATAATTTAATTGAGCAAATTTTCGAATTTGATTACTGTGTAAATTCTGTGCAAAAACAGTTCAGTTTTATATTTTTTAAAAATAGTTCCCGATCTCATAAAATTATGAAATTTTAATATGTTGTTCCCATATGAGTCTAGCACGTTAGTTAAAATTTTAGAATTAAATGATGAATATTTATTTTATGAAAATTCGCGGACTGATTGGTGTTCAGTTTAATTTATAGCAGAATTTTGTTATTTAATTTTGAATGTTTAGATTATGATTTGAATAAATTTGTTGGGTCTATCTTGGTGTATAATTAGATCATGTTTGACTTATGGGTAAGATCCATGACTTAGATTTAATTTAATTTGGGTTTGTTTAGTGACTCATGTTTAACTGTTTTGTCCTTTTTAATTATGTAATTGGTAGTAATCATCTTGGGAGTTGTTATTGTTTATTATATAAGTGTTATAATAAATATTTGATAGTTGATTTTATGGTGTGTACCATATGGTGAAAATTATATATTTTATAAAGAATGAAAATGTGTATATTTGGTAGTGAGCAAAATATTATATTTTGTGGTGTACAAAAATATTATATTTTGTGGTGAGAAAAATTATATCATTTTATGTTTTATATTATAAACTTTTGAGGTATTATTACAAATTTTAAATAATACAATTGTGTGGTGGGTGACAACCCACGTGAGGTTGGCCCTAGCTTTTCTTCCACTTTTACTTTTCCTTCTTTATTTTGAGCAAAGAGCTCTCTCTCTCTCTCTCTCTCTCTCTCTCTCTCTCTTCTTTTCCTCCATTGTTGCTAAATTTTTTAGCTTCAAATAGGAGTCCTTAGAGTGAGATTTTGCAAAAGTATTATAAATGAAAGTTGGAGAGCTCGTAGTGATCTTTGTAATGGTGTTCTTGGATTCATGATCGGGCGATGTTTGTATTTTTGGATTAGCTTTTCTTCATATTTAAGATAGTGATTTTCTTCATATTTTTACATTAAAGCTATGTTAGGGTTATTTTGAGAAAATATATCATTATAAGAGGTATTGCATATATATATTTTTTCAGATTTTTGTTAGGTAATTTTTGGAAGAATAATTATGTTGAAATGTTAAGAAAAGTGGTATTTTTAGGTTGATTTGGAAGACCACCTTGTATTAAAATTTTGTTGCTAAAAATTTGAAAATTTAATTTTAATAGTTGTATGGATTGTATCTATATCATATTATGATTAGATGATTTATTTTGAGAATATTAAGTTGAAATATATATATATATTTTTTTATCTTTGATTTGGAATTTATTTTTGAGAAAAATAAATTTATGTTGATGAATATTGAGTAAATGCTTAAGTTGGAATTATAGAGTTGTTTTGGAATTAAAAACTCTAAAAGTGTTATATTCATAATATTTTATAAAAGATGATATGTTGATGATTAAATTGTGTTCATTTTTATAAAAATAAAAATGTGAAATGTGGACTTTCAAACTCGTAACCTTGAAAATGCTACTATTTGGCATATTTCATAATTTTTGATGTAAATATCATGTTGGTTAAATAATTTTAGAAAAAGTTGTGAAATTGTTATTAGTAGAGAATTTGGTAAAAATATTACCTCTTTAAATAGTTTGGCATGAAAAATGGTTATGTTGAAATATAGTTATATATATATTTTTGCAAGATCTAGATGATTTTCAAAATCATCATTTGATTTGTTTTGAAAATTAATTGTTGATTCAAGAAGATGAGAGATTTTTTTTGAAAGTGAGTTTATTTTCTTGTTCCTTTTAAAATATAAATTAAGGGTTTTGAACTATGAGGATTGAAGAGAGATATTTTTAGTGACTTTCTTTCAATAAATGAAGATGAGTGGTTTTGGTGAGAAAACCTAGAAATTGGAAATTTTTAAAGAATATGTTGACAATCTTTGAAGATGTTATATTTATTTTGTGTGCCAAAATAAATGATGTTTGAAAAAATTGTTTATTTGTTTACATATAAATGATGGTTTTCATGGAATATGAGAATTTTTGAAATTTTGAAAATTGTTGTTCAAAATGTTGATATAGTCTTGAAGTGACTGAATGGTTGAGATTACTCTCAGTGTGGGAATTTTGTCGTCCCATGAATGAATTGGAATAAAAGTATTTATATTCGTCTTGAGAAATTATATTGAAATGAGAAATGAGAATTTTGATCACAATGAGAATATTGTGTGGAAGTATTAAAAGTGGAAGAAATATTACATTGTATTATTAATCATTGTATTGGCATATCAATTCATTTGATAATGATGAGTTTTGAAATTTGATTTGAAAATTTTGCATTGAGAAATGAATGTTGAGAAACAAGTTTTCATGAAAATGATTTTGGGGTAAATACAGTGGTAAGTCTTGAAATGTAGTGTAGATGATAGGTGTCGAGCCTTCCAGTTAATGCTGATAAAAATGACAAATTACAGGTGTCGAGCCTTTCAGTTAATACTAGTAAATATGACAGATTATAGATGTCGAACATTCCAGCTAATACTAGTAAAAATGACAGATTACAGGTGTCGAGCCTTCCAGTTAATACTAGTAAAAATGACAAATTGGTAGTACTTGTATAGTATACTTGCAGACACCAGCCTAAGGATTACCTGAGTCGTATTTACTACCTTGGAATTTTATTGAAATTGTTGGATTAATATGTTTTCAAATTAGCATTGTGCATAAGATTTTCAAAAGATGAGAAAAATATTTTGAGCAAGACATGACATATTCATTAATCTCATAATACTATATAAAATGTATTGATGCTTTGTTAAATATCATTATGAATTGTTTAACTATTTGATTCTATTAACAAATGGGTAATTGAATGAATTGAAAAGGATGTTATGTTGCTTTTGAAGTATGTTTATTTATTTAAATCAACTAGTTGTGGTTAATTAAATAAATTAGGTTCAAGAGATTACGTAAAAGAATCATATGGTTTTGACATAATATGATTTCAAGTATATATATGACTATTTTGGTACTCACATATCTTCTAATGTTTTAATATGAGATTGTTTTGGTGAGCTAGTGGTTGCTCACCCCTTGCTTGTACATGTGTATAGCGAATGCTTTTCGGATTTGAAGATCAAATAATGGGTTTTACCATTTCATAAGTGTAATGTAATGATGGATTGTACTACTTCATTTGTTTGTTTGGCTGAGTGCTATTTTTTTGTAAAAAGTAGTGTCATCTCTTTTATTGTAAGCCTCAGGGCATTTCTTTTATTTGAATAAAAATGTCATTGTTGTATCACGAGAAGGAATATATATATTTAATTATTCATCATTTCATCAACTGATGAATTGACATTTATAAATGGACTTGATTAATAAATATTGGTAATGTTATCCGAGTAATAAAATACGGGGCATGACATAGAGGTCAGTTGTAGAGAATTATTTTGAGAATGATGCCATGTGGCCAAGGTGCCTTCAAGATGTCAGCCGAGGTGCCACGTGGGCGAGTCATGTTTGCCAAGGTGATTGCGGTGTTGCCGAGGTTCGATGCTATAATGCCAGAATTTGAGATATTCAGATAAAGGAAAAGAGTCCTAGATGACATCAAATTACCTATTTGGATAGAGATGGAACTCTTGAGGAAGTTCATCTTAATCTGAATAGTGTAAGTTGTGATAGATGTTACCCTTGTAAAGGATAGAATTCTATGAAGTAAGATTTCTAAGGGAAGTTAGACACTGATCATTATAAAAGTAAGGCACCCCATGAGTCTAAGATATGCTTTTACTTGTGCACTAAATACTTGATTTGATATCTTTGAGAAATAAGTGACTGACTTGATCGTTGGAGTGCCCCCGGGTAGATGAGCCACCGTGGTATTCTTGTCTTCTTGTTGGCAGGTGCTTGGTTTAATCTATTTTGTCGTGTGCTCTCCAGCTAAATTCCATGTTTGGTTGTGAGGTTAAAAATCAACACCCATAGTTAACTTAATTATTATCCGCGCATGTGTTTTAGAATTGATACCAGAGCCTGATTTCTCAGCATTGCCAATATTAATATATGAGCATTAGATACATTAAAGAAGCCGAATAAAATAATTTAAATATTTAGTACTGCATTACAAATAATTATCGAACAAAATAATACTATAATCAAGTTATTAAAGTATTTAACAAAAATAACTAAAAATTATACAAAAAATTCAATATCTATTATTAGATAAAGTTAAGAAGTTAGCTCTTGTAGAAAATAAACAAGAAAATAATACAGATAATTATTCTTATCCTTACAAGAAAACTCTCCAAAGGAACCTTCTAAATTCAAGGAAATTATAAACTATTTTTGGAGTACCACGTGTCCGTACTCTCTAACTAATTATCATTTATCATGTCTCTCATGTTTCTCAATTACCCAACACAATGGATAATAGTAGAACAAGAAAAATATAATGAAGTTAAATATAAAATAATATTAGAAATAGTCAAAAAAATTGGATAAAATGGATAATTGTGTCTTAGAATAAATAAATAATAGTAGAATAGAAATAGCGGAAGACCAATAAAAAGAAATTAGGATAATCAGTTTAGGAGAAATATACTAATTGTAAAAATACACGCGCAGATAATAATTAAGTTAACAATAAATTAATGGAGTGTTTGGCATGTGCTAAAATAACACATAGTATTTTAATACATTATCCTATTTGGGTCATAATCATCTTATTTGGGTCACATTACATCTTTATTACATCATTTTAAACTCAACTTATATTTTATATTTTTTCGTAAAAAGTCAAAAAATATACTTGTTTAGATTAGCTCATATACTCTCTAATATAAAATTATATATAACATTTGGGTTTATATTTTATTTTTATATTACCATCCGGGCTAAATTGATTTGAAATTAATACTTTAAGGAATTAATTTATAAAATCAAAACTTTAAAGCCTTAAACAAAAAAATTATTAAATTTTAAGAACTATAATTGTAATTTATCCTAAAAAATAATTATATATTAAAAAAAAAGGCTCAATGAGTTTGACAGAGCTAGAAACTTCTCAATCTTAAACCCTTTACTTTTACTAGTTGGAAGCGTAGCCTAAGGTTTGACTAATCAAGATTAGGTAGATTTTGTGTCATCACAGATTTGTTTAACTAAAAAGAGAAATTTACTAGAAAAGATTGAGGAGATCTTAGTTTTGAAACCAGAGACTTCCTTTTATTACACTTTATTTCAAATTACATCTAATTTTTAATTATGGTACATAAAAATTCAAAATTTTGGTTTTGACTTTGTACACTCACCATATATAATATTAAACATACCTTCATTTTTTTATCCTCAATCTAACAAACCCAAACTCTACCCCACTCCAACCATCACCTTCAACAATCAATGTTATCATCTCCAACCACCAACCCTCCAGCCCCTCCCTCATCGGCGAGCCCTCTCCCCACTATAACCCCCTTCTTCAATCTCCCTCTCCCTTTAGTGACCGCTTTTACCATTTTAACCCTTTAACAATCACTAGTTCTGACTACCACAATCAATTTCTTTCACCGCGATCACTTTTCCAACCCTTCTTCCCCACTATAACTCCCAATCTAGCATCTTTTCGTTGCAATCCCCTCTTCCTGTCCCCCTCTAGTCATGACCCTTCTTTTAGACCCTCTTTTTTTTAGCTGCGATATCTCTTCTCCACCACTGCAACCTTCATTTCCTCACTACCTCGAGCGAGAAAGAAGGAGAGACATAATAAACGTAGTTTTTTTTTTTTTTTAGGGTTTTTCAGATCTTAGAAGAAGAAGAAGAAGAAGAAGAAGAAGAAGGTGATGATGATGAGGATGGGAAGAAAGAGGAAGAGGAGGAGGAAGAGAACGAGAAGGGTGGCAAAATAGGATTGGGTGGTGGTGGTGGAGATGATAGTGAAATGGTGGGTGGATTGAGAAATTAGGGTTCAAATGTTTAAGGATTTTGAGTCTTTTTTGATAAGAGTGCTGCTATTAGCACGTTCTTTTCTTCTTTGGATCTCCTATTTCTTTTATTTTTTTTAATTTCAATTTTGTCCAGATATGAAGTTACATTTTTATCCTCACCCTAACATTCTAACCCTAATTTCCCAAACCCTAACCCATAAACCTTTTCACCGCTATCTCCACCGACGATCACAACTGTCATTGTCGCTGGCAACCTCTCTTTCCATCTCCGACGACCTTTCTACATCTAGGAGCAATGTATTCATGCCTCAAATTTGGAATTGAAATCTCCAACTCCAATTTCCAAAAAAAAAAAAAAAAAAAAAAAAAAAAAAAAAAAAAAAAAAAAAAACTATTCACAGTAGAAGATGACGACAGACTTCGCTAACGTCGGAGTCCCATGATGTTGTTCTCCAACTCCCATGTCTTTTGTTCCATTGCTGTCGATGAAGAGAATGAGCAGGGATCCATGACGAGAGAGAGAGAGAGAGAGAGAGTGGCAGAGAGTGAAACGAAATCGAGGAGCAAAATTCCTGGGAGGGTGGTTGCAGTGGTGTCCAACTTCAATTTCGGTCCCTACTATCTTCTTCTTGTTTCTTACCTTCTCTCAAAACCCTAACCCTAGCCTTAGGGTTTTCAGAAATGGCACCGACAATCTAGGTCGCAAAGAGAAGAAGAAAAAGAAAAGAAGATGAGGCAATGAGGTAAAAAATAAGGAAAATGGAAGAAGAAAGAGGAAGGCAATGACAATGGTAGGATTGTCGGTCATGAGGGCTCTGGTGAGTGAGCTGCTGGAGGTGGTGGTTGGGAATGGGGGCTAAGGTTAGGGTTAGAGTTTGGGAAATTAGGGTTAGGGTTTGGGTTTGGGAAATTAGGGTTAGAATGTTAGGGGTGAGGGTAAAAATGTAACTTCATATTTGGACAAAATTGAAATTAAAAAAAATAAAAGAAATGGGGGGTCCAAAGAAGAAAGGAATGTGCTAATAGCAGCACTCTTTGATAATTTTAGATAAATGTAAGATTATAATAATAAAATCGAAAAACGGGGAGTGTAATGAGACAATTAATACAATCACACTTAGGTCTCGTTTGAGAACTTGACTATTTTAGTTATTTTATTTTATTTTTTTAATGGCTATTTTGGCTTAATTTGAAAACTTGATTAAAAGTCAACTTTTGGCTTTTAACCTATTTTCGGTTATATCATCTCTTTATTTTTTAAATATTTTAAAAAAAAATCAAAAAAGTCACAAAAATTATTTTTTACTAACTTTCTAAAACAACTAATGAGATTAAAATAAATAAATAAATAATTTTTTTATTTAATTTTTTATTATTATAATTGAATAGATGATTGTAAAAAAAAAAATAATTAATTAATGTATATGATTGTGACATTTCCTCTTACATGTCTTCTTTTCCGCACCATTCTTTGTCTCCTTAAATTTTATTGGTTTATGGGATCACTTTTGTTGAGTTGGACTATTCCATGAATCAACAAAATTCAAAAGAAAATATGGAACCACATTTAAGGCGGGGGGCTGCATGGCACCCCTCGACTTTGGGACAATCGATACTTATATTTTTTTATGCGAAAATTCTCCACCCTTACTGGCTACTTTTAGTAGGTTGTGATCAAATATAATTAAAATATAATTAAGGTTTAGTTTGGCTAAATTAAAAAAGTGTATTTATTTCATCTTTTTATTTTTTTTAGGTCACATCAATCAACATCTCCTCTCTATTTTTTCTACATATAATACAAGAAAAGTAAAAAAATACACTTATTTAGTCTTTCCAAACTTGACCTGTGGTGATTGATGAAGAAGAAGAAGATACCCATTAAAATATATATATATATATATATATATTTAATTTTCTTAAAGTTAGTAAAATTTTCTAGTTATTTAATTAAAAAATAATATAGAAGTCAATTTTTTAGATTAACTTTCTAAACGTAATAATGTGTAAGCGAAATGATTAGTTAATTAGAGAATACTTGAAAAAGATAGAGAGTTGTCTTAAATATTCTTATTGATTATTATATCATTAAAGTTAGATTTATATAGATTTAACTTTTGAGGTAGAAAAACAATGTCTTATTAATTTTGTTAGTACTAATAAAAAGTTATGAAATACAATATACAGTGGTTGATCTGGTTAGTTTCTATTGTTGAATTACTTTGGTGCAACCTAAGTAGTAGCTTTGTTGATTATTTTGTAGTTTGTTTATTATACTGAAGCCAGTAGTTATACATGCTGACCAACTGAACACGTTTTAAGTTGCAGGGTAAAGATTACACCCTTTTTTTTTTTTTTTTTTTTTTGAGAAATGCCTTGACCTGCAGTGGAGGTAACCCCACCACCCCATTGTTTTTTGATTGGTTGATTTTTTATTATTTTTTTTTGTAAGTCAAGAGAGCACAGCCGCCATGTGGAGCTGGGGTACTGAGTCCCCAGCACGATTTTTTTTTTCTTTCTCCATCAACCTTGTTAACCATTTTATTGTCCAATATTGTGAATTTTTTGTTTTTCATAATCAAAACTTGAAAGAATACGATAGAATAGAATTGACATTGTCTTATAATTATTTATTATATTCACTGAAAATTTAGCTAAAATTATTGATTATTTGTAGAAATTGATATGTTGTTAAAGATTATTTGTTAAAATCGATACTTTTTTTTGAATAATTTTTACGAAATTGCGTAGTATTTAAGAGATTATGAGACCATCTGGTGAGGTTTCAACAATTAGACGGTCACCGCCCATAACTTTCCACCACCTTCTGACAACTTCCAGCCACCCCATGATCTTTGGTGACAACTCCGACTATCAACTCCAACCACCCCAACTGGTCACTTTCTACCATTGGACAATACTGTTAGCAACTCTCTAAATGCTTTTTTATTTTTCTTTTTGTTTATTTTTAAAAAATTTATGTACGTTAAATAAGTTTTGAAAAATCTAAAAGTTTTCAAGATATTGATTTGTTATTATAATTCAATTTTAAACAATGAAAAGTAATTTCAATTAAACAATCAATAACAAATCGGCGCAACGATTTAAGTGAAAAAAATCACAATTGGAACACCTCCAATTATAATTAAAAATCACGGGCCAAAACTACAAAATTATTTACTAAGAAGACAAAAAAGGAATTATACAAAAGAACCCACAGTTACCTAGCGTATTGCACGCCCGAATTGAACAGAACTAGATGTGTCTCTTCCAGCACCGTCTTCACATTAGAATTGTTTTGTCCAATATTGAATCCACAATGCTGATATCAAATCCACGACAACGAGTCACTCTAGAATCCACCAAAATTTCAAGTCCAAATTCTCCGGAATCCACCAATGAACATCTCTCTCTTTATGTGAATGAAAGAACAAAAATAACCCTGGATGTTTGTCAATATAAAACTCGTTAATCAATTGATCACTCTCATCAAATCATCAAAAAAAAAAAAAGACATAAACATCCTTTAATATAGAACATTTTGTTTCCTTCTTTTTTAAAAATTTAGGCTAGTTAAACCTAAAAATAGCAAGCAACGCACTTTATACTAAACAGAGCCCCGAAGACTGCTCAAGCGCTCATTTTATCACTCAAGCGGTGTGACTAAAGGCGGTGCTCATATATAGGTCAACTGCATGCTCAAGCGCAACATCCACCGCTCAAGCGGTAAAACATATTTTCTAGAAGTTCAGAATAAAGGTGGAGATACTAGCTAGATGAACTATTTCACCGCTTGAGCACACAAAAAACTACTTAAGCGGTTAATCAACTTTGACTTCAGTAAACTAACAAACAAGGAATGCTCTAATAAGGTACGAAATGCCAGTATAAACTCCTCTAATCAGGCACAACTCGAGTTGAATTCGCATCTAAACTCTCATAACTCACAAATACAATAGAGCGAATAAAAATATAATTGAATAAAATTTTGTCCAACATGATTACTAATTATAGAAACCCAACAAGTTTTAATTTTTTTATTCTTGTGTTTTAGAAAAACAAAACACTAACATCATTATCAAAGTATACATAAATACTTGCACATAAAATAAAGGATAATAGTTCTACCATAAATTATTACATAAAATCAAGGATAAGGGGGCCTAGCACAAGCAAAATATTTGTGTGTCATTTCTAAGAGAACTTTCAATTAAAATATGTGAACTTGACAAGATAAAGTTCAAAGCTTTACTTCTACTGACACAAGGCGGCTATAAAATAAAGATAAGCACTTACCACATGGACATGTATTCTAATATGTTAGTCTAAATTACTTTACTTTACATTAATTAATTAATGTATTGTGCATAGAATAAATTGTCATTTAAATTTATTTTAAATATCATATTATTTTTAATTTGAATATGAACTATACATAAAATTATGTAACTATTTTTGGGAATGGATTGAGATTCACTCCATTATATGGATTAAATGGAAATTTGTAATTCATAATAAATGATTAAGAAAAAATAATATCAACAAGGAAGTGTCAATTTAATAATATTTAATCATAAAAATACAATCACCAAATCATTATGATAACAAATTATGTATACATAAAGTTTTTATTTTTTTATTTATCATATAAAAATTCAATTAGAAATTCTAGCGACCAAGATCTCAAACACAAGAATAAAAAAATAAAAAAAAAATAAAACAAAACAAAACAAACAATGGATGGTACAAATTTATTGTTAAATATTTGAATCTAAATCACACATTATTTTTCTTTATTTTTTTTATTTTTTTTTATGTACGAATTCTTAAACCCTACCGTTATTGAAATTGAGATATTTGTAAATCATTTTCCATAAGTAATATCAGAAGAGTTCAAATCTTCTCTAACACTTTTATTTTTTATTTTTTATTATCTAATCTTATCCTTTTCTATGTCAGAGACGGCCAAATTCATTTTAAATGTGAACCAATCCTATAATAATTAAATCTAATCTTATCCTTTTCTATGTTAGAGACGTCCAAATTCATTTTAAATGTGAACCGATCAAGGTTCTAAATATCGGCCGGTACGTACCGTACCGGCCGGTTCGTACCGGAAATTTGGAGTGCCGCTTCGGATACGGACCGATATACCGGTGAGAACGAAATTCGCAGGCGTAGCGGCCGATTCCCGCTACGTAGCGGCCTGAATCCGATACAAAAACGATATTGTTCCGATACGCCGGTTCGCTTCAACCTTGAGGAAACAACAACCTGCAAATAAAAACCATCAACAACAAACCCAACAACAACCCTCAATCGGACCACACCAAACCCAACAACAACCTGCAATCGACGGACCACACCAAACCCATCCATCGATTTTGTACCAAACCAAACACAAATCCTCAATTAAACCCAAACCATCCACCGATCTTGCAAAGTATTGTAGGGAGAACCATCGAATCAAACCCAAATCCATCTCCTAGTGGCACCGCCGCACCGAATCGAACCCAAATCCATCTCCCCGGGGCACCGCCGCACCGCTCGCGAGCTTCTTCAAAGGTTTGTTACAATGCTCTGTTTTGTTTTGAAACGTTGTGCTGTGTACTAGTGTGCAGTTCATTTTTATATTTGTTTTGTTTTATTTATTTATTTATTTTTTTTTTTTCTGTTTTGTAATTGCTATATTTGTTGATGATGTCTATTTTGTTTTTTAATTTTTATTCAAGCCTCACATTTTGTGGTTATATTATGGTGTGAGATGGGAGATATATATATATATATATATATTTATGATTGTTTAAATATTAATATATATATTTTTAGTTGAGCAACGGAAAAAAAATAAAAATAAAAATTGAAATCAAGATCCTTCTATACCACCACGTAATTCTTTTTATTACAAAGTTTCAGAGTGTTTGATTTGTAGTAGATTGTTTGTATGCGATTATGACTGAAGTGAGTGATTTATTTTCATGTCCATCTTTCTCTTATTAATGTGTTGTACATTGGAAGTATTTCATTGTTGAAAATAAGTAAAAAAAAAATATTTTTACATCAATTTTTTTATTAAAAGTTTAACATATATGCCAAATAAAAGCTTGAGACTAAAATAAATACATATCATTTAGTTAAAAATGAGTCAAAAGTGCTCATACATATCAAAATTTTGATTAAAATGTGATAAATTAAGGCTAAAAGAGTCAAAAAAATGCATAAAATTGAGTTTTAGAGAGATTGCTAATGATTTTTGAAATTTCACGGTCGTGACACCCGATTCCCGATACGTACCGGTCGATACTACCGATACCGATACTCCGCGACCGATACCGTTACGTTACCCGATACCGCGATTTAGAACTATGGAACCGATCCTATAATAAATGTGAACCGATCCTATAATAATTAAATCCAATCTTATCATTTTCTATGTTAGAAACGTCTAAATTCATTTTAAATATGAACCGACCCTATAATAATTAAATCCAAACAGCATAATATTTTTTTTAATACTTTTCCGTGTCTAAATTCTTGATACTTTTTCCACCCTCCCCTCGGCGGGCTCTATTTATAGCCATAGCAAAGTAATTTATTGTCCTTGAGAAAAAGAAAGAAAGAGAGATGGGTTCATTGGCCACCCCACCACAGGTAGTAGAAGACTGCTTTGGTGTCCTGAAACTCTACAGCGATGGTTCCATTGTCCGATCACCGGACGTAGATTACCAATTTCTAATCAACGACGATGGCTCCGTCGAATGGAAAGACCGTCTTTTCGACAAAAACCACGACCTCTACCTCCGCCTCTTCAAACCCACCACCACTATAAACCGATCATCATCGTCATCATGTTCCCCAAATAAAAAACTTCCCATCGTGTTCTACATTCATGCCGGTGGCTTTTGCTTGGGCTCTCGCTCTTTCGCCAACTTCCACAACACCTGTCTCAGGTCTTGTTCATTGCTTTCTATTTCTTTTTGTTGATATAATCTTGTTGTGGCTCTTGTGCTTTTGATTTTTATCCATAAGAACTTCTCCAATTCATACTTTCTTGTTTTCATCAAATTTTGAGTGAAAAAGTTTGATATATAGTATAGAACACTTCAATATTTATTTACTTTTTTTTTCGCCAAATCTTTCTGGAAAATTCTAAATTTATCCTAAAATCATGTTTTAACCATTTACTATGAAACAAAATCATCCCCAATCTTTACTTCCTTTATTTATTTTATTTTTCTTTTTTTTTTTCCATTAAATTTGAGTAAAAATATTAAAAATTTGGTGAAAACTTTAATTTGGCGATCCTTAATTTGGTGAAATGATTGGAACTTACTATCAGCTCTTCATTCACCAAATTTCAAATTTGAAAAAAATAATAAAAATTAGTGAATTCCTAGAGATGTTCTGAAAGCTTTGTTTTTGCTGATTAAAAAAAAAAATGGTTGTTTCAGCCTCGCTTCCGAGCTTGGAGCCATCGTGGTGTCACCGGACCACCGCTTAGCACCGGAGCACAGGCTTCCGGCAGCCATTGACGACGTTTATGGTGCCCTAACGTGGGTCAGAGACCAAGCTGTGTGTGAGAGTCCAGATGAGTGGATGTGTGGTGATGAAGTTGAGTTTGATAAGGTTTTCATATTGGGTGACTCGTCTGGTGGTAACGTGGCTCATCATTTGGCGGTTCGAATTGGAGCCGGTTCGGAGGAGTTGAAGCCGGTTCGAGTACGAGGTTATGTATTGTTGTCACCTTTTTTTGGTGGGACAGCCCCGACCAAGTCCGAGGAACAGAGGCCATGTGAAGAGTTTTGGAATTTGGACATGTATGATAGGTATGTCACTAGATTTTGCGCTTGGATAATGCTATATGCTATTTATGTTACAGTCCAGCTACAGACCCCATGACCCTCACACATTTGTGAGAGAGAGGGAGGAGGAGAAAAAAAAAAAAAAAAAATCATAACGAGTAGTTACTAATTAATTGGGGATTATAGGAGTTACAAAATTTAAAAGTCGCATGCATTTTTGATTTATATTATTTGTGAGTTAGATTATTACAAATTATATAATTCAATATTATTAGAATTATAACTAAAAAAATTAGTTACAACCAAACACATCTAACAAAGAAATCTTCGATCATAATTAAAATAAAATCATAATCAACATCATAATATGTCATAATGAAAGACATAAATGTATATGTAAGTACGGATGCATAAAATATTTTATAATTCATTTGAGGTTTTTAGTAATTTTGTATCGTAAAATACGAATATTTGATAGAATATTAGATAATTTATTTGAGATTTCTAATATTTTTGTATCTTATAATTGTTGTGCTCAACAGTTTTTCTCATTTATTAAACTATTTAAAATTGATAAATAATTTTTCTCTTTTACAAAATGAAAATTCTACATATAATCTTATTTCTTAAAGTAGGAGTGCTAAATGAATCAAACTATTCAAACTTGACTTATGTTTGATTTATTAAAAATCCGTTCGAAATTGAATCGTTACGTAAATAAGTCAAATAATTTGAACACAACTTTAAACTCGTTAAGTTTTCAAGTCAAACTTGAACACTTACTAGTTAGCACAATAAATTTATATATACTATAAAAAGTTAAAACTACTTGAGCTCAACTTGTGTTCAAATCTTTAAAAACTCATTTAAAATTGATTCATTTGTAAACAAATCAAACTTGAATATAATTTTAAATTTGTTAAATTATCAAACCAAAACAACTTATTACTCGGTTCAACTAGAATATTTTTTTAGGGCTAAATTTTTTACCTTATTTTTTTACTCCAAAATACAAGTAAATGGGTCTCACATGCATTTATTGATATGGGACCCATTACTTTGTGTCTGCTGGGTTTAGTTTTTGAATCACAAATTAAGTTTTGATTTGTATTTTGAGTTTTGAGATTTTGAAATGAGTTTTGAAAAAAGAAAATTTATTTAGTTATAAGTTTTGAAAAGAGTTTTGAGTTGTATTTTGAGTTTTGTAGTTTTGAATTGTATTTTGAAATTTTTAGGTTTATTTTTTTTGAATATTTAAAAATTTTCTTAATTTTATTTTTTAGGGTAAATATTTTTCATTGTAAATATTTATTTTTTTAATGTGCGTTGTATTTACTACATTTGTACATTGTATTTTTTAAAAATATTTTAATTATTTTTTTAAAATTATTTTAAAACTTAAAAAAGTTTATTTTTTATTTTAAATATTTTTTAATTTTTAATTTTAAATATTTTATTTTAGTTTTTAAATATTTTAATTTTTTTAATATTTTAAATATTGTTTTGAATATTTTTTTTTACCTTTTTTCTAATATTTAATTTTAAAAAATTTTGGCTCGCCCATATATATATATATATATATCTAAATCATAACAAATTATTTAGCCAATACTTAAAAATATATTTTTTTTTCTTCAAAAATTAAAAAAAATTTATTTTTCAAAAAAATATATATAAAATAAAAAATAATTTTAAAGAACAAATAAAAAATTATTTTTTTGTATATATATATATTTTTAAATAGAGTTTTGAAAATAGTTTGGCTATGAGTTTTGAAAAAAAAAATTGAATTGAGTTTTGAGTTGTGTTTTTGGTTACAAGTTTTAAAAAGAATTTAAAATTTTTTTGATTGAACTCACTATTTCAAAACTAAACCAAACGCTACCTGAGATTGACATGAGATTTTGTATAGCACACTTTTTATCAAATTACTTCTCAATCGTTAAATTAAACTATCAAAAAACATAAATATAAAATTACAAAGGACAAATTACACCGATAGTTCTTATATTTTGTCTCGTGTCATGTTTTTCATTGATAAATATTAATTGTTAATTGTTAGATTAGCATCTATGGAAAAAAAGCTCCCCACCCTTGGCAAAACACTTAAATGTTTGCACTCTTTTAATTCAACTCCCCCATGACCTCCCTAGCGACTAAGCTCTAAGAAGGCATAGTGGCAACTAGCTTAGATTTTAATCCTTATGCCTTTAATCAATTTAATTTTGATCTTTAATTTTAGATTTTATGTCAATTTGGTCTAATTGATAATGTTGTTAGTATTTTTGATGGAAAATTATCACTAAATTGGTTGGAGTTAATTTACTGAGTTGAACAAATTTATAATTTTATCTTAAAAAGTATGACATTTGTCACTTATGTACATATTTTTTTATTAAAAAATGCTACCAATTGTAAGTAACTGAATTAAATTGAGATAAAATCATAAACTCATGATCAAATTGAACTAAATAAAATTATAAAGACCAAAATACATGAACTATGAGCATAATTTGTCCTACTACAAATGCATCATATTTGTATGTATCACTAGTGTGTATGTGTATATATATATATATATGCAAGTCAAAATGCCCACTTTTGCTACAGCCTACATCATGTACTCATTCACATGGTTGAGGTTTTGTGAAAGAATAAGAAATGCAACAAATAAATATGTACTGAGGGACTGGTTGATAATATTTTTTTGGGAAAATTATTTAAATATTTCCTGTGATTTATACAATGTGTTAATTTGGTCTCTATTATTTTAATTTGTTCGATTTTATCTCTTAATTTAACGGATTGTGTCATATTGGCCCAATAAATAACGACCGTTAGGTTTGGTGGACGGAAACTCAATTGACACATTGTATAAACTACATGGACTAAATTGACATATCGTTTGAGTTTCCGTCTACCAAACCTAACAACCATTATTTGGTAGACCAATATAACACAATCTGTTAAATTAAGGGACAAAATCGAGCAAATTAAAATTATAAAAACCAAATTAACACGTCGTGTAAACTACATGGACCATTTACATAATTTACCCATGTTCTTTTGATAGCAATAATTTAGGATCACCATATACACATGTAATTGAAAAGATGATAATTGTGTTATGAAATAATTGTGAATCTCTCTTTGTATGTTAATTCTTGTAAGTCTCTTTATATATTTGTCTATAATTATTCTGGTGGGTATAAGTTATTATACAGAGGTAGTTATATGGTGTAATTTGAGAATCTCTCTTTGTATGTTAATCTTTGTGAGTCTCTCTGTATATATTTGTTCATAACTGCTCTTGTGAGTAATATAGTGATTAGTGATTAGTTATATGGGGTCATTTGGGAATAGGAAAAAAAAATCGAGACATAAATACCAAGTCAAGCCGTTACCCCATATATATATAAGTCATTCTACAATATACATATCTTTTTAGAGTATTGGTTGCACTTTTTCATTAGGTAAGGACATCATGTCACTAATACTACATATGAGTGGTATCTAATAATTTTTCTATCAGGACCAAACCTTTTTAGTGTTAACATCAAAGTTCCATTTATTTTTATTATTATTATTATTATTATTATTACAATTACAGGTTTTGGAGGCTATCACTACCAGAAGGAGCTACTAAAGACCACCCATTGTCAAACCCATTTGGACCTTCAAACTCATTGAGCCTCAAAGACACAGCCCTTGATCCTATCTTGGTGGTTGTAGGTGGTGGTGAAATTTTGAGAGATAGAGTGGAGGACTATGCTAGGAGGCTGAAAGAGTTTGGAAAGAAGATCAATTATGTTGAGTTTGAAGGAAAGGAACATGGTTTCTTTACAACCAAGTCCTCCTCAGAAGAGGCCAAGGGTGTCATGCAAATTTTAATAGACTTCATGTCCAAAAACTCCAGTCTGCACAATACTATTGAAAATAGTAAACTTGCTTTTAATAATTTGAGAGTTACTCAATTAAGTTCAAGCATGTAGTAATGTTAGTTTTATGTTAAGAGAGTTTAGTAATATTTTAGATTGCGTTTGGTAGAGTTTTGTAAATATGATTTGAGAGTATGAGTTGTATTTTGAGTTTGTGAATTGTGGAATTATGATTTGAGTGTAGAAAATTTGTTTGGTTATAGTTTTTGAATAGTGTTGAATTGTGTTTTGAATTGTATGTGGAATTGAGTTTTGAAAGTTTGATGTGATATTGGAAATAAGAAAATTTGTTTGGTTATGAGTTTTCAAAACTTAATTCAACCTATAATTGATGATCAAACACACAACTCATATATCGATATCCGTATTTTTGATCAACAGTCATAACCAAGCTATTTTTAAAATATTGAAATAAAAAAATGTTTTTTTTTTTCAATTAATTGTTTGTAAGTAATTTTTTTGAATAATTTTTTTTTTCAAATAATTTTTTATTTTTAAAATAACTTCTATGCCAATTATTTTGTGTCAATTAATTTTTCTGTAAATTCATTTTTTAAGGCCTGTACAAACATTTTGTACAATATGTTTTTAATTTTTGTCAAAAATTTCGTTGAAGTCAACAACTTTGGAGAATACATATTGATAAAAATTAACAAAAATCAGTGTGTTTAATATTTTTAAATACAAACCAAAACGTAAACGTTACCAAACATTATCAATATTTTTTCATTTATTAAATTTTATTAATTTAATAAAAAAATCATTTCTTTTTGTTCGTGCATTATTATACTTTGAATCTCACCCACCCGTGAAGGTCATATAATTGGGGGGGAGTGATATTTGTGTACAAAATGACCAATTCGCCCCTCTTGATTTGAATGGCAGGTTGTTATGTAAGAACAAAATGAAAAGGATAATACTGTAATTTCACTCATCAATACACCCACCCCTCCTATCCTGGGTGTCTGATCATCACTGTGAGATACAGGAAAAGAAAGAAGAAGCCAAAAACTTGCACACAGTCAATAATCAGTATACGAATGAAATTAAAAATAAGTAAGGAAAAAAATAATAATAATCGGTAAGAAATGAAAAGTAAATAATAAAAAAAAAAAAAAAAACCCCTTCTGGACCTTCTGAACCTCAGCCTTTATATAAGTCATTTGAGTCTACATTCGTTTAACCACACCATCTTCACCATCTCATTTCAACACCTTCAGCAACTCCATCACACTACAATATTAATTAGCATTTCATCGTATATATCCGTGTGAAGGAAGAGAGAAGAGGTTAGTTTGAAGCACAGTTCATATTCTTGATAGCTTCAGAGCTGAGTTGCAGAATTGCAAGTGAAGAATCATCATACAGGACAACCGGCCGGTCATCCCGCCGATCATCCAGATTCCACCACCGCTCGCTTATCTGCATTCCTTACAACAAATTTGGGATTTAAAGACGAAACAAATTTGTCTCAAAATGTATATATTTCGTCACCCAAACTAATTACGATGAAAATTTTTCATTACCCGTTTTGTTGCCAAAGCCTCGTCGCTAAAGGGTCTCAGAGACGAAAAAACAATTTCGTCATTGAAAATGACAAATTTGTGACGAATTTTTTTGTCTCCAATATGCTCTGTTGGGAACATACTTGTAAGTAATTAGCGACAAAATATTTTGTCATTAAAAGAAGAAATTAGAGACAAAAGTTTTTGTCATAAATATAAGAAATAGAGACGAAATAATTGTCACGTTTAATATAAACGAAGACGAAATTTTTTTGTCAAAGAAGCTACCAATAGAGACAAAACAAATTCATCATTAAAAATGATAAATTTGTGACGAATTTTTTTATCTCTAAAACACTCTGTTGGGAACATACTTGTAAGTAATTAGCGACAAAATATTTTGTCATTAAAGAAAGAAATTAGAGACAAGTATTTTGTCATAAATATAAGAAATAGAAACGAAATAATTTTGTCACGTTCAATATAAACGAAGACGAGATTTTTTTTGTCAAAGAAGCTACCAATAGAGACAAAATCAAATTCATCATTAAAAATGATAAATTTGTAACGAATTTTTTTGTCTCTCATACACTCTATTAGGAACATACTTGTAAGTAATTAGCGACAAAATATTTTGTCATTAAAGGAATAAATTAGAGACAAAAATATTTTCTCATAAATATAAGAAATAGAGACGAAATAATTTTGTCACGTTTAATATAAACAAAGACGAAACATTTTTGTCAAAAAAGCTACCAATAGAGATAAAAACAAATTCATCATTAAAAATAATGAAACAATGTCAAAAAAAATTCGTTACACATTGAGGGTATACTTATGATTAACATTTGACATTTGACACAATACATAATTCATTAACATTCGACACAATACAACTATTCTAAGTTTTCATTCACAAGTCACATCCATCTAGCATAACAATTTGAAACAATACATAATTGATTCTGACATCGGAAAATTGCTTAATCCACTAAGTTGCCTTGATAGCCAATCAAAAAGATCCTTAGCCTTCCGTGCCAAGCTCGCATCCATCAAAGCAAGTGATGTAAGGCACCTAATAAAGAAGCGAATTGGAAAATTTATCGAGAAGCATGATAAATAAATAAAATTAATTAAAAATAAGCGAAATAGAGAAATTGGAACCCAACCATTTTGTCGAGATGAGCAATGACAAGCCAAGCATCTAAAGTAGTCGAGTGCTTTCTCTCATATGTTTTTATTGTCACCAAGGTATTTCAAAACATCTCGACGGTATACCTGCAAGAAACAACTTCCCAATATTAAAGTCAAATTTAAAGGACAATAGAATCTGAAGTTAGAAGAAAATTTAGGTTTAGAGCAAACAACCTTGCTAGACTTCTCAACGCAAGTCCCATTTATTTCACACTAGATTTATTTCACACTCACTTCAAGTGCACTTAGAAGAGCGGGTTTGACATCTAAAAGAAATCCTTGATGTGCGCAACAACAGTGCATCTTAGAATTTTTATCCTTAACTCAACATATCCCTAGTTTTCACAAACCAAATTACAAGTTACGGACCAACATATATGTAAAGCACCAATTAGTTTAATAGTGGCATTTCTAGTGGCGAACAATCGGATTGCAAACCTGTATCTTTGCAAAAATCAATTAAATCCTATAAACATGTACATCATATTGAGACAACTACCTGGCATAATAAAACTGCAACTTAATCAAAAAAGTTATCCAGCCAAATTCCTTAGAGACAACTAGCTGAGCAATCAAGCCCCTAGACAACAATACTACTCCTGGATGTTTAACAACCTAATTACTCACCATGTAGGTAAAGAACAACACATTTTTTTGGAAGGGGTCAGTCAAGCGCAACACATCTAACAATTAACAATTGAAACAGTTGTTCAAACAGTTGTTCAAATTTCCCAGAATATTTTCAACCTATTCAGATTGATTTCCCAAAATAATAACACCTGTTCAATTCTGTAAAAATGAGCTAGGTGGCTGTCAAAAAAGTGTTTCTCTTCTGCTGCCTTACTCCCATGACCTATCCACAGCTGCAGTATTGTCCATGACAAAAATGTGACCAAGTTTCAGTATAACAGGCAATGTCATTTATACAATTATTTGTGTCTAAAGGCCTAGGTAAACATGACCATTTGGAGTCCTAACAACAAATTAGTTGGAATAAGCATGCAAGGAATGATCTATTTCACAAACTCTATACAATAGAAATACTATGATACCTTCTCAAGACCAAGAGATAGGTGCACAATCAAAATGTAAAAAGTATTATCAGGTATCAAGCCAAACAAACCTCCTGTGTATCTCTGCTATTAGTTCTGTGCTTATTCTCATTGTTCTCTAAAATGATGTGCGAAAATTGGGGTTAGGAACATCTTTTATAATGTGCCACTTCACAAAACTTCCACTCCATTTATCTTCTTTGAGAAATCCATATCTTTATGGAAGTCAACAGGGCCAGTCATTTCTGCAACACCACAGAATTGGCCACTTGCATTAACCTGCATTTAGAAAATAGAAAATCAAAATAAATTTTAAAAAAATTAAAACCTGCCAGGTTAAGGAAGTCAAGCAAAATGAAATAAAGAGCACAAACGTGTTTTAAAACAAATATAATTGCTTAACAAACAAACTTGTGGAATATAATATTTCAGAGCAAAGGACAAAATTAGTGGAATATCACTCACAGAAAAGAACAGGAAGATAGGATAGCCTCTTGGTTCCCCGGAGGCTATTCTCTGTGCATCTTCATATGCACTCTACAGCTTCTTGTTTCCATTGGGAGTAGATGACCAAACATTATATTTAATGCCCTTGTGCAAATCGTAGTAGCTCAACAACAAAATTAAATTTAAAAATTACCTTAGTATAATCACTTTGATTTCCACCGGACCAAAGCAACAGAATTTGATTTTCTTCATTTTCTGCAATTCATCACCATGATTACCAACACAACAAAAACTTCATTACAAATTAAAGCAAAAAGAGAATTACCATCCACGTAGGCATAAAGCGCTCTCTTTTTCGAAAGTGGTGGAGATTCAAACTCTAATCTCATTCTCTTCCTTCTCTGTAATACGTTCTTACAACACCTCCCCAAACTCTCTTCCGTTCAAATCTCGAGCTCAATTCGGGCACAAACGCCTAATCACATTCAAATTCGACGAACTTCCCGAAAGCAACGAACCAATAAGGCGTAACGAACGATTCGAGGTCAAGAAGAGCGAATTGGGGATCGAACAGAGGTGCTCGGCGAAATCGGTGATTACGCAGAACAAAGCGATCTGGAGGCGAGTTCAAGGGGACGAGCAGGGCAGTCGAGTGGTAGTAAAAGGGAGAGGAGGTACCAAGCTTTGTGTAGTTCGGTGTTGATGATTGATGTTAGGGAAAATCGATGAATCCCCACAAGTAAATCAATCAATGGGAATATAAACTAATGTGGAAAAATTAAATCAAAGGCAACACAAGAATTTTTACGTGGTTCCCTCAATGTGAGGTACGTCCACGAGATCGAAATTCGATTCCACTATCAACCAAATAAGTTCCAAATGATTACAAATGAGACACTAATGGTCTCACAAAACCACCCTTAGGTGAATTTCAATAATCACAAATAAACAAGAGGAAAGACCTCACCAAATAGATGAACCAAAATCTTCAAAACCAAAGTTGTCAAAGACCCAAAATAACGAACCAGATCAACTTCACCAAAGCACCCAAACAAAGATGAACTCAAATCAATTTTGATGCTGCTTCACAAAAGCCACCCGAAGCACTATCTCACCCAAAGACAAGTATATGCTGCTCCTTGACAAAAACGGCTCACATAAACAATATATCTCTATATTGTTAATTCTAGGGTTTGTTTTATCAAAACCCTAACTGTAACCCAATTGGATTGGGCCTCCACAAATATAATATATAAAAATATATTATACTAAACCAAGCCAAATTAAAACTCTTTTTCCAAAACCAATTGGGTCCCACACTCCAATAAGGAGGTATACCCAACAATTGATACAGTGTTTGTCAGTGTAGAGAGGCTTGAATTTGTGAGAGGAGCTTCCATGGAGGTCCGAATCTGGAGAGAATGTGGTTGTTTGTTTGTGTGTGTTAAGGTTTGCGAGTGGTGAAGATAGAGGAGGGTAGAGAGAGAGAGAGTTGGTGGTGGATTTTTAACATGGTGAATTTGATGGATTTGGCTGATGATGAATGTGGGAGATTTTGCAGATGTGAGTGAAAATGTGGAGAGAGAAAGAGAGAGAGAGAGAGAGAGAGAGAGAGAGACAGGCGGGAAGGGAATTCGTGTAGGGTTTGAGAATTAGCACGTGCGGAGTTCCCGCCTATTTCTCTCAATAGAACTTGAAATTTTTATTATTATTTTTTTTGGTAAATTACAACCTTATATTGATCTTCTTTTTTGACAAGTCACAAAAAGTCACTTTTTTTTTTTTTTTTTTAGTGATTTTTTAAAAAATTATGACCAAACATATGGATAATCTCATTTCTTACGAATTGGTATTCATTTCCCCCCTCCAGGTTTTAAATTTCCCCCCAAATTTTGGTGTTTCTTATTTATTTCTACAATAATCTTACCAAAAATGTTTTAGAGATCTAATTAGGAAAATGTATCATTATTGTTCTAGAGATCTAATTAGGAATAACTTGACATCTCGAATGGAATATTTAAAATGATATTATCAATCTATTTGGTTTTATTTTTAAAAACTATTATTGAGTTTTTTTCTTTTGGGGTATTTTTTTTTTTTTATCTTTAAAAGATAAAACTACTCTCGCCTCGGTACTCTCGCCTCGATTTGGTGACGAAATGTTTTTTTGTCTTAAAATTTAACCCAAAGATGACGAAACTGATTTTTATTACAGAAATAGGGAGGACATCCCCGATTACAGAGACTCTAAAAAAAAACAAAAAAAATAAAAAAAAAAAACCAAAAAAGGATAAAAAAAAAAAAAAAAAAAAAAGCAAGCCCAGAAAACCGATTACATAGGCAAAAAACAAACCCAGAAAAAAAAAATTATTACAAAGTCCAGAAAAAGAAAAAAAGAAAAAAGAAAGGGGATCTTGTTCTTCTTCTTCTTCGCCGGTGCCGGCCACATGCCAACTTCACTTACTCGGCTCTTCCGTCGCTGAACTCTTCCTCTTTTTGTCGTCGGCCTTCGAAGGCCCAGCCTCAGTGTTTCCGACAAAAGAGTTAACTTTTCGCCGACCATCAAAGGAAAAATACGCCGGCTCAATCGTCCGCACAAGTGGCACTGTTTTACCTCTACTCTCCATGGAGGTAGTCTTCCGTTTCAGTTCTTTGTTCTCTGCTTTCAGTGAACAAACCTCCGCTCGTGCATCCTTATACATCTGCTAAAGCAGATTGAGTTGGGCATTAACTCGATGTAGCTCACTCGTCCTGTTTTGCAGACGGTGAGACAAATTAGTGACCGCGGCCACTGTTTCCATACACGACTTTAACGTGAGGTGGTTGGCATCAATATCAGTTTGAGCAGCCATCACTTGCTCAACTGTTAGTGTGGAAAGACTGGGATGAGTAAGAGCAGAGGCACTTGGCCCAGAGGAGCTCGATGGATCATTAAGATCCGGAAAGAGAGAGAGGGGGCGAGACGAAGCCATGTATAAGAGAAGAGAAAAAAGAAATGGCAGAAAAGAAGGGAGTCACAGAAGAATGGCAGAAAACAGAAGAGAAAAAGAAGAAGGAAGAGGACGATGGAAGAGCGATAATGGAGAAGGAGAAGAAGAAGAGAACGGTTAAGAAAGAGGGACGATACTGAAGAGAAGAAGAAGAAGAGAGAGAAAGACAAAGAGAGGGAGAGGGTCGAGGCAAGCTTGCAAACCGAGGGGGCTGCTTTTGTCGGCCAGCCGACACAAAAGCAGAGCCTGCGTGTCAAACGCGGCAAGAAACGCAGGAGAATTGTGTATGCATATATGTATATATATTGTATAGCTATGTAATATATCCGTATATGTTTGTGTATAGGTTCGTATATGTCTGTGTCGTATATACCTATATATATATATTGTATATGTCTGTGTATATATCTATATATATTTGTGTCGTATGTACAGTATATATCTGTGTATGTGTCTGTATTTTGTCTCTACATATCTGTGTATTATCTTGGTTGTGTTTGCAATAAGTGGTGGGTGATGGTGGCGGGTGGTGGGTGGTGGGTGATGGTGGCTGGCAGGTGGGTGTTGGTGGCGGGTGGTGGGTGGTGAGTGATGGTGGCAGGTGGTGGTGGGGGATGGGTGGTGGGTGGTGGTGGTGGAAAAAAACATTTCATCACATCACAAATTTATTAATAAATGCTGATCAGGAGATTTTGACCAAATCAATAAATGCTGTGTTTTTTTTTTTAAATAAAAAATTTAGAAAATTAAGATTGGGAGATTGGAGCTCCTACAAGGCTTAGGGGTTAGAAACCTCATTTTTCTTAATTTAATGGGGCAAGACATATATATATATATATATATATATTGCACGTGGAATACATAGTTTTAGAGTACACGTAGACATTATAATACTCTTATAATATGTCAGAATTTTTCATTTGACGATAGGGGACTTAATAAGTTTGGTGTGCATAGGCTTTAATTAAAACATTCAATAGTAGAGTTCACATTAGCCTATAGGTTTTCTTCCAATCAAGCATTGAAAAGGAACTCAAAAAGATTTTGGAGAATTTAATAAATGCTGAGTTTTTTTTAAAGAAAAAAATCAAAAAATTAGAAAATGAGGACTAGGATATTGAAGCTCTCACAAGGTCTATGAGTTAAAAACCCCTCTTTTGCTTAATATATAGTATAGATAGACATAGATACGGCACATACCATTTATATGACACAAGGACCGAAGTACCAGGACAACTTTTGCAATTTGCCCTCATCTAAATTAAAGAGATTTAAAAAGTAAAAAAAAAAAACAAAAAACAAAAAAAATATATAATATTAAAAAATGTTCACTAAAAAAATATAGATTAAAAATTAAAAATTAATTATTGAAAACTCCATACTAAATAAGGTAATGTTTTCTATTAATTTTGAAAATTAAAAAATTATTATTAATTTTTCCTCTGTTTTTTTTCTCACCCAAAAAAAAAAAAATAGCTACATTAATTATGAGGCGAAAAATATATTCGTCGCGCAATCAATCAGAATTTATTAGTGACGAAATTTTTTTGTCTCCCACAACTTATTCTTCCGAGACAAAAATATATTTGTCGCCCATTTAATAGAAAGATGGAACGGCATCGTTTGCATGATGGAGTGTTTATTGGTGACGAAATATTTTTATCTTCCATAACTTATCATTCCTAGACAAAAATATATTTGTCGCCTAATAAATGAAAATATGCAACGACATCGTTTAATAGGTAGGGAATTTATTGGTGACGAATTACGTTCGTCGCAAAAAATATATATATTTTGTGACAAAAAATGTTCGTCTTCAATGAGCTAAAATAATTCGCACCAATGCAAATGAAATTGGCGCCTGAATTTTGGAGACGGAATTTTTTTTCGTCTTCTATACATTTGCGAAGAATTAAAACAAACGACAAAATTAATATTTCGTCATCTTTGGGTTAAATTTTAATACAAAAAAAAAAAATTCATCACCAAATTTTGTCATAATAGCCTAGATTTCTTATATTTTGTTTCTTTGTTTAATTATTATTATTATTATTTTCTTTTTGTGGAGAGGGGTTTACTGTGAGAAAGAATAGTAGCTTTGCACCAAATATCTTCTTGGATAATAATGTTTGCATGCACAAACGGCTTAAATGTGAGAGAGAATAGAGGAGCTTCAGTGCGAAATAGAAGAGATGGTTTATACAGATTGTTTTCTCAAGTCACAGCTTCAATACGTGTGAGAGAGAAGACTCAAGTGCGAGAGAAAAAATGAGGGTTTGTAGAGGGTGTCTTTTCGGGTCACGATTTTAGTATTTGTGTGTGTGTGAAAGTAAGTGATTACGGTGAGAGTGCCTCTTAGTTTCTGATGACATTTTAATAAAGAGAAATAATTAGTGATAAAATATTTTTGTCTCAAACGCATATGTTCATTGCCTAATCAACAAAAATACAAAAACAACGTTGTGTGAGGATAGAGAATTTATTGGTGATGAAATATTTTCGTCTCCTTCAACTTAACCTTATGAGACAAAAATATATTCGTCGCACAATCAATCAAAATGCAACACGACACATGGAGAATTTATTAGTGACGAAATATTTTCGTCTCCCAAAACATATCCTTCCAAGACAAAAATATATTTGTCGCCTAATTAACAAAAAGATAAAACGAGCATGAAGAGTTTATTGGTGACGAAATATTTTTGTCTCCCATAACCTATCCTTCCCAGACAAAAAATATATTTGTCACCAAATAAATAAGAAAATGAAACGACATCGCCTTATAAGTTTGGAATTTATTGGTGACGAATTCCTTTTGTCGCAAAAATCTTTAAATTTTGTGACAAAAATGTTCGTCTCAAATGAGCTAAAATAATTGGCGCCAACAAGAAAAAAAATTGGCGCTTCTTTTTTTCTGACGAATTTATTTTTTCGTCTCCTATAGTTTTGAGAAGAATTAAAAGAAACGACAAAAGTAATATTTGGTCATGTTTGGGATACGTTCTAAAACGAAAATAAATTTTATCACCAAATTTTAAAAATTAATTATTGAAAACTCCATACTAAACAAGGTAATGTTTTCTATTAATTTTGAAAATTACAAATTTTTTATTATTTGTTTCTCTGTATTTTTTCTCACCAAAAAAAAAAAAAATAGTTACATTAATTATCTTATTTTTTTATTTTAATTTATTTATTTTTTGTGGAGAGAGGTTTTGACCTTCGGTTTTTCTGAAATGGGTGTTCTAGATGAAAAGGGTAAAGTTGGTTCAAACAATGAGAAAAAGTGCTTGCGTGCAAAAGGGGCCTTCACTGTGAGAAAGAATAGTGGGTTTGCATAGAGTGCCTTCTTGGATAATAGTTTCAATGCTGGCATGCACGAAGGGTGAGACAGAAGAGGGGCTTTAGCGCGAAATAGAAGAAATGGTTTACAGAGTGTCTTCTTAAGTCACGACTTCAATACTTGTGAGAGAGGAGTAGACTCAAGTGCGAGAGAGAAATGAGGGTTTGTAGAAAGTGTCTTCTTGGGTCACGACTTCAAGGTCCGTGTACATGAAAATGAGTAATAAGTGTCAGAGTGTATCTCTTGGGGTCACAGTTTCAATGCTTCAAAACACAAAACCACGGCATTTTGATAAAGAAAAATGATTAGTGATAAAATATTTTTGTATTCTTAAATACCAGAACAGAGAATTTATTATTGGTGATGAAATATTTTTGTCTTCCACAACTTAACCTTATGAGACGAAAAATATATTCATCACGCAATCAATTAGAATTTATTACTAACGAAATATTTTCGTCTTCCACAACTTATTCTTCCGAGACAAAAATATATTTGTCGCCTATTTAATAGAAAGATGAAATGACATTGTTTGCATGATGGAGTGTTTATAGGTGACGAAATATTTTCGTCTTCCATAACTTATCCTTCCCAGACAAAAATATATTTGTCCCCTAATAAATGGAAATATGCAACGACATCGTTTAATAGGTATGGAATTTATTGGCGGCAATTACGTTAAATCACAAAAAAAATTATATTTTGTGACAAAAATGTTCGTCTCCAATGAGCTAAAATAATTCGCGCCAATGCAAATGAAATTGGTGCCTCATTTTTGCAGACGAAATTTTGTTTTCGTCTCCTATACTTTTGAGAAAAATTAAAACAAACGACAAAATTAATATTTCGTCATCTTTGGATTAAATTTTAAGACAAAAAAAAATTTCGTCACCAAATTTTGTCACAATAGCCTAGATTTCTTGTAGTGTTTTTTTCACACCAACATCATACATTTTACTATAGATTTTTCATATATTTTTCTCAACTTTTGCAGTCATCATGCTGAGAAAAAAAAGAGCGAGACCCGAACGTGGCGAAACCTCTAACCCTGTATAACGTGAACCACAATAATAACATCATGACTATCCAACTATTGATTTTCTCACATATAATCATGAACAAGCTTATTCAAATTTCGCTAATCGACCAATTGTTACGGGGAGAAAGGTAAATCTACCTTCTCAATATGATTCACTGTTGCTTGGTAGATTGGATACAATGAGATGATTACCTTCAACTAATTTACCACATAAGATATATTCCCGTTTTGTACATTTATTTTACCTTCACTTAACATCTGCTGAGGAACAAGTGGAACCGTTCAGTCTGATCTATTATGTGAAAGGGAAAGTAATCACACTCAACCCTCGCACTTTTCCACAAATTATTGGAGTTGAAACAGGAGATTTGCAATGCTATTTTCAAACTGAGGCTCAGTTAACTAACATTGTTGGTGATCTAACTAAGGTTTATACCACAATTTGTGAGAGCCGATTCACCAGCACTAATTTACAAGCCAGACATTTAAAACTCCACCTTTGTATTCTTCATCGATGGATAGTTGAAAATATAACTCCCAAAAAAGGACATTTTGATGTTGTTCCATATTTTAATGTTTATTTGTTATATTGTTTTGAAATTTGACAAAAATTAGATTTATGCTTCATATTACTGAGAGAAATGATGGTTGCAAAACTTGGTACTCTAAGTGGTCGGTCACTACTTTTTGGAGCTTTGTTAACCAAAATTTTCAAAGCACATCATGTCAACCTTGAAGGTGAAGTAGATGTGAGAATCATTTCACCAATTTCTGAGTACACACTAACCCGAGCTGGTGGTGCTGAAAACTTACTAGGCTCTATTACTTTTGAAAATGAACCAATACCTGATGAGGAAGAACCCAATGACAATGCCATGCCACCAAATGAACAACTCCAATACTGAACTGATTATTTAGCATTGAAACAAGAATGGTACAATCAGCGCCTACAATGGGAACAATAAATGGCTAATCAGGTCAATATATTGGGTACTCGATTCGATGAATTTGCCGTGGCTCAGAACTCACTAATTCAACAATTTGGTGAGTTTGATGTAGACTTAGGGAGACGTGATGAAGTGACAAGGAACTGCATTGATTAGATTGACCATCAATTCACTCAGGTGTACCATCACTACTTCCCTCCACCTCTACTTGACAATGATGCTTAACTTGTTTCGATGAGCGTTTAAATGGTTCACACATGGTGTAGTTACATTTTGTTTTCTTATTTTGTTATGGTTATTTTATTTTGTTATTTTGTTGTAATCTTTTGTATTCACGTAATGAATAGTCAATTTTTTTTCTACACTGTAAAATTAACCAGTGACAACGTTATAACAGTCTGTTAGTTATATTGCGAAAATAAAAAAAGATTCGTACAAAAATTAATAAAAAGAAATTAATAAATGTGTAACAAATCCTTCATTTCAATAAAATGAAAAAAATTCAAATTAAAATTAAAATTAAAAAATTCTACAAATTAATAAAAAAAAAATTAATTAATAACAAAACCATTATTTTAATAAAATTAAAAAAAATTAAAAAAAATAATCGGCTCAAATGAAATAAAACAAATTAAAAATTAATAATTATACTTTTTTTTAATAAAAAGGAAATAAAAATTAATAAAAACTTATTTAGTATAATATTTGAAAATAACAAAACCATGATGTTAACATGAACAAAAAAAAAATTAATAAAAAGAAATTAAAATTAATAACAAAGCCTTCAAATTATTTGAAAATGAGAAAAGTAAATTAATACACAAAAATGTCATCTACAAATTAATTATAAAAAATTTAAATTAATAAAAAAACCATTATTTTAATAATATTTGCCTATATATAAATAATGAATGCACTGTTCTGTCAGACAGATGTACAAAAAAAAAATTCCGAAAGTGTACCGTATATTATTTCGGGACACTCACCAATTGGGTGGGTGTGGGAACTGTAGAACAGCTCTTGTAATAAAGTCAACTAAAATAGCGTTGTCGTGAGCACTACCTTCCCATCTAAAATTAATAAATGTGAACAACATGTCGAAGTCGTAAGCTGGGAGTACATTTTGCGATACCGTAGATTTGTGACCGCGGAAAGTATTTTGTCTTGAAGCAGGGACCCATGTATCCACCAATGTGCCATCGATAGCACCGACACAATCATAATTGAAAGATATTTGTTTGACATTAAAAGCGAAACAAACTTGTATATTACTTTTATAACAGGAGAAAAAAAAATATCGTCCCTTATTGTTATGTAGAACTTACAAGACAATCATTAAATTCATATCTTGAACTAGGGAAAAAACATCCTGTCATTTAAAATTTTTGCCGGTATCTCGTCTTAGTTACGTGGTTTGATAATCGTTGATGCAAGCTTACACAATGCCCGCATAACAATTTTTATGTGCCAACAAACTGTTTCCATAGAGTGTTGAAATCTATCTACCAGTAGTCGATGGCGATCATTTTGTGCAAAAGTGTATAAAAAAATTCTAAGTGATTCCTCCACACTGATATGCATATGTTCAGTATCGATAAAGTCATTTTGAAATAAGGTGTCTTTTAATAAAATGAATGTTTGTGCATCCATTCACATAATGTCCATCATTGTTTCTGGATGGCCATTTAATAAGCTGAAGATGTAATAATCACCTTTGAATGGACAAGTTCACTGTGGTCGGCGACTACTTGACGCGTTTATTTGGTCATGCATGAAAACAATCATCAAAAAATCCATAAAATCTTCAATAACCTCATCCTCCTCTAATGAGATCTCCATTGCATTGTTTTCTGTGCCGGATGACATATGGTTTCGTCTACATCACAGTAAAAGCATAATTATAAAATAATGTTTGACAATATGGTAACGTTTATCATTATTGGTGAAACTGAATTAAAAAATGGCTACATGAATAATCGGCCTTATTCATTTACCAGCATCCACTAAAATGTATACAAGAAGAAAATTTGTTTAATATGTAGTCATCTTGTAATAACACAACATATTGATGTAAAACAGAAACTACTTAAAAGTTCAATAAAATTAAATATACGAAGATGAAAAAGAAAGAGCATCTCATGGAATGATAAAAAAACAAATCAGGAATCATGAAATCATCTTGTAGAACGACAAGGAGATTCGCTAACACAATCGAAACACAATTTATCACTTCACTGCAAAGCGAGGATCATAGCTAGGCGCATATGTATAGGAGTACGCATAAAAAACGGTCGCCATTCCTTGTCTTTAAACAGTGTCAGTGCCCTAACGTACTGCACCGGTGGTATGTCCCTAAGCTCTAGCAATACATCTTGACATGCAGCAAGGGAATACTCATCACCACCTGCACTTACAACCTCTGTCTCATTTTCTCGTGCACATGAATGTTCTGCTTTTATCTATACGTAGGATGTGAAAGCTGCGCACATATCATCGAATCCACTTAACCGTGACTTTTTCGAACGACCACTGGCAGTCTGGCTGCTTGTAGGGCCCCTCTTGTGACTTTTGCCCTTCTCTGGATCCATCTACTCATCGCCGAATAAGTCAACAGGAATGGTTTCTGCAGCATTACTTCCACCAACTTCAGGGTTCCACAATTTATTTAGCATTTCATCTTCTTCATCTGAGTCAAGGACTCTTTGTGTGGATGCACGAGACAAGGCCCCTGTGGCACAACAATTTTCAACAATTTCCGCCATTTCTTGGAAATACTCAAATTCTTTTATTCTAAACTTCTTTACATTTCTGGTAGCCTACAACAATTGAAAATATAGAATTAAGCATACTGTATGTGTAATGAAATGTTAAAAAAAAAATTTGAAAATGGTACAGGTTAATGAAAAACCTTATCCCAAAATTCATGGAGTGCAATAACAGTGCCTACAATAGGATCCCATCCCAGACCAGTCTGTGCCTGGAGTTGCTTAAACGTCTGGTAATCAGCTTTCAATCGCTGATATTTTTGTCGCACCTGCTTTGCTGTATACCGAAATTTATACAGATTGTGCAACTGATTTGCAAAATGATTCCAATGCCTAATTGTCCACACAGTAGTACGGCTCATTGTTTGATTTTTTTTAACCTCTTCTCCCAACATGTTTATTAATTTCATTTCAATTTTGGGAATCCACATTTTTGTATCTTGATTGTCATGGGAATTATTTCCATCCATCTATAAACATACAATTTGTATTTAAAGCACTCTGGGGTAGATATAAAAGAATAACAGAGCAAACTACTCTGGAGTAGATATAAAAAAATAACAAAGCAAAAATCAATTACAATTATTTATGTAGGAACCAAAAGTAATATTTATTTCAACTTGGTAAATAATGTTAGGAAAAACAGATGGTTTGAAGGGCAACACAGATAAAAAAATAAAACCACATAACATTAATGTTTACTTCAACTTGTTAAATAATGTTAGGAGAAGCAAATGATTTGAAAGGCAATAGAGAGAAAATAAAAACACATAACATCAATGTTTATTTTAACTGTAAGAAAGGCATATGATTTGAAGGCCAAAACAGAGACAAAATAAAGATCACGTAACATTAGCTGTAAGAAGTTTGTGAAGTAAGTTTACATAGTAAAAAAATAACCACAAATAAGCCGAAGAAGAAGGCCACAAGAAGAAATAAGCAGAAGAAGAGAAGAAGAAATAAGCAGAAGAAGAAGAAGGAGAGCAGAAGCAGCAGGGAGGTCGACCGGCAGGATGACTCGAGGGATGACCGACTCAGCTATAAAGGTGACAAAAGGTACAAAGAGTTCAGACAGATCAGAAACTATCTCTATACTTGTTTCGACTTCTCAGAAATCATTTCAGAACTCATTTGGAATTCTCAGAAATCATTTGAGAACTCATTTGCACATAACATATGATTGAAGGATATATTTACCAGATTAGTAGGATTTGAATAGTTATCATCGGTAATGGAATGCGTACAGTGACTGAATGTGCGACTCTTTCGTAATCGTCTGATTCGACAATAGGTTTGATAAATTTAACCTGTGACAAAAAACAATTGGAAATAAAATTAGGGATGATTTTTTCAAATCAGTGACCTATAAGAAAATATGTGAAATAAATTTGTGATTTATTTGACATTGCACTCATCGTTGTTTGGTTGCTCGTAGAAGGAATCTTCCACAACGCACAAATTGTAAGTCACTTGATTTGTGGGAGATAGTATGAGTAGGGAGCGGGTTCACAAGATTCATGATTTATAAAATGGTCTGAGTTCTCTGTGAACACTACCCGTGACGAATCTTCAGTCCTGATCTTTGAAACAGAGAAACAAATATGAGTAGATCAGTTCACGTGAACCTTTTCAGAGACGATGGATATGGAAGCTTTTTAGAAAGGAAGACGAAGAAGGATAAAGACGTTGAAAGTGGAAAAATAAATCACAAAGCTGCCAAACAGGTTTTTAAATTGTAGTTTGAATTATATGGTGGAATTCTATTTTGAAAGTGGTATCCAAACGTGAAGCGGGAGTGATAGAGTAGAAATGTAATTTCAAAACACATCCAAACAAAGCCTTAATGTTTTAGTAGTTATAAAGGGTAGTGGACAAAATGGGTAATAATGTGAGTGTGTTACATATTTGGAAGAATGAGAATGTAATGTAATGAGAGTGAATGAGTATGAGATGGCAAATTTAAAGTGTTAGTGAATAGTTTCTCTCTTTCAAATTGTTTAAGTAATTATTTTATAACCTTTTTTTTCTTTTCTTTTTTTTCTTCTAACAAGTACCCTCTAAGCTGCTACACAAACAAATATATAGAATGTAAGAAGTAATCAAAGGGCTTATTCCAAGAGATTGTAGGTTCGAATTTGACGGAAGTTAAACATTTTAAACCTTAGAAGTATTGGAATTTTTCTTGGTCGTTAACTTTGAAATCTTAGCATTAGTCGAGGTGCACGTGAACTGGTCTGGATACTCAATTATTAAAAAAAATGATAAATTATGATAGTAGTGCTTGTACTTTGGTCATTTTGTCACTTTAATCCTTATAATTTCAATTGGCTTGATTTTGACCATAAATTTATGATTTTATCTCAATTTGATCAAATTGATTAGAACTCTTAATTTTATCCAATTGATTAAAATTCTTAACAATTTTTATGAAAAATATGCACATAAATGATATGTGTCATATTTCTAAGGACAAAATTATAAATTTACTCAACTCAGTGAGTTAATCTTAACCAATTTAGTGATCATTTTTCATCAAAAATACTGACAAAATTATCTATTAGACCAAATTGATACAAAATCTAAAATTAAGAGTTAAAATTGAACCAATTAAAAATATAAAAATGAAAATGACATAAGGGGAAAATATAAGGACCAATAGTGTAATTTGTTCCAAAAAAAAAAAAGATCTTAAATGATTAATTTTTAAATCAATCAACAACTGAACTGGGTAGTACTATTGTGAATAAATTTAAAGATCATACTTTAAGACTTTTTAAGGGTACTTAGGGGCAATTTAGGAAGCTAGCTAAAAGTTAATTTTTAGCTTTTAACTTATTTTGGGTCATATTACTTTTCACATTTTTTACATACAAAAAAACAAAAAAGTCAAAAAAAAAAACCTAAAAAATTATCTTTAAACCAACTTCCCAAGTCACCCTTTAGTTGTTTTGGCAGCAATTTATAAGTTAGGATATTTTTTTTAAACATAATTTTCATTTTATGTGTCGTTTGGTTTTGAGCTGTTTATAGCTATTTTATGATGAATAATTTTTTTTTTTTTTTATAAATTTTTTTCTTTTCATCTTAAAAAAAAAAAGAAAAAGAAACTAACAATGGAAAAAAATAATAATAAAATAAGGAGCGACTCAACTTGTCCATTAACGAAAAAGTAATTTTTTTTGGCATTTATGTTTACAAAAATGATTTGTCCCCCTAATTTTCTTCCCCCTAATCCCCCTAATTTTCTTTTTTGAAAAACTGTTTTGTTTCTTTTTATGTTTTCTTTTTTTTTTTTTTTTTTTTTTTTACTAAAAGGGGCAATTCGGGGGATTCGGGGGACTGCCCTCGAGGTCCCAATCACTGGCCTTATGTTTATTACAACAAGTGATTGCCGCACTTTTTCAATTTTGATTCAAAACATGTCACATTTTATTATGTACGCTTAGAACACACAATATTAAAAAAGAAAAAAGATTCTGAAAATTTTTAAATAAAGTTCACTCAAAATAAAAATAAGTCGAGTTTCTTAAGTTTCTTTCATAAAATTTGAATTATTTTTATCCTTCATAAAAAAAAATTATATAATATATATGTATTCAACTTCCATGGCCAATTAGGTTGGACAAACTTAAAAGTAAAAAATTAACGTAATTTAGAATGAAAATTTTAAAAAAAAAAAAAAGAAGAAAAGAAAGTATTACATTGAACTTGTATTTTCTTTTTGGGTAATGCAAATGAATTAGTATGGTCATATTACTACTAGAAATTAAAAAATGAATGAAGAAATTGTATTTAAATGCCAACAACTCAAATAATTAGGTTGCGTTTGGTAGAGTTTTGTAAATATGATTTGAAAGTATGAGTTATATTTTGAGTTTATGAGTTGTGGAATTATAATTTGAGTGTAGAAAATTTGTTTGGTTATGGTTTTTAAATAGAGTGTTGAATTAGGTGTGGAATTGAGTTTTGAAAGTTTATTTGACATGTGAAGTAAGAAAATTTGTTTGGTTATGAGTTTTGGAAAAAGTTATCAAAACTTAAACCTATTTTGAGAAGTTGGTAATAATCAATTTTTTGGTAAAAAATTGCTTATAAGCAGCTTTTTTGTGAGAGAGGAGGTTGATTATAATTCAAAAAGCAGATTATAATCAAGTTGCCAAAATAGGCCTTAATTCAAATTATTATAACTCATAACAAAAGACATTACTTTCATACTATTGAAAATTCTGATCAACACTTATAACCAAACTCTTTTTAAAATTCAATTAAAAAAATTTATTATTAACAGAAAATAACATTAATCAATTTTTTTATTGAAAATACTACAAAGGAAATAATTTTTTTTTTCAAAATAAATATTCAAAAAATTTAAATCATAAATATTTAAATAATTTAAATAATCTAAAAAATTTAATAAGTAAAAAATTAAAATAAATATTCAAAAAATTTAAATCGTAAAAATTTAAATATTCAAAAAATTTAAATAATTTAAAATGTTAATATTTTAAATTTAAAAACAACTCTACACTCAAATCGTAATCAAATACATAGCAAAAAAAATTAAAATATTTAAAAATATTTTTAAAAAATAGAGTTTGAATTTATTTTTATAAAATATTTTAAAATTAAAAAAATTAAAATCGTAATATTTTGAAATTAAAATATTTAAAAATATTCAAAAAATTAAAAAAATCGTAACATATTTAAATATTAAAATATTTAAAATCTTAACAAAATTAAAATATTTTAAAAATATTTAAATATCTAAAAAATTAAAATATTGATTTGAATTGAGTTTTGAAAAGAATTTTGAATTATGTGTTTAGTTATGAGTTTTGAAAAGTAATGATTATGTTTTGAATTGAGTTTTAAGAAATAGGATAGAATTATGATTTGAAAGCTCAAAATAAACGACGCATTCAAATCAATTAATGAAATTATAATTTGAGAGCCTTACCAAACGGAGCCTTAGATTTTTATGGAGTTGTAAGTTGGTGGAGCAAATGAGAACCGAGTCCAATGACACTACTTTCATTGACACGACTCTCATTTACATTAGACAAAGACTCACTTGTGCTTTCATGAAAGTGTATTATTTTGAATGGTTTCTATTTAAATATACTTTCATAAAAATATATCTAAAACACAAATCCAACAACAGAGATTCAGCCAAAATAAGATCTGATAGAGCTGGCTAAACTTCTTCTATTCACACCATAAAAATATACTTAAAAGGGTAAATTATAAATACATTCCTTAAACTTTGTTTAAAATATAAATTGTTCCTATAGTTTGATAAATTACAAATACCTTCTTATTATAATTTTTTATTTAACATAATTAATTGAAAAAATAAATTTTCAAAATGCTCGCCTATACAATCATAAAATTACCTCAATTATTAATTAAAATAAATTTATGATATCGTTAAAAATTATTAATTGATATGATGATTTATTAATAAAATAGACAATTTGCTATATATGAAATTAGAAACTTCAAGGGACGAGATATAATTTCCATAATCATATGAGGCAAATCATATTTTAAGCAAATCTTAATGGGTGTATTTATAATTTATCCTAAAAAAAATAGTTAAATCTAAGAGAAGAGATTAGGGATTTCACTCTCACCAAAAACCTTTGAGTCCAGATTTGTTAAAATTGAAGATCTCAATTTCAAAGTGAAATTGATCCATTATCGAACAAACTTGAACTCATTTCAATAATTTAAATCGTTTATATTATAAAACTAATTAAGAAAATTATCTATGCAAAAAATAATCCAGAATTGATTGTCAAACTATTAGATTATTTTTATCTATAGGGTTTACATGTTTTTAAGGATAGGCAATTCATGTGTTATAAAATATATGTGATTTGATCATGTGATTATTTATGTCTGATCAATATATTTTTTTGCATGCATATTCTTCTTAACTTACCATATGAGATGAACGATTCAAATCATTGATATGAATAGAAACTAGTCCCACAATATGCTAATTGCACCTATAAAATTGAGATTTTCAACTTTAGCAAATCCAAACTCAAAATCCTTAAATGGATAAATTACAAATACACCCCCTAAGGTTTGCTTAAAATACAGATTGTCCCTTGTGATTTGAAAAATTATAAATGCTCTATTGTAAGAATTTTTTATTTAATAGAATTAACTAAAAATAAATAAAATTCATAATTGTTCTCTTATATAATAATAAAATTACTTAAATTATTAATTGAAATATATTTTTAATATCATTAAAAATTGTTACTTGACTTAATAATTTATTAATAAAAGGGATGATTTGTTATGAAATTAAAAATCATAAGGGGTGAAATGTAATTTTAAGAACCATAGAGGATGATTCGTATTTTAAATAAATCTTAAAAAGTATATTAATAATTTACACTTAAATATATAAAGTGGTCTAGCCAACTTATTTACTTGTAAAATTTATCAGGTTTGAAAATATTAATCAAGACCAACCCTAGAGTTGTCCTCCCTCTCCTCTTTTTTTTTTTTTTTCAAAAAACTAAATAAATTATAGAATCAAGCCTACCAACATTTACCTGAAATAAAAGTTAAAAATAAAAAAATATATATAATCATCCTAATAAATTTGGAGGAATTACAATTCAGTGGTTTTTTAAAAAATATTTACAGATACAAAAAAAAAAATTTAATTTAAATTGTTAATATTTATAAAATTTATCATTGAAATTAGTAGCTTGGTCAAAATGGCCTCGGCAATTTCAAAATTCTTTGGGGCAAGTACATACGAGCCAATCTTGTAAACCAAATTATTTATTAAAAAATTATATTATAACTTTCAGTGATAAATTTATTATTGTAAAAATATTTTTAAAACATAACTTAATTATTTACACTTCTCACATCTTATTTCAATACAAATTAAGACAAATAAACTAAAAATAAATAAAATTTATAAACAAAAGTCAAAATGTTCCAGTCATTTATCACTTTAATAAATTTTTTAATATTAGTAATTGTATCAAATAATTGTTCCTAAACACAAAACACATCTAAAAAGTCTTAAAAGAATTTATTATTAAAACGATGGGTAAATATGTTTGAAAAAAAAATAGTTAAGACTGAAGAAGTCTAATCAATAAGACCTGCTAATAATAAATAAAAAAAAATTACAAATCAAGTGTATTTTTCAAAAATAATTACTTATATATGAAAAAGTTTTGATTTTAATAATTAAAATTTATAAACTTTACTTCTACTCTGAAAAAAAAAATAAAAAAATAAAAAAATTCTACCCCCTACACTGGTTTGTTATTTCCACATAATTATTCCTGCCCAATGAAGATGTGCCGAAATATGAGCCCGTCTAAACTCAAAAACATCCATGGGCCTTTACCGAGTAACAAATGGACGATTCTATTTACACCTAAATAATAAGTTAGTAGGTTTAATTAAAGGATTGGGCTTCCTTCATGTTGAGATTTTAATATGAGAAAATTTGAAAAATTTGTAGAGTTTATCATAGATCCTGTTTTAATAATTCGAACCGTTTACTTTTTAAGAATTGTTGAGTAGAATATTTATGTAAAAAATCAAAATTATCAGATATCAGTAGTTATATGTTTGAATCAAATTTGTATTAGAAAAAATAGATGGCTATTCTTGAAATTATATTTGTCGTCTATTTTTTTAAAAACAATTATGATTCAAACTTATAGTTACTAATATCCAATCATCTTGATTTTTTTCATGAATATTCTACTTAACGAATTCTAAAAAATCAACAGTTTGGATCATCGAAATCGGTTTCAAAATAGGTTTACCAAGTCCAAACGTTCTCTCAAGTTGAGATGACAACTTGAGAGAAGCCAAATCCATAATTAAAATTTTAAAAATTTAATTTGTATTATAACTTAAAAAATTTACGAATAAGAACAATACACATTAAATTTTAAAATAATATATATATATATTTTTCATAATACACTCTAAGTATTCTTCATATTAAAGTGCCTGTTTGGCAGAACTTTTTTTCAGCTTATTTCAGCTTTCAGCTTAATTTAAGCTATTTTGATGTATTTGGTTTAGTTTATAGCTTATAACTTATAGCTTTGTGGAAGTTAGAAATCAGCTTATTCTTTGAGTGGGGCAGGAGATGCTTTAAGAATAAGCTGGAAATCAGCTTAAGCTGAAAGTTATAAGCTATAAGCTGTTTAGGCATAAGCTATAAGCACTTTTCCACAGCTCTACCAAACAGGGCCAAAGTCTATTCATCTTCTTCTCTAAATTTTAGTTATTTTCTCAGCTTTTTCTTCATTCAAAAACTCTAATCCACCCATCTCCTATCAATCATTATTGTAATCATTGGAACATGCCTTGTGATTTCCAAATTACAAATGAAACAAATATCCATGTATGGGACAAATTTTGCTACAATAAAGCAGTCTACGGCCAGGTAGACCAGTGCTTACTAACGTTGTATTTAATTAAGAAATTTGAAAAGTGATTTAAAGAAGAAAATGGAAATCAAAATTTTGGAAGACACAACTACTTTCTTGTTATAAATAAGGTTCGGAGCATTGTTACGGGAGGAGGCCTTCTTCCAGTGACTCCCATGTATCAGTTATATTAGTAGATCCAATCAATGTAATTTGATGACGATCGACAATCCTCCTTTGTATTACAGTTTCATTGAGTAGATTTAGTTAATGTTATGAAAATCAGATCGGTGAGAGAACTGGAAAAGAACCAAGAGGATAGGTCACCGGTTTAACGATCGGGTCAAAGCTATCGAACCGTGACGTCATAATTAATATTATATAATTAAAAAATATAATTATAAATTATAAATAAATAAAAATATATATAAATACTCAAATATAGCATTTATTAATAATATTTAATAAAGTTATAATTGATAAGAAAAAGTCATTTGTTTTAAAGAAATTAAATTTTTTTTAACATTCCTTCCAAACAAATTGATTAAATGCTAGATTTAATTTTGGAAGGAAATGAAATTTTTAACTCTTCCTCCAATCAATATGATTCAAGTAATTTGATTGAATCCATATAGAATTTTGTAAGTTCTCTTTGAAAAATATTTTTTTATAAATAACAATAGGCTTTCATAATCTCTTCAAGCTTCCAATGAGACTCCTCCTTATGAGAGGAGACTCATGAAGTAAGAATTTTTAGTTAAAATTTTGAAATATATTTATATATATCTATATATATAAGAAAGAAAGAAAAGAATAAAAAAAAATTAAAGACAAAAAGTTAAATCATTTAGTAATCATCAGAGAACAATCCTAGTAATACATAAAACACATAGGAAAACTGAAAACACAAATTATTTGGGTGATTGGAATTGATTTGTTTATTATTTAGTTGTATCCCAAATTATGATTTTATCTAAAGTACAATTTGTGAAAATATCTCAAGTACAATTTGTGAAAAATATATGCGATGACGGGTTTGTAATTCGCCTCGTTCCTCTTTAAGTTATGCTGGGTACGTGTTATTGAAAAACTCCTTAAAATTTTCGTATTGTATTTACTTTGATCCTAAGTACTTCACTTATTCCGGAGGGTGCGAGATCGGGTTCGAAGTGTCGAGAGTGGAGCTGGAAATTTTATGGGTTGGAGGACTAGAGCCGCACGTGCGGGGGCTTGGGTCGCACGCGTGAGAGGGCGCCTACGTCAGGAGAGGTAAGGCCACACGCGGAAAATGGCGAGTGCATCTTGAAATAAAAGCACTTGAAGCAGCAGGTGCGGGAGAGGGAGGGCCGTACGTGTGGGAATGAAGGCTGCACGTGCGGAAGGCACGCTTCGCACGTACGAGCATGAGTGCCGCACGTGCGGTGGTGGGTGAGTCCGAAATTTTTGCTTTTTCTTCTCCTTGGACTGATTGTATCTCACTTTTGTTGTATCTCTCTCTCTAAAAACTTTTTTCTCTCCATTCTTTCTACATTTTCTACACCAAACAAGATCAAATCTTTGATCTCTTTAAATTTATTAGAAATTTGCCCATAGTTTCTTTATCAAAGTTGGATAACTTCTCGAGGGCTTCGTTGTGTGCAGTAGAGATTGAGTTTCCACACCAATGATTTTGGGGGTTTCTTCTTTCTTCTTCTTCTCCAAAGCTTGGGGTAGGGTGACGCAGCGAAATAAATCACACGGGACTAGATATCGTTCTAGTAGATGAGAATTCTTGAATCCACAAGAACACCGTTGAATCCACAAGAAAGATAGAAGAAAAGCTCTTAAAAAATATTATTGAATGAATAAAATTACATATGCTTGTAGGCTTATTTATAATAGACTAAACCTAATACTTGTAGGAAAAGTGATTCCAAAATAAACTAGGAAACTTAAATCAACACAAATTAAAAAACCTAAGAGAACTAAGAAACCTAAGAGACTAAAATTCTAAACTATTTAAAATCCTAGTCAAAATCTAATTCTAAAATAGTAAAATTAAGAAACCTAATAATTCTAAAATATTTATACTAAATTACAAGAATCCTAATAATACATCAAAAATATTAAAACTAAAAATATAAAAATTCTTAAAATCTTGTCCTGAAAATCTTGTCCTACATCAGACTCCTCTTCTTTGAAAGAACTTGCCCTCGAGTTCATATTACAGATCTGCCATCGTCCATGCCAAATAAAAAGATACTTGGAATATTTCAGTTGTTTGTCTCTCATGGGCAGAAGTTCATCTGGCAACTCATCGGCAGTAAGTTCTTGGAATTCCTCCAACAATGGTTGAATTTTCTGAGGGATTGGTGTGACTGTGTTCTCCTTGGCCACAGGTACCATTGTTTTCACAACCATAGCATATAACTCTTGTGAAGTTTTCGCATCTGCTACAAACTCGGCCTCTGAATTGGTTATAGTGAGGAAAGACTTCGCTTCGACTTTCAGAGGCATTGTGTGTTGCTTTATGGGACTCATAGCAATTTTATGAGACCCCCAATTAAACACATAAGTGTTGTCTCGCCCTCTAAATGTAATATCCACATCAAATTGCCAAGGTCTTCCAAGTAATACTTGACTAGCATCCATATCAACCACATCACATAATACATCGGATTTATAATGTTTGTTAATAGAAATAGGTACCTTACATACTTCGGTTATCTTGACAGCAGGTCCTTTTTTGATCCAGGCAATACTGTAGGGAGATGGGTGTGGTTCAGGAGACAACTTCAGGTGCGTTACCAATCATTTAGCCACAAAATTTTCACAGCTTCCACTGTCCACAATAAGGTCACACACCTTTTGATTTATGGTACAACAAGAGCGAAAAATACTGTGACGTTGACTGAGGTCCTCAGTTTTTGGTGTAAATAGAACCCTTTGAACTACATAGTTGACTCGTTCTCCTTCTTCTCTGGCAAGTTCAGCACCTTCATACTGATCACCCTCATATTCTGCATCTCCATCATCCCCAATTTTATCTTCTTCTTCAACTAAATTAGCAGTCCTTCTTTCTGGGCACACATTAGAGCGATGGCCAGGCATACCACATCTATAACACTTATCCGTTGTTGATTTGGCATAAGGATTTGTGTTTCGAGGTGCCTCTCTGCTACTTGATCCAGTCATCTGGTTTCCTCCTCCTCCACCAGCGGTACTCTTCTGCTGCTTTATTGGAATTGTTGGTTGGGTAGCCCCTTTTCCTTTTTCCCTAGTAGGAAACGATGAATCAGGAAGGTTCCAACAATATCCAGAATAGGTTGTCTTGCGCTCCATTAGCTCGGCTTTGAGAGCCATATTATGTGCTTCATCCATAGTCCACACTACTGATAGCCCCATCTTCTTTCGAATGGTTAATTTTAACCCATTGAGATCTTAGCTACTGCGTCCTTCGGTCTCATTGATTATTACGATCCGAAAGTTGGCAAAATTCGGTTGTATAATCAAATCTGATCGGCTTCCTTGGTTGCAATTTTGGTACAATGAAACAAGTATTGATCATAATCGGTGGTAAAATCATCTTGGAGGAGTTGTTTCATTCGGCGCCAAGTTAAATGCAATTCTTTACCTTGTCGATGCCTATTTTTCTGCAATTGATCCCACCATACCGCAGCACCTCCCTTTAGTTTGTACGCCACCAATTTCACCATCTTTGATTCTGGAACATCCATCATCCCAAAAAATCGCTCCACCTCTGAAAGCCAGTCAAGAAAATCCTCAATATGTAGATTTCCATTGAACTGGGGAAGATCTATCTTCATTCGGTACTCATCGAACCCTTGTTGTTGTTGCCTTCGGGGTTGATAGTTGGCTGGAAGTGGTTCAAACTCTAGTTTAGACTCCTCCTCACTATCAGATGGACAACGAAATGGACGTTTAGGAGCATTCTGAACAGGTTGACCTCGGGCAAATCCTTCGGTGCGCACTCTGTTCTGGTTAACAGGTTGGCCTTGGGCAACTCCCTCAGCATGGACCCTATCAACCACTGGTGGCCTGTTCTTGGCATTGAGATTCAGGCCAATAAGCAGATCACGAATTTCGTTCAACTGCTCTTGCTGTTTCTCATATGCTACCCACAGGGCCTCGACCCTACGATCACCGCCAGTAGGGTTTGCATGATCTACTCTGTCTTGTGCCATTGAGCCAGGTGAATCCTTGCTCTGATACCACTTGACGCAGCGAAATAAATCACACAGGACTAGATATCGTTCTAGTGGACGAGAATTCTTGAATCCACAAGAACACCCTTGAATCCACAAGGAAGATAGAAGAAAAGCTCTTAAAAAATATTATTGAATGAATAAATTTACATATGCTTGTAGGCTTATTTATAATAGACTAAACCTAATACTTGTAGGAAAAGTGATTCCAAAATAAACTAGGAAACTTAAATCAACACAAATTAAAAAATCTAAGAGAACTAAGAAACCTAAGAGACTAAAATTCTAAACTATTTAAAATCCTAGTCAAGATCTAATACTAAAATAGTAAAATTAAGAAACCTAATAATTCTAAAATATTTATACTAAATTACAAGAATTCTAATAATACATCAAAAATATTAAAACTAAAAATATAAAAATTCTTAAAATCTTGTCCTGAAAATCTTGTCCTACATCATAGGGGATCTCTTTGAATTATATATATGTTTTTACAAGATTATGTTGATTTGGAACCCTTTTGGGTAATATTAGGAACTTGGCTTTGTTTTATGTATTGTGATGATTTTCAAAATGGGTTTACTCCTTGTTTTCTTGCAATGCTAGAGGACTTGACTATATTATGGAGATGGGGAAAAGATTTCTTATGAAAGATGGAGAAATGTTTAGTTTTGGAAAAAAAAAAAAAAAAAAAAAAAAACAGAAAACTTGAGACCTTGTGAAAATGTTGGGAAGTGTGAGTGTTTATTTATCATCATGTTAAAATAAAATAGTGATTGAAGTAAATCTCTTGTGTTACTTGACAAATGGAAAAAAATTTTGGAATATGAGAATTGGGGGTTTTGGGGAGCTATTGCTCAAAATGTAATGTAGTTTTGAAATGGATAAGTTATTGAGGATTGTAAAAAGTATGAGTTTATTGGTTGGTCATTGAAAAACCTAGATGAATATATGGCTATGATGAGAAATAGCATTAAAAAGGAAATGAGTGTGGTGATTGTTATGAGAATCTTGCATGGAATAGTTCAAAAATGGAAATTTTACTCACAAATGGAACATTGTGTGGAAGTTTTGTGAATAAAAAGATGTTGCATTTCATGGTTAACTCTTGCATGGCATGAATAATGGTTGCATTTGGCATTTCAATACCTTGCTTGTTATAACTATTGAATTGGGATTTGAAACCTTGCATTAAGAATGAAATATTGTAAAAATGAAAATGAGATTTATTGAAATATTTTGGGGTAAATACGTTGGTAAGTCCAAATAGGAAGTGTAGATGAAATTGATTAAGTTGGCCTGAGTGTTCGGGGTAAAAGACCGAAAACACGCGCGGAGGAGGTACCACTTTCCTTTTGGTTAGCAACCGATAAAATGGGACTTTTGGAAGTGCTAGTTATGCCTACTTGCAGACACCAACCTAGGGATTATCTGAGTCGTATTTACCGCCCTTTGAATTAAATTGATAATTTATGTATTATTGAGATTTCAAGATATCATTGAGCATAAAGGATTTTCAAAAGATAATAATGTGATTTGCATGTCAAAAGCATTGCATGGCATACACTTTTCTTTTTAAGAGACTTGTACAAAATGTATATACTTTGTTAAGAATTTCTCTACTGGCTTTATGCTCACCCCTATGGCATTTTGGTGCAGGAAAGGATGTGGTGAACCCGCCAAACTACGCTGTGGATGTATGTATTGAGAGCACAAGGCTCTATTTTGTTATGATTAATTTTTTTTTTTTTTGGTAAGCCAAGGGCTATTCATGTATGGGTTTGAGAAATCATTTTTTGTATAATTGGGTTTAAGCCTTGGAATGTGTAAGTCCTTAAGGACATTTTATTTATTTTTAGGATTTGATATTCTACATGCTATAGATTTATATATTTGGTATCATTGAATGTATAATTCGCATGTAAGACTATTTTGTACAAACCTTAATGATCAATGATGTAAAGGTTGAAGAATTGCTATTATTCTTAAATGAATGTTGATTGATGTACCTAAATTATGTTGGAATATTTTGGGGTGTTACAATATAAGGTGTAATGAGAATAAATTATAACTTTAAATAATTTAATGAGTACTAAAATAATTTTTTGGTGCAAATAAAATCATCCTAATAAATTCACTGTTAAAATATGCTTTTTATGGGCTTTGGGAAAGGATTTTGGGCTTTGCTTTACAAGCTAAGCACAATAATTTTAAGGTCTATGAGTAGGTCATCACAAAGGCTGTAAAACAAACATAAATTTAGTTCACTTCAATTCGTTTGTGACTCATCAAAAGTTGGTTTGAAATTTGCTAGTTATATAAACTAGTTAAATTTCAATACATTTTAAAATTTCTCAAGTTTTTAAATTAAACTCGAACAATTTATTTATCAACATAATTAGATTATATGTATAGTAAAAAATAAATTGCTCAAACTTTGCTCGGGATCAACTTATATAAGATCGACTCAAAAAGTATACAAATTAAGTATTTTAAAACTTATTCAGCTCAACTCAACTTTAGATAATACATATGTATGGTGTTGCATTTTAAAATGAGACCAATGTTGGTTTAAATTTTAAAGAAGTCATTTTCACATCATTATAAATTTTGTAATATATATATATATATATATTTGTAAAAATAGAGCTTTTGAAAAAACAAAAACTGGGTCAATCTTTTCCGGAATATATTGAGATTAATATAACAACGCAAAAAAAAAACATTACAATATTTACAATATATAGGGGTGTTTTGGGAAGATGGTTATAATTAGCTTTTTGGTGAAAAGCTGATTATAAGCAGATTATAATCAGCTTTTCTGTGAGAGAAGAGGAGAATTAGATTTTTTATCTCTTCCCAAAAGAGGTCATAATGTATAGTAGTGAACAATATAATAGTACTAATAATGAAAACATAAAAACAACAACAATAACAATAATATTTACAATAAATATTTCATAAGTAATTCAATTAACAATATACTAGTCTTTGATGTTCTATTTGTGTTGGAAGAAATTGTTTTTAAAAAATATTTTTATAATATGCATAAAATAAGTTTAATTAGGTAAAAAATAATTCTTTTAAATGTAACAAATATTTTTCGAACTAAAGTCTTATTAATTTCACCACCACCACCATACAACCACTATCAGTGTCATACCACCGCCTCCTTGACCACCCTAACGTGCCACTGTTGCCATCACCCCACTACTAGCACATTAATTTCAAAGTTACAACTAAATAAAACAAAAATTTATTTTTTTATCGAATTTTTTTAAAAAAATTTATTATTAAAAAGGGCAAATTACATTTTAACCCCCCTAAATTATGTACTCATATCACTCTACCCCCTTGAACTAAAAAGTGTTTTCATCTACTAATTCTTGTCAATTTAGACCTTAATGACAAAAATACCCTTTTAACTATAGGAGTAAATTATACTTTACCCTCTTGAACTATAATATCACTCTACCTCCTCAACTAAAACAAATGTTTGATTTTCAATTTAAAATAATATTTTAAATTTTTTTTAAAAATAATTTTTCGTATTTTTTACTTTAGTAAATTTTTTTTTTTTTTTCATATTTTAGTCAAAAAAATTAAATTTTAAATACACCTAAAATTTGAATATTTCTGAAGACTTAAAAAAAAAATCACTAAAGATGAAAAAAATAACAAAACAAAAAACAAAAAAAATGGTATATTTTTATATTTCCCGTCTTTAATGAATATTTTTTTTTTATAGATTTTTTCATAATTATTTTCGTTATTTGATTTTCAATTTTTTTTTACTAACAAACTAAAAATTAATTTAGTAGTAAAATGAAGAAAAAAAAATAAGAAAGTTCAAATCAAAAGTGACATTAGGTTCAAGGGGCTAAAATGATGTGAGGTGATAATTAAAGGGGTAAAGTATAATTTATCCAATTAATGAAAGGATATTTTAGTTATAAAAGTCCAAATTGAAAAAAATTAGTAGATGAGAGGAGTTAGTTTATAATTTTTCATTGAGAGGAGTAAAGTGATACTATACAATAGTTGAAGGGGTAAAATGTAATTTATCCCAAAAAAAAAAAAAAAAAAAAATCACCAAAATAAACAGAATGTCATTTATGTTATCCTAGATGAAAATCTTTGGTGTGTGGAAAAGTTATAGTAGGTAGTTGTATATATATCATTGTGGCTCATCAATCAATCAATTCTAATTGTAGCATAGTCTTATTTCATTTCTATCAAGATTCAATGTACACGCACCAACTCCATATTGTGAATATTTTCTTTTCTTGGTACGTGTCACACAACTAGTTCAAATCTGACAAAAATAAATAAATAAATAAATAATTATTATTATTATATCCCCTCTTATACTTGATTCAACTCTATTCAACTGTCACAACTCACAAGTGACTACAATGACTAAATTATGTAAATGTTTTATGGTAAGAAATTATCTTCAGATTTTGACAAATTAGTAATATTAAAACAACCTTGGATGAAAGAAAACTTGCATACTATATACATTTTATAAAAGACACATGCTAAAATATTTTAGATAAAATGACCTTTTTCGATTTGGCCTCCTAAAACAGTCAAGTAGACATACTACATATTCCAACAATATTAACATTTTTTTCCTCCAAAGTTGATTATAAAAACTTAATTAGTAAGTAAAAATATTATCAATTGGAAAAATATGTTACAAAAATTCATTGTAAAAACTTAATTAGTAATTTAAGCAATTATTATTTAAATTATAATTAAAATGTCATAAGGCCTCATTCAAAATTTTGCTCGAGGCCCCAAAAATAGTTGGCTCACCCTTGATTCTAACTTTCGGTTATAGGATTAAAAAAAAATGGAGCAAATTATACCAATGTTATCTGTAATTAACTTCTTATGTCAGTTTGCTTTTTGTAATTTCAATTGTATCAATTTTGTATTTTAATTTTTTAAATTGTGTCAATTTAGTCCAATTGATAATGTGTGCGAAAAAAAAAAAAAAAAAAAAGAAAGAAAGAAAGAAATAAGGACAAATGATTCATTCAAAATGAAACGAATCATTTTAAAGTAGAGGCTAACCTCAAAATTACTTTGATGAGAATGAATTAACTATTTTGACTCTTGATTTTAAGTCTAATTTCTAAATATGTATTATCAATTGAACTAGATTGACGCAATATAAAAAAAAAAAAATTGATGCAATTAGAATATGCAATTAGAATTACGAGCGCTAAATATGTATTATCAATTGAACTATAGATTGATACAATATAAAAAAAATAAAATAAAAATAAAAATTTGATTTGATTTGAATTACAAGGGCTAAATTGATACAACAAATATAAACAATAGAAACTATGTGAGTAATTTGTCCCAAAAAAATGTGAATCGATCATTATAGCCAAATTGAGTCATAACTAACCTCATTTTAGAGAATAACGGAATATTGTTTTAGTCATCACTAAAACCACGCAATGAATCATAAATAACACCATTTTAAAAAATAACCAAATATTAATATGGAACTTAACCAACTTTGAATTTGTAATTTGCTTTCCTCCCTAACACAATAGATCATAACATCATAAAATTTCATAATTAACAATAATTTAGATCATAACTTGTGTATGATATATATTATGTGGATTATAACATGCGACCTCACTATTTTTAACGGGTTCCATTCATAATCTTTTTGTTTTTTTGATAATTCAGGGTATCTTCTGCCTAATCCAGTCCAATTGATTTTGAATCACCTTGTATCTGACCAATCAAGAACTAATCTTGGAGACATTGAAATTACCGATTGGGCACAGCTCACAATTATACAAAATGAATAATGCTATACATAAATAAATTTCTTACTTGATTTTCTTATAATTAGACACAAAAGTGGCTCCGCCCACATTAAAAATATATATATGTGAAGCTATTGTCTTGTATCTACAGATAATTAAAAAAAATTTGATACATATTCATTTATATATGACATTTTTGCATTCAAGATGGATGTAAGCCATTCAAGGGTTGTGCCTATTCCATTGTCACCTATTTAGGGTTTAGCACTTCCAAACATCTTCTCTCTCATATGAGAAATAACCATATGTCCAAATGTAATCATAGGATGAACTATGACATGGTTCTCACATTGAATCATTTTATCATGATATGAATTTATTTCAATTATGACATGGTGTACATAAAATTACAATATGTGTTTGAAATTACGATTGATAGGTGTTGAAATGTACACATTTAAGCCTTCTAAAATATAATTGTTACTCCTTCAATTATTATTAGTTGACAATTTTAATGAGTTTGTATATGTGGAGGTCATTCGGACTTGTAAGATGAAATTGACTTTAATTTGAAGTATTTAAAGCCCAAGAAATAAGACTGAACCCAAGTTTAAATGCTCAGAAGATAAATCAAGCAATAAAAGCCTAACCCATGAGATTTGAAGAAATAAAAGTTAAAATTGTTGCAATCCCGCCATAGAAGTAACTCTGCATAGCATTCGGTATTTTGGACATATCTTTCTCATCTAATATCAAATTAAGGTGAATCAAGAAGCGTTGAAAATCTAACTTAAGGGATACACTTTTATGTGAAATAATAATTCTCCATGAGATTTGAAGAAATAAAGGTTAAAATTGTTGCAATCCTACTACAGAAGTCACTCTTTCGATATTTTGGACATATCTTTCTCATCTGATATCGGATTAAGGTGAATCAAGAAGCGTTGGAAATTTAACTTAAAGGGATACACTTTTATGTGAAATAATAATTCTCCAATTCTAACACTTATTAGGTCAAAATGGGTCCACAAGATGAGTCAAAAAAATTGGAAAGAATTCTATCCGAATTTCCTTTTTATTTTGGAGAATTCTAGCCTCTTGGGTATTATTTAGATGTGTCCTATGTCTAAAAATAGAGAAGCATATTGATCATTACGATTATTGAGGATTCTAGAGAAAAAGTGAGGGAGGCAAGGAGAAAAGGTTTTCTACCTCAATCATAAGCAGCTAATCTTTTTATTCGAGATTGAGATGAAACCCTAATCAAGTAACTTGTAATTTTGTATTTAGATTCTAATTTTTCTTTGGATTTAGATAATCCTTGTATGATCGTTTTAGATCTTTTATTCAAACAATCTTTTTATTCAATTTATATATTTGATTTTTGTGATTGAGAATGTATGATCATACAATTGTTTTATTTTTTTATATATACGAACTATGAAGAAAAGATGAATCTCTTATTTCATATCTTTGAATGTATAAGCTATCCTTATATATATAGCTATAGCTATTCCTATACAAGAGATATGTATCTAAACCACATGTGCTAATTACTTGTAACTGTTTAACAAACTAACTGCCTAACAAACTATCTAACCGATATCTGTTTAAGCTGATGTAGTTACATAGACTGAACTAGAACATGAGATGAGCTGTGAGCTATGCTTGGGCTTTGAAGGCTTTGATGGAATATCCTCAACATTCCTCTTCAAGCTAATGGGGTGAGTGAACTCCATGAGCTTGTCTTTGAGATACAAGAATCTGGAGATAGAGAGAGGTTTAGTGAAGATATCAGCTAACTGGTTAATAGTTGGAACATATTGAAGAACCAGTCTTTTAGCAAGATCTTGATCTCGAATGAAGTGGATGCTTAGAGAAGATGAGTCGTGCCGCAATCCTAGTTTAGTGTGGGCAATTCGTGCCTATCGAAGATGATTCGTGCCTGCGATTTGATTATACTCATCCTCTTAATGATAATATCGGGGTTTGTAGCCATGAAACATCACTATTATCCGAATCTTTGATTTATTAGAATTTAATAATTAGGGGTGTTTTGGGAACTTACAAAAAAAAAATTAATTTTTTGACTTTTTAACTTTTTTACACAAAAAGTCAGCTTTTTTAACACAAAAAAACAAAAAAGCTCACAAAAGTTAACTTTTTACCAATTTCCCAAAAGCCACTTAATTACTTGTTATGAGTTTAGAGGTGAATTCAAAACCCGAAACTATTTGTTTATTTCAATTTCACCTCAATCTTTTTATTTATTTATTTATTTTTAATACTTGTTTTTAGTTAATTTTATATTGAAGTCAAAATATTCATCTGATTAGAATTAATCAAGAATTGATTTTCTAATAATTAAATAATTTAGTCTTTTAGTTCCTGTGGATTGATCCTTAAACTTATAATTATTCTATGGAATTGAAATTTAGTTTAGTTCATAATCAAAGAGCTGATTTTTTTCAAATTTCATATGCTTTGATTCTGATTGAACCCTCCACTTTCTTTGTGCTATCCCTGAGTTGTTGCTTAGGTGGTAATGGTTTTTCTTTCTCCATTTTTTTTTGAGTATATCATATAATTGGATAAGGATAGAAAAGTATTACAATTAAAGGATAAGCCACTGAGTTGTAGACTTGTAGTGGTGCGACTTTTAATTAAATCTTTGAAAAAAAGGGAAAAAAATTATAATAAATTCTTAAAATAATTATAGAAATCTTTTAAAAGTGGAATTCGTGCAATAGATGATGAATTCAAATTTTCTTCTAAAAAGTTGATGACAATGACTTCAATTTATGAGATTTTATGATTAAAAAAAGAATTAAAAAAAGAATGGTGGGGTTTGATGACTCACACATATAAATGAAAGACTTTGATATTTGGCGATTTATATAATTCGGATGGGACACTGATTTTGGGGTGACTAAATTCAAAGTGTGGTCTTTAATGGCAACACGTGAAAGAAGATTATCATATATGTAGGTTTCAATGGCTTTTCTTTTTTTATTATTTTGTTTTGAACATTACTATGTTTGTGGGTAATCCTCTACCATATTCAAATTATGAGTTATAATTGAAGGGTTTGAATATTTTTAAGTTGTCATTTTAATTTGAAAGACTATTTAAATTTAGTACGTTGATTTTGAAATTATTTTTAATGATTTAAATCATTCACTTTTTGAGATAGTTGAATAGAATATTCATAAAAAAAATAAAGATAATTAAATATCGATAAATATATGTTTGAATTATATTTGTTTTAAAAAAATGAATGACAAATATAATTTTAAAAAATAACTATTTATTTTTTATAATACAAATTTAATTTAAACATAAAGCTATCGATACTCGATAATCTTAATTTTTACTTGAATATTCTATTTAACGAATTTTAAAAAGTGAATGATTCAGATCACCGAAATAAATCTCAAAATAGACCTATTAAACTTAAACACTCTCTCAAATTGAGATAACTAACATGAGGAAAATCTAACTCGTAATTAAACACCCATAAGATATAAGCAAAATACTTTTAAATTATAAGGAAAATAATGTTCTAGAATTTTTCTTTGTTTTTTAGAGACATGTGTCCCTTTTTCAATGGTGGTAGCGCCGCCTGGCTCTTGGAAATTACTTGCAGCTTGCTTTTCACAAGCATGCATTGTCTGCTACCAACAATTATTAAAGTAGTTATTTTGTTTTTATTTTTGTTTTTGTTTTTTTTTGTTTTTAAGTCGGTAGAAATATAATTCAAGTTTGACACTTCCGTTTAAGTCCCTAAGTTTTAATTTTGCTAATTAAAATTTTAAAGTATTAAATTTGAATCAATTTAATTCTAAAAATAATATAAAAATAAAATATAAACTTAAAGGTTATATAAAATTATTGTAAGACCCAAATTTTAATTTATTGTTAATTTAATTATCCTTTGTACATGTGTTTTTAAACTAATATCAGAACTTAGTTTATCAATTTTGCTAATATCAATATATAAGCATTAATGCCAAATAAAATAATTTAAATAATAGTACTGCACTAAAAATAATTATCGAACAAAATAATACTATAATCAGATTATTAAAAGAACTTAACGAAAATCATAAACAAAATCAATTAAAAATTATACATGAAGTTCGATATCTATTATTATATAAAGGTTAGCAATCAGCTCTTGTAGAAAAAAATACAGATAATTATCCTTATCCTTATCGGAGAAATTTTACAAGGGGTTATGTTGAATTAATACCACACAAAAAATAAAATAAAATAAAAAATGAATCTAAATAATTATAGTCTAGACAAATTAAAAATAATGGTGGAACAAGAAAAAGATAACGAAATGAAATATAAAATAATATTAAAAATAGCCCAAAAATCAAATAAAATGAATAATTGTGTATTAGAAGAAATAAATAATAGTATAATAGAAATAGAAGAAGACCTATATAAGCAATTAGATAATCAATCTGTAAGAAATATACTAATTATAAAAACACCCGTGCACAAGATAATTATGTTAACAATAAATGAAAATATGGCTCTAATCACTATTGTAGCATTATGAGATTTTCCTCTTCGCTAGAGCGGTCTTTCAAATCATCCAGTACTTTGATCTGCAGTTCAAGATTTTGTAAGCTTTTGATATTTGCTCGAACAGTTGTTTGTTCGCTCAAGCATTCTGTTCCTTGTACAGTCTAAGATTTTGCAAGAGTGAGTTCTACACTCGAACAGAGGTCTTACTGCTGGAGCGGTCTTGTGTAACGCCCCCAAGAAAATACACAAAAAAAGTACATCAACCACCACTCTTTATGATAACAGAAGTAATTCTCCAACACTTGAATACATGATCATAAAATGTTTACAAAATAGTCCCACATGTGGATATACATTCAATAACTTCGATACATGAATCTATAGAATGTAAAACATCTAGTCAAAATAAATAAATGCCCTTAAGGGCTACAAAGTCCAAGGCTTAAGCCCGATTACACAAAATGGTTGCTCGAACCCATACAAGTATAGCCCTTGACTTGTAAAAATTTACAATCACAACAAAACAAGAACCTTGTGCTCTCAACACATATATCTACGCACTTAGTTTGGCAAAATCACCACATCTCTTCCTATACCAAAATCTCATAAGGTGAGCATAAAGCCCAATAGAAAATTCTTAACAAAGTATATACATTTTATACAAGTCTCATAAAATGGAATGTACATTCTATGCCATGCCTTTAAAAGAAAGTCTCATCTTCATCCCTTGAAAACCATCATGCACAATGAAATCTTAAAATTTCAACAAACTTCAACAATTTAAATCTAGTTCAAAGAGGCGGTAAATACAACTTAGGTAATCCCTAGGTTGGTGTTTGCAAGTAGGCATAACTAATACTACCAAAACCCCCCACTTTACTGGTAGCTAACTGGAAGGCACGTGATACCTCCTCCACGCGTGTTTTTGTTCTTTCACCCTGGACACTCAGGCCAACTTAAATCAATTTCATCTACACCCCCTGTTCGGACTTATCAACGTATTTACCCCAAAACATTTCAGTGATATCTTATTTCACAACATTCCTTTCTCAATACAAATGTTTTCAAATCTCAAAATCAAAATTTTTAACAATCAAATAAATTAAAATACTAATGCAACATATATCAAGGCAATTATAATAGGCTTTCACTTGCAACATTTCCACACAATTCCTCCATTTTGATTCACAATTTCCATTTCCCTTTTCAATGCAATCTCACAACATAAACATATAATAATTTATATCTATTCAAGAGTAGCAACACTTCCACATTTCATGCATCCTCAACAATTTAGTTATTTCGTGACTGTATTCACATTTTTGAATAACAACTTCAAAACGACTATTTCATACATTCCATGGGATTTTTCATATATACCTACAACAATTAGAATTTCCCAATCCTCCATTCATTCTAACACTTTATAGAGCAAGATTATAAGTTCTCAATTTCTATCAAAAAATTCCCAAATTTCTAGGTTTTTACCAACTAGCCATTTCCTCATGTTTTTGAAAAAAAAATCTCTCCAAGGCATCATTTCTCACAATGTAGTTCAAGTTCTCAAGAATTTTTTTAAAAAAAGCAAGGTATAAGCCCACTTTTAAAATCATCAACACACATGAGCCAAAATCAAAGTTTCTATACTTTCCAAAAGAGTTCCAAATCAACATAATCTTGCATATATATATATATATATATATAATACTCTAAGAAATCCCTACCTCAAGTTCTTGAAAGAAAAAGAGATGAAAGCCCCAAATCCAACGATGTCAAAACCCGATCTCCACCACACATAACGAAGCCCTTGCTTAACTCTCCAAAATTAGTGAAGGATGTTGGGTCAAAACTCCAATGGATTGAAAGAAATCAAGAGTTTATGGTGCTTGGTGGAGGTTTTTAGAGAGAAGGGGAGCAAAAGATAATTTTAGAGTAAGAGAGAGATGTTTAGAAGTGATATACACTCAGCCCAAGAAGGAAGAAAAAGCAGATTTTCAGACTCAGTTTTATCTCGCACGTGCGGCACCCATTCCCGGCACGTGCGGCACTCCCATCCACACGTGCGGCTCTCACCCCCGCATGTGCGGCACTCTCTCTCGCACCTCTTTCCACTCGTGCATATAAAGTAGAATGCATCATTGACACCCCCTCTTCTCCACACGTGCGGTTCTACCTCCCAACCAGAAAATTTCCCAGTCCGACCCGTGACACCCCAGATCCAACCTCATACCTTTTGAAACAAGTGAAACTTGGAATTAAAATAAATAAGAACAAGAATTTTGAGAAAAAGTTTTCAAAAACAACGAACCCAATAGTTGACAAGACCTTACATTAAAACCCGACACTCTATCAAGAGTAAACCCAACATAACTCAAAGAGGATGAGGGGAATTACGTACCTGACCATCACAAACTCCCCACCATAGGAAATTTCATTCCCGAAATTAAATCAAACTACCCAAACAAAAAGGGCTTCAAGTGATCGAAACCATGCTATCATAATTTCATATCACAATATCAATTCTCAACGAAAATTCATCATTATCGTCATGGTTTCCAAGTGCCTAAGTCACAATGTTAACATAATGGTTCGTGATATCACATAAGCATGAAACTTTCCAATAACAATAATGACAATTCATAGTAATCTCATGTCTTAAAATAACAATACACATAACAACACATGGTTAATAATTTTAATGCATTTCCCTCAAGCACTATGGAATAATACAAATTAAAACAACTAAGCATTTTCAAAAAATCTGGATACTTAGAGTAGACCTCCACCTCCCGTTCCCAAGTCGCTTCCTCCACCCCATGGTGTCTCCACAACACCTTTACCAAAGGTATAGTCATTCCCCTCAACACTTGTTCCCAGGTGTCTAAAATTTGCACCGATCGCTCTTTGTAAGAGGCATCCTCATCTACCTCCAATTCAACCCAATCTATGACATAAATACTTCATAAGCATAGATACATGAAACACGTTGTGAACCCCCGAAAGTTGTGGCGATAAGGCCAATCGGTAAACCACTTCTCCAATATCTCAAAAGGCCTAATGAACCTTAGAGACAATTTACCACTCTTGCCAAATCTCATCAAACCCTGCCTGGGTGAGATCTTAAGGAACATGTGGTCACTAACCCCGAAGGATAAAGGTCGTCTCCTCTTATCGGTATAACTCTTCTGTCGGCTTTGGGCCGTAGCTAACCTCTTCCGAATGAGAGCAACTTTCTCGGTTGTCTCTCTAATAATTTTCGGACACAACAACGGTACATCGCCCACCTCGGCCCGACAAACCGGTGATCTACAAGGTCAGCTATACAAGGCCTCAAATGGTGCCATCTCAATGCTAGCTTGATAACTGTTGTTATAGGCAAACTTAATCAATAGTAAGTATCTCTCCCAAGACCCTTTGAAATCAATGATGCAAACTCTAAGTATGTCCTCCAAAATCTGAATGGTACACTCTGACTGCCTATCGGTTTGTGGATGATAAGCAGTGCTAAAGGTCAACTTGATTCCCAATGCCTCTTGAAGACTTTGCCATAACCGGGCGGTAAAACGAGGATCTCTATCCAATACAACAGTTACAAGGACCCCATGAAGTCAAACTATCTCTCTAATGTACAACTCTTCCAAGTGCTCAACTGAGTCACTGGTGCACATTGGAATGAAATGTGTAGACTTAGTCAACCTATCAACAATCACCCAAACGACATCATTGCCTCGCGGTGTTCTAGGGAGCCCAACTACAAAATCCATGGTAACATGCTCCCATTTCCACTCAGCTATTAGTAAAGGTTGTAGCAAACGCACTGGTCTTTGGTGCTCGACCTTCACTTGTTGACAAGTGAGGCACTTCAATACAAATAAGGCGACATCTCGCTTCATACCCTTCTACCAAAATTGGCAACTAAGATCATGATACATTTTGGTGCCTCCCGGATGCACCGCAAGGCGTGAGTGATGGAACTCTCAAAGTACTTCCTCTCTACAAGATTCTTGTACAAACAAACGGTCTAGATAACGTACACTCAAATCCGAGTGGATGTTCAAACCCTTCTATTCCTTCCCGTTGGAAATTCTAACACAGATTGACTCCACCTCACGGTCTCCTTGTTATGTCTCTATGACCTTATTAATCAAGATAGGTTGAGCAACCAAAGTAAACAAGGTAGCACCCTCGCTAGACTCACCCAAATGCAAATCAAACTTGCCGATATCGCCTAACATATCCCATTCCCGAATGGCTACACTTGTCAAACTACTCACAGGTTTTCGACTCAAGACATAAGCCACTACATTGGCCTTCCCCAAATGATAGTGTAATTCAAAATCATAATCCTCCATAAATTTCATCCATCTCCGTTCGCATAAATTCAAGTCTTTTGGGGAAAATAAATATTTTAAGTCTTTATGATCGGAGAAAACCTCAAACTTCTCACCATAGAAATAGTGTCTCCCAATTTTCATGGTAAAAATTACCACTGCTAATTCTAAATCATGGATGGGGTAGCTTTTCTTATGAGTTTTCAATTGTCGTGAACCATAGGCCACAACTTTTCCCCCTTCCATCAAGACACCACCAAGCCCATCCCGGGATGCGTCACAATAGATGGTGTAACTCAAACCTCTTTTCGGAATTATCAAGACCGGTACAGTGGTCAATCTAGTCTTAAGTTCTTAGAATGACCTTTCGCAAGCTTCATTCCACACAAATTTAACACCCTTTCTTGTCAACCTAGTTAGAAGTGCAGCTAGTCTAGAGAAGTCCTTTACAAAACGATGATAATACACGGCTAATCCCAAGAAACTCCGGATCTCAAAAATATTTTTAGGTTATTTCCAATCCTGTATGGAATCTATCTTAGAAGAGTCTACAATGACTCTTTCTCTTGACACCACATGTCCCAAAAACTTCACTTCAGTCAACCAAAACTCGCATTTCTCAAATTTGGCATACAATTGGTGCTCCCTAAGCAAATCAAGTACTGACCGCAAGTAGGTCTCGTGTTCCTCCTCGGAAGCGGAATAAATCAAGATGTCATCCACAAAGACGACCACGAAGCGGTCTAAGAACTCTCAAAAAATTCGGTTAATCAAATCCATAAAAAAAAAAAGCAAGTGCATTGGTCAAATCAAAAGGCATTACAAGAAATTCATAGTGGCCATAACGCGTACGAAAGGCCGTTTTCTAGATGTCCTCCACCCGGACTCTCAATTGATGGTATCCTGACCTCAAATCTATCTTCGAGAAGCAGCGAGACCCTCTAAGTTGGTCAAATAAATCATCTATTCTAGGTAGAGGATACTTGTTCTTAACGGTAACTCGATTCAACTTACAGTAATCAATACATAACTGCAATGACCCATTATTCTTCTTTGCAAAGAGAGCCAGCGCTCCCCAAGGTGATGTACTAGGGCGAATGAAGCCCTTATCTAAAAGTTCTTGGAGTTGAATCTTTAACTCATGTAATTTGGCAGGTGCAAATCTATACGGCGCCATGGAAATCGGTGTTGTGCCAGGCACTAAGTTAATGGAGAACTCGATCTCCCGGTGGGGTGGCAAACTAGTGAGATCCTCGGGAAAGACATTCGGGCATTCACAAACTACCCTTGGTAATCCAACATGAGCCCCATCACTCTCACTATCCAAGAGAGTTGCAAGAAGACCACGAAGCTTGCTCCTACTATGAGAGTCAAAAACTGGTGACAAGACCCTATCAACTCGGTCCCCCAGAAAATAAAAACAGTCACCATTCGAGGTGTACACTGTGATTCTTTGACGATAACAATCAATCACAGCACGGTATGAAGATAACTAGTTCATGTCTAAAATGACATCAAAACTTGACATGTCTAGCAACACAAAAGCAAACGGAAGTCGGCACCCAACAATCTCTATCTCACAACCATGACATCCTCAGTCTAAGTCAACCGTACCTCCAATTGGTGACTTTACCCTGAGCGGAGACGCTAACCGTGCCACTTCTAACCCCAATGCAAAAGTAAATGTAGTAGATATAAATGAATGAGATGCACTAGTATCTATCAATCACATTAGCCAAAGAATTGTAGACAACAAAAATACCTCATAATTTTAGAGTGAGAGAGAGATGTGTAGATGTGTGGAGCTGACTGTATTCCACTTCATCACTCTAACCTATCCAATGCAAATAGGAAAGCACCCTCATAGTGCCTTGCGTCCGTGCTAAATGCAAAGTATACCATCAAATGCCACATGCCCCACGCTGCCAGCTGCGTATGGTACGGTGCAAGAATCGCCCTGCGGTGTGATTGCATGCACACTAGCTTTCACCTCACAATTCCATATTCAAATGAATATTCCATGTAGCACTTTATTAAGTGCTCGATGTTTCCCTCTTTTTTTGATGTGGGACAAAGTCTTCAAGTTTATTTTAAGCTTTCCAAAGAAAAACACGAAAGGTTTTGAAAATACCCAAAAATTAAACTATGCATTGTAAAAACCATTTTGAAAAATTCCCTAACACAAAGCTCCATTATAAAAACACATTTACAAGTTACCTAACCATTTATGTATAAACACAATATAAAATATATATATATATGTAGACACCCCATTTTTGACCGACCTTAAAACTCAGACGTCACCGATTGAGCGCTTGGTGATGTTGCATATTGTGCTCGTTCAGAGGTTGCGGAATCACGGCTACGAGCCTTGCCTCCGGACTTCCGGACTCTTTTGTGCTTTGCCTCGGTTTTCGAACCAGGCTCTGTTTTCTTTGTTTTCTCTTCCCGAAGGGAGGGAGAGGTCTCGTAGATCATCTCTCAGTGGCCGTGGGCTACGTTTCATGGTTGTAGGCCATTTTTCCTGTTTGGAGCCCGGTTTCCGATTTTTCGAAGCCATTGGCCGTGTGCCTCGGTTCGGGACCGCTTAACCACCTCCGTTTGCTCTGGTTTTTGTCATACACCTTGTTTCCTCCCTTTTGAGGGACACTGTGGCCCGAGAGACCAACTTCGTGGTCAAACGCCACCTCTGGTGCTTAATAGTCAGTTTTCAAAGCCCCAGGCCGCGCGTTTCGGTCCCCGAACCTCCGTTTCGCATCCGTCTTGGTTCATTTTTGGCAGAGACCTTATTTTCATTGTTAGGAAGGTTGTAGGAGGGTGGGAGACTAGCAATTTTTCTGAAAAACCAGCTTTCTCCTTTTTCTCTCTCCAAAAGCCGATTTTTCTAACAGAAAGCTGGTTTTTCTTACTTTTGAGCCACAATTTCTTATTTTTCATACCACCATTGTGATCTACACACCTGGGAGGCCACCAATATGGGTAGGCCAACCAGTAATGCTTCCTGACCCTTTTGAACCCCTCTAAAAAGCTGGTTTTTCTCTCTCATGAACCACTTTTTCTAGTTTTTCTCCATACAGCTGTGTTTCACTCACCTGGGAGGCCACCTTTCTGGGGTGGCCGACCAGCAATTGTTCTTGACCCTTTTGACCCCTGGTCGGCCGACCAGGGGAGGTGGTCGGCCAACCACCTGGACCTTTTGCACCTGGTCGACCGAGTTTTTCTCCTTGAGTGCATTCCAGCTGTGCCAGCTGTTTTGCACCTGTCCCTCTGTCCGAGGGTCTGCCCTGGTTTTTGGTCCATTTAAGGTGGTTTTCACCCCTTTGCTTGGTTTCAAGGAGAGTTTGGCCCTTTTGGTTAGCTTCCTCAAGAAGCTTGACCCCTTTGGTCAAGCTTCTCTTAGAAGCCTTGAACCTTTCTCTTCGCTTCTCCAAGAAGCCTCACTCCTTCTCCTCTATATAACACACTCCACCTTCATTTGCAAGGGTTAGAAAAACCAGCTAGAGTATATACATACAACCCTCCATCTCTCTACTTCAAGCCTCCAAACCCTAATATTCTTGGCCATTTTACACTACACCTCATAGCTTACCACCTCCACCACCCATTCCAGCACCTTGGAGGTCATTTGCAGAGGTTGAGAGCTCACAATCTTGGACCAAAAGTTGCTGCATTGTTGTGCTACAAGGGTAAGTCCTCATTTCCCCTTTTCTTGCATTCTTTTGCTTCATACTTTAGCCCCTTTTGCTAGCATTTCTGGGCTTCAACCTAAACTGTGAAGTGTCTTATTTTGAGCATCTCTTCAACTTTGTTTAAGGACACTTTTCTGTTTGATGTCATCTACTTCCTTGTTTGCTCAATCTCTCTTTTAGGGTTATTTTTGCATCCTATTTTAGCCTTACTTGTGAACATTTTAGAGATTTGTTATAAACTGAAAAAAGTCTTGTTTTGACCTCCTCTTTAAGTTTGTTTGAGGCCACTTTTCTGTTTGGAGTCATCTCCTTCCTTGCATGCTTTATTTCCTCATGCTTTGAGCCATACATTTGAGCATTTGCATTGGCCTTGTTTTGGCCTTCAGTGGCTTTGAGCTCCAAAACCATAGAGGGGTGGCCTTCTCATCCCTCATTCTCTTTACTAGCATTGTTGGCCTTGCAAAGGGACTCTATTTTGCATGCATTGAAGTCATGTTTCAGGCCTCATTTTGTGGGTTTTAAGGTCTGCCTTGACTCTCTCCAGTGCCCCTTTGGTCATATTTTATGTCTATGATGCATGTATAGAGCAATCCTATTCAAGGCCTTTCAAAGGGCCTTCCATTTGTATGTTTCTTAGAGCAATTCCAGGGCCTGTTTGGTGAGTTTTAGGTCTTTCATAATTCATTTCCAGAGTTGGTTTTTCCATGCTAAGTGTCTATCTTGTATGTGCTTAATAACCCCTTGTATGGCCCTCTAAAGGAACCCATCATTTGTGCATGTGTTGGCTGCATTTCAGAGGTTATTTGGGTATATTTTGATATGTTTTATTCACTGATTTTGGCTGGTTTGATGAGTTCTCTTGTGCTTCATATACATGCCATATAAACCATGTTTACTAGCCATTGTTGCATGTTGCTTTAGGCCATCATGTTAGCACTTTTTGGCCATGCTTTAAACTAGAAATGTGCATGTTTTGGGACTGCCTTGGCTCTGTCTTTGTGCTTCATATTCAAATAATTCTTGCTTTGCATAGCTATAAGTCAATACATGTGCCTAGTTTTGAGTTTCGGGGCTTATTCCATGCATTGGATGTCATGTTTCCATGTTTCGGGACCACTTTGCATACTGTTTCAGAGCTTTCATTTATGCTATTGCATGCCATCTTGCATCCCTTATCATGCCTTGTTAGAGTTACATGTTGTGCCTTAGGTTCGGTCCTCAGTCTGCGTGCATGTGTGCACGCACTTCGGTTGTCTCATTTTCATCTTATGGCTACTGATGTGGGTGTGGCTAAGGTCCACTCATGTTGGTGTAAGTCCACTCATGTGGGTATTCCATCTTAGTCCTTTGCATTGCGTATGCCATCTTAGTCCTTTGCATTGCGTATGCTAGGTTGTATGTTAGTGCATTGCGTATGCCATCTCAATCCGTAGCGTTGTGTATGTCAGGTTGCATGTTAGAATTACATTCACGCATGCTATGCATATTGCATTGTGTTTGGGATAGGAGTTAGCCCAAACACGGGAAACGAGGGACGTTTCGTACTCCGAGTAACGGAACATGTCTCAGTTCCCGGTCGCCGACACTCCAGATTAACCATGATAGAGTCTCGGTCTTGTTGTGTTTTCATGTGTTTTCATGTGCATTCATTTCACACTGAGTCATGCAATTCGACTCCTCGGCCATCATGCATCGAGATGCGTGATTGGTGGCACGAGGATCGAGGTATGCATACATATGTGAAATACTTTGCCATGCCCCTTTCTTGCTCTCTGTTGCAGCAAATCAGTAACCGGCAGTCTTTTGGAGCTTCGTGCAATATTCCGGGCTTAATTGTAAACAGAGGCTAATTAGGGCATCGCAATGTATTTCTGCGCAAGGCAACTCAAGCATGCATCATTCATCATTCGGAACAGAGCTGAGGCGGTCCATGGATTTGCGTGCTAATTTACTGCTTTCCTAGTTAAATTTGTTAATTAATTAGGGTTTTGTATTTATTCGGACTGTACTATTTATTCGGACTGTATATTATTTATTCGAACCCTCCGAGAGAGGGAACAACTGTAATAAGTGTGCGTACGTGTGATGTATGTCTTCCAACCCCACGTCTTTCTCCCTTTTATTTACTAGCTTATGATGGTTAATTTAGGACATGTTTCAATTAGCATACAGTATGATAGCATGTTTGCATTCATTCATCTGCTTAAGTATGCACTGGTCAAGCATCATACTAACTGCATTGTATTTCAATTCCGAGTTGAATACTTGTTAGTTGTAACATTTCACATGCCATCTTTAGAATAGCCGAGCCTGCTATAAGTTACATTTTTGCATGTGTTGCATTAGGCATTTCTGTATAGTTAGGATCATGCATGAATTTCTAACATAGCTTCTATTTTGGCTTGGAGTACTCGGTAAGTTTTTATACTTTAGCATCCTTGCATGTGTGTGAGTGACTGCCATGATAGCATGCTTACCATGAGGCTAAGTGCTTATGTGATATAACTGCCTGAATGCCTGTGGGTGACGGTTGGATTATCTGAATTGGAATAATGCATTGACTGTGAGTTTTAAGCCCACTAGATAGTGGCAAATCACCATGTTTTCTAAAGCCCACCTGAGGGTGGCACATCCACATTTTAGCCTACTTGCGAGTAGCAAACTGTTTTCAAAACAAACATGAGATGTTTCGTTCCAATTCAGGTGATCCAGTCTATACTTGTATGCTGTGCGCATCACATAATAAATCTAGGCTAATAACCGGAATAAGAACACATAACGTTTTCAAAACCCAATATCATGGTTAGTAGAGGCCGATCTTTGATCGGGTGAGCGGGGGTGCTCACGAAGTGACCTTCCCTAATCGTACCTAAGTTCCCGAGCCGAGGCAATTTTGGTGATGACGGACACGTGGCCTTAGGCAAACAAGTCAGGGTTTCCTAAATTTCCCAAAATAAAATATTTAGATGGCAACTCTGTATCTGGCAAAGCAGTCTATGTTTGGCACTTCTTTCAAAAAATCTGTTTTCAAAAATGATTTGCCGGATTTGGACTCTTTGATGATTTCATCGGTCTTGCATTGCACTCTGCGAGATTAGATATAGGACCGTAACATTGAGTCCTTGAACTGTAGTGAGCCCAAATGAACAGAATGGGATTTCCTTCCCCGGACGTTCGGGGACGTCTACAATATACACACTCATATTCTTCATATACACTTCCTTGTATATATACACATTCACCAAAACACGAAGGGTTTCATAGTTAATACTATAATGAATCAATTATAAATCACCATCACTATGGCAATTTAATACTATGAATGTATGTAACTCATAGTTTTAATCCACATGTAATAGCTGAAACGTTGTGTGCACAATCATGATGTATGGACAACTCAACCAACATGTATGTTACACTCTCAAGTTTCAATGATAATAATGCAAGTCTCACTAAATAGAAAGAGTTACAAACTCTTGAAATACACATAGTAATACAAGTAACCACCATCTATCATAAATTAAATAAATTATTATATAAAATATTTAATATTAAAATAACTTGTGTTGTATGCACCAACAATCTCCCGCTAATTTTAATATTAAAAATAGACACATAAATTATTAGGCAAAGAGGGATATTATACATCATGAAAGTGTGCTCTGTATTGAACCCCCACTAGTGTAATAGTGATTTCTAATCCAGAGTTAGTAATGCTCTTAGACTTGAACTATGACTACTTAGGTGAAATAAAGTATCACTACCCATACATAATAATCCAGGTGTTGACATAAGCTTTGATGGCTAGAACGTTATGGACTTGTGCTTATTACAATCTTTCATGAGTGTGTTTGAGAAATATGGTGCTTCTGTAATTTTGGTACTCATATAGGTGAAATCTATCAAAGGTGTTCCTATAATTCTAAGACTACACTCATAAAGAGTTACAGTTTTCATTAAGAGTTTAAAAACTCAACTCTCCAAACATTATAGGATAAATGCAGTCACACCATATGGATAGACAGATAATAAATAGATTTATTTAGTGTATTTGTTAAAATCACCATATGATTCGTTATTCTCATTGAATCCAATCACAGGATCTCTGTTTCCTAAGTTGGGTATCCTCATATAGTTATTATATTTGTACGGATTTAGTCTTATCTCCCTTGATGTAATATATCCAAACAATCTTTTAAAATAAATTTAGAAAATGGTCACACACTTTAATACATCCAAAATAATACTTAAAAGCTCAATCACATAAGTCTAGATTTACAGTTATAAAAACGATCACCTTTACCAACAATTTAGGTAGTCTCACAATTATTAAATGGTTTCTCAAAAATTTAATTTCATCAAAAAAAAAAAAAAAAAAAATCCTTACCATTCACCTTCTCAATTGCTACAACTAGCAATAATTAAGTATAGCACTAGCTCATAAAATATAATTAGCGGTAGATAAAATCATCTAACAAAATATACCAATACAGTATCACAATTTGAAAGTATAGCAGGATACTTTTATAAAAAAAAACAAACGGTCATTTTTTATTATTCGATCCAAATAAAAATTCCATACTACTTCAAGATATGTCAAAAATCATAATCCGACTTGATTATAATCCTACAAAATACTCAATTTTCTATAACAAATGTTAGATTAAAAATATAGATTATATATTGCAAATGCTATCACAAAAACTTGAACACCCCCACTAATCCAAAAATCATATAACCTTCTAAAATTTTGATAACCCTCAAGTTATTGAATTTCATATAATATTCATAAACTGGAAAGCTGAATACTTTAACCAAACAGCCCATAAATCTAAATTTCGAAAGCCACAATTTTGTTATTCGAAAAACCCACAAGAAATTCATGACTTAAAATTGACTTCCCATGAGGCTATATAATTATGAATCAATGCTGAAAATATTTTTTTGTGTTCAGAAGAGAAATAGCTTTCAATTTAAAAATAACTATTATTTTCCTCCACTATTTTCAAATTTAAAAATATTTTTTTCACGGCATTATTTTATTTTAAAATAAAATAAAATAATTGTCACATTCGATCACTTACGCATCTCATACCCACAATTCTATTTGAAGCCAATTTTTTGTTGAGTAAAAACTCAAAATCAAATAAATTCTCTTAGATGAAGCTTGTAGATTTTTTGAGAAATTCATCCATCTAGAGATTCATATCAATTTAATCTCACAACACCCAACAAATCTTGGTAACATCAAAAGTCACCAAATATAAAAGCGTTCTCAAATTTTATAAGAGTATAATATTTTAAACCAATTTTAATGTAGCAAATATGCTTAAAAGTATCAATTTCTACATACCACCCTTCCACCAATTTAACTTAGGTTTCCCCTACTGTGAGATTTATCACAAAATAATTCTCAAAGTTTTATGACTTCCATAGAACAAAAATATTTTTTTGCATAAATGAGATAAGCATAAAAATTAATTCATATCTCAGTGATGGATACTTCCATGTAGAAAGGACACAAATTGGCCATGAAGCTTCCTCCACCATTTGGAAATGAATGATCACAAATTCTCTCATGTTGCATTGGAAAGGCCCGTTGAAATCTCCATTATTTATTCTCATGTGGCGAGTAGTCTATCATCTACTACGAACCACTTTTTATTTCTCCATTTTTTTTTAGGGCTTCTCATGTTTTTAACTCCATCTTTGAATCTCTTAAAATTATTGGAGTATTTACCAAAATAAATAAATAATTGTAGAATCAAAATAAATATGGGTAAGAATCATCCCCATGAGAAGACACTATTTATGTGGTTTGGTAAATCTACCTACATCCATGGATATTACCTCTCATCCACTATATTATTATTAAATATGTATCACATCACATCTCCAAATATATGAAAATACAATAAATCGGAATGAAGCGTGGTAATCTTGCTCTGTTTAAGGAGATTTAAGCCTTTCTTAGTTGGTAAAACTACCACTCCCCAATGCAGTAGAATATCACGTATTAGCCTGTCTCTCCCAAGATATAACAGTCTAACTTTTAGGCTTCATTTGGAAAACGACCTGTTTAGCCAAAAAGTCAAAAAGTCACTAAAAAATCAAAAAGCCAACAACCCATACCAAAAAGTCAAAAATTCTCTTTTCTCTCTATTTTTGCACATCTTTTTGTAAAAAGTCAAAAAGTCATTCCAAACATACTAATTTTTTTTAACTCATATTTTAGCCAAATAACCAAAAAGTTACTAAATTAGCCTGTTCCCAAACGAGGCCTATTGATTCAATCAACCTTGTACAAGTAGGTGAGTCCAAAACTCCACCATAAAAACACCTTTACAAGTTGCCTAACCATTTCTATATAAACACAATATAAAATATATATACACACCCATATTCTTTATGTTCACTTCCTTGCATATATACACATTCACCAAAATATCCGTTTGGTTTAGTTTTGTAATCATGATTTGAGTGTAGAGTTGTATTTTGAGTTATAAGTTTTGAAAAGAGAAATTTTGTTTGGTTATGAGTTTCAAAAGAGTTTTTAGCTTTGAAAAGAATTTTGAGTTTGAAAAAGAGTTTTGAATTATATTTTGAAATTTTTTGGATTTTTTTTAAAAATATTTAAAAATTTTCTTAATTTATTTTTTTTGGGTAAATATTTTTTTATTGTAAATATTTTTTTTTAATGTGCACTATATTTACTACATGTGTGCGTTGTATTTTTTTTAAATATTTAAAATATTTAAAATTTTAAAATGAGTTGTATGTTTTTTTATTTTAAATATTTTTTTTTAATATTTTAAAATTTTAATATTTTTTTTTACATTTTTAACTTTTTTTTAAATATTTAACATTTTAAAAAAAATTGGATCACACATATAGATTTAGTTATGAGTTTTGAAAATAATTTTTCAATTGAGTTTTGAATTATATATTTAGTTATGAGTTTTGAAAAAAAAAAAATTTATTTATTGAAATCACAATTCAAAAACTAAACCAAACACTACCGAAGAGTCATATAGTTAATACAATAATGAATCAACTATAAACCACCATCACTATATGACAATTCAATACCATGAATGTATGTTACTCATAACTGTAATCCACGTGTAATAGCTCAAAATTGGCCCTAGGCTAAGACCATTAATTGAGGCCTGTACTTTAGCGCCCAAAAAAGTAGCCCAAAAATAGAGCTTCAAATTTAGAAAAGTATTATATTATATTACAAATATAAATGACTCAAAAATATTTTATTGTGTCCATATTTATTTATAAGTATGGTTTGACCCAATTAAAATTAAAATATATACAAAATGTTGGTAGCTCTTGAATGAGAAACGCTACATATACATACAAAATATTGGTGGCCCAAAATAAGCTCCCTAATTTTTTTTTACCTTCTTTATTAGCTTTTAGTGGAATAAATAAATTTGTCCTATTTTTTTATCTTTTGTTTATCAGATTTTAATGGAATAAACAATTAATTCAATCTCAGTCACATTTATACACAACATATTTAATAAACAACAATGCAACACAACCACACTCAACCAAGCTCATAAACAACATATTCAATAAACAACAATTAATCCAATACATATTCAATACATTTTAATTGAATAAGGTTTTCCTAATTTTGGTTTTTTTTTTTTTTTTTTTGTATGAATATATTTTGATATTTATTTTGGTATCAATCGACGATAATGATACCAAACAAGGTAATTTGTGTGTGTGTGTGAATATAGGCCTTTGTTTTTATTGCCCCTTAGGGCCCGAAAACTCACGGCCTACGTTGTGTGCACAATAACCATGATGCATAGACAACTCAACCAACATATATATTACACTCTCAAATTTTCAGCGATAAGAATGCAAGTCTTACTAAATAGAAAGAGTTACAAACTCTTGAAATATGCATATTAATACAAGTAACTACCATCTATAATAAATTAAATAAATTTTATATAAAATATTTTAATATTAAATTTACTTGTGTAATATGCACCAATATAATATATTCAATTTTATCGTATTTGTCACCAAAAAAAAAAAAAGGATCGTTTATTTTTAAAAACATATTTATCGTTTATTTTTTTAAACATAAATTTCATAAATTAAATACATCATAATTATCAAATTGATTTAATTATTTTCAAATATTATTTAAATTATCAAAACAGTAACTACTCTTAATTAAAATTATTCAATAGTATTTGAAGTAAGCTAGACAAGGGGGTGTTTGGTGTAGCTGTTAAAATAAATTATAGATTATACCTTAACAGATTATAGGTTATAACTTTAATCAGAAGTTATTAGTCTGTTTGGTGTAACTGCTGAATTATAGATTTAAGTTACCGAATAGTGTTTGGTAAATAAGCTGTGAAATAGCTTTTGATGTGTAAATATCATTTTTATCCCTATTAATTGTAAATTGAATTAATCTTTGTTAGTTGTAAATTAAATTAACTTTTATTTCTTGTTATTCACTATTAGTCTACATTTTTCATAAAAAAAATTAATTTAAAAAAAATAAATCTAAGAGTATAATCGTAAATTAACATGGTTATAGCAGAAGTTGATAATCAGAAATAGAGGGTGGATGATTTCTCAGAATCAATTTTTTTTAGTTAAAATAAATTATTAGAATAAAAATTTGTTTAAAATAAATTTAGCTAAACAAATCAAAATAATTTTTTTAAAATTAAAATTTATAAATAGACCAAAATAAGTCACACCAAACATTCCAAAGATTTAAAAAGCTAACAGTACTAAATGGGATTCCACGGATATTCCCACACAAACAAACAAATAAAGGACTCAACCTTGTTTTCCACGACCACAAAAAGGCATGCATCCTTTCTAGATCAACACCTTTTTGTTTTTGTTTTTGTCTTTGATTATCCACACTTCTTCCCATTCTAATTAGGCCAAATTACAAAGAGTAAAGAATTTACAATTCGATGGAGCATCTTTTTAGAATTGTTGTATAAATTGTACACTAATTACAATATGGGACTTTCGATTTGCACATTTCTTCTTCTTTCAGTTTATACTATTTTATTTTATTTTATTTTTTAATTATAATTGTGTCTCTTAAGTAAATTATTCTTTTTCAAAAAGAAAAACATTATTCTTTTGAATAAAATTTTAAAATTTACTTTCTTGGTATACATCTCCCCACTACTCTCCTACCTATTCTTCATCTTTATCTGCTCTACGTCTATGCTACCGTAAAACCTAACTACCTTAAATACTAGCCAACCACCCAAATTGCTCTTTATTGTGAGTTTTAAACATTTTCCTATTGTGAGCCTGTAACCCCTCTCACTTCTTTGGATCCCCATCCATCTAAATTACTTCTTGCCTTTGTTATTTTGAACCCTTACCTTAATCCCAATTATACCATCATTCATAGCAATTTGAAGCCCTAATTATTACCACCTTTAGCTACCACTTTGACCACCTCCAATAATCCTTACACCCATCCCTGCACATTGGTTGTGTCCTCATCTCCTTCGTCTTCGTCGTTGTCGTCGTCATCATCATCATCATCACCTTCGAACCTACTCTAGACTAAATCTAAGGGGAAGGGGAATCAATCCCCCTCCCCCAATGATAAATAGTAAATTGGGCTCACGAATCAATTATGAAGCGATACTTATCGAGAGTCGATCAATATAAATGTAATTTTCATTCTAACTGGCATATCAAAATGTATCAATATTGAAATAACAAAATTCTAATACATATCAACTAATATTTAAAATTATACATACAAAACCCCTTATGTACACATGAAGAACGAAACGTAATAGATTTCATACGAAATCGAAGCTCTAATACCTTTAAAATCGACAGTTGTCGTATAACTTAATTGAGTTGATACGAGATAAACACCACAACAATAATGTATGTTTCACAAAAATGAATACCAAAAAAAAAAATACAAACTAAATTGCTAGCGCATACACAACAAATTCAAACCCAACACAAGTAACAAAGATGGTCCTAATTGGAGTTGACAAACATGAAGTTTTTGACAACTTGAAGGACTCTATTAGCCACATCCGAGTAGGGTTCATTTGTGAAGAAACCATGTTGCTTTCCTTCAAATTCCACATAATCAATCTTCTTTCCCATTTCTTTTAACCTTCTTGCATAGTCTTCCACTCTATCTTTCATCAATTCACTGCCTCCTACAATCACCAAAATAGGGTCAAGCGTCATTGGTTCAAGATCTAGGCTAGCTGGCCCAAATGGGTTGGCAAGTGGATGGTCTGCAGTGTCTCCAACCGGTATCGATAGCCTCCAAAACCTATTGGGAGTCATTAGCAACACAAGGAGTGTAGTTTTAAGAGGGACCAAAAAGATACAATAAATAGTAATGGTACGTATACAGACAAAAACAGCATAATGTGTTCAGAAAAATCAATATACGGTATATATTCATTATTGTAAGAAAATACCATATTTAACCGTATTTTATACATCATGGTTGTTTAGGAAAAGAAATGCAGATTTGTTTAGTATTCTCGAATGCAAGTTAACCTATAGATCAAAAACTAGTTGAGGCTAACTTTATAGTTTCACAGTTCAGCTCACTAAAAATTAGTCAAGCGCAAGTCCAACTCAAAGAATTGAGCTCGAACATGGCTCGTTGAGATACTCAAGCCTAAGCTTTTAGCTCGGCTTGTTTAGTACTTGAGAAACTCAAACTCAAATTGAGCCAACTCGATTGCATACATGAATCAAGCCAGAGAGCTTGAAAAGTAAAATAAAACCAAAATTAACATGCATATTAAAAGAATTATGAACAAAATATAAATAAATAAAAAATGTTCATATTATTAATAAAGGTTCACCATTTAAAGATATTAATTTGTACAAGCACCAAACCATGACACAAAATTAGCCATTTAAAACACCGCATCCAAAAAATAAATAAAAATTGATGAGTATAATCATTTTGGAGAGTAAGTAAAATACAATAACAAAGAGATGAACACAATCATATTTCAGTGGTTGATTAACAAAATTCAAAAGCTAGTTCATAGTGCTTTTCTTAATCCTTTGCAAGTATTTTGTGATTAGATAAAGATATGATCATATTATAGTTGGATAAGCCACTAACTTCTTGTAGTTGCATAATATCAAATTAAATATGATTAGAAAACATTGAATAATCATAACAAATTTAGATGTATAAAAATTGAGATTGATTATGGGCCTACCAAATCTCGTGAAAAGTGGATTTGATGATTCTCCTACTTTTCTTTTCTTTGAAAAATTGTGAAAAATGACTTAATAAAATAATAATTTTATTATCATATTTCAATCATGACTAAAAAGATGATGTGACCAATAATTCAATGTGAACTTATTAACTATAAGGAAAAACATTCAAAACGTTTTTAGCACTAACTTTTAGTATAATTTTTTTAAAATAAATAAACTTTTTAGTTAAAAATGGCAAAATTTATATTTAATAATGTGGCAGTATTTAGATTTATAATCTTAAAATAAAATATCATTTTAAATAATATTTAATTATAAAAATATTATTATCATATCCTGTGACAATTTTTATTTATAAATTATTTATATTTGTATAACCTTTTTTCTTTTTACGTGGTTGTACCACTACCTCATGTAAGATAATTCAAGTCGCAGACTTTTTCTTATTCTTTTGGGATTTAGTTTTTTTTTTTTTTTTTAAAATTATTGGACACTTTTTTTTTTAGTAAATATTTATAAATTTAAGTTAAAATTTTTACTTATTAAATTTGTCTAGATTAGGTGACCCTAAATTTAAAAATTAAAAAAAAAAAAAGAAAGAAAGTTTACTATTGAAGAAAAGAAACCAATTACTTTAAGAAAATATGATATGCTAAATTTTTAACTCAATTTTGCACTTATTAGAAATAAATAGCCATATAAAAATTTATGGGTATCACACAATCTTTATCATGAATATGTGCATGCAAAACATATGTTTCATAAATTCAAGCTTATTAGCAAGAAGCTTTTTGGTTATAGTTATTACAAAGGGTAAGCTCACTAGGCCATTTAACCATCTCTTTTGATGGGTTGTTTCAAAAGAGTAAACTCCCAACAAAAAAAAAAAGAAAGTTGTAGAGACAAATTTTGGGATGAAATAACTTAGTTGTCAAAAGAAGTGTTGTATTTTTAGCGATGAAATTGAATATTTACTAATGAATTATTGCGCTTTTAACAACATTTTTAAAATTTTGTATTTTTCATTAACAACATTTTTAAAAATTTGTAATTAAGGGTAATTTTTTTGACTTTTCAGATCAAATATTTCATGACAACTCTCACATGGTGAATGGAATTAGTCTTATGCTTTTTCTAACAAAATTTACTTTTGGGAACAAAAAGAAATTCTTAAAATTCTTATGTGTTCTAGTGAAGAGAGAAAGGAAAGGGAGATTTCTAAGAGTGCAAGTGGCTTGAACGATCTGAATGAATTTTAGAAGGAATCTGAATGTGTTTTGATGATTGTGAAGTGTAGAGATAATTAGTGGTGGTGGCTCACTTTGATTTCAACTCATATGAAATCACTGGACCTGAAAGGTGAGAGATTGTTGCATGACAAGTTGATTTTGAGTATCTTCCAGAAAATAAAATTCTTTCCACAACCACAAAAGAGGCAGAGCAGTATTACAGATAGATACATTTTGTTTTGATACCGAGCTTGTCCCAATTCCTCCATGACTTTCTGGTCCCTTTCTTTTTAGTTGGGTCACTTCACCTTCTTTGAGAGAAGAATTTGTACCCAATATAGCATGTGTGTGTTAATTAAAATGTTCCTAGTTTTGTTCACTTGTATTATTATTTAAATATTTTATTTGTATTTATTTTTGGGTAACTTGTATTTTTTTAGTTTTGTAATCTGATCTAAATTTCAGTGCAGTCCTTATTGTTTCAAATTAAATAATTTGGTCATTAGTTTCAATTCAATTATTCCGTTTAAGTTAAAAGTTAAAATTAATGATTTTGGGATATTTATCACATAAAAATAAAAATAAAAAATTAGGGTAAATTGCAAAAACACTCCCTAAGATTTCCTTAAATACAATTTGTACTTTATGGTTCTAAAAATTACATCTCGCCTCCTGAAAATTTTAATTTTATAACAAATGGCTTATTTTATTAATAAATTATTGAGTCAGTTAACAGTTTTTAATGATGTCAAAAATTTATTTCAATTAATAATTTAGATAATTTTATCATTGTATACAAGGGCAGTTATGAATTTTATTTTTTCAATTAATTCTGTTAAATATAAAATTTTAACAATAAAATATTTATAATTTTTCAAATTATAAAAGATAATTCGTATTTTAAACAAATTTTAGTGCGTGTATTTGGAATTTATTCAAAAAAGTATCATAAATGTAGACAAAATGACTAGACTTAAAGCCTAGAAACCAAATTAATCAACTTGAAACAATAAAAATTAGTGAAATTCATATTAAAGTATAGGTTTAAAAAATACAATTCACAGTTTATTTTTCATTTATTAAGATTTTCTCCAAATGATTAATAGGTAGATCCTAATGAAAAGATTATATTCACTTTATAACTACAGAACAAAATAGTATAATTTTATACTTTCTACTCATAACTAAAAAAAAAAAAAGTCTTAACCAAACACAAATGAGGCAAATCAAAGATCTTAAAATAATATTATAATTAAAAAAAAAATTAACCATAATTAGAAAAAAAAAAATAACGTAATTAAAAGTACATATATGTAATAGAATTCTCCATATCCTAATTAATGTGGATTGTTTCGTGATGTTAGACATTATTGCATCTCTTGGGACTAATTTCAATCCAGAATCAACTAAAGTGTCATCATTTTATTGGACAATCGTAGACTTTGCTTTATCACAGTCTAATTACAATATGAAACTATATGACTTTTTCGACACAACATTCGGCCTATCAATGATTTTGGTTATGACATGTCCATTTCATTATTTTTATTGGTGTATATTGATGTGTTACCATCACTATAAAGATCAACAGAAAGGGGTCCAAGATTGCTCAGGATCTTTTGGAAGCTCTGTGGCCTCTAAAATTCTTTTCATTTTATGTTTCTTTTTGTTTTTGGTCATTTCATAAGGAAAACTTGGTAGAAATACAATTATATACTACTTATTTGGAAATGCTTAGATTCATTAAAAAAATTAAAATTTATAAATAAAAATTTGTTTAGTATTTATTTTTGTTTCTATAAATTACAGACGATTTTTAAAATTTACTAAATTTTTAAAACAAAACAAAATTAGTTTCATTTGTTTAGAAAATAAATTATCATTCATTCATTTATCTCTCCCACATCCTACCAACCACCACACATTGCTCACCACTACCAAACATCACGTCTGGCCACTGTCAACATCGATCTCCCTAACTACCATTTCCCGCACTTGGAAACCACCTCGGATCGGCCAAAGCACCTTAGCCATCAATTTCGACAATTACTTTCGACCACCACTTTCCGTTAATAATTACTTCTAAACACTCCCTCCCATTTGTTTTTTAAACTAAATTTTAAAATATGTGTACCAAACATGTTTAGTTCACATTAGTGTCACCCCTCACAAATCATAATACAATAGCTTATGCAAATAATCAAAATGGTTAATTATATTAAAAATCCCTTAACGATTAACGAATATCACTTTTTTTTCTTTATCTATAAACTCTTAAATATCAACTATGAAAATCGTATAAATACACTTCTTTTAGAGATAGTTTGTATGGAGTAAAAATAATACAATTTTATAATTGAGAAAGTCAAAATATATAAATTCATAAATAAAAAACGAAGACTAATATTGACTAATAATTAAGGAAGTCTTAATGCAAACAACTCTAAACTAAAATATCTATGAGAGCCCCATTAAATGGTATTGATTTTTTTTCCTCTTTTCTAAAATTTTCTCCACTGTTGCTTACATGCCAACAGACGCATGCACTATCAAGTAATAAGTACATATATGAATTTCATATCTAAAACTCTGATTAGCTTAGATTCTTGTTATAAAAATTTAATTTCTACTGCATTTCATTAGCACAAAGGACAAATTGACTTTTCTTTGTGCATTCAAATATATATACCGATTTAGATATAGATATATATCATCCTTTTTTTAGGTAATAATAAATTTATCTTACTATCACAATAAAGAAGAAAAAAAGGATTAAAAGTTTTTTTTTTATTTTTTATTATCCAATATATATATAATGTCTGGGTTCAAAATACTGTAAATAATGAACATCTCTTATTTTATAAAATATAATTTCACATCAATTAATAATAATAATTTTATTATTGTTGTTAGTATTAACAGTCATGTGGTAATTATCCACACCTAATCATGTCGCATCTTTCTTTTTTAAAAAATTTGTGTTTAATAACTTTTTTTTAAAAAAAAATTCAAAAAAATTTATTTTTTTGATCCATCTTGTGTAAACGAATCTAAATTTTTTTTTATAAAAAAAGTAAAAAAAAATCCCCTATTTGTAGTTTATTTTTGTCTTTTTTGAATTTTTTTAAAGTTTTTAAAATTTTTCAGTTCAGCTCGTTGGGCTGAATTTAAAAGCTTAAAGTTTTTACAAAAAAAAATTACTAAAGTGAAAATAAATTTTTTAAAAAATATACCAAATAAGCAAACTTCAAATACCCACTTATTTATCAGTAAATTGGGTATGAAAAAAAACATTATTCAGATTCGATTATCATATTATAAGATTCGAACTTTAATTAAATCTAAACCACACATATTTTTTTAAAAAGAAATTGGAGTATGAGTCGACTTTCTAGATTTAATGATGTGTAAGTGAAATAATTGATTGATAATTAGAGAAAATATAAAAAATAAAATTGCCTTAGCCTTTGTTTGGAAAGAACTTTTTTAGTCTAGCTTTTTGGCTATTTTAGCTTGACAAAGTTTCGTTTAGAAAGAACTTTTGGCTTCTTTTTTTTTTTTTTAAAGTTTTGTGAGAAAAAAATTAAAATGAATATAATTTAAATGTGATATTTTATCTTATTGATTTGTTAATTTTTTCTATCTTTTAATGAGTAAAATCAACCTTAACTTGCTTGTCAAACGAAACTTTAAATATTTTAATTGATTACAACACGATTGGATTTAAAAAATAAATCTAATCTTTTAGGTAGAATGTTTTAAAAATATTTTTGTGTATTAGGATTTTTGATCCATACAAACATACATAAATACCTGTCAAGGACGTCCAAGTTGAGCAAGATTTCAGGCGGTCCCTCAGCCTCCGACTTGGTCCTCACAGTCCCTCCGAAAAACGGCGCCATCAACACAAACCCTCTCACCTTCACCGGCTCCATCTCCGGCGAACCTTTCCCTAACCTCACCGCCAAATGGTGAGCAATGTTCCCACCAGACGAGTCACCCAACACAAAAACCCTCCCAAAATCAACTCCACTACCAAACCAAGTATCAGGATTTTCCGACACAGCTTGTTCTCTGATCCAACCAACAGCGGTAAGTGTATCGTCGATGGCGGCGGGAAGGCGGTGTTCCGGCGCAAGACGGTAGTCCGGCGCCACCACGAGGGCTTGGAGGCTGGAAGCGAGGCGGAGGCAGCAGTTGTGGCAGTTGGGCCATGTTCGGGAGCCGACGCAGAAACCACCGCCGTGGATGAAGATGATGATTGGGAGGTTGGTGGTGGTGGTCGTGGTGGTGGAGGTGGGTTTGTAGAGGCGGAGATGGAGATTGTGGGTTTTGTCGAAGATAGAGTCTTTCCAGAGAACAGAGTCGTCGTGGTGGATGGGCATGTTGAGGTGTAGGTTTATGTCGTTTGATCGGAAAATGGTACCGTCGCTGTAGACCTGGAGGACGCCGCTGCAGTCCTCTACTATGTGAGGAAGGGAACCCATCTCTCTCTCTCTATGTGATGAGTTTGTTGGATTAGGAGATGGTTAACTAGGAAACAGAGGAGATATATATAGGGCAGGGGGATGGGGGTGACAACAGTTACATTGCTGTACATCATGGGCATTTCTGGAATTCTATGTAGAAACTTTAATTTAATTTCTTTTCTCCCTTTTGGGATATGAAAAAGAATAATGCTTGGGACTCCCTTTTGGGGTCACCCCCTCACCCCCTTTTGCCACGTGGCGGGGGGTGATTGGAGGAGCAGGAAAAAAAGAAAAAGAAAAAGTAACCAATGAGAGAGAAAGGGGGTCAAAGGGGGTGGAGGGAAAATGGGGGATGAATCATTGTTGTATGAAAAATGGCTAAGACCCTAGTGGGGGTCACTGGGGGTCGCCCCTGATTGGCTCAAAAAAAAAGCTTTTTTTTTTTTTTTTTTATAGACTTCAGTCACTGGTAGTGTGCCATGTGACACTGGGGGTGCTGGGGGAAAAAATGTTTGAGAACTCTAGGATAAGAACTCTAAATCATGCACTAATGACATGGAAGTGTGTGGGGTCTAGCCTGATGTGATGTTTTAGCTTGAAAATTTTTTTTTTGGACATGCCAACTCATTAGAGCTCTTTTAGAGCTCTACTTTTAGAGCTCTATAGCATTGTTGGTGCTGGGGGTGCCCAGTCACTGGGGGTCTCTAGCATTGTTGCTTTATTTTTTGGACTCCATTTTAGGTCTACAATGATAATTTAAGCTGTTCATTTTGTAAATCTTATAATGAAGACTGTCTAAATAAAAATCAAATCTATCAGATATCGATGAATATATAAACAAATCATTTTGTGTTTTATAGAATGAAAGATTTAAATTTAAACTCACAATTACTGTCAATTTTAGAAAACAAGATGCAATTAATTCCTATATCTAGTGATATCTGATGAAACTAATTTTTTGCATAACTTATCTAAATTGTTAGGAGATGAACCGTTCATATTATTAATGTGGGTCTAAAATTGAACCCAACAAATAAAATATGAAGGAGGATGGAGGATAAGAATATGGAGGGGAGCCATTCCCTAGGTTGTTGTTGTTGTTTTTTTTTTTTTTTAAGATATAGTAGCCATTTCCTTGGTTGATAATTAAATAATACATGGGAGAGAAATAATACATGAGCATGATTTGGTTGATTGATCATTAAGCTTGAAAAATGGGTTTATTTTTTTTGTTTTTGAATAGCATTGCTCAATATATTTATATTGTTATATTAATTAAATGCTAGATTCGATGTCCACTATTTTCCTTACTTCTCTTTATAGCACGTATCTCTCATTTTTTTATTTAAAATATATATACATATATAGATAAATGAGAAGAGTGTAACTCAAATTTTGGACTTTAGATTTGCTAAAAAAGATTTTTCTCACTTGAGTGAGAGTGGCACACAATACATAGTAAATATTTTCTTTTATGTTTAGTTATTTGAATTATACACGCATCGCGTGTGTCAATCACTAGTGTGTGTGTATGTATATATGCATGAGTGTGCTACTCTATGTAGCACTTGTATCCTTTAAAACTTTTGGGAAATGTATTTGAATCTTTTATTTATTTTGGGAATCTTTAATGTTATTGTATCTTGGTTTTGGAGGAATACAAATCGATTTAAACTTGTTTGGGTTGTTCGTTCACGCTTGTTTACGTTAAAAAATTGTTTGGAAACTTAGAAATCTTGTTCTGGAATTGACACTAGTCTTGGTGGTGTCGACACTTGCCTTTTGTTGTTAGCCTCAAGAGCCGATACCGGTCTGGGAATGGTCGACTCTTGTCTATTGCTGAGAGTCTAGAATTGGCTATTGAAATTTAGTGTCAACACTAGTCAGGGAGGTGTCGACACCTTGCCTGCTGCACACATTAGTGTCTTAGCTTTTCTTCCTAAATGGTCGACACCTCTATCTAAAGAGTCAACCCATGCATGTAATTTTCAGATTTTTGAGTCAATTTGGGCCTTACTTTTTTAGGGTTTTGATTTGTTCTTTTCATTTAACTTTGAGCTATTGTTCTATTAGTGCCTAACTACTATAAATAAGTTCCAAAACACTTTCCTCTCATTATTTTTCCTTCTCTTTTCCTCTCAAACCGTGACTTCTCTCTTTTCTCTCTAAACTTAACTTTTTTACACTTAGATCTTCAGACCTAAAGCCATATTTTCACCTTGGTCATTTGGGAAAGGTTGTAGATCTTGTTAAAAGCTTTCTATTGATTCGAGTAGTTCACGGTTTTGTCATTGGTGATTTTTGGGTTGTCTCCTCTTTGCTTCAAGAGGTAGGGATTTCTTACTCTTCTTCAATACTTCGTCTACAAATAGATATGTGGTAGATTTTTATTACATAAAAGCCATGTATATTGGAGTTCTTTTTGAGAAATCATATGAGAGATATTTAGGGTTTGTTACTTGGGGGTTAGAAATCATTACAAAAATTGCTTGGGTTCTTTGGGGAGTAATTTAGCATGTTGATGTTGAGAGAAAGAAAAATAACTAATTTAATATTATAGACTTAATGGATTAAAGATGAGAGAAAGTTGTGTAATATTTTGTGTAATATTTTGTGCTTGATTATATGGATTGTGCAATTGTGTTAATTGATAAAAGGGTGGATTAACCATAGTATTGGAATTATTCTTGACTAATCATGTTAAATTGAGTTGAGTTATGGCTTTGGCATTCATAAATTTTATTTTTCTAAAACAAAGGGAATGGATTTTGGTTTTGCAAAACAATGAGAATGGATTTAGTTTAGTAAATTAAAGAGGATGGATTTTGGATAAAGATTTGAACATGTTAACTTGGAAAACAAAAGAGTTGATTTTCATAAGAGAAAGAAAACATGACATATTGTAAGTCTAAAATTGATGCTTAGGGATGGATTTTTAAAGCTTTTGAATATCGTTATTATCATTGTTGTTGGGACTTAAGGTCAAATGAACATTGGATTATTGTATTATGTGTGTTTAAATATTTATACTTAGAGGTTTTGTCCTTGATCATCGATGGAGGATGATGTTGTGATATTGAATAGATTATGTGTATGTAGTACATTTGAGTTATTAATACTTGTTGAATTATGTAATGGTTGGAAATGTGCTTGTGCTTCGAATTAGAGGTACCATTACCTTCCAACTAGTGCTTGGAGAATTGGTTGCGCTTAGAATGAGAGATACCAGTACATTCCAACTAACGCCTGGAAAACTTGGCAAAGGTACCATTACCTTCTACTCGGTGCCTGGTATATTGGTAGAAGTACCATTACCTTCCAGCTTGTGTCTAGTAAATTGGCATTTCATTGTGGAAATGTGTATCATTGGCTTACCATGCTTAAGGCAGGTAGAGCAGAACTTATTTATCATTATTGTCTCAGTGTATCTGTGTATATTATGGGTTATGATGGTTATGGTTCAAGAAGGTTGAGTTGTCTCATTTGTTGAGTAGATAGTTGTTGGTTGCTTGTTGTTTTTCTTTCGTATTAGATGTATATATGTATAGATATGAATGTCTTGGAAACGGGAGTAGGTACTGTATTGAGATTGTGAATAATATGAAAGACATTGAATACTTGTGAACATGTTTCAAAAAGACAAACCATGTGTAAGTTTAAAAAGTGGGAGAAAAAGTAATGGGCTTTGTGAAATTGTTTTCAAGAATTTGTTAATGTCATATGAATTTTGGTAAAACGTAACAAGAAGAAAGAAAAGTGAATTGCTTATGTTGTTGAATGAAATGAATGATTTTAAAAAAAGTTTTTATATAAGTATATTTCTGTATAAACCGTTACATTATGCATAGGATATGATATAAAGCATTCATGATCATAACTATTTGTATGTTGTTATTGTTTATAATCATATTAGGATCCATACTGGACTTTATATTTATCCCACGTTGCTAATCCTTTTTCAAGTGAAAGTCGAGAAGTGTTTCAAGATTGAGAATCTTCTTTATGTGTTGGCCACGGCGCCTTTTATTTGTGGGCGGAATGCCATTGATGTAAAAGTGTTAAATCTTTTTTTTTTTTTTTAATTTTAAAAGATGTAAGCCTACGAGTAATTTATTTATTTTTAACTTATGTTGCATTCACTTCACATTCGAATGAGAGAACCTTTAATAATAGTACTCGCTGTTATATTGAATTTCTGCGCATAATCTCTGAAATTGTGTTATAATAAAGGATTTGGTAATGGTATCCATTGGCATAAAAAGTGAGGTGTGACACTCTAGTCCAAAAGGTAGAGTTTTATTAATATTTTAAAATCAAATAATTATTAAAAGGGTTTAAATAATTTAAGACAAAAATAAATAAATTAATGGTTTATATATACTAGGTTAATGGGCGGGCTTAGGATTTAGATATTATTTCAAGGTCGGGCTTGAGATGGCTAGGTTAGGCTCAATGTCGAGCCGGGATCATACTTGAAATGACACACATACTCTTACTGTTTATAGTGTTGCTTGGCCTGAACCCGAACCCGAACCCGACCCAACCTAGCTCAATATTTGTCTACCCCTACATAAAAATAATGATACTTGAATATCTAATGATATTTGAACACATATTTTTAATAAATATTTTAGTAAATTTTTTTGATGCATCTAGCATTGCTCCCTAATAGATTGCACAAGATCTATACGAATAAACTTACTAATAAATTGCACGAGATCTATTGGGATAAACCTAGTCATTCATTAGAAATGATCTTTATAGATTTACATTGAATATTAAACCTACTAAGAACAAAATTCATTTTACCCCTTTATCATATGACTCAATAGTACTTCACTTCCTATCTTTTAAAAATAGCCACATACTTCTTATGTGAATTTGGACTAAAATACTAATATTATATTTTTCATCTAAACTAACAAAAAATGTGTCTCACATGCCTATTTTAAGAGTGGGAAAGAAAAAAAATTATTCAGAGTAAAACTCTATTCTAACCAACCTCACCCCTTCTCACCACACATTGTATATATAAAATTATATAGACACCATAATTTATTATCATAAAGCGACCTTTATCTAATTTTTAAGTTTTAATTTTAACCCAATTTTTTTATTTAATGACATTTTAAAATTAAACATACATATTATATATATAACAAATTAACTCATAAATTAACTTAAATAGCTTAATTTATTATTATAAAAATTAATCATCAAACTACTTTAATTTAATTTTTAATTTTTAACCCAATCTTTTATTTAATAACATTTTAAATTAAACATGTATATATATATTTAAAAAATCAAATCATAAATTAATTACAGTGTCTATATATTTTGCTGACCAGGTGTTCGGACCACCTTACGCGCACCTTGACTAATTCCGGGACTCACACAAAATATCCCTTCCACGTGGATCAGGCAAATCTTAGGTAGAGCCCACAGGCATAACCCCAAAGAGTTGATAGCACTTAATAGGAGTTGAACTAGACCTGGATGGAGCATACCTCTAAGCACCCAGTGTCTATATATATATATATATATATGATATATATACATGTATATCATAATATCTAATTAAAATTAAAAATTAAGTTCTTTTTTAAAAAAATATTTGGGAAACTCTAGTTTCTTAAATGATTTTTATGTAATGCTTTTATTTTATTTTTTCTTAGTCATAGAGGTAACTTTATTTATTTATTTACAAAAAGAGTCAAAAATAGAAGAAGAAGAAGAAGAAGACATAAATGATATAATTGTGTTTTTATTGTTAATATTAACGGAATTAAGATTGTATTTTAGTCCAAAATTACATAAAGAGTATATGGCTAATTTTAAAAGATATGGGGGTAATATCATAAGGAGGTAAAACAAATTTTGCCCTAAATTTAATTGAATTTAGTTTTAGAGATGAATTTGGAAAGTTTCATAAATTGACATTAAACTTTCGTAAATTTTTCTCCTTTAATTTTTCTCATTCAATATTTACGCAGAAAATTCGAACTTTTAAGGGAAATTTGGCTATAAACCCCCTTTGCCTTCCTTTCATTGTTAAAAGGACTAAGAAAAAAATTATACTTTCTAAACCCCCTCATAATTATAAGGTCTTGCATAAAGGACAAATTTATTATTTAAATATTTTATATGACTATTATACCCACTCTCTTCCTCACTCTCTTCCTTTCCATCACCGTCTGCTCCATTAACAATGTCGGAATGACGAATCTGCTCTTCAAGCAAGCTGTGGTGGGAATACTTATGATGATTGTGTTTTATACATGCATGTGCTCACCAAAGCTACCAGATTCTCTTACATTCAACTGTTCATCTTCTCTCTCGTCTCTCTCTTCTAACCCTAGCTTCCTCCATGGCCGGAGTTGTGGAGAACTTGCAAATCGCACTGATACATATATATCTATATATGTGTGTGTTTGTGTGTTTTGAGATTTGAATTCGAATATATATATCTATATATTCCGATCTCTAATCTATATATATATATATATATGTGTGTGTGTGTGTTTTGAGTCTTTAAGATCGGAGATTTGAATGATTGCATAGATCGGTCTCGGCGATCATTTGATTCGAACTCAAAAGCTCAAAGATTTAAAGTAAAATCTGAAAAATCTGTGTGTATGAAAAATCTCAAGATTTTTGAAAGCTCAAAGTTTCAAAAATCTGAAAAATCTGTAAAATCTGAAAAATCTGAAGAACCGGGGTATGAAAATTTGAGATTTCTCTGAAATTTTCAGATTATAGGCCTAATTCAAGGATTATAGGCCTGATTCAATGTTTTTCAGAGTAAACATCGATTGATTCAAGAATTATAGGCCTGATTCAAAGCTCAAAGCTCAAAGCTCAAAACTCAAAGTTCCATCAATTTTTCAGAGTAAACATCAAATTTCATTTGATAGAACCAGAGTAAAATTTTACTCTGGTTCGATTGCTCTGTTTTTTTTCATTTGACAAAATCAGAGTAAAATTTTACTTTTATACAGAGTAAAATTTTACTTTTAGCTTCAGAGTCTCACAGTCTACTTATTTTTCAGAGTAAAATTTTACTTTTAGTTTCAGAGTGTAAAATTTTACTCTCATTCAGAGTAAAATTTTACTTTTATACAGAGTAAAATTTTACTTTAATTTCATAGTGTAAAATTTTATTTTCATACAGAGTAAAATTTTACTCTGAAATACATAGTGAAGATGGCTTAATAGGAGAGCTAATAGATATGAGGGTAATATAGTAAAAGAAACAAGTTTTAAAATATCAGGGGGTTTTGAAAGTACTTATATAATTCTTGTCCTTTTGAAAGACAAATTAGATAGTGAGGGGACTATAACCAAATCCCCTAATTTTTAATAATGGTTGTGATTGTTGTAAAGTCAACGGTGGTGCCAATACAATTGCAGGGTGTAATAAACATAACAGAACAATTCTTGCAACAGAGCTGGGAATTTTTTTTTTTTTTACACAATTTCGTAAAAACCGATCAATAAATATGTTTTTATTTAACAATTACATTTGCTTTTACTGATTTATCATACCATTTGGACAGTTTAATGGTATGGCTCAGACTTGTGTTAGTGTCAAGAAATACCCTGCCATCCCATTCTATGGGAAGAACATAACCCAAGAAAATTATTAGGTGCTCTTAGAACTTAGCTATGTATAAATGAAAACATATTAAAAAATAATTTACAAGTAGAAGTTTTATATATAAAACTCACCCTCATGAAATTATATTTAGTATGTAAGAATGGGATGGAATAGGAATGAATTGAAAGTGAGAATGAAACATAAAATTGAATGAAAGAAAATGTTCATTTCTTATTCTATTGTTTAGTTGTCAATATTGAATGACATAGGAATGAATAACAATTCACATTCTCATATTTGGTTAAGTCTATTAAACTAATGGAATGGAATGATTTTATTTTTATTTTTTTTTAATCAAACTAACAATAACCAATTTAAATATTTGTAGATCATGGTAATGTTGATAACTGTGGAAGTGAGATGTGAGTGATGGAACATTGATAGTGTGTTGTAGTAGTGGTAGCGATATGCGGTGGTGGCGACAACAGTACTAGGATTGTGGTGGTGGTGGTAGTATTAGAGTGGTGATGGTAGTAGGGTAGTGTCATCGTTGTGGTAAAATAGCCCTGATAGTAAGATGGTAGTAGTGCTAGCAGTGGTGATGACGGTAATATGGTAGTAGTAGGGTGATGGTAGCGATCGTGGTAGGATGGTGGTAATAGGATAGAGTGGTGGAGGTGGTAAGGTTGTGGTTGTAGTGGTAATTGTAGAAGGTTGTCACGACCCAACCCCCACTCCTCGGGATTAAGTTGTAACTAGCCAATAATCCAAGATTACCATAGGTCTGCTTAACAGTAAACAGTAATAGGGACTGGCGGAAGCCATTAATAATAAAGTAAAAGCGTCTAATGAGCTGTGTGACACACATGAAACAAAACACCTTCATTTAATTTATACAGATATGCACATAGTCCATCTTATATCCATGTACAAAACATTTACATTTAGAGAATTAATTCCCAATAAGAGAAGTTCACAAAAGAAAAGATCTTAACTCAAAACCATTACATTAATCACAGTCAAAAGGGTGAACTTGTAATCACCCAGAAGCCTTGGATTTAGACCAAAAGAAACCTCTAGTGAGGCACGGCGGGTGGCTTCACAAAAACAGAAGGTAGATTGACGCCCTTATGTCCATTCTTAAGCTTGATGACCTACATAAATATATAAAACAGTGAGTTAAATCCCAGTGAATAACAAATGTGTAAAGAAATTATGAATGATGTCCTTCCAGTCATTAAATTAATTAGTTTCAAGAGTGAATCATTTCACAAAAAAGAGTTCACACAGTTAATACATTTATAGCAGTCACATGTGATACTTCTATTAGTTATAAATCCGATCAATCATAAAGACCCACGTGCACATGAAGTGGTCATTAAGACCATAGTCAGTATCGACGACCATATAAATCAATGTCTTTGTACACATATGGCCATGGTATTGTTACCTCTAGGCGAGGGCCACATGAACATATGCTGCAGTATTGTTACCCCCGGGTAAGGGCCACGTGAACATAGACCACAGTATTGTTACCCACGAGTAGGGCTATGTGAACATTAACCATAGTATTGTCACTCCTAGATAAGGGCTACATGAACATAGACTACTAATACATTTTAGTAAATAGGACCATCATCCATTCAGTAACAAATATCACATCAGAAACAGAACATTCTAACAAGCTGTAGACACCTCATTTTTGACCGCCCTTAAGACTTGGGCGCGACTGATGGTTTACTCGGTGATGAAAGGTGTGCAGGGCAAAGGTGCAGTTTCTTCGGCAAAGAGAGAGACAAATCTCAACTTCACACCCCATTTTGGATAGTTTTTAGACCTTAAAACCCTCTCTTTCAAAACATTTTTGAAATAAAGTTCCTACAATGTTCTAACGCTCGCATTTCGGTAAATGTTACGTTTTTCGGTAAACCGAGCAAGGATAAAGTGGAGAATGAATGAAAGAGAGATTAAATCTTTGAAAAATCTTTCAAAACACTTTGTTTAGGGGTTTGAAGTTGAAGAAAAGAGGAAAGGAGAGGAGAAAGCTAGTTTGGGAGAAATTCGGCATGAATCCGGGTAGAAGAGAGTCGAGCAGTCCTCGCTAAATCAAGCTCATCTATCTATACACTTGGAGTTAAGCTATGCGGCCATAACCATTGGAAAGAAGACTTCTGGGGCTTCATTTTGCACTCAAGAATCTCTCAAAACCAAGTCCGGGTGGGGGAGGTATGATTGGTTGAAGTTGGGCATCATCCCGGTTGGATCGAGTCTGCGCGGCTTCACCAAAAAGGGCATAATTTTTTCCACAGGAGGAATTTTAATGCAAGGTTTGCTTCATTGGAAAGATAACTTCCGGGGCTTCAATTTGAACACCCATCGGACATTTTTTGACCTTGGCAGAAGCTATCGGCAATCTATTTAGCCGACCGGCAATTTATAGTGCCGACCGGCAATTTATTTTGGCCGATGACCTCCTTTTCTGGCCGGTTTGACCCCTTTGCACCTTCCAGGCATTGTGCATGCTACCAGGTACCGGGATGCAGACCCTACACATGTGTGGCCATTTTGAGCCTTGGACCCCTCTTTTTGCACCCTTTGCTCAAGGCTTCTTGAGGAAGCCTTGACCCCTTGTCTTGGCTTCCTCAAGAAGCTTACCAGCTGTCCAAGCTTCCTTGAAAAGCCTTGGTCCCTTTGCTTGGCTTCTTGAATAAGCCTTGAGCCCTTTTAGTAAGCTTGCCTTAGAAGCTTGGCTCTTCTTGGTCTAGATAAGAGATCCATCCTCTTCCTTTGTGTGGGTTGGAGCAAAAAACCAGAGATATATATATATATCTGATAGATACACCCTCAATCCTCCATAGCTCTCTTCTCCAAAGCTCAAAAGTCCATTACTCTTGGCCCTTTTCTACACCACCACCTAGCACTACACTACCACTTCCATTTCCAGCAGCTTGGAGCTCTTCTCAAAGGCTAGAAGGCACTATTTTTCAGTCCAAGAGGCAACCAAGGGTTGGTCTTCAAGGGTAAGTGTCAATTCCCTCTTTTTGAGCTTAAGTTTGAAACATTTTTCTAGCCATTTTGCTTGCTGTTTTGAGCTCCGACCAAAACTGAAAATGTCATTTTTTTTGAGCTATATTCCATGTTTCATTAAGGGCTCATTGCAGTTTAAAGCTTCTTTTTGGCACTTGCTTCATTATCCTCTTGAATGCCATTATTTTGCATGATATTTTTAGCCTATGTGTGATCTGTTTTGGAGCATGTCATAAACTGTAGATAGGCTTATTTTGAGCCCTTCTTCGTTTGGGACCTCCATGTATCACTTGCCATTGTACCCCTCTTTGGTCCCTATTTTTGCATGTTTTGTTAGCTTATCATGCTTCTGTTTTTCGGCCATGATCAGAACTGAAAGTGGCCATATTTTGACCCCCTTGTCATGTTTCATTAAGGGTCTTTGGCTGTTTGATGAATATTTTGTGTACTTCATGTTATAGCCCTCTTGTGGCCTTAATCTTACATTGCATTTTGAGCATGTTTGTATACTGATTTGGGCTTGATCATCTACTGTAAAATGCCATATTTTGAGACCCTCTTCAACATTATTGAAGGTCCCTCACTTGTTTGAGACCCTCCATATATCAGTTACTTCTTTGCCCCTTTGTTGGCCCATTTCTTGCATAAATTGTTTGCCATATTTGTATACTGTTTTGGGGGCTGCCATAAGCTGTAAGTGGTCATATTTTTGGTCCATCTTCAATGTTGTAGAAGGGTCTTTTTCTGTTTGGGCATTGCATCTACCACTTGCTTCATTGCCTCCCTTGCGGAGCCCTTTTTGTATGCCATTTTAGTCCCATTTTTGCTCACTATTTGGCCATGCTTTGTACTATAAAAATGCTTATTTTGGGGCTGCCTTGCTTCTTCTTTTACACTTCATGTTCAAATTACGCATGTTTAGTATAGCTGTAGGCCATTCCGCATGCCTAGTTTTGCATTTCGGGAGAGATTCCATGCATCGGGTGTCATTTCGCCTTGTTTCGGGGCTGTTTTGCCCCTCATTATGGCCACTGATTTTGGCATGCTTGCGAGCTATCCATGTTAGTTTAAGTCCATCATCGCATGTTGTCACATGCCATGTTTGTTTACATGTTTAGGTTGCGTGCCTAGTGTACATTGCTCATTTGAATGTTCATGTTGCATACTTAGCCTCCATGCCTAGGTCGCATCTCATTGAGCATGCATCCCTTGCCTCTTGATCAATCATGATAGGGGTTGGGGCCCTTTGATGTGTTTTGTGCTTGCATTTCATTTGATATCGAAATTGCACACTTGGCTTTCGGGTCATCATGCATTGAAATGCGTGATTGATGGCCCGAGGGTCAAGGGCCACACTCCCTTGAGTCCATTACATGATAGGGAGTGTGTCCGTGCATACATTTGCCTGAAAATTCCATGCCATACACTGCTTGCCCTCTATTGCTGTCAATTGCAGGTTCTGCAGGAAGTTTTGGCCGGTCGGCTACATAGAGTGCCGACCGGCCAGGGATTTTTGGCCGATAACTTCATCAGAGGCCGGTGACCTTTTCCCATGGCCGGTGGCCATCCCTCCCAGCCGGTGGTGTTCCACAGTGTGCAAAGAACCTGTCCTGAGACTTGTGCAATTTTCAGAGAAGCTAAGCAGTGTAAACAGAGGCAGTAGTGCTATGGCAGCGAGTTTCCGGGCGAAGCGAGTCAAGCATGCATCATTCGCGCACTTCGAGGCGGGGCTGCGGCCTTTTCCCTTTTGCATTTAATTTGTTAATTAAATTAGAAGTTCTGTAATAATTAGTTTAGTATTATTCTTTCGGACTGTATTATTCTTTCGGTCCCTCCGAGTGAGGGCAATTGTGTAATAAGTGTGCGTGAGTGTGTGTATGTCTTCCAACCCCACGTCTTTCTTCCCTTTTATTTACTAGCTTTCGATGGTTAGTTTAGGGCATATTTAAATTAGCATACCTTATGTTATGCATGCGTGCATTCATACATTTGTCATACATGCACCGGGCTCGGCGCATCATGCTAACTGCACTGTATTTCAATTTCAAGTTGAATACATGTTATTTGTAGCATCTCATATGCCATCTTAGATTAGCCGAACCTATTCTAGTTGCATCTTGCCTGTGTTGCATTAGCCATCTTAACATGAGCTAGGATCACGCATTGATTACTAACTAGCTTTTGTTTTGACTCGGAGTACTAGGTAAGCTTTTATGCTTTAGCATATCGCATACGTGTGAATGTTGCCATAATAGCATGATTACCATGAGGCTAGCTGCTTATGTGATATAACTGCTTGAATGCCTGTGGATGGAGGTCAAATTACTTAAATTGAAACAATGCATGAAAACTGTGAGTTTTGAGCCCACTAGATAGTGGCAAAACCGTCTTTTCTAAAAACCCACTTGAGAGTGGCAAAATCCGCATTTTAGCGTACTTATGAGTAGCAAACCGTTTTCAAAACAAACGTGAAATGTTTTGTTCCAATTTAGGCGATTTGGTCTATACTTGTTTGCTGTGCGCATAACATAGTAATTCTAGGCTAATAACCGGAATAAGAACGCATAAACGTTTTCAAAATTGGGTATCACGGTTAGTAGAGGCCGGTCTTCGGACCGGGCGAGAGGGGGTGCTCATAGCTGACCTTCCCCGATCGTACCCAAGTTCCCGAGCCGAGGCAACTTTGGTGATGACGGACACGTGGCCTTTGGCACCGAGTCAGGGTTTCCTAAATTCCCCAAAATAAAATATTTAGGTGGCGACTCTGTATCTGGCAAAGCAGTCCATGTTTGGCACTTCTTTTTAAAGATCTGTTTCTCAAAACGATTTGCCGGATTTGGACTCTTTGGTTCAGATTTAGAACCGTGACAAATTGAGTCCGAACTGTAACCCGTGAGTTCCCTCGCGAGCGTGTTACACAAGCTAAAAAGAAATATAACTAAACATATCTTTACAACATTATTACTCACAATTGGCTCTGTGTAACACGTGGCTAAGACGCGACGTTTGACCTACATAAACACATACAAGTACAATGGTTCAACATATAGTCTCATTGGTTCGGTTTGCTCGTTACTTTATCATTAAATCTCTCATTTCGTTCCTTAATTCCATCAAAGTTAGGAAATGCGAATTCACATGAAAGCCACTTGAAAACCATGTAAACGAAGGCCCGAAAGTCAAAAAAATAGACGGAAAAATAGACTGAACTTGCCCTGTTGGCCGCACGTGCAGTGGCCTTGGCCGCTTTAGTGAGCAGAATGCAAAGTTGAGTAGAGGAGGGTCAGCCGCTGGAGCGGTGGCCATGGCCACTCGTGTAGTGCCAAAGCAAAATGCAATTTTGGCTTATTGAAGCTTGGCCGCTTGAGCGATTTGGGTGAAAAACCAATTCGAAAATTTGCTGAAAGTGAAGCTTTTCCCTTATTCAAATCCAACTTCAATTTCATGAAAATCAATTCCCAAATCACATAAAAACTACTTGATTTCAACATATCTAACTTCAAATAGAAAGCATAATTCCAAATCAAACTCAAGTTGTTAAAGGAAAGATCAAATGCAAAAATAGAAAATGTAAAGTCATAGAACATGAGGGTTTGAGTTCCAATCCTTCAAATTTCGTAAAGTTTCCTCTTACTCCTCACAAATCATGCAAGGAATCAAGTTTTTAAACATGAAGAGTGCCATATAAGCTAAGATATTAAGTTTTTCCTTCAAATCCTTCTCTTTAGGGTTCTTACAATCAAATTACACCTCTCAACTTCTTATCTCATCTCAATGTCTATGATTTCATGGTTAATAACTTAGATTCATGAATTTAAAGGCAATATTCTCACCTTAGATAGGTGATTTGGTGTAGCTTGCTCAATTCCCCCTTTCTTCTCCTTGAACCCTAGAGTTTTCTCAAGTCTCTCTACAAAATATCTAACTCTATAATTCCTCCCCTTCTTTGTTAACTTGGGCTAAAGAAGCTCATTAATCCTAAGTTTAGATTAATGACTCAAGGTCACTTATTTAATTCCCTTCTCATCTCATACTACTTCAAAACACACTAAATTTATCTATGCCACTGTGAATCAAGCTCTAATTGCCTATTTCAAATATTTAACTTTAATCTTATGGTTTACTGATTCAAACAAGTTTATTTCTCATTTCTATCTATCGGTTCCCATTAATTCAATACAATTAACACATGGCACGAAGAACACATAATTTTACATATAAACACAAAATTAAGGCAAATCACATAATTTAACAATTAATCAAGGAAGCAGTTGTTACATTCTCTTCCCTCCCCCCCTTAGGACATTTGATCCTCCAAACTTAGGTACCTTCTTTTCATGAAGAATGTAAGGTCTAAAGAAAAAAGATCCGGGTATCTTCTCTTCATATCGTCCTCCATTTCCCAAGTTGCATACATGCCACCGTGATTTTGCCAATCCACTTTGACTAATGGGATTTTCTTGTTTCTCAAATTTTTGATTCGGTGGCTAAGAATCTGAATGGGCCGTTATTCATATGTATAATCATCATTCAAGACCACATGAGTAGGCTCAATGACGTGAAAAGGGTCCTGGAGATATTCTTGTAACATGGAAACATGAAATACATTATGCATATGCTCCATATTAGGAGGAAGGGCCACTTGGTACGCTACAGGATTAATCTTTTCAATAATCTCATATAGCCCAATGTACAGAGGTGCTAACTTGCCCTTGGCTCCAAAACGGGTCTGTCCTTTCATCGGTGTCACTTTTATAAAAACATGATTGTCCACTTCATATTCTCTATCCCATCTACGAACATCTGCGTAGCTTTTCTGTCAACTTTGTGCTATTTTTAACCGTTGATGAATTAGCTTGACTTTTTCTATTGTTTCTTGCTCAAGTTCAGGCCTAAGGAACGATCCATCTCCAACTTCTGCCTAACAAAGTGGTGACCGGCATTTTCTGCCATATAGAGCCTCAAAAGTCGCCATGCCAATGCTTGAATGGAAATTATTGTTGTAAGCAAATTAAGCTAAATACAAATGTGTTTCCCAAATTCCTTGAAAATCCAATACACACATGCGCAACATATCTTACAGAGTTTGGATTATTGTTTCCGACTGCCTATCGGTTTATGGATGATATGCACTACTCAATCTCAATTCAGTTCCCAATGCCTTTTGCAAGCTTTGCCAAAATCTTGAAGTAAATTTCAGGTCTCTATCGGAAAACAATGGATACTAGCACTCCATGCAATCTCACAATTTCATTAATATAAATAGTAGGCAACTTATCCACATTTAAAATGTTTTCACAGGTAAGAAGTGAGCAGACTTTGTTAAACGATCAACAATAACCCAAATCGAGTCCATACCTCTATTGGAGAGAGTTAGGCCAACAATGAAATCCACAGTGATATACTTTCATTTCCACTCCGGTATTGGTAAAGGTTGGAGCAATCCTGCAGGTCGTTGGTGCTCGGCTTTGACCTGTTGGCATTGTAAGCATTTGGACACAAATTTGGCAATATCTTTCTTCATTCCTAGCCACCAAAAATTGAGCTTCAAGTCTTGATACATTTTGGTATTCCCTGGATATATGAATGGAAAATTTTAAACTGTAGGCTTCTTGCATAACTCGCTTCTTTAAGTCAATGTCGTTAGACACACATAATCTCCTTTGAAATTTCAATACACCGTTTTCAAAGCTGAAACCCAATCTCAGTTTGGATTCCCTTTCAGCAATCACTTTCTTTAGGAACTCATCTTGATGTTGTTTCTCTTTTATGTCCTCAAGGATGGCCGGTTGAGCAGAAATAGCAGCCAATATTCCGCCTTGTTCTAGCAAAACAATCTTAACATCAAATCCTTCTAAATCTTGGAGCAATTTACTTTGTCCGGTGAGTAAACAAGCCAAGTTCCTAATTGCTTTCTGGCTAAGGGCATCGGCAATAGTATTAGTTTTCCCCGGATGATAAACAATTTGCAAATCATAATCCTTAATTAATTCTAGCCATCTCTGCTGTCTCATATTCAGCTCATTTTGGATGAAAAAGTACTTGAGACTCTTGTGATCCGTATAAACTTCACATGTCGCCCCATACAAGTAGTGGCGCCAAATCTTAAGTGCAAAAATCCTCGCAGCAAGCTCCAAATTATGAATCGGGTAGTTCTTTTCATGTGGCCTCAGTTGGCAGGAAGTATACGCAATCACTTTTCCATTCTGCATCAACACACACACTAAACCCTTATGAGATGCATCATTGAAAATAGTAAAATCATCCGTGCCTGAGGGTAAAGTGAGAATTTGTGCAGTCACAAGCTGAGCCTTTAATTCTTAAAAAGTTGATTCTCTCTGATCAGTCCAATCGAATAGTACCCCATTTTGTGTCAATTGTGTAAGAGGCAAAGCAATTTTAGGGAAGTCCCTCACAAATCTGCATTAGTATCTAGCTAAACCCAAGGAACTTCTAACTTCAGTAACATTGGTCGGTCTAAGCCAATTGACAACTGCCTCTATCTTTTGAGAATCAACGGAAATGCCATATTTAGTTATTACATGCCCCAAAAATATCATGCTATCAAGCCAAAACTCACACTTAGACAGTTTAGCGTATAATCTATTCTCCTTCAAAGTTTGCAAAACAAGTCTCAAGTGACGTTCCTGTTCCTCTTTACTTTTGGGATAAATTAAACTAAATTTATACATGCTACTGTGAATCAAGCTCTAATTGCCTATTCCAAATATTTAATTTTAATCTTATGGTTTACTGATTTAGACAGGTTTATTTCCTATTTCTATATATTTGTTCCCATTAATTCAATACAATTAACACATGGCACTAAGAACACATAATACATATAACACATAATTTTGCATATAAACACATAATTAAGGCAAATCACATAATTTAACAATTAATCAAAGAGGTGGCGGTTGTTACAAAGGTGATGGTAATGCTGCAAGTTGTAGCTAGTATCACGGTGATACTGGTTGTAGGGTGATAATTTTGGTGTTAATACAGATGGTAGTAGGATGGTGGTTGTCATGGGAATGATGAGGTGATGGGCAACAACGATAGTAAATGGTGGATAGTAGTTGTGCCAGTGGTAATAGTGGTGCCAGAGGCAATGATGGCGATGGTAACGAAAGAGGATGATGGTGAGAGAAGACCAACAAACATTGTTTTAGAGTGATTTCATAATAGAATGAAGTGTTTATTTCTTAGTTTGAAAGAAAGAATGCGTATTCCTACTTTTTGTCGAAATAGTTATTCTAATGGACATTTTCAAAAGGCGTACCAAATAAGACAGAGAATACAAAATTGGAATAGATATTTCATTCTAGGTCATTCTATCCTATCAAACGTGTTTCGAGTGTTGAACAACTTTCTTTTTTAACTTAATTATAAATAATAATAAAAAGTAATGTTGTTTAGCACATATATAAGTTTTGAAAAATGCTATGGCGTGCATTCCTAAAGGGGTTCATATCATATGTACCATATCAAAAAATATGTAATTTTAGTATAAAATTTTGTAATATCAATTACAAAATGTATAATCTTGTCACAAACTGATTTAGCAAAAAATCTCATAACTAAGTCATAAATTTTTGTAATATTAATCACAAAATTTTAAGCATTTTGTTACTGCAATTTATGATGAAATTATTAATTTTGTGATTGATGTTATAAAATTTTGTGATATAAAATTATACATTTTTGTGATAGGATGTATATCATAGGATTTCCCATAATTTTTTGGTTGGAAAGTGATATTTTGTAATTACTTCTTGCTTAAAAAATCGACTTTTTAATGGACCATGAAAGAATTTGTTTGATATTTTTAATTTTTTGAGCTAAAAAATTCAAAAACTTAATTGAGATACAGAAGGAAGCCTAATGACCCCATCTTATTTGTGCAATTTCGAATGATAATGACCGCGTTTCATTTGAAATGGAACAGCCACAATTTAAATTATTCTATATGAATTTTTTATTTAAAGAAAAATCTATTTGTGTATTATTACCTAATCATGTCCATTCATGTTGGGCCACACACCAACTTATAGTATATATTCACCGAGGAAAATGCGTGGGAGTTCTAAAAATGAAGTTTTAATAGCTTTAATATATATGTGAGTCTTATTTGATGTGATGTTTTGATTTTTAATTTTTTTTAATTTTTTACATCACTAGAGCTCAATTAAAATTCTAATTTTAGAAGAATATATCATTGTTGTATTCATCAATTACATTGGGCAGAGATTCTTAAAATATCACGTGATATTATTTTTAAAAGCAATTAAATAATTTCCCATAAAAATCATATTTTGTGTACTATTGGTAGTAGTTGTCCAAAATTTTTTAAGACCTTAAGCCTCCGTTTGGCAAGTTGGGTTATGGGTTTTTTTAGCTATTTTAGTCACAAAAGAAAAAATAGGCTATTTTAGCCACAACAAACAAAACATCACATTCAATCCATAATCATTACACTCTTCTCTCATAAAAAAAGTCAAAAAAGTCAAAAAGTCAAAAAAATTTTCCCAAACCAAACTTTTTAACCCAGGCTAAAATAACCAAAAAAGCCAAAAAGTCAAAAAATCAACTCACTTCCCAAACGAAACATTTATTCTTTATTTTTTTTCTAACGAGTTTTAGGTGACAAATTAAGGATTCGTTTGACAATTGATGTTTTTAATAATTTTTTATTTTTTTATAAAATAATGTATAAAAACATAAAAATAATGAATTAACTTTTGTGTACTAACATTTTGACTTATCTACATGTTCCCAACAAGGCAATAGTGTGACCTAATATACTTCTGACTCGACAAATTAATAAAAATTGCTTTTATGAACCACTAACTCGATCGGCTTAGTTGTGTACATTAGATATGTTAAATTTTAGAATAAATTATAAATACATGAGATTTGTTTAAAGTATAAATTATTTTTTGTGATTTAAAAATTTATAAATACCTTTTTATTAGAATTTTTTATTTAATAAAATTAATTAAAAAAATAAAATTCATAATTACTCTCCTATACAATAAAAAAATTACTTAAATTATTAATTAAAACACGTTTAACATTATTAAAAACTGTTAATTGACTTAATAATTTATTAATAAAATGGATTATATGTTATAAAATTAAAAACTTCAAGGGGTGAAATATAATTTCCAAAACTACAGGGAGTGATTCGTATTTTAATCAAATTTTAAAGAGTGTATTTGTAATTTACACTAAATTTTATGTTAAAATTAAGGTTCACATAGTCATGTTCCAGCAATAGAAACGGGCAGAAATTCCCATTATTTATTTTGAAAAAATCACACATTAGTGAAATTTTTATAAAATATTTACAAATTAATAGAAAAATTATAAATCTAATTATTAATATTATCATTGAGTAAGAGCATCTCCAACGTAGAATAAAAAATTTCATCAAATTTGAATAAAAGTTTGATTTAATTCCGCTCACTCCAATACAAAAATTAGAATTTTCATTTGATTTTTTCACATCCTCAGTTGTCAGGGAGGACGTCCGGGTGGATGTCTTGGAGGTTGTCTGGACATGAACAAAAAAAACTGTCAAAGTTGTTCATGGGTGGACATTCAAGAGGATGGATGTCCGGCCTAACAGTAACAATTTAAATTTGATGAAAGATGAAAGGCTCCCTTCATTTGGTAAAAATTTTGATTCATCCCTCATTTTATATTTAATTTGATAAAAGGATTAAAAGTTAAACAATTGCCGCTCTTCATCGAATTTAAATTTAATAAAATATTAAATACAGGAGATGGTTCTTTTTATATTTTCCCCACAAACTGAAACTAATTGGTTTCCCCTGTTCTTAGGGTAACGGAGAGGATCATCTCAAATTGAAAAATCATTGGACACAGTCCAAGTAATCAACCTTATGACTGGGACTCTCCTAATGTTGAAAAATTATGAGGTGATTTTAGAATAAATTCACATGATGTCTTTATTTGATATTAATGGATTAAAATTGTGAAATTTAAGATTTTATATTAAACTTTTTGGAGACAATTTGACTAGTGTTCAAAAAGTGATAAATGATGTAGAACAGCCCCTAAAACCACCAAATAATTCCCTAATGTTATCCCCCAAAAAAAAAAAAATATTAATAAAAGACGTTGAATTGAGACTACTCAAAATGATTGTTTTTATGTTATGTTAAAATTAAGGTTCATATGCCACTTGCTTATAAGATTGTGTTTAGTTGAAAGATTTGATAAGAGAAATGAAAAGAGAAAAAAAAAAATATAATCTTATTTTTTGTTTGGTTATAATAAAAAATATAAGGAAAAAGAAAGTAAGAGAGAAACGTAATATCTCTTTTTGTCTTTTGGGTTCACTTACGTTCTTTTTTTTTTTTTTTTTTTTTTTCATTTTCTAACTCAACCAAACATAACTTGAAATTCAAATCCTATCAATTCTTTCTCCTTTTGTTTCTATTTATATTTTTCTTTCCATTTCTCCTATCAAATTTTCTAACCAAATACAGCTTAAATGGCAGCAGTTATTTTCAAACAAAACTAAGGCTCTCCTTATGCCGTGTTTGCTTCATGGATTTGGATGAGAATTTGGAAGGGAAAAAGAAAAAATGCATAGAAGATATGTGAAATATAATTATATTTCATTCACATTTCACTCACATTTTCTTTTTTCATTTATAAATCCCTCACCAAACTAATGAATTAAATACAATCTTAGAGTCAAATTCCAAGTTCAAATTTGGACCAAGGAAAACTTACAAACTTTTTACAGAAAAATCAACGTACGACTTTTTAAAAACTAGTTATCAGTTTTCAACCAGTTCAAGTGATGACGTTTTGATTAATTTCTCATTCAATCTTTGATGAGTTTAAGCAAGCTAAAGTTTGGTGCTCATCTACACACAGATTAACACGTTATACCATACCCACCACCATGTATGAAACCCACCTAAATTTTGATTCAAAGTTTAACACACCCCCCCCCCCCCAAAAAAAAAAAAACTATTTCTATAGCGATTTTGATTTAAACTCGACCCACTTATTGTTTTGGATCCAAAAATTCTTTGTCATGATGGTTGTTCATATCCTTAATTCATCTTGTTCCTTATTGAATTGGGTTGTTTGAGTATTGGGGTTACATTTGAAATAGGTTGGGAGTTCGTTTTTCATAGGAGTCATTGCCCAGAATTTTGCTTGTTCTCTCGAGTGAAGTTTTTTGCGCTCGAGTAGTCTTTTACAATCTGTAAAACTACTGAGAGTTTGATATCTATGCTCAAGCGACGCTTTTTATGCTTGAGCGAACTTTTACAGGTCTAAACTACTGGGAGAGGTGCATTGTGCGCTCGAGTGACCATACTTTCGCTCAAGTGACCATACTTGCGCTCGAGTAGTGTCTTCGTTTGTGTCTGGTCGCTCAAGTGACCATTCCTGTGCTCGAGCATATCAGTTTGAGAAAGTCACTTTTTGAGTCATTTTCTCACCCCTTTCTCTTTCTAAACATTCCAAAACTTAGATCTACTCTCTCTCTCTCTCTCTCTCTAAAACTCATCTTTAAACCTTCAAATACACTATTATCTATTGATCCCTCAGCCATTGTCCTTTGGAAAGAAGACCTTGCCTAGAACTTCTTTTTGATAGGAACAAAGTTGTTTTTCGGCTTCGTCAAAGTTTCTTCTCTCTCTCTCTCTCTCTAAAAGTCATCTTTAAGCCTTCAAATACACTATTATCCATTGATCTCTTAATCATTGTCCTTTGGAAAGAAGGGTAGAGCTTGCCTAGACCTTCTTTTTTATCGGAGCAAAGTTGATTTTCGGCTTCGTCAAAGTTTCTTCTCTCTCTCCTTGTCTTCTAGCTTTGAGGTAGGGATTTCTCCACACTTTTAATATGGTTTTTAACTTGGTTATTTGTCTTTTTAAAGAAATCATGGGATTTAGGGATTTTGGATAAAAATCTAGGTTTTGGTTTTGAAATCAAAATAGGGGTTTTCAAAATGAGTTCTTGGAAATGATTGTGGGAATGTATTTATGGTTGAGTATGATGAAATGATTGATTTTATCCTTGGAATTGATTTATAATGAAAAGAGGATTTTGCCTTAAAATGTTGGATATTGGATTTTGTAAAAGGTAAATGGAAATGATGTTGGGTTTTATGAAATTGGAATGATGATCATGATGATACTGGAATTGGATATGTATTATCACTCCTATCTTGAAGTTTTGGAAAGTATATCTTTAATGAAAATTATCTATCTGTTTAGAGGTATCTGTTTTGGGCTATCGGTGGAGGATAACTATGATTATTGTAGAATTCGCATAAGGATTAAGTGAATTAAAACTAATTTCTCTTCCATTGCATTATGCATTGTTACATATTTAACACATTGAAAATGTATATTGTTTTGAGAAAAATTGATGAGTACCTTAGTGAATCTGGGTAAGAGGTGTGGTTGTGATATTATGTTGGCTTATGTGTCATTGGTTAAAGTCCAAAAATCCGCACAGATAACTGTTGAGTCTTTCGGTTAAAATGGCATTGGTGGTGCTTGTATAGCCTATTGGCAGACACGTACCTAAAGATTCCTAGTATTTGTAATCAATGCCCTGTTTTCTATTGTAAAGGAAATATTTTCATGAATTATGATAGCATTGCATGGTTTTGGAAAGAGATATAAAATGTTTTGGCACGAGCATTGCATATACATTCACCTTATAGCTTTGTTAAGATTCATAAACTGTGTTAGAATATCTCCACTGGGTTTTGGCTCACCCTATGTGGAAAACCATTTTTAGGTACTGATAATATACCTCCATCAAGACTGTAGCTTTGAAGGACTTGGAGCTAAGAGCTTCTTTTGTTATTGTTGTATTTATTTTGTATAAGCCTAAGACTTTATTTGTATTGAGTTTAAACTCGCTTTTGTTGTAACCAAATATCGTCTTGAAAAGTTGTAGCCATTAGGACATTAATTTATCTACTTTTATTTTTATTTCATATCTTTTGCTTATGACATATGCTATAGATTCAGGGTTAGGGCTTATGAATGTATAGTTGCATGTGCCATCTTTTGTAAAATTGAATCATATAAACGTAAAGATATCATATTCAGAAATGTATTTGTTAATAGATAATTATCATGAATTATTTTAGGACATTACAACTTGGTATCAAAGCTACCGGGTTTGAATACTTTGGAATCGTGGGATGTGATTTTTATTACAATGGGTTATCTCGCTAATTAAAATTAGAAATAACTTAATATGTTATGTGGTAACATGCTTATGTGACTAAGAGGGTATGAAGTTTAATTTCTAAAATATTCATTTGGTCTACGAGTTTCTAGAAGTCCTATTAGAAGAGCACTTGATCATTGCTATTTCAAATTGGAACTCTGACAATGTCACGGGACGATCATTATCGAGAAGGGAAGTTCGTATGTGTTTATGTGACTACGTGCTTATGTGGAGTGAATTAATTATTGTCTACTGCATTAGGACGCGAGTGAGTTAGTTTCGGCATATTTGTAAATGTGCTAATCTCTTGTGTTACCTTCATTAGGATGTCAGGACGTGGATGTGGTGGCGGTTACTGAATAATATTCCAACACAGGAGGATAGGTTGGTCAGGACAATGTAGCTAAACCAGTTGGTCAGCAGGCCATGGGTACTTTAGCTTGTGAGATGGTCAAAGCCTTGCAGGAATGCATGGACATTCTCAAAGCTAAGAATCAAGTCCAGGCCCATGTTGTTAAAACAGGGCAATCGTTTTTGAAGAGGGAATTCTTCCGATATAATCAGGATGAGTTTTTGGGAGATCCGAAGGAGCCATTGAAAGCGGATGAGTGGCTAGAGCAGATGGTGAAGACATTCAAGATGCTTGGCATCCAGGATGATGGGCTGAAAGTGACCTTGGCATCCTTCCAGTTGAAGGGAAATGCAAGTTAGTGGTGGAAATATGCGCGTGGGCACATTGGAGTGACTTGGGAGGCCTTTGTCAATGCTTTTCAGAACAAGTTTTTACCTCTCACTGCTAGGAAAAGTTGAGAGAGCAGTTTCTAAAGCTCAAGTAGCTTAAGACACTGGTGGCCAAGTCTGAGGCTGTCTTTACTAGTTTATCAAGGTTTCCACAAAACTCGTGGCGATGAAGGAACACCGTTGCATTAAGTTCAAAAAGAGATTGAGGACCGGGCTTCTTTTTAAAGTAGTTGGGTCTATGATTAGGGACTATGGACACCTTGTGGAGGCGACGACTCATCTTGAGACCGTGCTTCAATCAGAGGAGAAGTGGATGAAAGGCTCTAGGCAGAGGAGTCAAGAGGTTTAGGGTGAGACCTAAGACAGCAAGAGGCAAAGGGGTTCCACCCCACAGCAGTCCTAAGGAGCACAGCCTAGATTCACTTTTCCAATACTAAGTTCGGGTTCTGCAAGAGGTGGTCAGGGAGGGATCACTTGTTTCAAGTGTAACCAGCTGAGTCACAAGTCTTTAGTTTGCCCGCAAAGGAAAGGAAGGCAACAGTCTGTGTCGTCTGTGGCTCGTTCTCAAAGCCAGAGTTAGGGGAGAGAACAACTGCCTACTTATTACCAGTGTAGGCAGTCAGGGCACATGAGGAGGTTTTGCCCTCAGTTGGGTGGCATATCTAGTGCGTTTGATTTGAGGCAGACACAGAGCCATCAGCCTACCCAGAGATTCCTAGTGTTTGTAATTATTGCACTATTTTCTGTTGTAAATGAAAAGTTTTCATGAATTGTGATATAAACCTGGCATTGCATGGTTTTGGAAAGAGATATAAAATATTTTGGCACGAGCATTGCATATGCATTCACCTTATAACTTTGTTAAGATTCATACATTGTGTTAGAGTATCTCTTATAGGCTTTGGCTCACCCTATGTGGAAAACCATTTTCAAATGCTGGTGATATGTCTCCGCCAAGACCGTAGATTGAGAGGACTTGGAGTCAATTAGAACTTCTTTTGTTATCGTGTATTTATTTTGTACAAACCTAGTGCTTTATTTGTACTGAGTTTAAACTCGCTTTTGTTGTAACCAAGCATCGTCTTGGAAAGTTGTAGCTATTAGGGCATTAATTTATCTGTTTTGACTTTTATTTCATACATTTTGCTTATGACACATACTATAGATTCAGGGTAAGGGCTTATGAATGTATAGTTGCATATGTCATGTTTTGTAAAATTGAATCATATGAACGTAAAGATATCATATTCAGAAATGTATTTGTTAATCGATAATTATCGTGAGATAGTATTATCGTTAATTATTTCGGGGCATTACAATTTCATAAAATCATTTTTCTACAGTTTTAATCCTTAAAATATGCGTTATTTTTATTTAGTTCTTTAAGTTTTAATTTTGTCATTTTGGTTCTCAAAGTTATCAATTTGAGGAACTAAAATAATAAGAAATACATATTTTGGGAACCAAAATTGTCTTTTAGCCAAAAATAAAATACCTTTTTGTTATCAATATAAACGAATGTTAGAGGTAGGACTAAATTGATTCAAATTGACAATTTTAAGAATACAAAATGAAAAAATTAAAACTTGAGAGACTAAGTGGTGTTTTGGGAAGTTGGTAAAAAGCTGGCTTTTTGGCTTTTTTAGCTTATTTTGTCTTTTTGTGAGAAAGTTTTGTGAGAGGTGATGTGACTGTTTTGTTTTTTGTGGGAAAGTTTTGTGAGAGGTGATGTGACTCAAAATTGGTAAAAAGCTGGAAGCTGGCTTTTTACCAGCTTCCCAAAATGGCCCTAAAATGACAAACAATATATACTTTAAGAATTAAAACTATCTGTTATCCTATTGATAAACACCAACCTACATATCCAACTTCTCCCAATAATTCATGTTGGGCTAAACGTCAATGGAAGATGTACTTTTTTTAGGTAATAAAAAATGGATGTGCAGATGGGTTACTTTAAATGGATGTGTAGATAGGTAACACATCCGCCAGGGAATATTGTCCCTTAATAACCATAGACATTTGTCGAAATCAATACCGCACTTACGTCGGGGCCGAAACTAAGGTTCCAACGTACTCTGGGCATTAAAAAGTAGATATAACTCCAATAATCTGCTATGAAAAATGTACTTGAATTAAAACACTGTGTAACTCCTAAACAATATAGAGAAAATGACAATTTCGTGGTACTTTTAAAAAATATTAGAGGTGGTGCACATGTGTTGCACGTGATATTTCATTTTGTATAATTATATCTTGTAAATGAAAATTTTCATAATTATAATGTAAAGAAAATAGACATTGGAGGCATATTTACAAACCTCAAATCATCTGCTATATATTTGACTGATTTTGAGTTTATGTAATTTCGTACATCTTGTTTACTTGGGTTTCATGTATAATTTATTTATTTAAGTACATGTCAATTTAAAACAATATTAATTATGCTTAACTTTACTGTTGAAAAGAAGATAAACAATGCAACGTAACAAATCCTTATTTTGTTTATGAGATATTCAAAATGAGTAAACTGTAACAACCCTCGTATTGATTACCGTAACCACTGAATTATATACTGATTACTGATAAACCGGACTGTTAATGACTGATAATTGAACTGATTAAAGTACTGGACAGACCGATTGAAATCGAAACTGAAACTGAATAAGTTTACATACTGAATTGCATGTTTTATCTGTTGATTGTTTGACTACCTGTTTAAATGTATGTGTTTAAACTGTTAATTGAAGGCCTTATCGGCGGCCGATTTAGGAACCGTTTGAAGTTTTAGACTCAGTATAATATTTATGATTTTATGGTATTTTTATCTGAAAATTGGTTAGGAATGATTAAATTAGATTGAATTGAGTAAATTAAAGAGTTTCGTTTAATTACATGTTTGCCACCCTTAGTGGCCATTTGTTTAATGTTATTTGGGAGCCTTTGACACTTAGAGTAAACACTGATCAGCCACATTCTTGCCTCTTAACCGACCAAAGAAGAGTAGAGAGAGAGAGAGTTCATCTTGTAGGAATTTAACTCAATTTGAATTCATCTTGGAAATTAGCTTGGAATTGAAGTGTAACTTGGCCTTATCTAGCTTCCTTACCTTGAATCAACACTTAGGTAAGAGAATTCATTGCATTCTTATTGTCCTTAAGCTTCCTCTCTCATGGTTCATGCATCATTGTGGAGTTGAGACTTGATTTTGCTCATATAAGTTGAATTAGAGCATAATCCATCCATGCATGCTTGTATTGGGGGTTTTGAGGTTGAATTCTTGAAGAATTGTACATGCATGCTCATGTTTTCATCATGGTCCATGTTTTCAAGTTGTCTTCAAAGTTTGGAGCTCATTAGAGCAAGGATTGAAGATTGAAATTGGTTTAGAACCCATGCATTGCATGTTTACAAAGTGTTCTTGAATTGTTCTTGAAAAATGGGTTTGAAATTGTATTTATTTGACTCACCTTTGGGGCTTGAATTCTCAAATTGGCTTTTGAAACTTGTTATTTATTGAGTTGGGATGTATTCCCCAGAATTTGGGCCCAAGAGGTCGAGTTTTGAGTGTTGGAACACTTGGTTTGAGCTTGGAAGGCAAATCTGGAAATTCCAGTTGGCTTCTTTCAGCGAAGGATTCTCGCCGGCGACCACGGTTTCCTCGAGCTACGCCGAGCGAGATATTGGTGGCTCGGCGTAAAAATCGAACATCCAAGACTTTTCTTTGTTTCATCGACGCTCGGCGAAGGAAGGCTCGCTCGGCGAACCCTTTGATTTTGGGAAGCTCGCTCGGCGAGCATCGGCGAGCATCGCGCGTAAAATTGAGCATCGATATTTTCTTGTTTCATCGAGCGCTCGGCGAAGGATTGTTCGCTCGGCGAAGCCTTTGATTTTGGAATCTCGCTCGGCGAAGGAAGGCTCGCCGGCGAGACCCTGTTTTGACAAACTTTTGAAAGTGCCTTCCAATCGTATTTTTGCATCCTCATCGCATCCTAGGCATTCTTAGGCCTAGTTTAAGACATCTTAATGAGGATTTAAGCATAGAACCACACCGAGGAAATTTAGGGATTTAATTATCATCCTTTCCATTGTAAACTTAGTGTGTGTTCTATTACATTTCTTGTTTAGGGTTGGCTTACGGGACGCTCTAGCTATTGATAGCCCAATCACGTGAGTATGATGTGTAAAGATATGTTCAAATGGTTATCTTTTGAATCTTGTTTTGCTTATTTCTTGGTCGATGTTATTCTTGAATGAATGTATGTCCTATTTCTGAATCGTATTGTGGCATCCTTAGCACCCATTGTTATTCTTTATTCTGAGCTCATCGGTTTCCTTGTGGAACCATACTGATGGATGGCCATTATTACTGTTGGGTCTGTTAAGACTCGGTCCTTTTGGACCAACTGTTTATAGGCTATTGGATGTACCACATATGTTTGGTGAAATCTTGAAGATCGAACTCTTTGTTTAAAACTGATTTCATTACTGTAAGGACATTCATTCATAACCTCTTTACGCTTTATGTTATTCACTGGGCTTTAGCTCACTGTTTATATATATATATGTAGGTTCTCAGCAGCCGAACCAGAGCTAGGAGCGTGGGATTGGTCCCCAGTTTTGTCAGCCAGCCTATGTGCCTCACTGTGAGGTTCCGAGACGCCATGTCATGGCTTGGGGTGTTTTTGTGTCCCCACTAGTCTCCTACTGTTTTGTATTGTTGCACGTTACTGTATAGACTGTATAGACTGTTTTACTGCACTGTAATCGAGGGATTAAGTCCCCGTACTGAATGTTTGTACTGATTGTATATACTGTACTGGTTGAATGCATATATGTATGAAAAATGTTTTTGGCATACAGATTTTCACAGCTCAATGGACACTAGTTATATACTGTATTGGCTTCGCCAGAACGAACTCTGTTCTCTTGTATTCTTGTTCAGAGGCCTTGTAATCTCGGATTCTTGGCGATTCTGATCTTGAACCCATAGGGCGGGTTTGGGTCGACAGTGGTATCAGAGCGATACTTAACCACGAGTTATACCGCACACACGTGTCCAAATGAGCTATAGGGTGTCCTAGAAAAGTGATTAGGGCATCTCATGAATTTGAAAAGTGTGTGCTCTTGACTGACCGAATACATGATAAAATGTTAAACCGTTTAATTGTACAACTGTTTATAATGATAACTGTATAATTGCTTATAGTGAAATGGATAATGCAAATGAAACTGAAGCATCATCCTCCGAGGCGTAATGGCGAGGAACAAATGATGGAACTGGTAATTGAAAGACTGGACCGACAACAGAACCAACCGCCCCCTCCTCCTCCTCCGGTGCAACCGGAACAGAATGCACCAAATGTACAAAATGTGAATGTTAATGAGATGGATATTATTGCACTGACTCAGAAATTCAGCAAAATGAAACCGCCGTCCTTTCAGGGAGGCTTAGAACCGTTAAAGGCTGAAGCTTGGGTTCTCGAAACTGAAAAGTTGTTTGAAGTGTTTCCGTGCTCAGAAGCACACAAGGTATTGTTAGCCACCTTTACCCTGCAGGAAGAAGCTAGAAGGTGGTGGATGTTAACCCGTGATGCAAACACTGTAATGACTTGGGCTCAGTTCAAGGAGTCCTTCTTTGAAAAATATTTTCCTCAGTGCATCCGGGACAGAAAAGTGACTGAGTTTGAACAGCTGCGACAGGGCAAATTGTCAGTTGCAGAGTATGAGAAGCTATTTACCGAACTTGCTAGGTATGCACCACATATGGTGGATACCGATTACAAGAAGGCCAGGAGATTTGAAGGCGGCCTCCAATGCTGCTATACAGGGATCGGATAAGTGTTCTGAAAATGCCAACTTATGTAGGTGTTCTCGACCGGGCTTTGATGGCCGAGGTAAATATTGTAGCGGTGAAACAATCAGAAGCACCGACAAGTGAGTGGCAAGGAAAAAGGCAGGGTTTCAAATTTAAGAAAGGCAAGCATAACCCAACCAACAAGAAACAGAATACGGGGTCGACGACTAGCCCCAGCCAAGGGAGTGGGTTTACTCCACCGTGCTCTACATGTGGCAACAAGCACAAGGGAGTTTGCTATCAGGTTTCTGGAGCTTGTTTCAGATGTGGCAAAGTGGGCCACAGGATTAAAGACTGCCCTTCAGCTCCACCAGCTAGTGGTAAAGCTGCACCAAGCGCAGCAGCATCAAATGTAGCACCGAAGCCTAACCCCAAAACTACCGGGAAAGAGCCTATGAGGCAGGGCCGAGTATTTGCCCTAGTACCGGGAGACGTTCAGAATACTGAGACCGTTGTGTCAGGTATCCTCTCTATTTGTGCTCAAAATGCATATGTATTGATTGATTCAGGGTCTACACATTCTTATGTGTCACATGCTTTTTCGCGTAAATTGAATAGACCCTTAGAACCCATGAATTACTTGTTAGCTGTATCGTCACCTGTTGGGGGATCTATGACATGTGCATATATGTATCCTGCTTGTGAGATTATTGTTGGGGATATGCATCTGTTTATTGATTTGCTACCGTTGAATATAGATCATTTTGATGTGATATTGGGGATGGATTGGCTACAGAAATATCATGCTACTATAGACTGTGTAACAAAACAAGTAGTTTTTCGTCCACCGGGTTTGCCGGAATTTGTGTTTACTGGGAGTGGAGTAGTACCTCCTCCATACCTGATTTCTTCTGTAAAGGCTGTCAAATTGATTAGAAAGGGGTGTAAGGGATATCTGTGTTCTGTACTGACTGTATCTGCTACTGATAATGTTAAAACTGATGTGAATTGCATTCCTATAGTTAGAGAATTCCCAGATGTATTTCGGATGATCTACCGTGGATTTGATTGACAGGAGATTGAGTTTCTTGTTGACGTAATTTAGGGTACCTGTACCAAGTTATCTAAAGCTCCCTGAGAATGGCTCCAACCGAACTGAAGAAGCGAAGGTACAATTGCGAAGCTGTTAGACAAGAAGTTTATCGTGCCCAAGATTTCACCGTGGGGTGCACCTGTTTTGTTTGTGAGAAAGAAAGACGGCTCATTGAGACTGTGTATTGACTATCGTGAACTGAACAAGGTAACTGTAAAGAATAAATACCCATTACCGCGTATTGATGACTTATTTGATCAGTTACAGGGTGCACAAGTGTTTTCCAAGATTGATCTTAGATCGGGGTATCACCAACTGAAAGTCAAACCGGAAGACATTGATAAAACTGCTTTCAGAACAAGGTATGGCCATTATGAATTTCTAGTTATGCCATTCGGAGTCACGAATGCCCCAGCTGCATTTATGGACCTTATGAACAGGATTTTTAAACCATACCTTGACGATTTTATTGTGGTATTTATTGATGACATATTGATTTATTCTAAGACTGTTGAAGACCATGAACATCATCTAAGGTTAGCCTTGCAAACCTTAAGAGAACAGAAACTGTATGCTAAATTGTCTAAGTGTGAGTTTTGGCTTGACCATGTGATGTTTTTGGGACATGTTGTTAGCAAAGATGGAATTTCTGTTGATCCACAGAAAATTGAAGCTGTAGTGAACTGGCCTAGACCAACAAATGTGACTGAAGTCCGAAGCTTTTTGGGATTGGCTGGATATTACAGAAGATTTGTCAAAGATTTCTCTAAGATTGCCTTACCACTGACTCAGTTGACACAGAAAGGGGTATCATTTGACTGGACTGACCAGCGGGAATCAACATTTCAAGAATTGAAAACCAGACTTGTGACTGCACCGATTCTGACCTTACCTTCAGGTACGGATGGTTATACTGTGTTTAGTGATGCTTCTCATAAAGGTTTAGGGTGTGTTTTAATGCAGAATGGGAGAGTTATTGCTTATGCTTCCCGACAGTTGAGACCACATGAAAAGAACTACCCAACACATGATTTAGAGCTTGCTGCAGTAGTTTTCGCGTTGAAAATTTGGCGACACTATTTGTATGGAGTAACATGTGAAGTCTACACCGACCACAAGAGCCTAAAGTACTTTTTCACACAGAAAGAACTGAATATGAGACAGCGGAGATGGCTTGAATTGATCAAAGACTATGACTTACAGATTCTGTACCATCCAGGAAAAGCCAATACCGCTCTTGATGCCTTGAGCGAAAATCGATTGCCAACTTAGCCTGTTTGCTGACTGGACAGAAAGAGTTGCTTCTTGATCTGGAAAAATCTGAAATTGAAATCGTTTTGAAGGAACAAGGTGGAACCTTAGCTGCTATTTCTGCTCAACCAAATTTTGATTGAGGAAATTAAAGAAAAACAACAACCGGATGATTACTTGAAGAAGGTTCTCAAGAAAGGGATTCAAAACCGAGATCGTGGTTCAAATTTGAGAACAATGTACTGAAATTCCAAGACAGACTGTGTGTACCAAATGACACTGAATTGAAAAGAAGAGTTCTGCAAGAAGGCCACAGTTCGAAGTTCTCTATTCACCCAGGGAATACGAAAATGTACCAAGATTTGAAACAACATTTCTGGTGGCCAGGAATGAAGAAGGAGATCGCCGACTTTGTGTCTAAGTGTCTCCATTGTCAACAGGTCAAAGCTGAACATCAACGACCTGCCGGATTACTGCAACCCTTACCCATACCAGAATGGAAATGGGAGCATATCACGATGGATTTTATCGTTGGATTACCTCGCACCAGGAAAGGTATGGACTCTATTTGGGTTATTGTTGATAGACTGACTAAATCTGCACACTTCCTACCTGTCAAGACAATCTATAATGCGGATAAATTGGCTGTTATCTATATTGATGAAATTGTGAGATTGCAATTACTGTTTCTATTGTTTCGACAGGATTGAAGTTTACATCGAGGTTACGCAGAGCCTCTGACTGCATTAGTCTTGAATTGAGGTTTGAGTAGTGCCTATCATCCTCAGACAGATGGACAGTCAGAAAGGACCATCCAAACTCTAGAGGACCTACTGAGAATGTGTGTACTGGACTTTCAGGGAAATTGGGAAAGTCATTTGCCGTTGGCTGAATTCGCCTACAACAACAGCTACCATTCGAGTATTGGAATGGCGCCTTTCGAGGCGTTGTATGGCAGAAAGTGTAGATCTCCAATCTGCTGGGCAGAAGTCGGAGATGGGCCGTTGCTTGGGCCCGAAATTGTTTATGAAACAACCGAAAAGGTAAAGCGTCTGACAAAGAAAGATCGAAACCGCAGAGCCGACAAAAAAGTTATGCCGACGTCAGAAGACGGGATAGAGAGTATGAAGTGGGTGATCACGTTTTTGTGAAAGTGACACCAATGAAAGGCCAGACTCGTTTTGGAGTCAAAGGCAAGTTAGCGCCGAGGTATGTCGGACCGTATCAGATTATTGAGAAAATCAATCCGGTGGCGTATCAAGTTGCGCTCCCTCCTGAAATGGAGCATATGCATAACGTCTTCCACATTTCGATGTTGAGAGACTATCTTCGTGATCCGTTTCATGTGATCGAGCCTACCCGTATCGTGTTGAGTGATGACTACACTTACGAGCGGCCTATCTGATTGTAAATCGACGGATCAAGAAACTGAGGAACAAGGAAATTCCACTAGTGAAAGTTGACTGGCAGAACCATGGTGGTGTGTATGCCACCTGGGAAAGGGAAGATGACATGGCTAGGCGATATCCGGATTTGTTCCCGCTGAACCCTGTTTTCTTCCAAACTGAAGGTAACTCGAGTTTAGAGGACTAAACTCCTTATAAGGAGGGGAGACTGTAACAACCCTCGTATTGATTACCGTAACCACTGAATTATATACTGATTACTGATAAACCGGACTGTTAATGACTGATAATTGAACTGATTAAAGTACTGGACAGACCGATTGAAATCGAAACTGAAACTGAATAAGTTTACATACTGAATTGCATGTTTTATCTGTTGATTGTTTGACTACCTGTTTAAATGTATGTGTTTAAACTGTTAATTGAAGGCCTTATCGGCGGCCGATTTAGGAACCGTTTGAAGTTTTAGACTCAGTATAATATTTATGATTTTATGGTATTTTTATCTGAAAATTGGTTAGGAATGATTAAATTAGATTGAATTGAGTAAATTAAAGAGTTTCGTTTAATTACATGTTTGCCACCCTTAGTGGCCATTTGTTTAATGTTATTTGGGAGCCTTTGACACTTAGAGTAAACACTGATCAGCCACATTCTTGCCTCTTAACCGACCAAAGAAGAGTAGAGAGAGAGAGTTCATCTTGTAGGAATTTAACTCAATTTGAATTCATCTTGGAAATTAGCTTGGAATTGAAGTGTAACTTGGCCTTATCTAGCTTCCTTACCTTGAATCAACACTTAGGTAAGAGAATTCATTGCATTCTTATTGTCCTTAAGCTTCCTCTCTCATGGTTCATGCATCATTGTGGAGTTGAGACTTGATTTTGCTCATATAAGTTGAATTAGAGCATAATCCATCCATGCATGCTTGAATTGGTGTTTTTGAGGTTGAATTCTTGAAGAATTGTACATGCATGCTCATGTTTTCATCATGGTCCATGTTTTCAAGTTGTCTTCAAAGTTTGGAGCTCATTAGAGCAAGGATTGAAGATTGAAATTGGTTTAGAACCCATGCATTGCATGTTTACAAAGTGTTCTTGAATTGTTCTTGAAAAATGGGTTTGAAATTGTATTTATTTGACTCACCTTTGGGGCTTGAATTCTCAAATTGGCTTTTGAAACTTGTTATTTATTGAGTTGGGATGTATTCCCCAGAATTTGGGCCCAAGAGGTCGAGTTTTGAGTGTTGGAACACTTGGTTTGAGCTTGGAAGGCAAATCTGGAAATTCCAGATTTGGCTTCTTCGCTCGAGCGAAGGATTCCTCGCTCGAGCGACCAAGGTTTCCTCTGAGCTACGCTCGAGCGAGATATTGGTGGCTCGAGCGTAAAAATCGAACATCCAGTACTTTTACTGTTTCATCAGACCGCTCGAGCGAAGGAAGGCTCGCTCGAGCGAACCCTTTGATTTTGGGAAGCTCGCTCGAGCGAGCATCGAGCGAGCATCGCGCGTAAAAATTGAGCATCCAGTATTTTTACTGTTTCATCAGAGCGCTCGAGCGAAGGATTGTTCGCTCGAGCGAAGCCTTTGATTTTGGAATCTCGCTCGAGCGAAGGAAGGCTCGCCGGCGAGACCCTGTTCGACAAACTTTTGAAAGTGCCTTCCAACTGTATTTTTGCATCCTCATCGCATCCTAGGCATTCTTAGGCCTAGTTTAAGACATCTTAATGAGGATTTAAGCATAGAACCACACCGAGGAAATTTAGGGATTTAATTATCATCCTTTCCGACTGTAAACTTAGTGTGTGTTCTATTACATTTCTCGTTTAGGGTTGGCTTACGGGGACGCGCTCTAGCTATTGATAGCCCAATCACTGTGAGTAACAGATGTGTAAAGATATGTTCAAATGGTTATCTTTTGAATCTTGTTTACCATATCGAATCGATGTTATTCTTGAATGAATGTATGTCCTATTTCCTGAACTGTATTGTGGCATCCTTAGCACCCATTGTTATTTACTGTTACAGAGCTCTGTCGGTTTCCTTGTGGAACCATACTGATGGATGGCCATCATTACTGTTGGGTCTGTTAAGACTCGGTCCTTTTGGACCAACTGTTTATAGGCTATTGGATGTACCACATATGACTGTTTGACTGAAATACTGTAAGACTGAACTACTGTTTAAAACTGATTTCATTACTGTAAGGACATTCATTCATAACCTCTTTACGCTTATTGTTATTCACTGGGCTTTAGCTCACTGTTTATATATATATGTAGGTTCTCGGACCGAACGAGCTAGGGCGTGGGATTGGTCCCCGCTTTTGTCGGCCAAACCTATGTGCCTCCTTGTGAGGTTCGAGACGCCATGTCATGGCTTGGGGTGTTTTGTGTCCCCACTAGTCTCCTACTGTTTTGTATTGTTGCACGTTACTGTATAGACTGTATAGACTGTTTCTTGCTTATGTCGAGGATTAAGTCCCGTCTTGAATGTTTGTCTTGATTGTATATCTTTATCTTGGTTGAATGCATATATGTATGAAAAATGTTTTTGGCATACAGATTTTCACAGCTCAATGGACACTAGTTATATACTGTATTGGCTTCCGCCAGAATACGAACTGTTCTCTTGTATTCTTTTCAGTAGGCCTTGGTAATCTCGGATTCTTGGCGATTCTGATCTTGAACCCATAGGGCCGGGTTTGGGTCGTGACATAAACTACCACTCGTTACATAAAAATATATCTCTAAGCACATTCAACAATGCTACATTCCTTAATTTACCACCTGTAAATAACCTTTATTGATGTGGCATTGATGTTAGACATGATGAAATATTTGACAAATTAAAATTCGACACTTGTCAAGCACATCATTAAAAGTAATTTTTAGAGGTGATAAATTAGATGTCTTAAGCATTTTTCAAATACTTTTTTTTTTTTTTTTTTTTGAATGGGGAGTAAAATCCATTAAAGATAAGCCAAACGGCACTTACAATGGACTCCATGCCTACACAAATAGAGTTTACTCTAAATAAAGAAAAAATGAGCAAAGAGGCATACAGACAAAGCCATAATAGTATCAAAGGCATGATCATCCAAGATCCCAACACGTACTGCAACGTAAAAACGATCATAAGAGATCAGCACTAGGGCTAGTCAGAGATACCACAAAAGCTTCCACCCCAAAGAGGGTAAGCTACCAATAACACACCCATGGAGTCCAAACATATAAAATACCAAATAAAAAAGAAATAAAAACTCAACAAGCAAACCAAAACAAAGATATAGAGGAGGAAGAAATCAGATCTGGTGGAGAAGTAGCCGCGACGTGGTGGTGGTGGTGGTGGTGGTTTCTGTAGCGAGAAATGGCAATGGGCGGCAAATTCGATTGTGGTGTGGTGGTGGCGATGAGAAGCGGCAAATCTAGCTTCGGCTAGAAGGGGAATGAGGAGAACTCAAAAACATCCATCCTAGGGGAAGAAACACCTCACAAGAAGGGAGAGATTAGGAAGAAAGATCTCCCAAGATTTATTTTACAGGAAATAGACGAAAAAAGTAAGGAGAGCGGTGGTCAGAGAGAGCCCGAAGCCCCCCTTCCCCTCCCAAGTGGCACACTCACTCAAACAACCCTAGGAGAGAAAAATGTAGAGAGAGAAAGTGTAGGAGAGAAAGCTCTGATTTTCCAAGTACATATGGTAGAACCAATGTTGAAGGCTTTTCAAAATTAAACATCTAATAGTTAAAAACATTATACATTTTCTTTTAAGTTTTATTCACAACATAGTTTAAAAGAGAAAGAGGTACCACAAAACTCATAAATGCCAAATTGTTTATCTATTGCTATTAAAAAGCCAACAATCAATAAAGAATATATTCTTTTGGAATGGTGTAGTAAAAACAAAAACAAGAAAAAAAACAAAAAATCATATAAAAATTGATCAATAAAATGCACCGAACTTTGAATTTCATTTTGAGTAATGCTTAAGAACCCAAATCAATTATCAAATATTTTATCAAATATTTATAGTGGGTCTTATATGGTGTAAGTCTCATAGTATTATGTAAAATATTTGATAATTTATTTAGTAATTCATTTGAATTATTTTAATATTCATGTATATTCTATCAAATACTTACAGTGGCACTCAAGTGGGTTTCATCATGTGGTGTGGGTCCTACAATATTATGTAAAATGTTTAATAGTTTATTTAAGTTATTTTATGATTTTTATAATTCTTTTTAAGTTTTGTAAAATATGCATGTGATAAATATTTGATCTAATTTTTTTTATCGATTTTAAAATGAAGATTTTCTTCCCGCTCTAAATATATATATTTTAAAATTTTTGTAATTTATTTTAAATTTTATGAAGTATACCCGTGATGTGGGATCAGTCAGTTTCTATGTTCGAACTGGTGCAAAAATACTGCAACTCTTAACTAATAAAACAAACATTGCAACTCTTCGCAAGAGTGTCTAGTGAAACATGTAAGGGCAATTTAAAAAGTAAAAAAGCAAGAAACACTGTGATCTTCGTACCTTTTAAACAATAGTAGATTTATAAATTCATAAAAAAAAAATTATAACTTTTAATATTAATTTTATAAAATTTATTACTAGTTTCAAAAAAAAAAAAAAAAAAAAAAAAAAAAAAAAAAAAAAAACCTACACAAAACTGATATTTTTCCAAAAATGTCACATTTTGTGTTGCTTTCATGCACTACTAACTGGATAGACCAAGTGGTGTCCACTAGCTACCTTAAATATTTTTGTTAAAATTAAGGTTCACATTGTGATGTTACCTCAATTGAAAAGGGCTGAAAATCCCATAAAATATTTTTGTTTTGACGTCATGCTATCATGTATCACATGCAACTATTATTGGTATTAGTTTTTTCTTTTTTTTTTTTTTAATTTTTTTACTAAAATTTTTATCAAATATCTTACATGAGTGTAAAACCCACACTATGTGTGTCCCATGTGGATCTCACATCCATGTAAGTCCCGTTTGTTTTTAGAGGTAGAATAGAAGAGATTGATAGTGAAGGAATTAAATAAAATTGTGTTTGTTTTTATAATAGTTGTTAGTGTAAGGATTGTTAAATTATTTTTATATCAAATAAATATAAAATAATAAAACAAATACAAAAATACAAAAACCTTAAACATTAATGTTTAAAAAAAAAAAAAAAGCCCAACATGTAAAAAAAATTTTAAAAAAAAATCAAAAAAAATGAAACAAATAAAATAATGATTTTTACTTAAAAAAAAAATACGAAAAATTATACATTAATGTTAAAAAAAAAATGCCCAACATGTAAAAAATAAAATAAAAAATAAATAAAAATAAAAAATTTATAATCCGGTGGACTATTTTTCTAATATCAAGTCTTGGAGGCTCATCCAAATCCCCTTGGAGAGGCCCATACAAATCCAGAGCTCACTATCAATCCCCTCCTCATCTCTCAAAACAAACATAATGTTAGTGGGTCATACCTCACTACCAATCTCAATCCCCCCTCTAACTCTCCAAACAAACAGAGCCTAAGAGATTTGGTAAACTTTTGAGATCTCTAGCATTTTTTTTTTTTTTTTTTTTTACTCAGGTGTTCTAATCAATTTGTGTAGAACTTGATTAATTTCTGAGCATAAAATTAACTATCGAGCAAATCTTTGATGACTTTTTGGAGTACCTCGAACTTAAAATCTTAAATTTTATTTTTAAAACTTTACCGTTCAGAACCCTTAAGATTTTGAAAGCAGTATTAGATATCAATGTGGTGATTAATTATGATGAGTCAATATGTTGGGCTTAAAAAAGTTTTCAAATCAAAATTAGTTATGACCATTGTAGCGTTTGATTATATCTTAAAATAGTATTACTTATAATCCTATTGTGATATGTTTGGTTATTATCAAAGTAGTATTTAGTTATGCTTTACAGTAGCATTGGTTATGACCTATTGTAGTTATGATTAGTAGATCAAATTCATTTTTTTAGGTTGAATAGCTAAAATTAGAAGTGTATATGTTACGCAATTTCTTATGGGTATAACCAAACATCACTTTGTGTTAACCAAACTATAAAACTAGGAGTGTAAATCTGGCAAGGCCTATATTAGGTCTTGCGAGCTCTCGTCAAAATTTGAACCAGATCAGGCCGTTCCATGGGCCAAAAAATTAAGCTCAAGCCCAGCTCTAAGCCCAGGGATATTTAGGCCTTGGGTAGGCCAGTGGACGGGACCTCGGGCTTGGGCGAGCCTGACCATTTTTTTGTTTTTTTAAATTTTTTTTACTAAAATTTTATTATTTTATACTAAAAAAGACACTGGACCTCGGATGGGCCGGGCCTTGAGTCGGCCTTAAGCGGGCCGATGGGCTGAGCCATGGGCCGGGCTTCAAAATGATGGCCCAAGCCTAGGGGCTCGGGCTGAACCCAAGCCCATGCCCAAATGGGTCGGACCCACCCTGGGTCGCAAGTCATTTTTACACTCCCATATAAAACTATTGAAATTAATATTACTTTGAGTCGTAAGTAATAATTCAGGGTTTGATTGGAAATTAAGTTTTTTAGTGATTTTTTTACTTTTTACAAAAATATATATATATATATATATATATTCAAAAAAAATAAAATAAAGAGTATAAGTTGGGCTTTTGCATTGACTTTTAACTTTCTGATTAAAATAATTACTCTCCAAACATCCCCATAATATCACATTAAATTGTAACTAAAAATAACACATTTTAATTTGACTATAGACAGACTCCACCACCAATTCAAATCATAATTAACTAGCCTATCACTCGTGTTATGCACGGGGTAATTATAGATATTTATATTTATTTTAATTTTTTTAATATATAAATTATGTTTTTTAAAATTTTTTATAAAAATAATTTAACAATCTTATCACTAACCATAGTATACATGAGAAATTAAAAAGGCTACTGCAGTAATTATATATGGGCTGTATCTATAATTATTTATATGAAGGGATTTTAAATGCTAATCATGAATTTTGACCAAATCAATAAATACAGGCATGTGAATTGGAAAAAATTAACAAATGTTGATCAGGAAATTTTGACCAAATCAATAAATGCTGAGTTTTTTTTTTTTTTAAATCAAAAATTTAGACTAACCATGGTGTACATGATAAATTAAAAAGGCTACTACAGTAACTATGCACGGGTTGTATCTATAATTATTTGTATGAGAGGATTTTAAATGCTAATTAGGGATTTTGACCAAATCAATAAATGCAGGCATGTAGATTGGAAAAAATTAATAAATACTGATCAGGGAATTTTGACCAAATTAATAAATGCTGAATTTTTTTTTTTAAAATCAAAAATTTTAAAAATTAAGATTGAGAGATTGAAGCTTCCACAAGGCTTGGGGTTTAGAAACCCCTTTTTTCTTAATATATTTACAATTATCTATATATGTGAATTGCGATTTTTAAATGTCTTTTTATTTTTATTTTTAAATGTCTTCTTTTTTTCCTTTTTTATATTATATTAAAGTTTAATATTTTGATAATAATCATATGTGTTGGACTTTTCAAAAAAAATTTTTTATACTTGTTCTTAATACATTAAAGTGTTATTATGAGGGATAATAATCATATGTGTTGGGACTTTTCAAGGAATTCATGTGTATTGGATTTCAAAGAAAGTGTTATTATGAAGGTAAGACTTGGGGGTTGAGAGAAGTTAATAAATGTTAAATTTTTTTTTTTTTTTAAATAAAAAAATCAAAAAATTTAGATTGGGAGGTTAAAACTCCCACAAAACTTGGGATTAAAAATTTCCTTTTACTTAATATATAGTATAGACATCACATTCAACCATAAATTATATATGATACTGGCTTCTTAAGAGTGTCTAGTATGGATTTTACCTTTATAGGCATGCAAACATATAGTACTTTAAAAGAAAATATGATATGAGTGACAAATAATGTCCAATTTTATAAATTGAAGATAATCTTTTTAGGTACAAACTTGATTCCCCAGCATTTACAAATCTTTTAGGGTAAATTACATTAAATTTTTTTTTAAAATTTATAACAAAAATATAGCAAACTTCATAAATTTGACATATTACATTAAATTTTTTTAAGATTTTAATTTATATAATACTTAATCTCTCTTTTTGTGAGAAATTCTTTAATCATATAAATAAAAAGATAATATTATAATCTCATTTACACTATTAAACTTACTTTATATTCTTCAAATCTTTAAATCTTAACTAAAGTTAGGAACTCTCATTATTGTCATAGCAATTACAAAACTTTGGGTTAGTGACCTTGTGACACCCTAAATGTTTTAATTTAACACTGCGTAAATAAAAAAAATAATAATAATATATTTAATTGTATGTGCTCAAATGTAATTAATTTTAAATTAGGAATACTTATGTGTTGAAAAAAAAAAGATGAAATATGTAATTACGGCAATTTATGGGCCATAAGGTAATAGGATCTAGAGTATTGTATGAGTTGTCCCTTTTGAGATATTCTTGAATCAATGAATCTACTTAAGGGAAAAGAAAAGTGATTCATGAATTTACTGAGGGAAATGAGGTGGATTGCTATGAGCCAACAATGTGGCATCTACCCAAGCAAAGTGGGAGGTCTATCAATAGGGTAATCGAAGCAGCTACGGTCGAAAACTTTGTATAAATAGGAACTTGAGCTCACAACCTGAGAGCAAAAGGAAAAAAAAAAAAAATAAGAACAGTGATATTAAGGAGAGTGGTAAATTAAAATAGACAGAGGTGAAAAGGCCCATAAAAGTAAATGAAATTTATATTAAGGTGAGTTATATTATACCTTGAGTCACCATAATATGTTTTATATATGTCTTGATTTACTATAATATATTTTACGAATGTTTTGAGTTACCATAAATTTATTTTATATAATTTATGCTTAATGGTTATGTTAATGTTTTAATTACATAGATTATTTTCTGAACTTTATTTGCTTAAATTGAAACCCATTGATATGTTTGTTTAAATTTTAGAAAATATTTGACAATAATTTTATAAACATTCGTTTTAAATAAGTATCACCACGGAAGTCTCATGCCTTGGGGACTTAAATAATGATTGGCCCTCTGAATAGTCACTTTAGTGACCCTCTGACAGTCTCATGGCTTGAGAGACTTAAATAACCTTTAGTCCTCTGATTAGTCACTTCGTGACCCTCTGTCTGTCATGGATCCATTGACCCTTTGTTCTGTTCTGTACCGTGGTTATAATTATTTTGTTATATGATTTTTGTGTTATATGTCTATTATTAAAAATAATTTATTCGAACCAAACTATTCATTGTTCAGCCCAAATAATTATCTATGGTAATTTTTATACCCGTATACTCTTAGTATAATATTCATCACTCTGTCATGTGCTTGTAGTTCTCAAAACCCCTTTTAGGTGAAGAAATGTAAAGAATAATGGTTTTACCCCATTGATCAGAACCCCAAATTTGATATGAATATCATATGTTTTTTTTTTTTTCCCTCTTGCAATCATTATCCGACTAATGTTATATCGTTACATAAATAATAATTTTCATGTATGCTTCGGATATTTATTTACCTCTTCTATTTTATTCCGCTGTATTATTTAATTTAATTACTTGGAATTATTCTGAGGGATTTTAGAATTAATTAGTTGCGATCCAACCTTAGTTACCGGGATGGTTCGTGACAAACCTTCCATGTGAACATTAATAAATTAGTAATATATATATATATTGGTATATTAAGGGTAAATTGCACTGACACCCCTTAAGATTTCTATTTAATATAGATTCCCCTCTCACATTTGAAAAATTACATTCCCTTCACGGAGGTTTGTAATCTCATTAACAAATTGTCTCATGGATTGCTGATGTCATGCTCTAAAATTTTCTAAATGACTATCTTATTTTTTTTCCTACCATTTTTCTTCATATCATTATGACTATATTCTATAATTTTTCTATTATTAAATTATATCTGAACATATTATTATTGAGTAATGATATATATTCACTTTAAAACAAAACATCTATAAATATGATTTATATTTACAATAATATCACTATCACAATACTTTTATGATATTTTTTTTGTATAAATTTTTATATATGAATATAATTTTTTATTTTTATTTCCACTATTATATCTAGGTTAGATAAATTTAATCTAGATATATTTAAAAAGTATAAAATTTGTACAAAAAACTTTTAAAAAGTTCATCAAATACAACAAAATAAGATAATGTATTGAAAATAAGATAATGTATTGATTTTTTGTATTTTTCTGTATTTGGTGATTTTTTTTTTTTTTTTTAAAAAAAAGGCACAAAATATTATACTTCTTAAATATATTTAGATTAGGTGTATCTAAACAATATATATATATATATATGCTTAAAATATTTAAAAAATTCAGTAAAATTTTTTTTTAAAAAAATTAGTTTTTATTTTCGTTGAAATGATATGAATAAAATATCTGCATTAATTTATTATTTTATATGTATAAAGGCAAAGGGGTAAATATGTCATTTTAATCTGACAGGGGACAAGTGTAATTTTTCAAATATAAAGAGAGAATCTGTATTAAACAAAAATCCGAAGAGGTGTCAGTGTAATTTATCCAAATTAGTAATATATATATATATTGGTAGCACATATACAAATGGATAAGAGTGATATAGCCAAAGTAAGTATATGACAATGAAATATGTTTGGATGCTCTAAAAGAAGAGCTTTAGAGAGAGCTCAAATATTGAATCCCACTATGTGATGTGATATTGTGACTCCTTTTTTTTTTCTTTCAATGCTACATGTTTAGAGTTCTATACCTAGCGCTCTCACTATCATATTGCAATAGATGTGTGAACAAACTTTTGGTTAGTGACCTTCCATGTGAACATTAATAAATTAGTAATATATTGTACGGGAAAGAAATAAACCTTCTCGTATAATCCTGTTGATCAAGTCTGCGTTTCTCCGTACGTCGTCGCTTTATCACCTGAAAACACAAACGTGAGCTATCTAGCGGGTGTGTGTCGGAAACCTCTCCGATGCCTAAGTCAGCAAACTAGACAAATAGACAAAAGCTCTGTGTATTCGGAAATCAAAGTTGCGTTACCTCTCCATAGGTGATGTTTGTGAGCTTTTATAGGTTTCGTGTGGCACAATCCTAGTAGGACTTTTACTCCTCCATGCAGAGTCCTCCTAGGATTCATACTCTTGAAAGATAATATTTATCCTTCAACACCCCCCTCACTGCTTGAACCAAGTGAGATGGTTTTACCATGGCTGGACTCTAATACGACCGAAGTAAGTATGGCCACGCCGAGCCACCGAGTAGACCGAACTATCATTAGTTCGATTCTTCCTTCAATGCCCTCACCTCAATTCCTCCTGCGTAAACCGTGGTAAGTCTAAACCGAGCTGACTTCTAGCAAGGCTTTAGGCCGAACTAACCTCTCTGGGACCGAAGTAATTTTATGGCTCTTTCAGACCGAACTAACCTCAAGTCTCTTTCGGATCGGACTAACTTTGAAGCCTTTTTTACTCGACCCTTCGCATTATGGCCCATGACGGCCAATTGCCCATCTCGGCCCAATTTCCATATAAATTACCCTCTCAATTGCCCCTTAATTCCATCTGCGTAGCATGATAGGGATTACCTGTTTCACCAGTTGAGCTAAAACCTTTTAGTTTTTCCAGCCAAGCTAAAACCCTATAGCTTTTTCCTGCCGAGCTGAGTACCCTTTAGCTTTTCCAGCCGAGCTAAACCCTTTCGAGTACCCAGCCGAGCTAATTCCATACCGGGCTCTGCTTGTCCGGTCAAAACGTCTCTTCAATCACAGCAGCTGAATCGTTTCTTATTCCAATGACACATGGCAGAAACTGATTGGCCCAAGGCAGCTGCCACGCCGTCTTCGTATTTCGCAAGATTTGAACAGTCTCGCCCTTTTTGCCCTTTACACAAGAAATGTTTTTCACTTTTGAATTCACCATTACATTTCTCATCTCCTTCATTCTCTCTCTCTCTCAAGCCTCCATTGTTCTTTAACTTTTGCAACTTTGAAGCTTGTGGCTGCGTTCTTCTTCCATTTCCTTCCTTCTAGCCTGGTATGTTTACTCAAATTTGTTTCTTTTTTCTCGTTTTTGCTTTCGTTTTAATCCATAGCATACTATTTTGTGTTTTTTGCAAAACACTTTTTCTGCTTAGCTTCATGTTTTCTACACAAATATGTAATAGAACCACTTTGATTCAAGAAATATTATGAGAAACACTAAGTTTGATCCAAAAACATGTTCCAACCGAACTAGGATATTGTTTGTGCTATGTGTAAGTCTAGCCAGACTATTCAACCGAAGTACCACTTATACCAATAGTTTTAACAAGTCAAACCATTTTTTGATTTACCTTAGCCGAGATAACAAACCGAACTAAGTGTGCATTTAGTGTACTAGGAAACCTCAATTTTGACCGAGCTATGTCTTCGAGGCTAAACCAGCTTTCTTAGTTTCAGACCGAACTAAGAAAGCTGCCCCTAGCAGTTCAACCGGTCTAACGGAACCTTCTCTTTAACCGAGATAACAAACAGCTCGTCAGGACCGAGCTAACAAACCCATTCCTCGAACCGAGCTACCAAGCACCTTGTTGAAACCGAGATAGAACCTATAACATCCTACATAGCCGAAGTAGGACTTCTATTTTCTTGCTTTTTACTTTGTAGCACGGTCCAACGATCTGTGCTTAACACCTTTGTTTTCCACTTTGCAGACTTAGGTTGCCCAGCCACTCCTCTGAGCGCTCAACCGAGCTACTGAGCACAAATTTCCCACCGATCTAATTTATTCATAACTTATAAAATAAATTGGGAAGTATAGATTTTTAGTAAACACACCTGGTGGTCTAGCTGAATTCCGAAAAGATTACAATATACCTGACGACGTCCATCTTACTTTAGCCGAACAAGATATCACACCCTGGGAAAATGAAGGCTTTGTACCTTTTACCCTCCTATCCATAGTAGAAACCGGTCTAAGATTCCCGGTTCAACCCTTGCTATGCGAATTCCTTAGGCAAACTAGGATCTGCCCTACCCAACTTTCCACCAACTCATACCGCATAATAAACTGTATAGCCGAACTAAACCGCCGAGCTGGCATTAACCTTAGTCTAGCCGAGATATTCCACCAGTACTCCATAGGCTTAAAAGATGATGGTTGCATTTACTACCTAAGAATATGCCGTCGCCGAGAGAAAATAATAAAAGATACACCGGATAAAGATTTAAACGATGACAATTTTTTCTGGGTATCTGGGAATTTTGAAGACCACCAAGCCCAGATCCCAGGCCGAAGTATAAATTGGAAGAAAGGAATCCCCGGTATATTTACTTTGGTTTCTTTTTATGCTTCTCTTTTATTTCGGTTACCTGCTCCTGAACTGAACTAACAGTTGCCTTCTGTTTGCAGATTCAGCCCATCTCCAATTTCTTTACAGCCACCCCAATCTAAACATTCTCCGTGCCGCACTACGGTATCCAGAATGAAGTTGGGCCAAGCTGCTAAATTTTGAACCGACATACAGATACAGTGGTCACCGAAAAGCCCGAGTGACCGACTTTCTGCTAGAGGACGCCCCCGAACCGGACCCAACCTTGCCACAAATTAACCTAGTCCCCCTAACACCTGAACAAGAAATGGCAAAAAAAACAGAGTGAGGGCCCTGCTGACCGAAACAAACAGAGCCGAAGTACCGCCACCGCCCCAAACACAGGAAACCGTTGTGGCCCTACCATCACAACAACCCTCCTCATCACGCCCTGCTAAGCGCGCCCGGACTACCCCAGCCGAGCAGCGTCTTGTTGACCAGGATGAAACAACTCTTCCACCAAGTCCTCCGACGGGCCCCCAGCCGGAGTCTGCCGACTAAGCTAGCTCCTCTAAATGGAGTCCAAAATTAACTTTCCAGAACCGTGCTATCTGCGATACCGACTCAGTGATGGCAGACAAAGAACACATGCTAGCCTTCAATCTGGCTAAGAGTGTGTGTCTGCCCTCTGACATGGAGCACCACAAACACTTGACCGAGCTCAAGGGAATTCGGTCAGCGACGAAATCCATGATCCTGGTAAGTGGCCCATCTTGCCTCAATTTTTCAAACTTTCTGTTCGGTTTTATAATTGGTTTCTTTCCTTTATTTTGCAAGCCATGCAAAAGAGGCAAGTTGCACACAAAAAGGTGATGGAGCTCAAGAAGACAGCAAGGCAGGCCATGGCTGAAAGTTAAAGAAAAATCCACCGAGCTAAAAGAATCAAAACAAAAGACAGCCGAGCTAGAGGCCGAGGTAGCTCATCTAACCGGACTAGTTACCTCGGCCAATGCTGACAAAGAAAAGGCCTTGACTGTTATGAAGGATAGGTACCTTCGCGAGCTAGCCAAGCTCGAAGGAAAGAAAAATACAGAAATCGCCGAACTGAAGAAAAAGGCAGATGATGCGAATGCCAAAGGTTTTAAGGAGGGAGAAGCCCTCTACATTCCTCAATGCGAGGCCACAAAAGATTTGTTCTTCAAGTGCGGTTGGAGGGCAGCAGTGGTGTAGCTCGGTTGTGAGCTTGAGACCGAGGTATACAATCCTCCTCAGTACTTTATACCGAGCTCACTAGCGGAGTATGCTGCTTCTGTCCAACAACAATTTTTGCAAGGTTCAGATGATGAAGATGAAGAAAATGAGCCAACTGATACTCCGGTTGTCAATGAGCAAGCCAACGATCAATCAGCTCGGTTGGATCCAATGGTTGAAGACCTGACTGTTGATCCGCCGACTGACACCGTGCTGCCAGATGATACCGAGCTCACAACAGAGACCGATCTTCCGTCTGTAACCGGAGTTGATATAGATGCCGATCTTGAAGATCTTTTTAACTGATTTTGTAATTTTTATTTTTTTCTTTTTGCTTGTGTAACCGGGCTGGGAGCCCCTCCCTTGTAATCGCTTTGAACTTTGATCAATGAAAATCATATTTTCTGCTCAACACTTATTTCGGTTTGATCGGCATGCTTGTACTTGTAATGACTTTTCCATGATCTTTTTGCTCCAACTGTTATCTCGGTTTAAATTCATGTTTTGAGTTTGCTCTCTAACTGCAGTTTGGCCGAGATACTTTATTCCGGTCCTAGCTGATCAATCTGACTAAGCTTACTCGCCAACCACTCTTAGGCCGATATACTTACTCCGGCTGAAGAGTATCAAGAGTTGGTTTTAACCCAACCATCCACTCTTTAGTTCGATATACTTACTCTGGCTGAAGAGTATCAAGAGTTGGTTTAATCTAGCCAACCACTCTTTAGCCGATATACTTACTTCAGCTGGAGAGTTCAAAGAGTTTGTTTAATCCAGCCAACCACTCTTCAGCCTATGCCCTTACTTTGGCTGAAGAGTTTAAAGAGTTGGTTTAATCCAGCCAACCACTCTTCAGCCTATGTCCTTCCTTTGGCTGAAGAGTTCAAAGAGTTGGTTTAATCCAGCCAACCTCTAAGTTAGTTTTTCTAGCCAACTTAGAATAAAATGTTTGTTATGCCCCTAACTCACAAATTTACTAAAACAAATGTTTACAAAAGAAAATGTCTAACTGAAAAGAAAACTACTTTTTATTGAGAAAGGAAAAAAATTACACAAACTTTAATAAGAAAAAGCTAAAAATAAAATAACTTGAGATTTGCAGTATTCCATGGCCTGGGAATTGCCTTGTCGTCCTCGGCTTCTAAACAGTATGCCCCTTTGCCTGCTAATCTTACCACTTTATATGGACCTTCCCAATTGGGCCCTAGCTTGCCATCTCCTAGTACCAAGGTATTTCTCATCACTTTGCGTAGTACCCAATCTCCGACCTTGAATTGCCTTGGATGAACTGTCTTGTTGTATTTCCTGGATAACTCTTGTTGATATGAGGCAATGTGAACCAGTGCTCTTTCTCTTCTTTCTTCTGCAAGGTCGAGCTCTAATGCTATGGCTTCGCCATTCAAGTCTGGATCAAAATTCTCGCTTCGAATTGTGGGGAGGCCAACTTCTAGTGGGATTACTGCCTCCATACCATAGGCTAAAAGAATGGTGTTTCTCCTGTTGATCGCCGAGGTGTGGTGCGATAAGTCCATAAAACATGAGGGAGCTCTTCTGCCCACTTGCCTTTTGCTTTCTCTAACCTTTTCTTTAATCCATCCAAAACTATTTTGTTTGATGTTTCTGCCTGTCCATTTGCTTGGGGATATGCTGGTGTAGAATTGTAGAACTCTATCTTGTACTCTTCACAAAAGCCTTTGAAGATTCTGCCGTCGAACCGAAAGTGCCGTCTTGTTATGCGATATTAGTGCCTTTGGTATGCCAAATCGAGGGATGATATTCTGCCAGACAAACTTTTTCACATCTTTTTCCTTGATTGATGCCAAGGCTTCTGCTTCCACCCACTTTGTGAAGTAGTCGGTTGTTGCAAGAAAGAACTTCATGTTCCCTAGTGCTGTTGGAAGTGGTCCTACTATGTCCAATCCCCACATTGCGAAGGGCCATGGGCTAGTTAGAGGTAGAAGTTCTCCGGCAGGTTGGTGTATTTGGTGTGCGAACTTCTGACACTTCTCGCACTTTTTGACATACTTTTCTGAATCCACTTGCATGTATGGTCACCAATATCCTTGCGAAATTGCTCTGTATGCTAGTGATCTTCCTCCTTGATGGCTTCTGCATACGCCCTCGTGTATCTAGAATAAGAATCCTTCCACTTTGCTGGGATGAACACACTTTAGGTAGGGTCCTGAGAACGACTTTTTGTACAATGTTAGGGATGTGGAGAGCCAAAATCGCTGCGACTTCGATCTTATTCTGTTGGCCTCTTTCTTCTCTTCTGGTAAGATGCCGTCTTTTAAGAACAGGATGATGGGATGCATCCAAGAGGGGCCTAGCTCTGTGCAACATACCTCTTCTGCTTCGAGGTCTTCAATGCTTGGTCTAGGTAAGTAGTCGATCAGTAATGGATGAGGGATAAAAGTATCTGCTATTGAAGCAAAGCCTGCTAGCTCGTCCGCTCTGTCATTTTTCTCCCTGCCGATTTGTTCTATCCTGACTATTTCAAATTTCTTGATCTTTGTTCTGACCAACTCTTGGTATTTGGCCATCCTGTCATCTTTTGCTTCGTAGTTGCCAGATATTTGGTTTACCACCAGCTGTGAGTCGCTGTAAACCATTAGCTTGGTGGCCTTCATGTAGAATGCTGATTTGAGGCCTGCAAGAAGCGCTTCATACTCCACTTCGTTGTTTGATGCTGGGAAGCCAAGGTTGATTGCCTGCTCCACTACTAGGTCGTCTGGAGAGATGAGGACTATGCCAAGCCCTGCTCCATGCCGGTCAGATGCTCCATCCACGAAGAGCTTCCACATCTCTCCAACGAACAATTTCCAGCATGTGAAGGGATCAGATGATGCCTTGGGATCTTCCATGTTGCTGGTGTTTTCTTCAGGGTTCATGCTTGCTGTCTGCCCCTCGCTATCTGATTGTACCAAGTCTTTATTTGTTGGTGAGTCTAGACTTGGTGCAGCATGGTTTGCTTCTTCCTTCCTTGCTTTGCTTTGGTCTGCCTTGGGGTCTGACTGAATATCCTGTACCAGGGGTTGCGCTATTCCAGCGTCAACTTCCATCCCTAGTTCGGTTGTTTCAGTCAGGTCGACTGGGCAGATATGATAATTTCCTGGTGTGAATTCTGCGACAAAATCTGCCAAAGCTTGAGCCTTTATCACGGTCCTGGGTTGGAACTTGATGTCATATTGTCCCAACTCTACTGCCCACTTCAAGATACGCCCAGAAAAGTTTGCCCTTTCAAACAAAGCTTTTAATGGGAAAGCTGTGAGGACGACTATGGTATGGGCGTGAAAGTAGTGCAACAACTTCCTTGAGGCCATCATCAAGGCTAATGCCAGTTTTTCCAGTGGCAAGTACCTTGTTTCGGCGCCCAGCAATGTTTTGCTGACATAAAAGATGGGCAGATGTTGGATTCCTTCCAAGACGGACCAACATCTGCGCTAATTATGTGCGTGCCAGTCTGGGGAAGAGTTCTTCTCGTGCATCGGAGTGACAAGTAGTGGTGGGGAAGACATGTATTCTTTTAAGCTTTCCAGAGCGTGGTCGCATTCTTCGTCCCACTCGAATTTGGCCTTTAAAGCATGAAAAAATGGTCGCAGTCTGTCTGACGATCGGCTTATGAACCGATTGAGCGCAGCTGCCATGCCGGTGAGATCTTTGACTTCTTTTCGAGTTTGGTCTTTCCAAATCCTGGATTGCTTTAATCTGGGAGGGGTCTGCTTCGATACCCCGGTTGGTCACTAGGAAACCTAGGAATTTGCCAGATCCTACTCCGAACGCACACTTGGACACATTGAGACGCAACTTGTGCTTCTTCAGGATCTCAAACGTCTCACCTAGGTCCTTGAGATGGTCGTTCTCATCCTTGCTTTTGACCACCATGTCGTCGATGTAAGTCTCCATTGTTCTGCCTAACAATGGTTCAAACATCTTGGTGACCATCCGTTGGAATGTCGCCCCAGCGTTCTTTTGGCCAAAGGGCATGACCTTGTAGCAATACAGTCCTCTTAGAGTTGTAAAGGATGTGACTTCTTGATCTGGTTCATGCATGGCGATTTGGTGGTAGCCTCTGTATGCATCCAAAAAGCTAAGTCTGTTGTGCCCCACCGTTAGGTCTACCAGTTGATCTATCCGTGGTAGAGAAAAGCTGTCTTTTGGACATGCCTTGTTGATTGTTTTGTAGTCAACGCAGACACGCCATTTGCCGTTCTTTTTTGGTACTACGACTGTGTTGGAGATCCATCTTGGGTAGTGTACCTCTCTGATTGCTCCTGCCTCCAGCAGGTTTCCTACTTCTTCCGCCACTATCTCGGCATGGTGGAGTGCCGATCTACGTGTGCACTGAATGATTGGTCTGGCGGATTGGTGGACATTGAGTTGGTGACAGATGAAGTTGGGATCAATGCCTGGCATGTTGTATGGTGTCCAGGCAAACACTTCGATGTTGGAGGTCAAAAATTCTAAGACCTCTAATCTCTCAGTGCTGGACAACGACGAACCGAGCAAAAAGAACTTATCCGGGTTCTTTTCATCTATTCTTACCTCTACCAAGTCTTCCACCGCTTTTTGGTCGCTGGTCGACATCCGAATACGTTCATTGCTCTCAGGTTCTTCCACCAAATGAACGTATCATTTGGCAGCGCGGCTGCCATTCACCGTGACAAAGCATTGCTTGGACATAATCTGATCTCTATAGACCTCTTCAATTACACCGGTGTCGTTAGGGAACCGCATTACTTGGTGGTAGGATGACGCCACCGATCACATGGCATGCAGCCATGTTCTGTCCAAGATGATGTTATAAGTGGAGGGGACTTTTAATACCCAGAACTCCACTTGTTTCGTCACGCTTCCTGCTTTGATTGGGAGGATTATTTTGCCGACGGGCCATTCTGGCACGGAGTTGAATCCAATCAGGGGAGATACGGCAGGTGCCAAGTATTTATCTTGTAATTTCAACTGTTTAAATGTTTCGTAGTACATTATTTCACATGAACTACCCTGGTCGATCAAAATTCGCTTTACGTCAAAATCCTTGACTCGAAGAGTGACGACCAGGGCATCATTGTGAGGGCAATATATCCTTGCCAAGTCTTTATCCGAAAAAGACATGACGTTCGCGGCCTCTGTCTTCCCCTTCTTGGTGGCAGGTTAGGCACTTAGTACCTCTCTTAAATGTTCAGCCTTTTTGATTGATCCTCTGAGCTCGCATACACGCTCAGGTTCAAAAACTCCATGTATCACATTGATAATGTCTTGAGGTAGGGCATCGATTGGCATTCCGTTGGGGTTATTAAGGTCTTGGGAGGCTGGTTGCGCCCCTCCTTCAATGTATTTATCCAGGTGACCTGCTGCCACCAACTCCTCCAGGTGCTGTCTCAATGGCGTGCAATTTTCAGTGCGGTACCCCTTTTCTTTGTGGAAGGTGTATCGTGATCTTTCGTCATAGTCCTTCTAAGCTTCCTCTAGCTTGGCTGGCCATCTGACGAAAGGCTTATCCCGTATTTCACTTAGAATTCGGTAGATCGGTTTCTTGAAGACTGTGGTTATGGCAGTGCGGACTCTCAACCATCTTTTATCCTAGTCCTCTCCGTTGTCTCATCTGCCACGTCCGTTTCTGCTCGGACGATCTACCGTGTTGACCTTTGCTGAGGCCTTTTTCTCTAGTACTGCGGTCATGCCAGATTTCGATTTGGCACATGCGCCGTCCTCCTCCACCCTGATGTGCTGATGCACTCTTTCCATCAAGGCTTCCATAGTGAGAGGTGGTGTCATGGTGATTGAGTCCCTTAGTCTGTTTCCGACTGGAAGGCCTCTTTTGTACTGTGCGATGGCGAGATTGGTGGGGCAGTCCCCAATTTGGTTAAAGGTCTCTCAGTAGAGACTATTGTAGGATCTTAGGGTCTCTTTGTCGCCCATGTCGACGGAGAGTAACTGGTCGATCTCCACCGGGATTTTAGTGTTCGTTCAGAACCTTGTTACGAACGCTTCCGCCAATTGCGCCCAAGAGGCTATGCTGCCTTCTGGAAGTTTTTCGAACCAAGTCAAGCCTAAGTCGCCAAGGCTAGATGGGAAGAGGATGCACATTAAAGCCTCGTTTCGTCGATATATCGCCATGACTTGGCGAAAGCGGCTCAAGTGCGAGTAGGGGTCCTTCTTTCCCTCATATGTAGTGAATTTGGGCTGAAGGAAGCCCAATGGTAAGGGCGCGTTTTCAATTGCCGGAACGAACGGCGAGGTCTGCAGCCTCGCTAATGCCTTGTCCGTTGGTTCGTAGGCAGGGCGCGGTATTGGCATTCCAACCTCGACGCTTCTATGCGTCCGAGGAGCCAATCGCTGAAGGGCGGACACTCTGTGTGGATCGCGTGCCCTAGCGTCCTCCTTCCATCGTGCCCTTTCTTCGAGCACGGTTCATAAGTCGGATGACCTGGGCAACTCCGTCTGTCGGGATCTTGTTTGGTGCATATGCGAAGGCCAATAGGTGCTTCCTTCAGTGTACGACCTCTCAGATCTCGTCCTCTCAAACCTGGAGTGTCGAGTTCTGGAAGACCTGGACTGAGTATCGCCTGTCTTGAGCCTTCTACTCTTTGCTTGAGAGGTTGTGGTATTCTTACCACGACTTTCTAAGTGGCGATGGGGCGTCTTGTTTGTTCGCCCCTCTCCTATCGCCACTCATTTTCCCTTTATCTGGCGCTTTAGAGATTCCATGTCCGCCGCAATCCGTCGTATCAATTCGTCCTGTTCCTTGACGCGATCCTCCAAAGCTTGAGGATCAATCCTCCACCTTTGCCTTTCTGGACTCTGTGAACGAGAGTGATGGGGGCTGTTGGTCCGCCTTCTTCCCCTTGTATCCCTCTTGGGATTTTGTCTTTGTGGTTCTAAATCAGCCATAGGAGGGATGAGAGGTAGACCTTCGCACCTTGCACCCCCTTATGGTGTTTGTCCGTCGATGGCGGACTGTGGCAGATCTTCGTTGTGCGCCATTGATTCTTAAAAGGAAAAGCTTGATCAAGAGGTTTTGTTCTTGTCTGAATTCCCACAGACGGCGCCAATTGTACGGGAAAGAAATAAACATTCTCGTATAATCCTGTTGATCAAGTCTGCACTCCTCCGTACGTCGTCACTTTATCACCTGAAAACACAAACGTGAGCTAGCCGGGGGGTGTGTGCCGGAAACCTCTCCAATGCCTAAGTCAGCAAACTAGACAAATAGACAAAAGCTCTATGTATTCGGAAATCAAAGTTGCGTTACCTCTCCATAGGTGATGTTTGTGAGCTTTTGTAGGTTTCGTGTGGCACAATCCTAGTAGGACTTTTACTCCTCCATGCAGAATCCTCCTAGGATTCATACTCCTGAAAGATAATGCTTATCCTTCAACACCTCCCTCACTGCTTGAACCAAGTGAGATGGTTTTACCATGGCCGGACTCCAATATGACCGAAGTAAGCATGGCCACGCCGAGCCACCGAGTAGACCGAACTATCGTTAGTTCGATTCTTCCTTCAATGCCCTTACCTCAATTCCTCCTGCGTAAACCGTGGTAAGTCTAAACCGAGCCGACTTCTAGTAAGGCTTTAGGCCGAACTAACCTCTCTGGGACCGAAGTAATTTTATGGCTCTTTCAAACCGAACTAACCTCAAGTCTCTTTCGGACCGGACTAACTTCGAAACTTTTTTTACTCAGCCCTTCGCATTGTGGCTCATGACAGCCAATTGCCCATCTCAGCCCAATTTCCATATAAATTACCCTCTCATATATATAAATGGATAAGGGTGATATAGCCAAAGTAAGTATAGCCAAATGGATAAGAGTGATATAGCCAGAGTGATATATTCCCTCCGTCTTAAATAATAGTCTTTTTTTTCAAAATTTAATTTTTTAAAAAGTTATATTATTATTGTAATATTATATTTCCAAATTTTTTAATTTACCCCGAATAATTGCTCTACTCAGGGTGGCAGGATATCAATTTTAAAATTTAAAACTATAAAGTGTAATTTGATTTGACCCATTGTAATTTAATTTTCTTAACTTATTATTTTAATTCCAAAAAAAGGGACAAAATGGAAAAATCACGAAATTTTGTTTATTGACTTTTCAAAATGAAAGTTCATTTTAGAACATTCAAAAATAAAAAAAGTGAAAAAACAAAATGAGATGGAGAAGTATACAGTAGTTACACAAATATAAATGGATAAGAGTGATGTAGCCAAAGTATATAGCATTAGATATGTGAAGGAACGAGGGGGTACCAACATTAGCCCATATGGGACCGCGTAATTGTGCGCCACTTTTGATCATCTAAACTTGAGAGGGTTGAATTTGTTGGGTCCATTTTGAGAACGACATTGATGATCTAAATTGTTCATTTTTTTATATTCGTTTAATAGAATATTTATATAAAAAATTAAGATAATCGGACATTTGAATCATATTTATATTACAAAAATAGATGGTTACTTTTAGAATTATAATTATCGTTCATTTTTTAAAAACGAATGTGATTTAAACATATAGTTACTGATATCTGATCAGTTTTATTTTTTATATGAATATTCTGCTCATCGAGTCTTACAAAATGAACGGTTCAAATTATCGAAATCACTCTAAAATAGGCCTACTAAATTCAAACACTCTTTTAAATTAAATAACCAACTTGAGATAATCTAATCCTTTACTAGAATATAAAGACATTGAATACCAAATAACCGTTAAAAATAATACAAAGAGATGTCACCATTTGCAAGTATACATGAAATATGCTCTCTTTAAGAGTAGTTTTGTGCCCCTCGTAAATAATAACCCGTTGTAGTAGGTACCAGCGATCTACCCTCTAAGATAAAATAATAATAATAATTGCCAAACAGGGTACAGTTATCTTTTAGGTATGATTCATGCCCTGTCCTATAGTAATGCTTTGTGAATTTTGAAGAGAATATGAATGTGATTATGACTCCTCAAGATTTTAGTGTTTAGAACGTATTGCCCGACTTTCATTACTTGGGTAATGTTATATATATATATTAAATTAGTCCATTTCAATAATAATAAATATTAAAAATATTTAGGAAGAAATAAATTACAATGTCTCCTCTTGTGTACATGTAATGAAATACAATACAGACCCATAAGCGTTACGTCATCAATTACAAAATAATGAAATATATAAAAGTGATTAATCCTTTTTATAACACATTGGCATTCTGCCTGCATTGAAAAGGCTCCATGGCCAACAATTAACAGATTTCAAATCTCGAGTGACAATTCACTCTATATTTGAAAAAAGAAAAATGATTAGTAACGTAGGATAAATACAAAGGTCCAGTAGGAATCTCAATAATCCTAAACAATAACAACATATAGATAGATATGATGATGAATGCTCCACATGTATATATATATATATATAAGGAATGTGACATTTCATACTTCAAAATATACTTACATAAATACAATTTTTTTAAAAATCCTCTTTGACATAACATAAAACAAAGACTAATTCTTACCTTTAAAAACTTTTCATTTGCATTTAAAGAAATCTCAATTATTCATCACATTATCACGATCTCCTAAGATCGATCTAAACAATATATTCATCCTACATTCCAACTCATTACGGCTACAATGACAACTACTATATATTATGGCCTTAAGTACAAATGTAAAATGAACGTTCACAAATATATGTATATATAAGCAACCATAGATGCGTCAACAAGCATCACCATATTTTACCGCTCACAAGCAAGGAAAACCAATAATGTATTTCTTCTCATCACAACACAAGTACAAAGATATACTACGCGTAATTAACACATAACGGATCCCAATTTCGTCAAGCCATAACCACCACAACTCACTTTACCGGGCGCGAGCTAGACGGGAGAGGAACTCATTTCAAAGCACCAAACTTTACCAGGCCTCGAGCCGAAGGGGAGGTGAACCCATTCACATTTTATCGGGTGTGAACTGAAGGAGAGAATAACTCATATCAAAGAGCCAAACTTTACTAAGCGCAAATTCGAAGGTGAGAGGAACCCATATCAATGCATACTTTCATTCAACTCAACATTGGGCACATTATTTCAAGTTTCACAAATTATTCAACAACGTCAATACCATCCTCTACCGATGGCCAAGGACATAGTCTCATAAACAACAGGTACCAAGTCTATCATGAATTCAATTTCATCCGCTTGATTTAGATTTTATCAACATTTATACGTTACATAATTTTCATCTTTCAACTCCAATTAATTCAACCTCCAAGTCACGTCGTTCTCAAAACTCATAATTAAAGTCTCTTCCATCACTATCATCCCATCTTTATGATTCAATTCAAAATATTCAAATTTGGTTCAACCAGTAGTAATTCGTTATGAATACAATTATTCACTTGCTTTAAAGAAAGAAAAAAAAATAAAAAATCATCAACTCCTCTTACTTCTCATTTCACAAAAGTATATAAATGTTTTATTGATTTCCAAAATTTATTTTCCCTTCTCTCCAAACTCCCAACACCCACAACAAATCATCGCGTCTTTCTCATTAATTATCAAAACTCAATTAGTAATTTATTTTCATAATCCAACACATATGTAACACAAATTAATCACATCTCTTAAACAAATAAATAACCAAAGGATTTAGGACTTTTCATCACAACCCTCGTAAAAGAGATTAACTAATTCACATTACCAATACCCTTTTTATTTATCTGAAATTCTAATTTTTTGACAATTATTACAACTTAACAATTATAAAACCATAAATAACAATTAACAAAAATTAAATTCATGATAACTTTCTTTATTGTCTTACATACCCATTTTCATATTTTTAATATACAATACCCCATATGGTTTAAATAAAATAAAATCACCAATTTTCTCCTCTTTTTCATAATCCATAAACAATTAATTAGGGTTTTTTTAACTTTAATCCTTTTAAACATATTTCTCAAACATTACAATCTCATATATTCACAATAAAACACAAGATTTAACTCTAGATCATAAAATCTTAACCCTCATTACATGCTTTGCAAAAATACACACATGTCTATTTATAACGAGGTATTGAAAAGAAGTAAAGAAATCCTTACCTCAAAGAGAGAAAAGGAGAAAACTCTAAAAATCAACTTCACCGGAATTTGATCTCCACCAGTCAAAATGTAGCCCTCGAGACACTTATCATTTTTGTATAAGGAACTAGTATCAAAATCTTGCTTGATCTTTGTAGATCAAAGAAAATGTGAAATTGTGAGAGTTTATATAGAAGAGAGAGAAAAAAGAAGTTAGAGAGAGAGAGAGAGAGAGAGAGAGAGAGAGAGAGTACTGAGAAATGGTCAAAAAAGAAAGATGGATCTGATTTGAGTGAAAAGAGCACAAAAATCGATGATTGGACGTGCAAAATCCGCTAATGCGGATTTTAATACTGCTCGTGCCGATCAACTTAGGAAAAAATAGCTTTCTTGCAAAATTCACTCGTGCGAAATTCAAATCTTCGCTCGTGCGGATTTAACCAGACAGCTTTTGTTGAGTAACTTTAAACAATTGTATCTCCCTCGTTCAAAAAAGGAATATGGTCAATTTTGTGTCTAAATTGAAATCTCGGAAATAAGCTTTCCTACGGTTCTAGTCAAAAAAAATCAAGATTTAAAATGTGGAGAAAGACAAATACAAAAGAGTGAACATTACTCAAAACAAATATTTGAATCTGGCATTCTTGGTCTAATCTTGCCCAACTAACAAGTTAACTCATCAATCAAGACTCCAAACAATGAGAAGGAGGTTCCAATTATAATAACTAAAAGGTTGAATGCAACCCATAACTTTTGAAAAGTCCAAAAAAAAATAAATTGTAAGTATAGAGTAATGGTTACTACTTAACATAAACAAGTCGGAATTAAGACCCGAGACACTACATTATAATATAAATATTGATTAATTATTTTTATTAATAGGAATCAGATTCTCAAATTATGTAAGTGATTCCTCACTTTCCATAAGAATCTCACATTGGAAAAAGGAAAATATTAAAGGACCTAAATGTAACCTTCTCTAATTTAGTTGACAATGACATAACAAACATATCTATTAAAAAATTAAAAAAAATGACAAATGCTAACAAGTGTCTATTGGGTATTGTTTAATGTTAAAAAGTGTGTAAAAAATCTCTTAAAAATATGTAAAAATGTTAAAAAGTGTATTGATTTCAATAAAAGTTCATTACAATTAGTGAAAATTGTATTGTATTCTACAAATATTTTGTGTTTTACTTGTGTCTTAAAGATACTTATTAGTAAGACCCCAAAAAAATTCAACTCTCCTTTCATGTTACTATCGATAAATTTAAAAATTCTAAAAATCTCTCACATTTCACATATCTGACACCAAAATTTTTTAGCTAATAATAAAATTTTAAATAACGAGATTCTCATACCAAACATTCTGAGAAGCAAATCTAATTTTATTTTTTTTTATTTTAACAACAATGAGAAAATAGAATATGTTGCTGAATAATTCTGCTGGGTCTTGGTGAGTTGGAGTTGCAATGACTATGCTGTCCTTTTTTACTCTTTTTCCCCCCAATAATGTGGTTTTGAGTTCGACTTTCCCTGATATTTTAATGAATTTTTTATTTATATCCACTGTAGATAACCCATTTTTTATCGCCCTTTTGATTTGGGCACCATCACTTGCATACCCAATGATAAATGTATATGCTTGTCAAGTGCACGAGAATCCTCAGCGGAATGCCACAGCTCTGAACCTCAAAACCCTGCAAACCTTGTGCCTTGTCTTTGCACCAAAACCCCAGCCTTTCAAATCGAAAAAACTTGGGACTTGCAGGCCCATTTTTGTCGGTTGCCGGCCACCCTTGTCTTGCCGGCCAAGTGTGTTTTGCAGATATTTTATGCCAGTTGCGCCAACTGCTTGCACAGATGCTTGTATCTACTCCCACGCGTATGGATGGAGTTTCTAAGGGAGTGGCCTATTTTTCTATAAATATAGGACATCCTCTTTCATTTTTGAGGGTTAGAAAAATTAGAGCAAAATTAATTTTCTCTCTCGACAATTCTCTCTCTCCCTCTCTCTTGAAATTTCTTGAGCTTTTGCCAATACACTCTTAACCAAACCTTGCCATCTTTGAGCTGAGGTACTTTTGAGCCTAACTTGAGCTTTTGAGGGTATGTATGTGTTGAATTATTGCTTAAAAGTGTTCTTCTCTTCAAGAGGTACAAGGCTTTGCTTATTTTATTGCTTTAGTTTCTTCTTTTCCTACCGTATAAACTCTGTATTTTTGGGCTGTATAAACTCTGTATTTTTGGGCTGAAACTTGTGGTTTAAGGGTCTTTCTCTCCACCTTGCTTCTTTAGCCTTTACCCTTATGTTTCCCACCTTTACAATATCTTTTTTTGAGCTTTTAAATACTGAATTTTAGAATTATTTCAGTGGCTAAAAACATGTTTTGAAATCCAAAATTGGAGGGGTTAGCCTCCCCTCCTTCTGTCTTGCTTACTAGCTTGCCTAGCTCTATGTTGTAGTTTTTAGCCACTTTTGTCTTAATTCCAGCACTTCTTTTGCATATTTAAGCACTGTTTTAGGACTTTTTTAGGTGTTTATTGCATTTAAACTTTGTTTTGTATGCTTGTAGTGTAGTTGTTCTCATAGATTTGGTGTTTTACGCCTTAGCCACCAACTTATTTGAGTTGCTAGTATTTATTTATGGCTTTCCATACTTGTTTTTTACCTCTAATCACCTCTGCAAACTCCCTCCTTTCTTGGCTTCTGCTTTGCTTTAAAAGTTGGTTCAAACTAGTTGCTTGTTTAAAGCGTGAGATTGAGGTCTTGTGCTTAATGGTTTAATCCCTTTGGGGGTTCATTACCAACGGCATAACACTTCTCTCATGCCTAAAACAACTCTTGGTTTGATGCTTCTTTCCATTAGAGGACTTAATCTTTACCTTTGGACTTAATGAGTTAAGGAATGGAAAGGTAATTAAAATGGAATAATAAAACTTGGACAAAAATGATGCAAGATAATAACTTGGTTTAGGTTCAATCAGACGTTAATTGAACCCTTGAGTCTTGGATCGTTTCATACTTGTTAGTGATGTAAACGGTTCAAGAGTCATTGTCAACCACTTCCTTTGATCAATCCATGATAAGGAGGGGGTTTGAGAGTCTTATTTGTTGCATTTATTGAACTTGCACCATTTGGTTCATAGGCCATCATGCAATGAAATTGCATCAATTGATGGTTTGTAAATCAAGTTTACTACTCCTTTAAGCTGTTTGATGATAAGGAGGGGTAAGTTGTGCAAACAATCCTTGAAAATATCCTGTGCTTGCTCTGCTTGCTCTCTGTTGTAGCAGGAAAAACCAAGCACCAGTGGCTGGCAAGCCACTTTTTGTGGCCGGCAGGCCACCACTTCTAGCATGTCGGCCACATTTGCAAAACCCAACAGTGGCTTTTTGAAATGGAATAGAGTTGTTGAGGTGAAAGACAGTACAAGTGTTCTACTGTGCAATAGAGGCATCTGGCAGCAAAACAGTGATTTTTTCGGGTGGAAATCTGCGCACATGCATGAGCATCCCTCGCTTCTCGGGGCTAATTAGTTAATTTAGTTACTTTATTTCATGTTGTATTCATGTTGTAATTAATTAGTTAGCTAATTAGAATTTTGTAATCAATTAATTAGTATAATTAATTAGTTAGTTCCGTAGAATGGTTAGTTAGTTTATTTGTTGTTGTAATAGTTAGTTAATTCGTTTTGTCATAGATAATTAATTAGCTTAGCTAGTTAGTTTATTCGTATCCTCTCGCTCGAGGGCACAATTGTAATAATGTGTATGTCTTCCAACTCTACGTTTTTCTTCATTTTATTTATCTGCTTATGATGGTTAGTTAGGGCATCATGTTTTGTTTAGCATCTCTCATGCCTTGCATCAATTGTCTTGCATGCATTAAGCTCGGCGTATCATTCCAACTTGCATTGTTAGTTAAACACTTCTTTGAATAAGTGCTTAGACCGCATGCTATCAGATTTATTCACATGTTATGTTAAGTAGCCAAGCCTATTTAGAGTACATATCGCTTGTGTTGTATTAGTCATATTGCATTAGTTAGGATCATGCATTTTTCTAACTCTTTTATCTTTTTGGCTTGGTGTACTAGGTGAGCTCTTTTGTGCTTTAGCATATTGCACGAATGTGATTGTTACCATGTTTAGCATGTTCACCGTGAGGCTTAGTGCTTAATTGGATGAAGGCTAATTGCTTAAATTATAATGATTTGAGTATTGTACATATGCGATCACTTTTTCAAGTGGTACATATTCGAAACAATTTTCAAAAACAAACATGAGATCAAATGTTCCAATTTTGGCAAAATAGTCTATACTTTTGTGTGTGTGCATCACATAGTAATGCTAGGCTAATAATCAGAATAAGAGCATATAATGTAGATGAGAATCACATCATGATTAATAGAGGCTGATCTTTGATCGGGCGAGGGGAGTGCTCAATTCATAACCTTCCCCTCTCATACCTAAGTTCCTGAGCCGAGACAATCTTGGTGATAACGGACACGTGGCCTTTGGCACGGGTCATGGGTTTCCTAAATTTTTTAAAAACATTTAGGTGGTGACTCTGTATTTGACAAAGCAGTATATTTTTTACAATTTGATTCAAAATCGATTTTTCAAAAGATTTTTCGGATTTGGACTCTTTGGTGTTTATCTATTTCACATTGCACTTGTGAGATCAGCTTCAGAACCGCGAGAGTCCGATACTGTAAGGCTTATTCATCTTCCGAAATGGGACACGAAAAGTAGAGCTACACTTTCTGGCGACTCCGCTGGAGATTTAGAGAACTTGACTTAAAATTCATGATATGAAATGTATCTACACTTATATGTTCTTTGCATCGCATTTTGCATTGGTACGCTTAAGTCACTGTGTTTGTTATCTGCTATTCCTGGACGGTTTGCCAAAAGCTTGCCAAAAGGCTGACTGGTCGTGGGCTCTGTCATGTTGGGAACACAACCCTTGGATTTGGATTACTGCTGTATCGTTTGATCCTCCTTTCACTTCTTGGGTTTAGGTGTGAGAGGTATATTTGGTAATCCTGCTAAGGTACTCTTTTGGACCAATTGGCCTAGTGCATATAGTACGCTCTAGTGACCTTTCAAAACTAGGGCAGGATGTTCTCCTTTTTTTTTAGGATGCTGTGATACCGTTTGTTTGAGTAGTAAAGCTGTTGATCACTCTAAAAACTAGGACAGGAAAATCCTAACCTCTCATAGGGGTGTTTTGAGTGCTTTTGTGCAAAATGTAATGTGTGATGCAAACCTGGGAGAGTCTTAATCTCGAGGCGATTCCTTTCAAACTTGAGGATCATATCAGAATCAAATTTAGGTCAAAATCTAGGGGTTTGTGTTTGATATAGTGGAAAAATATTAGAATAGAGCCAAAATTGTATCTTGCTTTGCGTTGACTGGCATACCCAGTATCCTGATTTGATGAGGCATTTGTTTTAATGCTAGATTTGTCTGAGCCAGAGAAGAAGCACTACCCACCTTAACCCATCACAATCCATCCAATCGTAGAAAAAAAAAAAAAAAAAAAACCACTCAACAAAGGTCCAGTCCATTTGATCCCAAAAAGCCAGCTTAGAAAAGATCCAATGCCAAAATATTCATCTAATGCCAAAAGACCCATTCTAGAAGCCCAATCCAGTCAAACCTGTCAAGACTAATCTAGTTCAGATACATCAAGTATAACCGAGTCGAAATCCTTGTTAGTCAGCTTTCAGCTTACACCCATCCATTTCCCCACTTGCCAAATCAGCAGACCCGTGATGGCACAGAGTCTAGAAGAAGTTGTGGCCATGATAGCGACGTTAAACCAAGGAATTGTCAAGCATAACGAGACCAATGTTGAAATGCAATGCCCATCTAGGGAATCTACTGCACATCCAATCCCGAGCCCCCAGCCTAGCTTTGATCTATCTCCACCAACTGAAGATTTGCAAGGTCTGGATCCTTGAGAAGGGTTGGCTCAAGCTCGAGTTTATAGACCCCTGGTGCAGCCTAATGGTGGGCTTTATTCCCTTGATACCAATGATCTCGATCCAACCTTAGTAAAAATTGTTAACCTTGAGAAGCAATTCAAAAAGGCACAGGGCCTTAATTCCATTCCCGAAATTGAGGATGGATACATCGAGGCTGCCGTAAGGCTTCCAGACAGATTCAAGATGCCACTCATTGACCATTTTGACGGGTCTGGAGATCCTATGGTGCATGTTCGGCTTTTCTTGGACGTTCTGAAACCGATGGGTCTGATTAAGCCTCAGAAACTCTCTCTGTATGGAAGAACCTTGTCGGGTATAGCAGCCACTTGGTCTGCCAAGTTAGAGGATAAAGTGAAGCAGAACTGGAAAGATTTGACTGAGGCATTTGTCTATGAATATTCTTACAATACCCAAATTGAAATGACCACCCAAGAGCTTGAAGCAACCCACCAAGATCCTGAAGAACCTTTTATGGAATTTGTTGCAAGGTAAAGAGCAAAGGTAGCACAAATTACAGATCGACCTTCTGAGAGGGACCAAGTACGGGTAATGATGCAAAACCTTGAGCCTGATATGTTACAGAAGTTAATAGTTTCTCCACTATTCATTTTAAAAAATTTGCATGAATTAGGGGTTCAGATTGAGAGTGCATTCAACAAAGGGATTATTCCCAGAACAATCGAACCAATAAGGAGGGTGATTTTCGGGAGCACTATTCCCAAACCTACTGAAATCAATACAGTCGCCACTACCGACCCTTTTGCCAAATCCAGCCCACAAACAGCTGGCCCAACCCGAGCTCAAGGCAGAACTTTCAACGCCCTCTATATGAGCCTAACCAACACACTAAAAGTCCTGATAAGAAAAGGGTATCTTAAAGCCCTTGATCCCCAACCTCTTCTTGACCCACTTCCTGCCAGACATAACCCCACCAAATACTATGCGTATCATCAGCAATGTGGTCATGGCATCGATCGTTGCTACCGCCTTCGTCATGAGGTTCAGAATCTCATCGACGACTAGATAATAGCTCTACCTCAAGACCCCAATGTTACCACCAACCCACTTCCCATCCATGACCAAGTATCTTATCCTCACCTTAACCTCATCCATATACTGCTTCCTACCTTCAACCCTAGCATATACATTACCCCGGCCCATTTACCCAAGCCTGAGGTGTTCATTCTAGAAAGTACCGATTTGTGCATGGTAAATGCACCCAATCCAGTTCAGGTACGCCAAGAGTGCCAAATGGCTGAACCCACTACTGCTGAGATGTTGAGAATCATTGAAGATCTTCAAGGAATGATGACAGATTTAACCTTTGGGGTTTCGACCCCATCAAAGAATTCTCTAATCTTGGGACAAGCTAAAGATGGAATGGGCCAATCAAAAACAAACAGGCCTTGCCCAGATATAACCATCTGACTCGTTGACAGAGCTGAAGCAAGTTGCAAGAATAAGGCTGGGACAAGTATTGATCCCTATGCACATCTTCGGTGGGCAATTGAGACTGTAAAGGTCAAAGGGTTGAACAAACAGCAAGTGCTCGCTGTTATTACAAAAACAGTGGATAACACTTTTATCGCTTAGGTTGAGAGCATTTTGAATCAAGGGGCAAACAATGAAAAGGGGATGCTTTACCAGAAACACCCATCCTAATTCCAATCCCATGCCCATGAATACTCGACCAACACCTACCAACCCATTTGCCAATGTTTCTAAACCTAGTACTTCCTCCTCTAAAAAATAAACCTTCGCCCAACTCCATATGAGCCTAATCTGTGCATTGAAGGTACTGATGGCGAAAGGATATCTCAAACTGCTCAATCCTCGACCTCTCCCTAACCCTCTCCCACCTAAACATGACTCTACTCAATATTGCGCATTCCATCAGTAGTACAGTCACTATACTGACTGTTGCTTTTGCCTTTGCCATGAAATTCAAGACTTGATTGACAATAAGGTCATCACCCCACCTAAAAATTCCAAAGCTATCAATAACCCTCTCCCTGACTGCAATATATTTCCATTCCATAACATAAAATCCACCCACAGCTTGCTAACAACCAACCATTACCCTAGCCAACACAACATACCCGCCAATGAGCCCAAACCCACTGTGTTCATTCCTGAATCTTCTGATTCCAATCTTGGTGAGTTCAAGCTTGATGAAGCAGTGATGCTAGCATTGGTGGTTGGAATAATGAATCTCAATCTCAGCTAGGGTAATTGTCGAAAGCACTTGGGAAGGACCTTCTGAACTAGGGACATGGTGTGAAAAAGCAATTGTTTCGATCAAGAAGAAGTGTGGGGACAACGTAATTATGAGATTCAATCTGTGAGACCTGATTTGAAAGTCTGAAATCAATCCTTCTGGGTGTGGATGTGTATTGCTGAATTGAAGGCAGGTCTGGACCTTCTCGTGGGCTAATTTAAGTTGTTTTTGAAATTCTACAGATGAACTTGGAGAAAGGAAACCCCTTTTTTTGTCTTAGAAATGCTTATTTTGTTTTGAGTTGTGTCCTACAAATAGTTGTGTTGTGAGTTTTTTTTCTTTGTCTTTTCTTGAATTGTTGCGTCAGTTAAGTCTTTTCCTTTGAGTCATTCTCGTGTACCCTCAGGTCTTCATCTTTATAAGAAAGTGAGAGTCAAGTTTCTAATCATTTTATTGTGCCTATAGTGATGTATGTGTGACCTTTTACAAATAGAAAAAGGCTTTGAATTTGTTTTTGAATATGTTTTGTGAATGAGATTCTGTTAAGAAGCTCGAATGTTGAGAAGGATCCCTCGAATGGTTTGAGTGAATTCTGACTTATCAACGCAAAGTCGTTCATGATTTCAAAATTTTAAACTGTTCCTTTTACAAAACTTGCGAAGATGGGTTTAGAATTGTGCGTGGTATTCTACATCATCTTGGGGATTCTCTTTGCCGTTAAGCGACCATTTTGGCAAACACAAAGCAACTTTCAGACCTGTAAGTACAAAATAGCTTTCAGACCTCACAATCGTAGAATTTCTCCCCCTGGTGTTTTATTACTTCCAAAAGAAATAGACGAAAGAAACAAGAAAAGAAGAAAATGAAAGAAAAAAAGAAGAAAAAAAAAAAGAAACAGAAAAGAAAAATAAAAGAGAAAAAGTCAACTGCCAAGCCAGGGGTATTCTTTGGAATGAAATCCAAGCAACTGTGAAGAAAAGAACTTTCTCTAAATTCGGGGAAGCCAATGTAAGAAGGTACCACATTGCGGGAAGAACCAACTTTCATAATGGAGCAAAAGAAAGGACAAAGACATACATAAAAGAATGGAGAGCAAAGCTCAAATCAAGGCGAAGCTAGTTCCAGTGTTAAGGCAAAGATGACTATTAATCAAATTCATCGCAAATGTTGTAATGCTATCCTTGAAAGGCTCGCTAGGCCGAAAACCTAAAAAGGCGACTTCGGCAAAAGTTAGAGCATGAAAAATGAGAAATCAAAAAATATAGCTCGCAAGGTTGAAAACCCCGAATGGGTGACTTTGGCAAAAGTTAGAGCGCAAAAGGAGAGTATTAACACCCGAGTGAACCTCAACCATGAACTACGTTGACTTGATTCTCATCCTTGGGACACGTAGGCAACTTCATCCTGAAGGTTGGTCTCAATCATATCCATCTTATTCATCTCAACCCCGATAATCTTTTCCAATTCACGTCGACGGCTTCACGTCAATCCATGAGCTACACCGACTGCTGCGCATACCACATACTTGCGTTGGGTAAGAACGAACTAACTTGAATCAATGAGTGAAGCAATTTTCAATACTCGAACTTGTTAGTGGAATCTCTATCTTGAGCAAAAAAGGAATCAAAAATCAGGTTTTCCGAAATTAAGTTTTAAAGAGAACATGAGTAAAACTAGGAGCACTATGAATGATCAGTTACCTTGAGTCTTTTTCTACTTTTGAGTCAATTGTGAATTCAGCTGTGTCGTACCTGGTGTTTGTCTCAATTTGTGCTCTACATCAAGTCACCATAACATGTCTGTCGCTCAAAAACACTCTTGTATGTCGCTTAAAAGCGCTCTTGATCGAGTCACCCTAGCGAGTTTGTCGCTCAAAAGTTCAACAGAGTGGCATGGTCAAAATTCCATACACGAATGTTCGCTCTAAACTCGAAAACAAGTCCATGTGTGGAATTCATAAACGAGCTGAAAGTGTCCATACAAGGGGCATCGCATTCATCATCATTGTAAAGTGTATATGAGGAATCTGTCATTGCTTCGTAAGGGACTGGAGTAAGTTCTCAATATGTCAGAAGAGAAGCATGAATCTAATTGATTGGCAACTATTCCAGGATCTGAAGATCCCCATCACACGTGCCTGCATAATATTGAAAAAGGTGGCCAGTGACTGGACACTAGGGGCAATTTTTAGTACATCTGATCGAGTCATCATTCGAACAAGGGACATGAACCCAACCGGTGTCCAATGAATGGACACTAGGGGCAATTTTCAATGCATCTGATGGAGTCATTAATTAGACAAGGGGCATGAACCCATCCTATCTCTCAGTCTACCAAGCCATTTGTTGGGCACTTTTCCCTGGGTTAGGGTGAGCTCACTTCCATGATGATTCTGATATGATTCAGCTTTCGAAAGTTGTCTTCAACCATTTCAAAACTCTCTTGGGATTGCCATCTTCCCTCTGATTAATGCATGTGCTTTAGATTATGCCTGTATGCTTATACACTCTGGTTAAGTTGAACTGCGTGATTGGTTGCTCGTGCTCTTGACTTTGTTCTGCACTTAGCAGAGTTTTGTCGAATTGCCTCTTTTTATGTTATATTTCAATGAGATGTGGCAAGTTGCCCTACACTCATTTCATAAGGTACATGATGCACTACTCTATGTACTGCTCATTTCCTTCTACATACCATTCAAATTGTATCACACTATTTTGTGCACCTTGCATCGCACTGTTTTGTACATTCAACCCGTATCGCACTTTTTTTTGCACCCATATAGCACTATTTTGTGCATTCATCTTATATTGCAACATTCCACCCTCACTTGCACTGTCTTGTGCACCCATTCGCACTGTCTTGTGCATTCAGCCTCACCTGCACTGTCTTGTGCACTCACTAGGTCTAAGAGACCCTAAATCCTCTAAAGATGCAATTACTTTGGTGTTTGTCATTCTTGAACGACTTCTAGTGGTCTGGTATAGCCACATGATTGTGTTTGTGGTGTGTTCCTAAGAGATCAACTGAGACGGTGGAAACTAGAGTTCGAATAGCGATCCCTAGAATGCAAAGGTTCGGAATTTCTAAGACTAAAGTCTAGTTTAAATACCCAGGGGTGTATCCTCGGCTTGAAATTTATATAGCAGCCCCATAGGTTAAGGTAGCTTGTATGCGCCTCAATTCTGGATACTAAACCAACCTAGTCTGTCACCCTGTTGGCGAATAAGAAAAATTGCAAATATAGCCAGGGAGAAAAGTAGTACCTATGATCGGGAAGCACAAGATGAAGGAAGAAGTCTTAAAACCAAAAAAAGCGGAAAATCCCCAGCAACATGAGGTGAGTCATCGCCAATTGCCCCTACCAAGTACTTTCTAAGGCACCACTTCCTAACTGCTACATCATATCCATTATTATCTAGTACTCCTATCACATTGCATATAGAATTTATTACATGTATTTACTGCACTATCTGTTTTATCGTCTGCATCATTTCCATGTTAAGCGTAGTTTGGCATGTGCCCATACTTTTCCCTCGTTAAAATATGGTTCTATTATGTGTAAGTACCCATGCTGCGCTGAGGCCAGTATTGAGGGTGTTAACACATTTTCTGTGTTAGACGTGGTCTGTTTTGTGTCCATGACTTTTCTAGATAACACGTGGTTCGGCCTGCGTCCCTTATTCACTGCATCCATCGCATCCATTGTATCGTAGCTTGTCTTGTTGCTTTTAGCATTCAGCATTATCTTTCCCCAGCGGATCATTCCTCACTTATATCATACCACCCAATTACTTGTATTCTTTCTCTTTCTACGAAAAACATAGTTTTGCACGTGCTCGCACCCCTTTCACGTTGAAACATAGTTCTGTCATGTGTAAGTATCCATGCTACGCTGAGGCCAGTATTGAGGATGTAGGCACTTAGCCTGTGTTAGGCATCGTTTGGCTGTGCCCACTTCTTTTCTATATAAAACGTATTTTGATTTGCATCTCCATTCCTTTATGGTATTTGTGTTATGCATTGCTTGTGGTTTGATGATTTCGTTACATTGTATATCATTTGCATGATTTCATTATAATTGTGTATCATTTGCATCCTGCCCCTGAACTACGCAGATTTGATTCCTTGCAACGAGATATGTAGGCAACCCTCGGGTTCAACCAATTGCATCTGCATTTTGTTTTTTTTTGCCCAAGTCTTACGGCCTTGTTAAAATGAGTTGTCTTCAGGCTTTGACATTCACTCATATCATTTTATGACTTCGAGTTTTGCCAAAAAAGGGCAACTATAGACACCCCATTTTTGACCGCCCTTTCGACTTGGGCACCATCACTTGCACACCCAATGATAAATGTATATGCTTGTCAAGTGCTCTCAAAAGTCCTCAGCAGAATCAAAACCCTGCAAACCTGAAAAACTTGGGACCTGCACACCCATTTTTGTGGGCTGCCGACCACCTTTGTGCCTTGCCAACCAAGTGTGTGGCCTGCCAGCCAAAATTTGTGGCCTACCAGCCATAAGTGTGTTTTGTAGATATTTTAGGCCAACTATGCCAATTGTTTGCACAGATGCTTGCATCTGTTCCCACATGTATGGATGAATGTTTCTAAGGGAGTGGCCTATTTTTCTATAAATATAGGACCTCCTTTTCCATTTTTGAGGGTTAAAAAAATTAGAGCAAAATTAATTTTCTCTCTCTACAATTCTCTCTATCTCTCTCTCTCTCTCTCTCTTGAAATTTCTTGAGCTTTCGCCTATACACTCTTAACCAAACCTTGGCATCTTTGAGCTAGGATACTTTTGAGCCTAACTTGAGCTCTTGAGGGTATGTATGTGTTGAATTATTGCTTAAAAGTGTTCTTCTCTTCAAGAGGTATAAGGCTTTGCTTGTTTCATTGCTTTAGTTTCTTCTTTTCCTACTATTTTTCCACTGTTTTTGGGCTGTATAAACTCTGTATTTTGGGGCTGAAACTTGTGGTTTAAGGCCTTAAAGGGTGGAGGGGTGTTTCCCATTTCTCTCCACATTGCTTCTCTAGCCTTTACCCTTCTGTTTCCCACCATTACAATATCTTTTTTTGAGCTTTTAAATACTAAATTTTAGAGTTATTTCAGTGGCTAAAAGCATGTTTTGAAGTCCAAAATTAGAGGGCTTAGCCTCCCCTCTTTGTACCTTGCTTACGAGCTTGCCTAGCTCCATGTTGTAGCTTACTATTTTACCCATTTTTGTCTTAATTCTAGCACTTCTTTTGCATATTTTAGCATTGTTTTAGGGGTTTTTTAGGTGCTTATTGCATTTAAACTTTGTTTCACATGCTTGTAGTGTAGTTGTTCTCATAGATTTGGTATTTTAGGCTTTAGCAACCAACTTATTTGAGTTGATAGCATTTATTTATGGCTTTCCATGCTTGTTTTTCACCTCTAATCACATGTGCAACCTCCCTCCTTTCTTGGCTTTTGTTTTACTTTGAAAGTTGGTTCAAACTAGTTGCTTGTTTAAAACATGAGATGAGGTCTTGTGCTTAATGGTTTAATCCCTTTGGGGGTTCATTACCAACAACATGACACTTCTCTCGTGTCTAAAACAACTCTTAGTTTGATGCCTCTTTCCATTAGAGGACTTAATCTTCACCTTTGGACTTAATGAATTAAGGAGTGGAAAGGTAATTAAAATGAAATAATAAAACTTGGACTAAAATGATGCAAGATAATAACCTGGTTTGGGTTCAATCGGACGTTAATTGAACCCTTGAGTCTTGGATCGTTTCATACTTGTTAGTGATGTAAACGGTTCAAGAGTCATTGTCAACCACTTCCCTTGATCAATCCATGATAGGGAGGGGGTTTGAGAGTCTTCTTTGTTACATTTATTGAACTTGCACCCTTTGGTTCATAGGCCATCATGCAATAAAATTATATCAATTGATGGTTTGTGAATCAACTTTATTACTCCTTTGAACTGTTTAATGCTAAGGAGGGGTAAGTTGTGCAAACAACCCTTGAAAATACCCTGTGCTTGCTCTGTTTGCTCTCTGTTGCAGCAGGAAAAACCAAGCATCAGTGGTTGCCAAGCCACTTTTTGTAGCCGGCAAACCATCATTTGTGGCCGGCAGGCCACCACTTCTAGCTTGCCGGCCACATTTGCAAAACCCAGCAGTGGCTTTTTAAAATGGAACAAAGTTGGTTTTGAGGTGAAAAACAGTACAAATGTTCTACTGTGCAATAGAGGCATCTGGCAACAGAACAGTGACTTTTTCGAGTGGAAATCCACGCGCATACATGAGCATCCCTCGCTTTCCGGGGCTAATTAGTTAATTTAGTTACTTTATTTCATGTTGTATTCATGTTGTAATTAATTAGTTAGCTAATTAGAATTTTGTAATTAATTAATTAGTATAATTAATTAAGTTAGTTCCGTAGAATGGTTAGTTAATTTATTTGTTGTTGTAATAGTTAGTTAATTCGTTTTGTAATAGATAATTAATTAGCTTAGCTAATTAGTTTATTCACATCCTCCTACGCGAGAGCACAATTGTAATAATGTGTATGTCTTCCAACCCCACGTCTTTTTCCCTTTTATTTACCTGCATATGATGGTTAAATTAGGGCATCATGTTTTGTTTAGCATCTCTCATGCCTTGCATGCATTAAGCTCGGCGCATCATTCTAACTTGCATTGTTAGTTAAACGCTTCTTTGAATAAGTTCTTAGACCTCATGCTATCAGATTTATTCACATGTTATGTTAAGTAGCCGAGCCTATTTAGAGTACATATCACTTGTGTTGCATTAGTCATGTTACATTAGTTAGGATCATGCATTTTTCTAACTCTTTCATCTTTTTGGCTTAGAGTACTAAGTGAGCTCTTTTGTACTTTAGTATATTTCACGAATGTGATTGTTGCCATGTTTAGCATGTTCACCATGAGGTTAAGTGTTTAATTGATAAATTGCTTGAATGCCTGTGGATGAAGGCTAATTGCTTGAATTTAAATAATTTGAGTGATATACATATACGATCACTTTTTCAAGTGGTACATATTCGAAACAATTTTCAAAAACAAACATGAGATCAAATGTTCCAATTTTGGCAAAATAGACTATACTTATGTGTGTGCGCATCACATAGTAATATTAGGCTAATAATCAGAATAAGAGCATATAATGTAGATGAGAATCACATCATAATTAGTAGAGGCCGATCTTTGATCGGGCGTGGGTGGTGCTCAATTCATAACCTTCCCCTCTCGTACCTAAATTCTCGAGCCGAGACAATCTTGGTGATGATAGACACGTGGCTTTTGGCATGGGTCATGGGTTTCCTAAATTTTTCAAAAACATTTAGGTGGCGACTCTGTATCTGACAAAGCAGTCCATTTTTGGCAATTTGATTCAAAATCGATTTTTTTAAAAATTTGTCGGATTTGGACTCTTTGGTATTTATCTATTTCACATTGCACTTATGAGATCAGATTCAGAACGGCGGGAGTCCGATACTGTAGGGCTTATTCGTCTTCCAAAAGGGGGCATGAAAAGTCGAGCTACAGTATCCACCAAAATGAATTTTCTATTTATTTCCATCAAAATACATATTTTTAGACTGTATTTAGTTGGAAAATTTAATTAGAGAAAAAGAAAAAGGGAAAAATTTGATACGATTCGAATTTTAAGTTGTGCTTGGTTGAGTTGTAAAATAGAAAAAGAAAAGAGTCTAAAGGTTTGTTTGATTGGAGGATTTGATAAGAGAAATAGAGAGAAAAAGTAAATGTAATCTCACTTTTTGTTTGGTTATAATGATGCAATCTCACTTTTTGTTTGGTTATAATGAAAAATATATGGAAAAGAAAGTGAGAAGGAAATGCAATCTCACTTTTTGTCTTTTGAGTTCACTTACGCTGTGTTTGATTGGGGATTTAGGGACGGATTGGAAAGAGAAAGGTAAAGGGAAAATATGTGTAAAATTAGGTGAAATGTTGGTATATTTTACTCACATTTCACCTACATTTTTTAATTTTTCTTTCCAAATTCCCCCTCAAATCCTCCAACCAAACACAACATAAAATTCTTTTCTTTTTCCATTTCTCAACTCACCTAAACATAATTTAGAATTCGAATCTTATCAATTTTTTCTCATTTTGTTTCTATTTTTTTCTTTCTTTCTTTATCATCAAATTATCCAACCAAACACAATCTAAGTGAACTTAAAAGACTAAATGTGATATTGCATTTTCCTTTCACTTTTTTGCCCTGTATTTTTCCATTATAAGCAAACAAAAAGTGGGATTGTATTTTCTTTTCATCTTTCATTTCTCTCGTCAAATCTTCTAATCAAATACAGTCTTAAATTCTTAAATTGATCATTACTTCCCAATTTCAAAAGGAAAAAAAATAAAAATCAATCTTAAGTAGCATTGGAACAAATAAAGGAACAACCTTTTTTTCATCTTTTCGTCCAAAAATAAAGAAAAGAAATACATAATCTTCTACCAAAATAATGTGTAATAAGTTCTTTGTCATAAGATAATATATAATTTTTTTAAACTTCTTAACATATGTTTTAATAATAACAAAATTATTATTTTATATAAATTTTATATTTATATAACAATACTTTTCGATTTCATACTAGCATGCGTGTTGCCTCATTTACATTGCATTAGAAGATGAACAAATAGGGGAAAAAACTATTCTTTATATGAAATTATTCTGAAATTCACTTTTATTTTTCAATCCCAAAAAAATTGAAAGGTGTTGAGAATATAAATAATAAACTTACTTCTCTCTCTAATAGTTTATTAAGTTTTTTGATGAGTTGATAGTTAACAATTCAATATAGTATCAAAGAAAATAATAGATTTTGTATTCGAATCTCATCGCTTATCAAATAATTTGGACTCATTGGAGTATTTTAAATTTTGGATAAATTACACGAACTTCCTCTGAAATTTGGAGAAAATATAACAAGTCTCACAGTTTTGACATAATTATATTAGGCTTCTTTAAGGTTTTAATTTATATAATATTTACTCTCATTTTCATTAATAATTCATTAGTCAAATAGATAGAAAAAAAATTTACACTGAAATATATATTTTGTTTATTTATTCTTATGTCTTTGCACCTTTAATATAAGTTATGGTTCATTTAGCCTTATTAAAATAAATGTTAGTGTAATTATACCAAAATTATGTGGATTATTTTATTTTCTCCGAACCTTAGAACAACTCCAACACTATTTATTTTTCACTAGCTAAAGTACAAACAAAGAATACTCTTTATTTTACCTAACTACTTTTTTTATCTATATACTCTATTTCTACTCTTTATTTTACATATATATTCACACAAGCTGTTTAAAGAGCCTTTTTCAAATATAATTAGCTTGAAATTTTTTTTTTTTGGGGGGAGGGGAAGGGGGGGTTAAAATAGCTAGTATAGTATAACTAGCCCGTTGGACGAAGTAAAATAGGAGGAGACTAGTTATAATAGCTAGCATACCTCTCTTACAGAACCCAATAGAGATGCTCTTAGGAGAAGTTAGCGTAATTTATCCTAAAAAAATTAAATAATAAAAGAGCAAATTACATTAACAGTCCCTGTAATTTGAGATTTGTATCACTTTGGTCCCTAACTTTTCAATTGTGATACATTTGATCCTAAATTTTGAATCTCGTTCCAAATAAGTACAATTGAAGACATTATTGCTTCATTTCAAGGATAAAGTTGTCAATTTGATAAAATATAAACTAGTTGGATAAAAATAAATGGCAAAAAATTATTTTTAAATTTTTAAAAATTATTTCTACTCACTAAATATAAAATTATATAAAAATGATAAATCTTTTCTATTTTTTTAAAATCTTTTACCAAAATAATTTTTAGTATGTGTTTGGATAATGATCATGTAATGGGTGGTTGTTTTTGTTGATATTTTTTTATGGTTATCATGGAATAAATGGTTATATTTGTTGTTAATATATATTTTTGGATGGTTATCGTGTAATGGATGGTTATTAGGCCTTTAATGTATAATCGTTATGTTTAATATATGAAATATTTTTAGTTTTGAATTTTTTTGATTTAATTGATTGGTTTAATAATAATATCAAAATTATTGCCATGTTTGACTTTTGAGAAAATAAAAATAATTTAACGAAAACAAATATCAAAAAATGTTTCTACCCTCCCAAAAGATAAAATTATATAAAAATAATGTGTATTTTAATTATTTTTTTCAAACTTTATAACCAAAAAAGTTTCAAGATTATTCATTAAAAAAAATTATATTTCAAATAATATAAGTTAACTAACACAAAATAAGTTGTATGACAATATTGCCTTTCAAATGGATTAATAATATCTTCAGTTGTCTTTATTTAGAACGAGATTCAAAATTTAAGATCAACTGTATCATAATTGAAAAGTCGGGGACTAAACTGACACAAGTCTCAAATTACAGGGACTATTCGTATAATTCACCCATAATAAAATTACCATCTTTAACAGCAGAATATTTAAAATGGATAAGACTACCTCTCTCAATCTAAATTAAGCTTTGTCTTCCAACTAAATGAAATCAATTACATAAGTTATTTTCAATCATTCTACTCAATCAAGACTATATGCTCAATTAGAAGTCCCAAGTATATGCTCTCATATTTATATTAAATGATCAAGATATTCAAACTAAAGTGATCATAAGATGTTCAAACAAATGGAGATAGGTTCTAGGTAGAATTTTTTTTTTCCCCTTATTTTTCTAATAAATAGTCATAATCAAACTTTTTAATCAAAAAAACAAAAAAAAAAAAAGTTGAACCTAGAATCTATGTCCAATAGTTTGAACATCATATTACTGAATAGGTTGCGTCAGTTCAAACTTCAGACAACTTGTCAAAAACAGGAATCTGAATTTGGAATAATTTTGATTTTATAATCATATAAAAATCTCAGGGATCTACTTTCCATAAGAAAAACAATCAACTTTTTTCAAAAGTTCATTTGTTTTGTCTTTACTCATGTTCATGAGTTCCATCCTTACCTTGTTTGATATCACACTTGCTACTTGACTCCAATAATTTAGTTTCCTATTGTGCGTTGGGGTGTTTGATAATTTAATTTAACATTTAAAATTAAATATATTTAATGAAAATAAATTAATTATGTTTAATAATCATAATTTATATCTTTTAAAATGTTACGTGTCTTAAAATTTTAATATTTTTATATTATATATTAAATTAGTATAATACACGTGCTATGCAGAAATGTAAACACCTCATTTTTTACTAGTTTTTAGATTTTGGTGCTCCCTTTTGAGTTTGTGTGATAAAGACAAGATGTGTTAATCTTTATAAGTGCTACGGGAAGATATCTAATGATCAGGCTTTAAACCATCCAAACGACCTGTTTTGGACAAAATATTTTTCAACCAAAAGGGAAACCTCTTTCAAAACGAGTTTTAGTGGTGCAACTCCATACATTACGCAATGTTCTGAAGCTCATGTTCAAAATCAAAACATTGTATTCTTTCAAAGAAACTAAGTGAAGAATATAGTGGAAGTAAATGAGAGGGATGAAATCCTCTGAAATACCTGTTTCTCCCTTTAATCTAGGCTAACCTACTTTTGTTGATCTGACGATGTGCCCATTGATTGGTCGAACACCATATAATGGCCGGCTACAAAAGCACTCGGCCGATCACCAGGAAGTTCGACCGGCTAAATGTTTCGGGTACAGAGCATTTTCGGGAATTTCATTTTGTTTTACTTATCTACCACAAATATTTCAGATATTGATATAGAGCTTGACAGCTCATTTCAAAGGGTTGAAAAACTTGCCCAAGGCTTATACAAGCTTGGGAGCTTCTCTTTCTTTTCCTCTGGCTTCCTACCTACTACTTTCACCTTTTAACATTAAACACTCCATTAAAGCTTGATCCTAAGATCTAGACAAAGGACTTTAGACATTAAATAACATATCTAAAGACTCTTGAGGGAACCACAAAGGGAGTTTGTGAACAGGAGAGGCTTATCCTCTTTAAGAGGTGAATCCTTGGAATCTTTGATTTTATTCTCTTACTTTTTCTTTAGTTCTAGCTTTATTTCTATCATGTAATTGTTATAAGTCCTCATGGATATGGAGGGAGTAACCTTAGCCACCCATCTATTGAGTTGATAACCATTTCTTTGCTTTCTTGCTTTCCTTTCCCTTACCTTTATAATTGTTATGTATTTTGGACTCTTGTAGATGTGATTGGGGGTAATATTAGCCATCCATTCACAAGTTCAATGAGTAGAGTAACTTTTCTTATTAGTACACCCCTCATCTTCAGCTATCATATCTCACAAGAGTGTTAATCTATGTGTTTCAACTCCTTAATAACAATGAGTGTTAGGAGTTATTCCATGGGATTACTTGGGTGATCCATGGGATTTGATGTTGAGAAGTTGTGTCCTTTCCTTTTCATTGAGTATTTTGGAAGTAAAACAAGAGATTTTGGGTCAAAAGAAGTTAAAACCTCCATTCTCAATCATTTGTGAACATAGAAAGGGTTGTAACCATCCTTGTTCCAAGACTAGATGAGGAGTTTTCAATGAGTTTGATGAATCCCTTGTTTTAATAAGCAAAGCTTCAACCAAGAAATGATTTGCATTAATCTACGCTCTCCATTTAATAATATGGATTTAGGTATTAATTTACCTTTATTCACAAAGAGAAGATGTAGGTTCCTATTCATTTCTTTGGTTTGAATTTGTTCTTGATTTTGATTAATTCAATCATTGATTTATTGCAAAATATCTATTGTATATATTTGTTTTAGGGTTAATTACACTAATAGTCGCCATAGTTTGAGACTTGTGTCACTTTGGTCTCTGACTTTTCAATTGTGACATATTGGACCCTGAATTTTAAATTTTGTTTCAAATAAGGACAATTGAAAATATCATTAGATTTTTCAAGGGTAAAATCGTCAATTTGATAAAATATAAACTAATTTGACCAAAATAAATATCAAAAAAATATTTTTAATTTTTTTAAAATTATTTTTATCCACCAATGATAAAATTATGTAAAATTAATAAAAATTACATGATTAATTTTTTTAAATTAATTTTACATGATCATCATCCAAACACATAATAAAAATTAATTTGGTAAAATAAATAAATAAATGTCTAACAGATTTATCAATTTTACATAATTTTATTTTTAGTAGGTAGAAATAATTTTTAAAAGTTCAAAAATATCTGTTTGACATTTATTTTTGTCAAATTAGTTTATATTTTATTAAATTGACAATTTTACCCTTGATAAATCTAATTATATATTCAATTGTCCTTATTTGGAACAAGATTCAAAATTCAGGGTCAAATGTGTCCCAATTGAAAAGTCATGGACCAAAGTGACACAAGCCCCAAACTATAGGGACTATTTGTGTAATTTGCCCTTTGTTTTATCATCGTTGAGGGCTTTGGCATATCCACCTCTTCCCTAAGTAATACCTGTCAACAGAGGAGGCAAAAAGGGTGAGCATCCCCCAAAAATTGCCCTTTTAGCTTCTGTCATGCAATTCTGCACTAACTTATTTCCCAGCCAGACGAGAAATACGGGTAGCCACTTTCTAGTGTGGCTAGCTCACTTTGTCGCTAGCTGGCCATCTCCCCCAAGAATAGAACAGACAAGTTCTGGGGAATGCTCCCTTGGGTAGTTCTAGAACTCTTAGATTGTTTCTTTTCTTTATTTGGTGTGATTTGTTAGATTCAGCAGTAGTTTGGTTAAATTAATTCATTATTGTAATAATCTCTCTCTCTCTCTCTCTCTCTCTCTCTCTCTCTCTCTCCGTTCTTCCAACCCTACGTATTTTTAACCCTTTTATTTACCTATTTTCAATACTGCATCACATTTTCTTTATCATGCCTGTATATTGCATCCATTTTTCATGTACTCAGGTCCGAATCATCAGCATTTATAGGATTTACTATTTTAAAAAAATGAATACATGCATAACCTTATGTCTTGAGATGATGTTCTTGTCACGTCTTGCATCTAGACTCTTAGATGCATGTTATATATGTACTGCATTATTAATTTATATATAAGATCATGCATATATGTATATATCTATACTTGTCTTCGGACTTGCCTCAAAATACTAGGTGAGAATTTTTGAGTTTTAGCATATTGCATGTGTATGTTTCCTATCAAATCTGTTGCTACATCATGAGGCTAAGTGTTTAGTTGAGATATCTGTTTGAATGCCAGTTGATGGAGGTTGTGTTGTTTGTTTTTGGAATGTAGATGATTCTTATGTGGTGGATTTTGTCCAAGAAAAACCTTTTCAAAATGCATGAAATTAATGCATAATCAAAATTAATGGCACAATTTATATTTGCATGCCTCAGATAGTAATGGTAGCATTATTAATAATCATAATATCGATATACATTGATAGTAAAAGCCACATCATGACTTAGTAAAGACTGATCTTTGATTAGGTAAGTGGAGTGCTCAATTAATGACTTTCCTCTCTTATACCTAAGTTCTCGAGTCAAGACACTTTGGTTATGATGGACGATGGCTTTTGGCATGAGTCAAAGGTTTCCTAATTTTTCCAAAAAATTAGATGGCGACTCTGAAATCTGGTGATGTAGTCCATTTCTGGCAATGTTTTGCAATAAAATAGATTTTATGTCACGCTACGAAAATTTACACAATATAGATTCATCAACTTCCAATTTCATTATCTTGAATTCCAACTCAAAAACTTCCATTTGTTTAATGTAATCAAAGATAAAATCTCAATATTGACATCATCATCAAATCTCCAACAGTTGTATTCATTAATCATTAAGAGATTCACAAAAGATATTCCACATGCGAATATAAATTCAACATTACTAAAATATGAATTTATAGCATGTGGCACAATAAGTCAAGTACAAATTAATGCCCCCAAAGGCTACAAATTTCAAGGCTTAAGCCTGGTTACACAAAAATAATTTTTCGAACCCATACATGTAAAACCCTTAACTTGTCAAAATAATTACAAGAAAAAGAAAAAAGCCTTGTGCTCTCAAAATATATTTCACGCCTCCAACTCGGTAGGATCACTATATCCTTTCCTGAACAAAATTTCATAAGATGAGCATAAAGCCCAATAGGAAAATCATAACAAAGTAGATATATTTTATACAACTCCTGAAATGAATGCATATGCAATGCCATGTTCAAAACATGCATCTCTATCTTTTGAAACTTTTGTGCACAATGTCATTCGAGAATTCAACAATTTCATAATTTCAATATAGTTCAAATGGGAGGTAAATACGACTCAGGTAATCCCTAGGTTGGTGCCTGCAAGTAAAAATAACAAGCACTACCAATCCCCACTTTACCGGTTGCTAACCAAAAGGCACATGGTACCTCCTCCGCGCGTGTTTTCGGTCTTTTATCATGGACACTCAGGCTAACTTAACCAATACCAACTATACCCTCTATCCTGACTTCACAACGTATTTATCCCAAAAACAAATCAATATGATCTTGTTTCGCAAAACAATTTCTTTTCTCAAAGCAAAACTTTTCTAATGCAAGATTGAAAATCAATTGCATTAATGATAAAATGGAATGGCGATGCAAATATCCAATGCAATAATAAAGTTCTATTTAATAATCTCAACAATGCTAATTCAAAAGGTGATGATAATGAAATAAAATGCCAATGCAATATATTTCTATATCAATGCCTTGAAATTTCTTAATTTCTTAATTCATCCACACAATCTTCCATTGTGATCAAATTCCACACCTCTTATCAATATAACATCAATATATATATATTTCCAAGAGATAATATAATAATATCAACATTCATATATTCTCCATATGTTGAACATCATTTTCTTCACATAACAATTTACCAAGCATAAATTTCACAATATCTCAATTTTTTTTCCAAAATCTCCAAATTCTAGGGTTTTTATCAAAACAAGGTTTTTGTTCCATTTTTTAAAAGATTTTTCCAAAACAACACCCACACCTTAGAACATAACTCATATTCTCAAAAGTTTTGGAAAAAATAAGAGAAACTCCACTCATACAATCATCTAGGGTTCAAGAACCCAAAATCATGATCCAAACATAATTGAAATACTCAAAACATGTATAAACTTGTAAAAACATATATATATAACTCAAAGATTATCCCTACCTCAAGCTTAGGAGATGAAGAGGAAGAAAACCCTAGAACTCAAAATTGACAAAAACACGATCCAATCGGTTATAAACATAGCCCTCGTTGCCCTCTTTGATTTGGTTTAAATAGTCCCCTCAAACTCTTGAAGATTTAAGCTAAATCTTACAGAGAAGTTGGATTTGCTTGTTTTTTTAGAGAGAATAAAGAGAAAAGATGAATATAGACAGAGAGGAGTGAAAATCTGTGTGTATCTCATTTTTGGCATCAGTTTTGAGAAAAAATGCATGAATTTCAAGACAGATGCGCTGAAATCTGCATGAGCGATTTTCATTCCACACGAGCGGAATTTCCAATCCACACAAGCGGAAATTTTTGCCTCATGGGTGGATTGCTTTAGAAAGCTACACATAAAATTCTACCAAAATCCGCTCAAGCGGGACCCAAAATTCGCTCGAGCGGTTTTCTACCCAGAAAACTCTAAAATTTTTGAAAAACTCTTATAAGGATTTGCTCTGGCGATTTTCAATTCCGCACAAGCGGTTTTGCCCTAAAACTCAGAATTGATTTTGTAACCCAAGACAAGTTCCAATGCCTAAAACTCAAAATTTTTAACCTAGAAAAATTACAAGAGGATAAGTAAGAGTAGGAAAGAAATCTCAACGACTCAAAACGATAAACAAAACATCGAAAGAAGAGCACTCTCCTCTACTACACAATACTATTCAAGTCCAAGACCCGGGACATCACATTTTTTTATAAAAGTTGCTAGATTTAAACTCTCATTTTCTGTTTCACATTGCACTAGTGATATCAGATTAGAAATCGAGAGTCTGAACTGTTGGACACGTTTAGTTACCCCAAAAAGCATCCCACAGAACAAATTTAGATATGTTTATAGATTTTTGCCACTGTGTTTAAACTCTAATGAAAAAAATCTATTGATTTGAGAATTTTTTTTTCCTAAATCAATATTATATAATAAAAAAAACAAATATGAATTATTATTTATTTAGATTGTGTTTAAATCTAAGATTTGAATAAGAATTTGTCGAGAAAAAAAAAAAGTGAGGAAAATGAAAAGAAAGAGAAATAGAGCTTCGTTGACATTTTCTCACTTTTCCTTTTTCTCTACAAATTTCTTGAGAAATAGAGCTTCATTGATATTTTTTATACTCCAAGTTGTGTTTGATATCAATGAATATCAAATAATAGTAAGCGTACTATATATTAAGAATGTAACGCCCCCAAATAATTAACATATAATAATCCTAATTTAATCCATTTCAGTTAAATAATCATGAAACTCTGGTCATCATTATACTAACTAAACCTCTGTTGTTGTATTTCTTGATATATGAAAGATTTACAAAATAGATCCACATGCAAGTACATATTCAATCACCTCTAAGGTATGAATCTATAACATATGAGACAGATAATATAACAAAAGAAACAAACACAAAATAAAGCCCCTCAAAGCATAAGTTCCCAAGCTTAAGCCCAGCTACGAGTAAATGGTTTTCAAACCCATACACATAAGCCCTTGGCTTGTCAAAAATATAACAAATAAGCAAAAGAGCCTTGCACTCTAAAAAAAAATCCACTAACCCTCACCAAGGCGAAATCACCACATCATTTCCTACACAAAATCCATTAGAAAGATCTTAACAAAGTATATATATTTTAAACAGTCTTATAATATAGATGCAATGCCATGTCATGCTCAAAAACCATGAGCTTTATCCTTTTGAAATCACATGCCATGCTCTTTTCAAAAACACATTATCTCAATGAGTTTGAAATACAAATACAAGGCAGTAAATACGACTCAGGTAATCCTTAGGCTGGTGTCTGCAAATAGGTAAATCAAGCACTACCAATCACCACTTTACCGTCTCCTAACCAGAAAGAAATTTGGAACCTATCGTTTAGGTTTCTAGACTTTCACCAAAGACCTCAAGCTAACATAACAAAAACCAACTGTACTCCCTATCCGGACTTAGCAAACATATTTACTCCAAAACATTTCAAGTTCAAAGGTTTCACAAATCATAATTCGATTTTCCAAGGCCATAACTTTAATAAAATATTATTAAAAAAACTATGCAATCAATGAAAATGGAATGCAAATTTAATATATTCTCAATAAGAAATTTCCAAAATTAACAACATTCTCTTAATGTTAACACAATGTTCAACATTTCTTAAAATCACCGCAATTACAATATTTCTCAAATATCATCCAACAATGTATATATGACATATGACAATATTTCATATTTACAATTAATGTCAAATTTTCATAATCCAAGCATATTTCAATCATCCTACCAAGGGTAATCTCTCAACAACACAACCCATCCATCTCACGGTACCTCAACAATACATCACTTATGAAAGTTCATCATTTTTCTCAATGAAAATACCAACATTTGCCTAAGTTTTTCACAAAATCAACATTTCCCCAATTTCTATAATCTAGGGTTTTCCCCAAAAATAACTTTCCCTCATTTTCAAAAGATATTTTCCTCAATAGACTCCCAAAAGCCTCATAAGTTCATAAAACAAATCAATTCGAGTAAATTCATGAAAGAAATCACTTTTTCAAATACTTCAAAACTCAACACTCCAAATTTCAAACTTCCAACACAAAAATCACATCAAAATAGACCAAGACATGTTAAAATCATATATATAACTCTAAGAAACTCCCTCCCTCAAGTTTGGAGAAAAAGGATGAGAAAAGCCCTAAGCTTTCGTCGGTGTCGAAAGCCAATCTCCACCGCACAAGACGTAGCCCTTGGGGAGCACTCCAAGATTAGTGAAGGAACTAGTGTTAAATCTCCAATGGATTTGGAGAAATCAAGAATTTAATAGGGTTTATGGGTGTTTTCTAAGAGAAATGAAAGAAAAGATAGTAGAGTGAAGTGTAGAAAGAGAGAGAAGAATGAAAAAGTGAAAATATAGGGTTATTGCCTCAGATTTTAAGTGATTGGACATACTTTACGAACCTGACTCCAGACAGACTACTCGAGCGGTGGATTATGCACTCAAGCGGTTAACTCAAACTCCTACAATCTCTCTCGTCTGCATACAAACCACTCGAGCGGTAAAACCCTCGCTCGAGTAGTGAAATCACACTCCCAATATTTCAAACTTCAGAACAAAAAATTAGGTGGACGAGTATCACTTGAGCAACCAAAGGACCGCTCGAGCGGACTCAATATATATATATATATATTTCAAGTGCAGAGTATTCCCATCGTTCCTAGACTCGTTCCAATGCCCAAAGACTCGAGTCGACGTCTCGGAATACAATTTTGGACGAGAATGAATAATAAACGCGGAGAAGAGTAGGTAACAATTAATACATTATTCAAAGGATTCAAAAGTGGCAAGGATCCCAATATGGAATAGAAATTTTGAATTAACATTATTAAGTTGTTTTTAAAAAAATAAAAATAAATAAAAATCGGGACATCACAAAGAAATTACACTTACATATTGAGAATTTTAGGTCTCATAATTTATTTACAATGTCATGGTAAGAAAACTTAGTCCTACATAGTTAAATTATTGACAAATCAAAATTTTTGATACATAATTTACCATGTCATTGTGAATAATAAAATTGTGAAACTTATTTGTATGTCTCAAATTTTTTCCCCTTATGTATTATATTAATAATTAACAAATATATTTGAAATCTTAAATCTATCAATGTTCAGCACTAATATCACCTATATTAACAATTTTGTTACAGTTTAAAAGTTATAATTTTTTTTAGACTAATCAATGTTCAGTACAAACAACATGGAAAAACAATCTAGCTATTGTGAATTTATTTGTATAGGTACATTGTGTAAATAATATTGAAAAGAAATTCATGTGTTCCTATATGAGAAATTTTGTATATAAAAATAATAAATAAATAAAGAAAAAGAAAAAAAAAAAAAAAAAAAAAAACAGAGTAACAAAATAACTAAACCAATGGGACATTTGTACGGGGATGGCCTTGAGAACAATGCAAGACATTCAACTTATCAGATATTAGCTCAGTTAATTATTTTTGTATACTCATATTCAGAAGTGTAGGGTGGTTAATTTATCTCAAAGACGAAGATTAATTATTTCTTCTTCACTGTAAAGATTGTATGTAATTGTTTATTTATTTTCACTTTGGGCTATTTCTTGTATCAGTTGTTGGGCTTTGTGTGCTTGGTAGTCGTTAGGTTTTTGGAAAGAAGTTTTGTATACTAATGGGGTACCAAGTGTCACTATCATTCCACTAATCACAAATATATATGTCCATTAGTATTCTCGAAACACCCAATAATATGGTCCATGTTCTACTACCTTCCACCAATCATAAAGTGGAAGGAACCAGATGGATATATCCTATCCAAGTATAAAAATCACTCAGTTTTTGAATGTGTTATTGGACTATAATTGTCTAATTTGATATATTTATTTCATATTTATAATTAATCTCAATGGAATGGTCAAATCACAATAAACAAAATAAGATATCCTATCCTCTGAAAGACTCATATAATAATAATAATAATAATAATAATAATAATAATAATAATAATAATAATAATACGAACAATTAAAAAAATAAAAAATAAAAAGGTCCTCCAAACATAGAAATATATTTTTATTATCAATTTAGTAAAAAAAATACATAGTGAAAAAAATATATATATAGATAGAGAAAAACATGTCATGTGAAAAATAAATAAATAAATAACAACTTGTAAAAAGTTTAGACTATTGGGTCAGAGAAAGTGACTAGCCTTTACACCATTACATTAAGAGAGAGTTGGCCCAAAAAAATCAAATTGAGAAAAAATGGACACTCGGCTCCAAAATTTAATTTTGAATTTTGTTTGTTGAGAGGTCCAAGCGTAGAATTAACGGGAGCTTCTATATGCACACACAATATCCCTTCTTCTCACACATTTAATGAGAGAGTGTGTTGGAAAGTCGTGTGTGAAGGATGTGTATAGAGAGAGAGTGGTGTGTGTAAATAGATGCTCCCAGAATTAACTTGTCCATGAAGACAAGTTTAAGTTAAATGACCTAAATACCCTCTCTATAAATATATATGATATATACTGTGCCACAATATCAAAATCGGTATTCTCTCTCCTCCCCTCTCTCTCTCTCTCTCTCTCTCTTGCTCTCCCTAGATTGCCTCTGCCATCGACTCCAATTCCATTGACCTTTCTCTTGCTTCCATCACGGGCTAACGTCATAGTCCCCAACCTCGTTTGCCGATCTGCCGTCCGGCTCTACATCAATGACTCCGAGCTTGCCTCTGCCTACATGGCCTCAACAACCCCATCACCGCCGCCTTTATCGTTGCCGAATTCTCCATCGCCCCCGCCGTCTTCGTATATATATGTATGTATACAGTGGTGGGGGCATAGAGGGCCTAGGGGGTCACATGTCTTCCCCTGGATTTTGGAATTTTTTTTTCAAACATAAATAAAATATTTTAAATATACAATTATAAAAATATTATTTAGAGTGAAATGTCGATGACATTTTTAAAATTATGAGAACAATAATGGTTGTTTTGATTGAAAGTAAAGAAATTATGATAAGTCATATTATTATTTATAAAAATTTCAATGTAATGATGATGTCTATCATTATTGACATGCAAACATAATTAACCTCAATGAAGATATAAAATTTATTAGATTATTAATTACATTTGACATGTGGAGTTCATACTCCGTGTGTTTCTTTACTATTAGTTGATGATATCGCATATCAATGATGTCGTGGTATTACTATTATATTGAATTTTTACTCAAATTTTGTATAAAAAATTACTTTATCATTATATAATTTATTTTAAAACTTATATCCATGACTTTTCTTTCTTTTTTTAATATTGTTCATAATACACTAGTTACAACTAATATTAGTTTTTTTTTTTTTTTTAATCTTTCTTGAAGTCAATTGTAAAAATTTATGTGAAATATTTTTATAAAAATTTTTAATATTGTAATTGATAAGTGCCCCCCTCTAATTTAATTTCTTAACTCTGCCACTGTGTATATATATATCCTAATCCTCTGCTGGGGTTTGTGGTTATGGGGATGGATTAGAGATGAGGGTTTGTCGGTCATAGTAAGGAGCAATGTTTTAAAACCTGGACCGGACCTTGTACCGGTCTAGTCGACCCCCTAAAATCGGAGGAGGATGAAAACCGACTTAGAAATAGAAAACCGGTAGACCTGGCGGTTGAACCGGTAAAACCGGTGACCCGGTCCCTATTTGGTGGGTTGGACCGCCGATTTTTTTTCTTTTTTTTTTTTTTAATTTTCTTTCTTTCTTTTCTTTCTTTCTTATATATATACATATATATATATATTTTTCAAAATTTTGACTAAAAATTCTTACTTCAAGAGTCTCCTCTCATAAGGAAGAGTCTCATTGGAAGTTTGAGAAGATTGTGAAAGTTCATTCCTATTTGTAGAAAAAGATTTTTCAAAGAGAACTTACAAAATTTTATGTGGGATTCAATCAAATTATTTGAAACATATTGATTGGAGGGAGAGTTGAAATTTTTATTTCCCTCTAAAATTAAACCTAACATTCAATCAATCTGTTTGGAGGGAATGTTTAAAAAATTAATTTCTTTAAAACAAGTAACTATTTTTTTTTTTTAATCAATTATGACTTTATTAAATATTATTAATAAATACTATACAACAATTTTTATTTTTATTTGAGTATTTATATATATTTTTATTTATTTATAATTTTTAATTATATAATATTAATTATGACGTCACGGTTCGACCGCTTTGACCCGACGGTTGAACCGGTAACCCGTCTACCCGGTCCCTTTTCCGATTCGTTTATCAGTCCGGGTTTCAAAACATTGGTAGGGAGATCCGAACCTCATAACCTTAGTACTACACATCGGTGAGGTCATGAAACAAATCAAATGCGTTGGCTCAGAAATAGATCAGAGGGAGTTGCTTCCGGCGTTGGTTATATATATTGAGCGTATATATATATATATATATGTATGTGTATATATATATCTGTCTCTCTCCAAATATGTAGATCATCTCTCTAGATCTGTATCAGATCTATTACACACATCTAAAGATCGGTCTCTAGATCTATTTAAAATTTCTATTTTTTTTTTCTTTTGTAGTTCTTGTTATTGTTGGTTGTATCTACATATCTCTCCAGATCTGTTCAAGCATACCTTTTTTTTTTTTTGGTTTGTTGTTGTTGATGATGATGATGAAGAAACACATTGCAACAGATTAAAAAGAAAATCTATAGATAGAATAGATCAATTCAGAATTTGAACAAATATGTTCAAATAAGAGAAAGATATTGAAATGTATATACTGTAAAGTTTGGCAAATAATACAAAAAGTCAAAAAGTCACTATCTTAAGTTTGACTATCATAAATAAGTACACATTTTTTATCTTTTTATCTTTTTTTCATCATATCATCTCTCTACTTTTTTGTACATCTTTTCGTAAAAAGACAAAAAGTGCACTTATTTAGGTCATCCCAAATAATATTTAAATCACATCACCTCTCTAACACATCAAACTCAACCCAAACTCAACCCATATAAGCCAATAAGTCAAAAAGTGTACTTTTTTAAAACATTCCAAACCAACGAATATGCACGGATAAGAATATAGACAAACAATAAAAATTGGCTTGGTACTTCGAGAGATCACTCTTCAAATTTCAACACATAGAGGGCTATTTTGGGTAGATGGTTATAATTAGCTTTTTGGTGAAAAGCTGTTTATAAGCAGCTTATAAGTAGTTTTTTTGTGAGAGAGGAAGTGGGTTATAAGCCCTGTTTGGTGCAGCTTGAAAGCTGCTTATTTCAGCTTTCAGCTTAATTTAAGCTATTTTGATGTGTTTGGTTTAGCTTATAGTTTTTTGGAAGTCAGAAATCAGCTTATTCTTTGAATGGGGGCAGGAGATGCTTAATTTATAAGTCAGAAATCAACTTATGTTCATAGTTATAAGCTATAAGTTGTTTAGGCATAAGCTATAAATACTTTCCCACAGCTCTACCAAACAGGGCCATAATCTGGAAAGTGGACCAAAAAAGGCCAGAATTTTATTTAGACACATATGTAAACAGATAAGGGGAATTTGAATTGAAAATGTTAAAAAATTAAACAGATAGGGTAAAAAAATTGAACAACCAGGAAAAAATTTGAATAGATAGGTAAAAAATTTGAACAGATAGTTAATGAAAAGTTAAATATATAAAAATAAAAATAAAAAGTTAAGGGGTAAAGTTGGAAACAAAATACTCTATAGGATTTCTCACCAAACTATTTCACAAAGTGCAGACCTTTCACCAACAAAAATATATCTCTAATGCCTTAGACATTCTTTAAATTAGATTTATCATTAATTTTCTCAAAAATGAATCACAGGAACAAAATCTACAAATAAATAAATCAGATTATTATCAGAGAGAGGAGAGAGAGAGAGACTAACATTTGCATGTAATGGTGAGAATTGTGTGCAATGGTGAGAATTGTCTGGCTTGGGAATAAAATTGATTCATGCAAACCTTATAATTGAATGTCATCAAATAAAGAATACAGTGGAATTGAATTGAACACTGATATGCAGCCAATCAAACTGTGGAAGAGAATTGATATTCTCGAATACAATTACAATTGTATGTTTAAAGGATTTGTTTGGGAACATATGTGATTCTCACAAGTAAATTAATTAATGGGAATAAAAATTAATGTGAAAAAATTAAATAAAAAATAATATAAGAATTTTACGTGGTTCTCTCAATGTGAGATACGTCCACGGGATCGAAACCCGATTCCACTATCAACCAAATAAGTCTCCAAACGATTACAAACGAGATACGAATGGTCTCACAAAATCACTCTTAGGTGAATTTTAAATAATCACAAATAAACAAGAGGAAAGACCTCACCAAATAAATGAGCCAAAATCTTCAGAACCAGAGTTGTAGAAGACCCAAAATAATAACCCCAATCAACACCAAACCAAAAATTTCAAAACAGAGCAGCAACTATGGCACCAATATTAAATTTGACCAAGTCAAATACCCAGCAAAACTTCTCACCAATTGAATCAATTTGCACCAAGCACTATGCTGCCTTCTTCAGATTATACGAAAACAAAGCCACATATATATATATACATATATATGGTTGAGTCTTGAGTTTATTTTATCAAATTCTAATTGTATCCAAATTAAATTGGGTCTCTAAAAAATTATATATAATATATTAAAATATATTATAACCAAATCAAATCAAATTAGAATTTTTTTTAACAAACTAATTAGGTTCCAAACTCTACTAAGAAGGTATACCTAATAGGATTAAGGTTTAGAGAGATACTGCTACAATGATTAGGGTTTTCTTGTTTTAAGAAAACAAAAAGGATGGTGTATGATCATGGTAAGAATTTTATTTTGAAAAAAAAAAAGAATAAAATAATTTAAAAAATGAAAGAATTAAAATATGAGGCGGTTGTGGGTGCTTTATTTGTGTTTTAGATTTTGAGTGAGAAGGGAAAGAAAAAAAAAAAAGGAGGGGGGGGGGGGGGGGCAGTTTTGGGAAAGAGAGAGGATGAGAAAGAAAATAAGGAATTGAATTTGTTGTCATAATGGTATAATTATTATTAATAATTTATTTTAAATAATTAATATGATAAGTTAGCCGATAAAAATTTTTGTAATACTTTTAAAATTACAAAAAATAATAATTTTAAAGTGGAATTTTAAAACTCTCATAACCTCTTTCATGAAAAGTCTCTTTGCTATAATATATAATATAGATAGATACTGAATTTTCAACTCATAATTATACCACTATTTAGATGTGCCAACAACACCCTTTACCATCATCACCACACCACTATCATTCCATCACTATTGTCACCACCTCTTCACTTTTGTTGTCTTTACTACTGTTTCATTACCATACAATTGTCACTACTGCAACCACCACCACTTTCCAACAACACCACCACCACCATCAAACTACCATTGTTATTACCATTGCATTAGCACCTCCATCACCTCCACCTTTCCACAACTATTTATCAATACCACCACATTGTCCCATCATCACGAAATGATCGATGTTAGTGCACCACTATTATCACTATCCCTGTTCTACTAGCTGCCACCATTTCACCGCAAACCAACCATCATCACTATTATTATCCTCACCATGCTTTCACCACCGTCACATGGTTATTAATCCACCATCATAATATAAAGAAATCCACCATCATAATATAAAGAGTAGAAAAGAAAATTAATAAAATAAATAAATAAATACATTTGGTACATATCAAAAAGTCTAATTACATTCAACACTTACATTTAATACATGCCAAGTTTTTCTAATTAAGAAATTCAAAAAATTTATGTACTTTCATTTTTCAATTTTGCCAAACAGTATCTTATTTTTGGGCATTGCCTTCGTTGTTATTTACTTTCAAAGAATGATTATTATGGCTAGTTATCTAGCCTATGTATAGGCTATAGATGCTGCATGATTTTTACTCAAGGGTAAATCTTTCTCTTCGATAAGTATGTAGGGGTGTAAATTTGGCTCGGTCAGACCGACCCAGCCCAATCCACTTGGACATAGACTCGAGTTCATCTTGGGCCTCACGAGCTACCTCTAAAATTTGGGACGACCAGGCCCAACCCACGGGCTAGAAAATTAGGCCTAGGCCTAGGACTGGACCCAAGGTCTTGGGTTGGGTTGGACCTGGGCCTAATCGAGTCGGACCCATTTCGAGCCATGGGCATGCTTCGAATCACTTACAAGCCACCGGCCATTCTTACACGACTACAAGTAGGAAACAGTTTGCCTTACGTTTTTGAATTGGGGGTGTTGATGCGCCTTCAAGGCACACCAACTACTATGCCTCTTTGTGGGAGATCATTCCGAATGTTTTTTTTTAATAATCTAAACCGTTCATATTATAGAATTCATCAAGAATATTATTCGTATAAAAAACCAAGTTAGTCAGATATTCATAACGTCATGATTAAGTCCTAATTGTTTTTAAAAATTTATAAAACTTATGTTAACCGTTAATTTTTTTAAAAACAAATGTGCTTTTGTTATAGGGCTACATATATCTAATCAATTTGATTTTTTACATGGATTATCTGCTTGACGAATCCTACAATATGAACAGTTTGAATTATCGAAAAAAACTCAGGACGATACTCTACAAGAAAGCACAACAGATTGTTGTGCATTTAAACACAGAAAATCCCAAATCCTACTTTTTTACCCGTTTCCTTCATGTGTTTTCTTCTTCTTTTTTTCTCCATGTGTTTCAGTCTTGTATTTGTAAAAAGATTTTATGGAGAGAAATTAAATAAATAAACAAATTAACTTTTACTACATTTTATTTTCTTTTTCCCTCATAAACAGCTTAAGTATTAAAATTGGGAGATTTTTTGATAAATCCATTTTTTAAGAGTTTTATTCCATCTAACCCATATTCTTTTTTACTATTCCATTAGGTCCTATTTGAGATAAAAAGACCAAAATACCCTTTTCATCTACTTATATTCCCTTTAGTTCACATTATTTTCTTATGTTTCAATAAGTCTTATGAGTGACATAATTACCAAAATACCCCTAATGTGAATGTTCACACCGTCAATGTGAATGTTCATATCGTCAATGTGTAGGGGCCCGGCCCATGTCGATCCTCGTGGGTGCCTGGAAAAATTCAAGTCGGGTCGGGGCAGGCCCGGCTCATTAACAATGTAAATATTCACATTAACATGTTAACATTCACATTAATAGGAGTGTAAACTTGGCCCGCATCCCGTGGCGGCGCAAAACCCGCTCGCGGCCCATGGACGGCCCGGGGCCAGCCCGGTCCGGCCTGTTGACAATGTGAATATTCACATTGACATGTTAACATTCACATTGATAAGAGTATAAAATTGGCCTGCGGCCCATAGGCGGCCAAAAGCCGGCTCGCAGCCCGAGTTAGGCCTGGCCTGGCCCGTTAACAATGTGAATATTCACATTGACATATTAACATTCACATTAATAGGAGTGTAAAATTGGCCCGCGTACCGTGATGGCGCGAAACCCGCCTACGGCCCATGGGCGGGCCGAGGCGAACCCGGTCCGACCCGTTGACAATGTGAATATTCACATTGACATGTTAACATTCACATTGATAAGAGTATAAAATTGGCCCGCAGCCCATGGGTGGCCAAAACCCCGCCCGTGGCCCGGGGCGGGCTCAGCTCGGCCCAGTCCATTGACAATATGAATATTCACATTAACATGTTAACATTCACATTGATAGGAGTGTAAAATTAGCCCGCGCCTCGTGGCTGCCCGAAACCCGCCCACGGCCCGTAACCCGTCTGCGGCCCATAGGCGGCCCGGGAAAGACCCGGTCCGGCCCGTTGACAATGTGAATATTCACATTGACATGTTAACATTTACATTGATAAGAGTATAAAATTGGCTCATGACCCGTGACAAAAACCCGCCATGACCCAGGCGAGCCCGACCCAGCCCGTTGACAATATGAATATTCACATTGACATGTTAACATTCACATTGATAGGAGTGTAAAATTAGCCAGTGCCTCGTGGCTGCCTGAAACCCGTCCACGGCCCGTGGGCGACCCGGGGCGGGCCCGGCCCGACCTGTTGACAATGTGAATATTCACATTGACATGTTAACAATCACATTGATAAGAGTATAAAATTGGCCAGCGGCCCAGGGCTGGCCCGGCCCGGTCCGTTGACAATGTGAATATTCACATTAACATATTAACATTCACATTGATAGGAGTGCAAAATTAGCCCGTGTCTCGTGGCTGTCCGAAACCCGCCCATGGCCCGTGGGCGGCCCGGGGTGAGCCTGGCCATTTTTTTTTATTTTTTTTTATTTTTTCTACCAAAATTTTATTACTTTCCACAAAAAAAGACATTAGGCCTCAGCGCGGGCCAAGCCTCGGACCGAGACTTGAATAGGCCTTAACCGGGCCGATGAGCCGGGCCGGGCTTCAAAGTGATGGCCAAGGCCCTAGCCTAGGGTCTCGGATTAGGCTCGAGCCTAGGCCCAAACGAGCCTTTCTCGGGCCGGGTCGGGTCGGCCCACGGGCCAAAAAATTAGGCCCAGGCCCTAGCCCTGACTCAAGGGTATTCGAGCTTTGGATGGACCGATGGATCGAGCCTCGGGTCGGGCCGGTGGGCCTGGGCCTGGCCTTGAGCTTAGGTCGTGTCACGACCCAAACCCGTCCCTATGGGTTTAGCATCAGAATCGCCAAGAATCCGAGATTATCAAGGCCTAACAAAGAATGTCTGAAAAAAGCAGTCTGAGGGGCATAGCGGAAGCCATTACAGTAATAAAACAATGTCCAATGAGCTGTGATAGTCTTTATGCAAAAAGACTTTTCATACATATATATAGTCAGTACAGAACAGTATGCATCATATATACAATCATTCAGTACAGGAACTTAATCCCTATTAAACAAGATGCAGTGCAAAGGTGCAAAATATTCATCTATAGTAGTACAAAACAGTAAAGAGATGATGGGGAAATAAAACACCCCTAAGCCCCTAAGCCATAGCTTGATAGACTTGGAACCTCGCAGTGAGGCACAGTGGTTGGCTTGACAAAACTAGAGTTTACCCTGACACTGCTAGCAACGGTCCGGTGCTTGAACACCTACATATATATGAGCAGTGAGCCAAAGCCCAGTGAATAACATAATGCGTAAAGGGGTTAAGAAAAAATGTCCTTCAAGATTTTAAATACGTCTGCCTCAAGAAATCGATCTGATCGGTGGCTTATACTTCATGTCATATCAGTCATTTAGAAATCATTGTAACCGTACGTGGCACGTCCGATAGCAAAAACAGTACGGTGATAGTAGCAGTGTCAAGACTGATGTTAATCTGATGGTAATGCTTGATAGCAAGATCTGATGCTTGATACTTGATAGCGATAAAGATATGATACAATAAAGATATGATAAAGATGTGATAAAGAATGTACTTGATAAAGAATGATTCTTATGGACTCAAGAGGTGTCTCGCACAGATTCTAGAGGTGGCTCACACTGTAGCACTTAGGTCCATGCAACACTTTGCTCCAGATTTCACAGATCGGCTTAAAGCCCAGTATGGATTCAAGAGGTATCTCGCACAGATTCTAGAGGTGGCTCACACTGTAGCACTTAGGTCTGTGCAGCACTTTGCTCTAGAGGTATCTGTGTGATGGCGATCTGATAAGTGATGGGTCTTAAAAGACCCGAGCGATTTGATGACCATCAATCAAGTGATGAGTGGTTCCAACGAGGAACCGACAGGATTTCAGATAACGATAAAGATGTGAGGTGCTAAGGATGCCACAGTACAGTTCAGAAATAAAGGGCATACATTCATTCAGTAAATAATACCAGTTCAGTAATTCAAAAGATAATCATTTGAACATATCTTTATACAATTGTTACTCACAGAGTTCTGGGCTACGGTAAGCTAGAGCGTCTCCTCGGTAAGCCAACCCTACACAGTTAACAGATTGAACACATACTAAGCTACACAGTTGGGAAAGATAATAACTTAATTCCTAATTTGCCTCGGTGTGTTCTACATCTATATCCTCATTAAGATGTCTTAAACTAGGCCTAAGAATGCCTAGGATGGGATAAGGATGCAAAGATACATTCGAGCGGTTTGAATTTTGAAAAAATAGTTCCCCGCCGGCGAGTTTCCGCCGAGCGGACATGCAACAAAGGTCCCAGCTCGAGCGTAAACTCCTGCGCTCGGCGTGTATTAAGCCTCCGCCGAGGCGTACAATACTTCGCTCGGCAGTATCAGAAAGTGAGAGATCTGAGCTCGATTTCCCCGCTCGAGCGGCATTTCCCCCGCTAGAGCGGACGACCAAAATCTGGAAATTCCAGATTTGAACTCCAAGATCAAAATCAAGTTTCATAGCATCAAAATCGATCCTCTTGGGCTGAATTTCTGGAAAACTCTTGTAAACTCCTAATATTACATGATTCCAAGCTCAATTTATAAAATCAAAGCCCAAGGGTAGTTCAATTAAACTCATTTTCAAAACAATTTTCATAAACATGAAGAACATGCAATATCCATGAATTCAATCAATTCAAAGCCTCAAATGTTAGCTCCACTGAGCTCTTTTCTTCAAGGACAAAATGAAATCATGGTCTTAAACATAAATATGAGCATGCATGTAACATTTGCCATGAAAACAACTTTAAATTCCTCAATACAAGCATGCATGCAAGAGATGAGCTTCAATTCAACATTATAAGCCATATCTTGGCTCTAATCTTTAATAATCCTCTAAACCATGCAAGGAGTGATTCAATTCATAAACAAGAAGGTAATTACTCTACCTTAGATCCTCAATCACAAGACTAGAAGCTCAATTTAGCAATCTACACTTCAATTCTTCAAGTTCTCTAAGCCAATTCACCATAAAATCAAGCTATCTCCTCTCTCTCTCTCTCTAGTTCGGTTATGCTCTCAAAATGAGCTGAGGAAATGTTTGAATGAAGTGTAATAAGGCTCAAAAATGTTATAATAAAGGGGTCCACTAACAATGGCATTAATGTAAATAAGCCTATCCCTTTAATTAGCTTATTTTAATCCAATGTAATCATACTAAATCAATTTTCAGATAAATGTGCCATAAAATCACATTAATTATGATGAACACAGAACATCAATCAATTTCAGATTTGGCCGCCGATAAGGCCTTCAATTAGCGGTTTAAAGCATAAGACGAGAACAGATAATTTGGCAGTCAAACAGATAGATTATGCATTTAAACCATTACGGTCAATCAATCAGTCTCAGATTTCAGTCAGTCAGTTCAGTATTTCAATCAATTCAATTATCAATCATAACCAGTCTCGGTTTAACAGTAATCAGTACTTAATCAGTAATCAGTGATGAGGGTTATTATAGGTCGAGCTTGGGCGGGCCTGGCCATTTTTTTTTAATTCTTTTTAATTTTTTTTACCAAAATTTTATTATTTTCTACAAAAAAATACATTGCGCCTCGGGCGGGCTGGGCCTCGGATCGAGCCTTGAATGGGCCTTAAGCGGGTCGATGGGCCAGGCCGGGTTTCAAAGTGATAACCTAGGCCCTAACCTAGGGTCTCGGATATGCTCAAAGCCTGCACTAAACGAGCCGCGCCGGTCAGGCCAATTAGCCAATTTTACATTCCTATCAATGTGCATTTTAACATGTCAATTTGAATATTCACATTGTCAACGGGATGGGCCGGGCCTACCTCGGGTCGCGAGCAAGCTTCGGGCAGCGGACAAATTTTACACTCCTATCAATGTTAATGTTAACATGTCAATATGAATATTCACATTGTCACGGGTCAGGCCAAGCCCGCCTTGGGCTGCGGTCGGGCTTCGGGCCGCCTACGGGTTGCGGGCCAATTTTATACTCTTATTAATGTGAATGTTAACATGTCAATGTGAATATTCACAATGTCAACAGGTCGGGTCGGGCCCGCCCTGGGCCGCTGGTCAATTTTATACTCTTATCAATGTGAATGTTAACATGTCAATGTGAATATTCACATTGTCAACAAAGCCGTAAGCGCCGCGGGCAGGCACGAGGCGCGAGCTAATTTTACACTCCTATCAATGTGAATATTAACATGTCAATATGAATATTCACATTGTTAATGTGCCAGCCGGGCCTATTTCATGCCGCCCACGTGTTTCGCGCTTATGGCGGGCTAATTTTACACTCCTATCAATGTGAAAGTTAAAATGTCAATGTGAATATTCACATTCTTAACGGGTTAATCGGCTCGCTTTGTCATGCTTTTAGTCGCCTACGGGTCATGGGCCAATTTTATACTCTTATCAATGTGAATGTTAACATATCAATGTGAATATTCACATTGTCAACGGGCCGGACCGGGCCCATCCCGAGCCGCCCATGGGCCGCGGGCGGGTTTCACGCCACCACGGGACGCGAGCCAATTTTACACTCCTATTAATGTGAATGTTAACATGTTAATGTGAATATTCACATTGTCAATGGGCCGGGCCCGCCCCAGCTCGCGGGCGGGTTTCGGGCCGCCCACGGGCCAATTTTATATTCCTACCAATGTGAATTTTAAAATATGAATGTTCACATCATAAAATTGCTAACCGTTCAAAAAATATTTATAAGGGTATCAAAATTAAATATAAGGGCATAAGTGTCTAAGAAAATAGTGTAAATCAAGAAAAAGGACTTCATGGAATAAAACTATACATACATGGAACTAAATGAGTTAAAAAATTCCTTCATAAACTTCCTGAGTTAAAACACTTCCAAATGGGATTTATCAATAATTTTCGCGTTAAAATTTGATTCTACCTTCATCTTTTAAATAGGAGAAAATATCATTTCGTCTCTCCAAATTTTCACGTGTTTTTCAATTTGACTTCCAATAACCCCTCTCACTTCTTTCATGAGAAGCCAAAAGATAAAAATTAGAATAAGAAATATTTAAAGTTGTTAGGGAAAGATTACGGTACACATAAACACAATAATTTATGATTTTTCTAACCGCTATATAATTTCTAACTTACTCATTCTATAACATAATCATAATTATTTATAACGATATATCCTTTTATAACATCATAATAGTTCATAATTAATGTTATAAATTTTTCCCACTTTTTATAGTACTAAAAATGAATAGTGACCTTTCCCATTTGACAATACCACTTTCTCATTATATTCATTTTATTTTAGGAAAAAACAAATTGTATTGGATTTTCATGATTCACTTTTAAAAAAATTGAATTTTTTTTATTTTTTGTGTTTTTTTTTTTTTTTTACTGAATTTTTAAATTTTTAAATATACCTAATATAAATACACTTAAAAAGTATAATATTTGTGAAAAAATCTTTACAAAATTCACTAAATACAAAAAATATATTTAAAAAAAACAAGAATTTAGTATATTTTTTATATTCTTATGTATTTATTATTTTTTTAAATATTTTTTTAATAAATATTTTTTATTTAAATACATCTAAGTAAAGTGTATGTAGAAAAGTAAAAAATTACTTAAAATTTTAAAAATATTTACTAAAAAAATGCAAAAAATAAAAAATTTAATTTTTAAAAAATTAAAACCAAACATACTAAATACCACTTTGATGGAAAAATTCATGAATTTATTTTTCAATTTACAAAACATTGAGACAATACTTGGGTCAAACATAGGACCTGAAATTTAGGGTATTGTATTCTAAATCAATTCATCACTCAAACTATCTCCTATTCTTTTAAGTAATATTCACATTTTCAAAACTCACCCAAACAATACTCTGACCAAGCTCATCATCATCCTTATTGTTGTCATGCTTACCACCTCCATTAATCACTATGCAACTCCAGTATAATTTTTTATTTTTGCAAATTTAAAAAGACAATGTTAGGGAAATAAAAAGGTACCGTTATAATTTTAAAGAGTTAAAAATTAAAAATTAAAAAATGTGTGGTTTTAGTTTTTCTTATTCTATATATGGGTGATAATTTTTTTTAAAATCCATAAATTATGGAACAGTATTCATTATTTAAAATTTTATTTATTGATGGGCAAGTCAATAAATGTTTTTAATTTTTTACAAATAAAAAATTTTGAAAAATTTGTTTAAGAAATTGAAAAAATGGCCAAATCATAAAGAACAGTATAAAACATCATATTCTATTAAAAAACTCATAATTGTATTATCAATTTACATATATCAAAAATAATAATAATAACAATATAAAAAATACATAAACATCCACCAAAAAAATAAAAATAAAATTTCAAATTAACTCCCAAAACAAAGATGGTTAAACAGATATATGTTTATTATTAATTTAGTTGGTGTGGGAGCCGAATATCGGTGATGGTGGAGATGCGGGGTACACTTAGAAAATCGGGATATATATTATATTCGGCTCCGTCCTGCATGATCTAGACGCTGAATATCTAATCGGCCATAGAACCAGTTGAACAAAAAGCCGAGTGAGAATTGGCATATGACAGAAGAGGCCGAATGAACAATCACACAATGGATTAAGAGTGGGCCCGACCTTGGGGCCCAAAAGGGAATATAAATAGAGGAGCATCAACCAAAGAAAAGTACGTGAGAACATATCCAAAAAACTTAAGCCTCAAGCAAACAATAGATTTACACTAACTTGTCTGTCAGAGTGCTTATTCCGGCATCCCTGACCGAAGTGTTAATCCCTTTTTCAGGTGATGATCAGAGGATTAGGGACGTGCTTCAGGATCTAAGAGTATTTCCAAACCTACCTCTCCACATTTGATGCCGTCTATGGGAATACTCAAGCTTATTCATGGCGAGCGTCACGGAAGATCCTCCGATAGTCGCTGACGAAACTACACCAAGAGATGACCTCACTCCAAGAAACATGCTGGGACTAGAGAATATCGCCGCATGACGTGCGTTGAACTTTGATTCAGTAGCTCAGACCTCACTATCAACTTCAATGCATAAGATGATGCAGACGATTATGGATCAGGCAAAGCAAAATGAACAGCGGCTGGAGAACATGATGGCTGAGAATGAGCGCCTGCGCCAGGATTTGGCCTTAGAGGTGGCGAAGTCCCAACAAGCCGCATACCAAGACCGAGATTAACCTTCGGGAAAGAAGGATGGTCACCGATGTCGACTTCAGAAACACAATAATGATAATGATTTAGACTCACCATCTCTGGAGCCCAGAAAGAAAGGGTGCGTTGATGTATCCAGCTCGTCTGAAGGAAGTCCATACGTACAGCATAGACGAAGAAGAAGCGATGATTCGGATGAAGAAGATAAACATAACCTATTCGTGCGACGAATCGCCAGGGCTATGCTACCCAAAAAGTTCAAGGCACCGTTGTTCATCCTCTACGACCGAAAATTAAACCCCCACTGATCACATTTGTCATTACAAGCAAGCGATGACGCTCCATGCTGACGACGAAACCCTCATATGTCGGATATTTCTAAGCAGTTTGGGACCACTGGCCGTGAGGTGGTACTATAAACTGGATCCGGCATCGATTAAGAGCTTCCACTAACTCCAAAAGTCATTCAATGTGAGATTCATCACTAATGAGGTCCAACCGAAGCAAACCGATTCTCTCTGGGCCATGCAAATTAAACCGGAAGAAACTCTCCATGAATACTCGGCTCGCTATTGGGAGTGCTTTAATCTGGTAGATGATGCTTGCAATGATTCCATGGCCACCACCGCCTTTAAGATGGGATTGCATCCTGATAGCCCCCTCCGCAGTTCGTTAATCAGGCATCCCCCAAAAACCGTCTGGGCATTAATGAAGAAAGTCGAAGAATACTGCAAAGTGAAAGACGATGCCCTTCGAGTCAAAGCCGGACGCAAAGCCGTTGAGACGACCACGTCGGGAATTGTTCAACCGATTAGCGTTGTGTCGTCAAGAAGCCTCGAGCAGCAGAATCGACCTAAACGAGATAAAAGGCATGACTCGCACCGATCAAACGACCAATGTTCACATCGAGCTTATGAACAGTATCAAGTGGATAGCAGGCGCACAAGGCGTTCAGGCAAGAAATACACGGAGCTAACAGAGTCGATCAATAAGATTCTATTGAAAGTACAACACCTTCCATTCTTCAAGTGGCCGCCCAAGATGACAAGACCTCCCGATGCGAGAAGACAGGATAAACGGTATGAATATCATAAAGACCATGGTCATGACACCGATAGTTGTTATTCATTAAAAGATCACCTTGAAGAGTTGGTGCAAGACGATCGTCTTACGCAATACGTCTGGAAGAACAATTTAACAAATACAGTAGCTCTACGGCCGGAGTCACCTCCTCTTGGTGTAATTTATATAATATACAGCCTACTGGCGCCACCTGAGGTACATACAATCCAGTTGCCGTCTAGCACCCATAGCACTTTGACGGTAGCGAAACGACTACACGACACTGGAAGGATTAGTTTCGATGACAGTGATTTAGTTGGAGTGACCCACCCCCACACTGATCCCCTCGTCATCGAGCTACGTGTAAACAAATTCACCATTGAGCGTGTTCTCGTTGACTAGGGTAGTACTTTGGAGATAATGTATCACAAAACTTTTGTCCAACTTGGTTCTACCGATTCGAACCTGTCTCCGGCTGACTACCCGTTATTCGGCTTCAATGCTAACCTGGAGTATCCTTTGGACAAAATCACACTACCAGTGCGGGCCGGCACCAGATCAGTAGACGTAGAATTTCTGGTTGTCAAGCTCCCTTCGCTGTATAATCTGATCATGGGCAGAACTTGGTTACATACAATGTAAGCTGTGCCAAGCACTTACCACCAACTACTCCGTTTTCTGACTGAACGCCGCATTGAACAAATTTACGGCTCTCAGAAATCGGCGCAGGCATGCTATCTTCTAGCTACAAAGAGACCAAAGGAAATGGAAGTGCATTCAATTGAGGTACCGAATAAGGAAAGCCTCGAAGACATTGGGAGGATCCCAAGTGAAAAAAGCAACCGAAGCCCTACATCGGATTGAAATTGACGGAAATCCTAACAAGTTCTTCATGATCAGAGCTTCCTTGGATAAAGTCGAAGGGCAGGAGTTGGTAGCCTTCTTACTTGGCAATATTGATGTATTTTCATAGTCCCCATACAAGATGCTAGGAGTAGACCCATCAATGGCCCAACACCGCTTGAACGTCGATCCGAAATGTAAGCCAATTATTCAGAGAAGCATGCGGTCAGCCGCAGAGCATGCTTCGGCCGTCGTTGAAGAAGTAGATCGGTTACTTGATACCGAGGCGATTCCTAAGTAACTTATCCTACATGGTTGTCCAATACTGTAGTCGTCAAGAAGAAGAAGGGCTCTTAGCGTGTCTATGTGGATTTTACGAATTTGAACAAAGCTTATCCCAAGGATTGTTTTCCCCTGCCCAGAATAGACCAACTCGTAGATGCAACGGCACATCATTAACACATGAGCTTGGATGCCTACAGAGGCTGTCATCAAATTGCCATGCATCCGGAGGATCAAGAAAAAATCGCATTCCTCACCCCAAGAGGAACCTATTGCTACAAGGTCATGCCTTTTGGGCTGAAGAATGCGGGGGCAACTTATCAAAGACTAGTGACTTCCATGTTCAAGGAATAACTCGACCGTACCATAGAAGTATGCATCAACAATATAATGGTCAAATCCAAGGAAAAGAACTCTCATCTAGCTGATTTGTCAGAAACATTCGGCATTCTGCAAAGTACAAAATGAAATTGAACACTTCTAAGTGTGCATTCGGCATCGAATCTGGCAAATTTCTTGGCTACATCGTTAACCATCGTGGAATCGAAGCCAATCCGAGGCAAATCACTGCAATTCTAGAGCTTGGATTCCCTCGGTTAGTCAAAGAGGTTCAGAAGTTAATGGGGATGGCCGCCACGCTCAACAGGTTTATCAGCCGTTCCATAAATCGCTGCTAACAATTCTTTCACATACTTCAGCAAGACAGAGCATTTGATTGGACTTCTGAGTGCTAGGCCGCTTTGGATGGCCTGAAGTCTTATCTTCAATCAGTACCACTCTTGGCAACACCAGCGGCCGGCAATCCACTCATCTTGTATCTGGCAGTATCCGACCGGGCGGTCAACGCCGGACTGATAAGGGAAGAACTTGGAGAGCAGCGACTAGTTTACTATGTGAGCAAGGCTATGGTCGACACTGAAACACGTTATCTTCCATTAGAAAAGCTTATCCTTGCTGTCGTCATGGCTGCAAGAAAACTAATGCACTACTTTTAGGGGCATACCATTGGGGTACCAACGCAATATCCCCTCCGATCAGCGCTTCGCAACGCGGAAACGTCAGGGCACATCTCGAAATGGGCTCTTGAACTCGGCCAGTATGATATCTAGTTTCTACCCAGAACTTCCATCAAAGGGCAAGTGCTTGCCGACTTTGTAACCGAGTTCACAGAATCCCTCACCGACTTTAAGTATGATCAAGTGCAAACTGAGCCCAACTGGAGAATGTATATTGGCAATGTTTGGCAGATGTATTGCGACGGGTCATCCAATCAACATGGCAGTGGGGCTGGCGTAGTAATCATGACCCCTGAAGGAGCAATAATCGAACAAGCCATCAAATTGGGATTCAACGCATCAAACAATGAGGCCGAATACGAAGCACTGTTAACCGGCCTACGAAATGCACTTCACCTTGGTGCGCGACATCTGCTTGTATTCTGTGACTCAAAGCTAGTAATCAACCAGTTGAAAGGGAAATATGCAACCAAAAATGACCGCATAGCAGCCTATATGAAAACGGTGAATTCTTTACTCGTGAAATTTGATCACCACGAACTGAATCAGATAACTCGGGATCAGAACACGCATGTAGACACCCTAGCTTGCTTAGCCTCTGCTATCAACTTAGAAATTAAATAGACAATCGAAGTAGGGTTCGTCCCCGAGCTGAGCATTGCCTCTTCAGAATCAATTCAGATCAACGTTATCGAACCGGGTCCAAGTTGGATGGACCCTATCGCCGCATTCCTATCTTCAGAGAAGCTCCCAACAGATAAGAAAGAAGCACATAAACTGCGAAACAAAGCCCTCTGATACTATTTGGATCCGCAAGGGAAGCTGTACAAAAAATCTCTCTCCGGGCCGTACTCAGAGTGTGTTCACCCGGATAAAATTGAGGAACTTTTGTCTGAAATACATGAAGGTAGTTGTGGTGCCCATTCGGGCGAACGTTCTCTAGCTCATCGCGCCATATCGCAGGGGTACTATTGGCCGACCATGCGAACTGATGCCGAGAGTTATGTTAAGAAATGTGGTCAATGCCAGAAGTTTTCTCCCTTAACTCATCTGCCAGCCGAGGAGTTAAATTCTATCAGTAGTCCTTGGCCATTTGCTCAATAGGGGCTCGATATTGTTGGACCGTTACCACAGGCACTAAGCAACAGGCGATTCCTAATTATTGCGACGAATGATTTCACAAAATGGGTTGAAGCAGAGGCACTAACACATATTCGAGATTCTGACGTTAAGCGTTTTGTATGGAAAAACATCATAACAAGGTTTGGCATACCACGAGCACTTGTTTCTGACAATGGTACCCAGTTTGATTATGGTGTGTGTCGAGAATTGTGCAACACTTATGGTATCCGGCCCTACTTTTCCCCGCCGGCTTATCCCCAAAGCAATGGTCAAGTGGAGGCCACCAACAAGGTTATTATGGACGACATCAAGAAAAGGCTGGAGAAAGCTAAAGGCAGATGGGTTCAAGAGTTGCCAAGTGTGTTGTGGGCCCATCGCACTACTCCAAGGCGATCCACTGGGGAAACGCCGTTTGCTCTATGCTTCGAAACCCAGGCAATCATCCCCCTGGAGATCAGCCTCCCAAACTTAAAATCAAAGGTTTTTGACATGGGCCGAAATGACATGATGTTGGCCTTGGACTTGACTCTAATTGAAGAACGCCGAGACCGCGCCCTTGCATCCATGGCACGGTACCTGCAACAGCTTGCTAAGTCGTATAATCAACGTGTTCAGCTATGCCGTTATACACCAGGAGAATTGGTACTCAAGAAATTGCTTCCCGTTGCTAGAATCTAGCTGACGAAAAATTGGGTCCTAACTGGAACGACCCCTATCAGATTGACTCAATCGCAGGGACAGAGGCATATCAACTCAAAGACATGGATGGAAGAAGCTTGCCATATCCGTGGAATTCCACACACTTGCGCAAGTTTTATCATTAAATCAACTTGTACGGCACGACAGCTTGTTTTGATTTTACGCCATGTATATCTTTCTTTTTTCAATGCAATGTTTTCTCTTGAGTTCTTGTTGTGTTGCCCAGTGAGTTCTGGTTGTGTCAAAAGCCTCTAAATTTGGAGCGCCCTTCGTGCATGACACGTTTGGGCGGATTAAGCCTCTGAATTCGGAGCGCCCTTCGTGAATGACACGTTTGGGCCAATACAAATAAGCCTCCGAATTTGGAGTGCCCTTCATGCATGACACATTTGGGCCGATTAAGCCTCCGAATTCGAAACGCCCTTCGTGAATGATACGTTTGGGCCAATACAATTAAGCCTCCGAATTTGGAGTGCCCTTCGTGCATGACACGTTTGGGCCGATTAAGCCTCCAAATTTGAAGCGCCCTTCGTGAATGACGTTTAGGCCAATACAATTAAGCCTCCGAATTTGGAGCACCCTTCGTGTATGACACGTTTGGGCCGATTAAGCATCCGAATTCAGAGCGCCCGTCATGAATGACGTTTGGGCCAAACACAAATAAGCCTCCAAATTCGAAGCGCCCATTGTGAATGACGTTTGGGCCAAGCACAAATAAGCCTCCGAATGCGGAGCGCCCTTCATACATGACACATTTGGGTCGATTAAGCCTCTGAATTCAAAGCGCCCTTCATGAATGACATTTGGGCCAATACAAATAAGCCTTCGAATTTAGAGCGCCATTCGTGCATGACACGTTTGGGCCGATTAAGCCTCCGAATTCGGAGCACCCTTCGTGAATGACGTTTGGAACAATACAATTAAGTCTTCAAATTTGAAGCGCCCTTCGTGCATGACACGTTTGGGCCGATTAAGCTTCCGAATTTAGAGCGCCCTTCGTGAATGACATTTAGGCCAATACAATTAAGCCTCCGAATTTAGAGCGCCCTTCGTGCATGACACATTTGGGCCGATTAAGCATCTGAATTCGGAGCCCCCATCATGAATGACGTTTGGGCCAAACACAAATAAGCCTCCGAATGTAGAGCGCCCTTTGTGCACGACACGTTTGGGCCGATTAAGCCTCCGAATTCGGAGCGCCCTTCATGAATGACATTTGGGCCAATACAAATAAGCCTCCAAATTTAGAGTGCCCTTCGTGCATAACACATTTAGGCCAATTAAGCCTCCGAATTTGGAGCGCCTTTCGTGAATGACGTTTGGGACAATACAATTAAGCCTTCAAATTTGGAGCGTCCTTCGTGCATGACATGTTTGGGCTAATTAAGCCTCCGAATTCAGAGCACCCATCGTGAATGACATTTGGGCCAAACACAAATAAGCCTCCAAATGCGAAGCGTCCTTCGTAAATGACGTTTGGGCCGATTAAGCCTCCGAATTTGGAGCTTCTTTTGTGGATATTATGATCGACGTAAAGTATTAGACAACTTGATTTGCAAGGAAGATTGATTACTTTCTACAAACATCAGATAAACTAATATTTATTTTCAGTAAAGAAATTACACTCCTGGAGACATTCAGAATAATATGTTTTATTCAATAAATCATAAGTACATGCTTTACACCCAAAAAAAAAAAACATCAAAATTATTCGGCTCCGCCCTCGTCATCAGTCTTCTCGGCTTCGAAAGCCTCGAACGGAAAAGTATAACTCTGATATAAGGGTGACGTCGGATCAACGCCCGCGGCCTGAAGAGCCTTGGTCCATCCATACTTAAATTCGCAATTTTCGTATCAACAGACCTCATCGGCTAGTTTCTCTTTCATCTTCTCTATTTCAATTTTTCGGCCTTCATGGAAGCCTTTCTCGTAAGACCTAGCCTTGGTAGATTCTATTGCGAACATACTGGCCGTCTCTTGGTCGGCAATCGCGCGATCTAGAATTCGGCAATTTACTTGATTCGCGACAATCAGATTCACTTGACTCGCCGAATGAGTCTCAAAGAGGTTAGCTTTCTTCAGCTCATTTTCGACCTTCTCCCCACGGGCTTGCAAGCTCTGAATGCGAGCATCCTTTTGCTCTATCTCTCTTCGTGCGGCACGCAGACGCATGCCGATTTCATAGGAGGTATCCAAACCCTTTACTGCTCCATGAACACCCTCCTGAAAAACTTCATAATCAGCTCGGCCGACCATGGACTGCTGAACTTCTAGTGGAAAAATCTATCAAGTGAACTCGACTGCTACATTTGGGTCACGAATGATGGAATCCGCCTCCATCATCGATTTCTTCCCAATAAAAATCAAAAAACTCAACGAGCGCGGTGTCGTACTAGCTTCACCTCTCAAATGAGGAGAGTTACCTCGTTGCTGTCTTTCCTTTCTGGGTGACCTATTTCGGTGACATGGGGATTGGCGTTTCTCGCACTCCCTTGACGTCCTACTCCCCATGCGCGTAGGCTCGCCAACTCGGTTCATCTCTGCATCCAGCTCCATGAGTGTCCTACCTTCCCTTCTGCCATTGAAGAATAGTCTCCTTGCCATCCACGGTCGTTCACACTTCTTTTTTCCTTTTCTAATTTGTTGGATTTGAACGCAACAATGGCGTTCCCGCGCACGCAGCCCCCGCCCCATTTATTGATTACGGGGGCAACACTCTCGAGGCGATCTCATCAATGCTCGCAGTCAAAACCTTTCGCTGATAGATTTATGTGCCTCAGCTAATCCATGAACCACCGATATTCGGCGTTCCAGTTCATTCACTAACTGGGGCAAGGGCAGATTCGTTAATCTAATCGGCTAAATTTCAAGGCCTTGCGCCGATAGGTTCATGTGCTATAGCCATTCCATGAACCACCGATATTTGGCGTTTCAGTTCATCCCTTAACTGGGGCATGGGCAGATTCGTTAATTTAATTGGCTAAATTTCAAGGCCTTGCGCCTATAAGTTCATGTACTCCAGCCATTCCATGAACCACCGATATTCGACGTTCCAGTACATCTCCTAACTGGGGCAAGGACATATTCGTTAATCTAATCGACTAAATTTCAAAGCCTTGCGCCAATAAGTTCATGTGCCCTAGCCATTTCATAGACCACCGATATTCGGCGTTCCAGCTCATTCCTTAACTGGGGCAAGGGCAGATTCGTTAATCTTAACGACTAATGATTCGCTAAATTTCAAGGCCTTGCGCCGATAGGTTTATGTGCCCCAACCACTCCATGAACCACCTATGCTCGGCGTTCAAGTTCATTCATTAGCTAGGGCAAAGGCATATTCATTAATTCGTTCGGCTAAATTGCAAAGATATGAAGTTATCTAATCGGCAGATATTTAATCGAATGTTTAATTTACTCATGATCTTACATCCTACTAGATTGATAGCTAGCACACGCAATAGACAGTAGTGAAAAGAAAATGAAATTTTCATTAATAAATTGAGTACAGATAGTAGTCATTTTACACATGAAAATTACCCTAAACAAAAATTTACTAACAAAAATCTACAAGAACCAAGCATAGAAGATGCCTAACAAAAATTAGAATGTCACCCTAGTCAATCTTCAGGGTCAGACTCCAGCGGCTCAACATCCACCTACTCATATGGAATCGGCTGGGCCAATGTCACATTAGCAGCAGTAAGGGCTTTGAGCCAACTGTGTTTGAAGCCCCGATTCTCAAATTTAGGTACTTCCTCCACATAGTTCTCCAAGGCGGCGTCCTTCCCAGCTTGGAACGCTTTGGAAACCTCAGAGTCGGCTATTTCCTTCGCCTTCTTCGACTCTTCCAAATCGGCTTCCAATTTGGCAATCACCTCCTTGGCTAACTTAAGCCCGTCTTCACTCGCGATTGCCCTCTCCTCGGCGGCCAATTTAAGTTGGTCAGAACTCTTCGCCTTCTCCGTCTCGGCATCGGCTCTTACACTCTCCTCTGCCACTCTCGTCGACTCGGATTCAGTTCTTTGAGAGGCCCCCACGACCTTGCTCTTCTCATTTTCAATTTCGGTTTTCAACAAGCTGATTTGTTCAATAGCATCATGTTAACGGCGGCCGATCTCGACTAACCTGCCCGTCATCTACAAAGCAAGGAATTACAGTTAATAAAAAATAAAAAATATATATATAGGCGGAAGACTACAGATAAGGTTAAGTCACGTACCAATATGGCCGATTAAGCAGCTAAGACAATTGACAGCAAATCTGGCTCCACCCGAAAAGTCACTCTGTCAACCGACAGGGAAATTGAGGAAGCCATGCTCAGGGCCACAGCCGAATCTTTCAGAGCCGACTCATCGGATGCAATCAGCACATTCTTTATCCTTGGTTGGACGGTGAATGGCACGACCCAGTCCGACTCCTCCAAGCGCGGCCGTTTATCGGTAAGTGTTTCCTCAGGGTCGGCTTCGTGCTCGACGGAACGTTTTTCCCCCCTCTGCTCGACCTCTTGATCCAATTGTTCAATAATTTGTTCCGTCTCAGCTGTTCCAACCTGAGCCGTTTCAACTTGCTCTGTTTCGGTATAGGGTAGAGAAGACTTAGCCACGGTAACAAGGGGAGGATCGGATCAGTTAGTCTCAGCCCTCCTCCGGGTGACCATCCGTTCGGCGTTTTTCCTCTTGGCCATTTGCATTAGCGACTCGCCAACCATGTTATCAGGGTACGCGCCAGGAAGGTCCCTTAAGTCGGTAAAAATGTCTTCAAAGGAGGCGTTCCCTTGGCCTGAAGTAGATGGAGGGTTGGATTGATTAAGGCCGGCTTCTTCAAAAGCCAAGTTCAGAGGCTCGTCAACTTCGGCTTCCAAAGTGGACTGATTAGGTTGTTCAGCGACTTCCTCGACTACTGGTTCTTCCGCCTGCTCCGAGTCAGAAGTTTCCAAACCAATCTGCCTCAGGTTTTTGAAATTGGGGAAGATTAAGAGCCATGAGTTGCTATTCGCCCCTCGAAATCAGAATATTGTCTACGATTGAAAAGGTTGCGTAAGTCGGCTCGTATCTAAGAAGTATATAAGCCGCCCTCTCCTTACTTCTGGAGGTTTGGACGGCCAAAAAACTAAAGTGCGGTTTTGATTTCCGCAAGCACAGCGTCGTTGGCCGAAACAAGAATTTTCTTCAAATCATTTCCTGCATAAATAAAGTGCTAAGTACACGAAAGGAAAGCCGATTAAAGATATATCAAATACATGTAAGAAGCTTTACGGCCACCTGGTTCGTCTTTTCGTCTAGGCACAGGATCGAGGCGATCTTCGCCCTCGCCGAATTCTCAGTTGCCTTGGACAACGACCATAACATCGTTAACTCGCTTGCTAGAGCTGGCAAGCATAGTCACCAAATGATGGTCGGTGTCCTTAGCCTTGAGAAAATAGCACCCCTGCCGGCCAGAAGATTTGGCCAAGGCATAGCAATGTCGAATAACAGGGATACCAAGATTGATCCTAAGGCGTCAGTTTAACTCTACAATTTCCATTACGATTCAATAAAAATTTACATTAGGTTGGGAAGGGATTAGACTCCAGTGGCGAAGGACTGCCCTTAGAAATGGGTAAAGGGGGAAACGGACTCCGCCCTCAGCAATTAATAGGAGAGGAAAGATAATTGTACTCTCATCAGTCCTCTCCATATCAAGTGTGCTCTCTGCCACGAGTGACAGGTGGACGTTGTCAGGAATGGCAAAATGGCGTTGAAAATCGGTGACTCAATCCACAGAAAAAAGGGCTTTCAAATGTTTGACCATCCTAGCCAGTTTAGGGAGTATGCTAAACTAAAAACAAACAAGGAAATGGGATTCAAAATGAGGGAAAAGAGAACTTACAAGAAGCGGAAAAGACAATGAGAAACGGGAGGAGGTTGCAGAGGTCGCGAAATGAAGGTGTTATAGTGAGAGGCGAATGGAAAACTTTGAGCATTCAAAAACATACATTCGAAGGAACAAAGTTTTAAATCGCGTTAAATGAAGGAAGCGTACGAAGGGGCGGGAAATCGTAATAATGACAAAAAGCGTATGCGTTCTGACATTTACGTTGGAATGAGGTTAACCGCCGAATTTTTATTGACTTTTCAAGTCCGAAACCAAACATGCCGACTAACTGGTGTTAGTGGGATGTTTGGGGGGCAATTGTGGGAGCCAAATATCGATAATGGTGGAGATGCGGGGTACATTTAGAAAATCGGGATATATATTATATTCGGCTCCGTCCTGTACGATCCAGACGCCGAATATCTAATCGGCCATAAAACCAGTTGAACAAAAAGCCGAGTGAGAATTGGCATACGACAGAAAGGACCGAATGAACAATCACACGATGGATTAAGAGTAGGCCCGACCCTGAGGCCCAAAGGGAATATAAATAGAGGAGTATCAACCAAAGAAAGGTACGTGAGAATAGATCCAAAAAACTTAAGCCTCAAGCAAACAATAGACTTACACTAACTTGTTCGTCGGAGTGCTAATTCCGGCATCCCCGACCAGAGTGTTAATCCCTTTTTCAGGTGACAATCAGAGGATCAGGGACGTGCTTCAAAATCCAAGAGTATTTCCAAACCTATCTCTCCATAGTTGGAAAAAAAAAATACTGACACGGAAATAGAAATTTATCGGAAAAAAAATATATACAAACAAACAAACAAACTTGAAATAGGTTTGGACTATTGACAAAGAGAGAAATTAATCTTTGCATCATTACATTTGGAGAGGAGTTGGCCGAGCTGAAAAAAAGATCAAATATTAACTATTCTAAAGAGAGAATTGTATTGAATTTTTAATTTAATTGGGTTTTTAAAATTTTAGGATTTATATTATTTTCGGAAGGATGAGAGTGGCTTACTATATTATTTTGAATTTTGAAATTTAAAATCATAGATAATTAGCGCCTTTATTGTTTCTTTATTTGAATTGTTTTGATCAATATCATTTTTTAAAAGAGTGGGGGTGACTTATCATATTGTTTTGAATTTTAAAATTCAAAATTATATATATTTAGAGTTTTTTTTTTTTTTTTTGGTTTTTTGACCTAAGGAACTAACCAATAGAGTTTTTTTATTTTATTTTTTATTTCTTTACAAATTAACAAAATTAGTTTGGGAGTTTAGAACTCACACAATCAATGTTCTTAAAAAGTCTCTTTTCCTTTATAGGTAGATAGATAGATAGATGAGAGATAAAAATATTAGTATTTATAGTTGTGAATATCTTTGCATGCAAATATTTATCTCATATCAGTGTATTCTGTGTTTAGTTTTTTCTATGCACTCAGATTTTTTTCTTTGCCTCCATAGATATATATGATTAGTATTTTGCCATATCATGATAGCCAAGCATAGACATGTATGCAATACGATTCAAGTAGTTTAAGAGTAAAATTATAAATCAAATTATGAATAATGAATTGACAAATAACTAAACTATGGTTTGGGCGATTTTAATTTGCTAATTGATTAAAGAATATTTCTTAAACAATTATCAAATATTTGTATAATATATAACACTAATATACATAATATTTTTCATATATATAACATAAACTAATTTTACATAATATTTTTTATATATATAACTACTAATTTGTAACAAATTTTACATCTTAAATCTCTCTTACATTTATTTTTACTTTGATATTTTATTACAAATTAAAAAATATATATATATATTAACTATAACGAAGTAGAGCGGAGCGGAACGGTTTCAAACACAAATTATAAATTAAGCGGAACGGTTTCAAACACAAATTATAAATTAATGCAACTTGGGAGGTATTTTGTACACCATAACCATGCATGTTGTGTCATGTTTTCCAGAATCATTTAGGAGTGGTTTCTAGCCGTTGGTTTGTTTGTTTGAAAAACAAAAACAAAACAAAACAAAGGCTATTTTGGTAATTAGGTAAAAAAGCTAATTTAATAATTTATTGACGTATTTAGGACGCATTATCTCTCTTTTTTATTTGCACATTTAAAAAAAAAAAAAAAAGTTAAAAAAACTAAAAAAAATTTCCTTACTTCCCAGGATAAACCAAAATAGAGAGGATAGTGGGAGGAGAGATAGAATGACAAAAAAAAATTAAAAAATTAAAAAATTAAATTTTTTTTTATAAAAAATGGTTAGATATACATAATTTAATCACAGAAAATACATAAAACATTCTTGGGCAAATTACACTAATGGTTCTTGTAATTTAGGACTTATGTCACTTTGGTCTCTAACCTTTCAATTGTGATATATTTGACTATGAATTTTGAATCTCATTCTAAATAAAGACAATTGAAGACACTGTTTCCTTTGCAAACAAAAAATATTCTATTTCAAGGATAAAGTCGTTAATTTGATAAAAATGTAACCTAGTTTGACAGAAATAAATATTAAAAAGTTATTTTTGAATTTTAAAAAATTATTTCTACCCACCAATGACAAATTTATATAAAAATGATAAATCTTTTACATTTTTATATTTATATTTTTTTTACCAAATTAATTTTTAGTATGTGTTTGGATGATGATCATTGTTTTTGTTGATATTTTTGGATGGTTATCATGTAATATGTGGTTGTTTTTATTGTTAATAGATTTTTTTTTATAGTTATCATGTAATGGATAGTTATTAAGTTTTTAATATATAATCAATAATGAAATATTTTTAGTTTTGAATTTTTTGATTTAATGGATTGATTTAATAATAACATGAAAAGTATTATCATGTTTGACTTTTGAAAAAATATAAACTAATTTAAAGAAAATAAATATGAAAAAAATTATTTTAAAAAAATATTTCTATTCCCCCAAAAGAAAAAAAATATATAAAAATAATGTTTTTTAAAAATTTTCACCAATTTAATTTTTAATTTTTTAGAAAATTTTTCTAAAAATAGATTTTGAAAGTCAAATCAAACAAAACTTTATAACCACAAAAGTGCCAGCATCTATGCTTACTATATATTAAAGAAAATGAAAATTTCTAATGAGAAGGGGTATGAGAGCTCCACATGCTAAGCCTCAATTCCTTAATTTTTCAATTTAAAAAATTAATTAATAAATCACACACTTATACATGATTTTACTATTTTTCTAATTTTACGAATTAAACAAAGAAGGCATTTTTCATTCTTAAAAAGGCGAATTACATTAATAGTCCTTATAATTTGGGATTTGTATCTCTTTAGTCTCTGACTTTTCAATTGTGACACATTTGACCCTAAATTTTGAATCTTGTTTCAAATAAGGACAATTGAAGATACCATTACTTAATTGCAAGGGCAAAATTGTCAATTTGATAAAATGTAAACTAATTTGACAAAAATCAATGTCAAAAAAATATTTTTTGAATTTTTAAAAATTATTTCTAGCCACTAATGATAAAATTACGTAAAATTGATAAATATTTTAAACATTTATTTTTTTACCAAATTAATTTTTATTATGTGTTTAGATAATGATCATGTAATGTGTGGTTGTTTTTATTTTCATAAATTAGTTTCTATTTTTTCAAAAGTCAAATATGGCGACAACTTTGATATCATTATTAAACAAATCCATTAAATCAAAAAATCCAAAACTAAAAACATTTCACATATTAAATATATCAATTACACATTAAAATCCTAGCAACCACCTATTACATGATCATCATCCAAATACATAATAAAAATTAATTTGGTAAAATAAATAAATAAATAAATGTCTAAAAGATTTATCAATTTTACATAATTTTATCTTTTTGGTGGGTAGAATTAATTTTTAAAATTTTTAAAATATTTTTTTGACATTTATTTTGTCAAATTAGTGTATATTTTATCAAATTGACGAAATTAAGCAATGGTATCTTCAATTGTTCTTATTTTGAGCAAGATTTAAAATTTAAGATTAAATGTGTCACAATTAAAAAGCCAACAACTAAAGTGACCCGAGCCTCAAACTATAGACGGTTAGTGCAATTCATCCTTAAAATCATTCATTCTTTACAATCAAATCAAGGAGTTTTCCAATTTTATAAAAATGAAAAATAATAATAATAAATCACACACTCAAAAATATTTCAATTATCACATATTCTCCATAAAGCATTAAATGATTTATATAACTTTTTTTTCTCACTATGCCATTACTAAACGTTTTTATTACTTATTCTATAATTTCAAATAATTAATCACAAATCAAATAATCTATATATATATTAAGCAAAAGAAAGTTTTCAAAGATGAAGGGTGTGAAACCTCCAAAATCTCATACTAAATTTTCTGATTTTTCAATAATTAAAAAAATTCTATTGATTAATTTTCATAAAAATAAAATTATAATAATCCCATAAAGAACTCTAACTATCCCATAAATTATGACTTTGAAAAGAAAAGTTTGTTTAACCATTTCAAAATTTAAATTTGTGTTGCTATATATGAGAGCAATTTAGCATAAAAATTTTACTTCAAAACTTTAAGATTTACACTTTTTTTTTTTTTTTTTTTGACTCTATAACTAATCTTTGAGATAGTAATTAAAATAAATTTCAATCATTATTATATGAAAAATATGTGTGATAAGAGTTTATAATACACGATTTTGAAAGTAATATTAATTCAAAATTTTCAGCATTAAAAATATTTACCTAACTTTATGTTATGTTTGATTCATGAATTTAGATAAAAATCTATATATCTATATACTATTATAATTGCAAAACGTTATTATTTTCTTTTTTCTCATTTTTTTGATTTTGTTTAATTTTTGTTAATATGTGTTACAATATGATTGGTTTATAAAATAATTTTATATTCTTAAAATAAAATTTGAAATTTAGATTCTTCCTTACTATAATTGGAATAAGATCAATATACATTCCTTAATTTATACATCTTTTATTAAATTATAAAATAAAATTTTAAATTTAAATTATTTATTATAATTAGAATGAGATTAATATTTAAATGTGTCACAATGATGTGTCAAAATATTATATAGTGGTGATACACACATTTATTGGTATAGTAATTAGTGTACCAACATGTGCTATGACAATGCCACTTCAAAATTATGAACACACCCATTATACAAAATACAAAGATATAAAATTTCTAAAATTATGTCATATCATCCGTTAGTACACTAATTAGTATACCAATTGGTGCGTATAGCTTTATTTTATTATAAATCTAAATATAATATGTTATTAAATACACGCGTTCAAAGTATTAATTGCCATTAAAAGTTTATATTTTTATTTTTTGTCATTTTTTGTTTTAAATTTTATAAATATTTTTATATCCTTCAAAACTACAACGACTTGAATAATAAATTTTTTTTATACAAATATTTTTTTTTTTTAAACAAAGACAAAAATATTAAGGCTCCGTTTGTTTTGACATAAAATATTTTACTCATTTTTCATTGTTTGGTTGAATAAAAAGTAAGTAAAATATTTTTTATCATTTTTCCAAAAATGACTTACTTTTAAAATTTTCGTAAGTCTGTTTTTGCAAAATTGACTCACACTCACTACTTTTTTAATACATTTAGGCTCCGTTTGGTTGTATTTTGAAAACATAATTCTACACCTACATTTGAATATCATGTTTGGTAGAAGTTTTGGAATCATTTTTGTAAAACTCTGTAGAGAATTCTGTCTCAGGTGCGCTTTTCAATTTTTTTTTTTTTTTTTGCAAATTTTGCCTAACCGATCATCCGGCCGGTTGACCGGAATAGTATTTTTTTTTTTTTTTTTGCAATTGATATGTTAATTTTTATATAATCGAAAAAAATATTTTCTGTTTTTTTTTTAAATTTTTTATGTGCTTTAAAATAATTTTGAGTTGTATGTTTGGTTATGAGTTGTAAATTTTTGTATCAAATATCAAATGTCACATCAACAATTCCCCACTCAAATCAAAACTCTTTTCAAAACTCTTTACCAAACAAATTTTCCACACGCAAATCATAATTCCAAACCTCACAAACTCAAAATACAACTCATACTTTCAAATCATAATTACAACACTCTACCAAATGCAACCTTAGCCTTTTTAAATAAGTATCGTATACTTTATTGAATCAAAATTTCACTTTTAGATAATAAAATATTTTTGTTTCAAGTGTCAACCAAATGGTAAAAAATAAAAACAAATTTTTTTTTTTTTTTTTTGTGTAAAATTGATTTACGAAAAAAATATTTTGTAAAATATTTTACGTCAAAACAAACGGAGCCTAAGAAAATGAATGATTTTTTTTTAATACTTGCCTAACCTGATTCACTCTGTTAAATTTTTTTTTATCTCAGTTGTCAATTAAACAAATTAAAAAAAAAATGGCTTAAATAGTTAAGAAGTGGGAGTTACATGTGATAATTTATTATTTTTTGATCGGCTAAAGAGAATTTATTGATGGAAAGACAAGTACAAAGAACAAGGCGATACATCAATAAATAGAAGAAAAGAAAAGAGGTGCACGAGCATCATAGTGCGCTAAATGATCCCACCTAGGTTGGCACCATAGAGCCCACCCTATCATTTGCTAGCACCCAAAGTTGGTGAGAGACCAACAAAACTAGGATGCAGACACCCCCATTACACAGAACCACACACCTGCCACAAGTTGGATATAATATCATGCACAGAGTAAGGCATATCCTTCATCCTGAACTTGGCCCACAGAGCCACTCTAACCTTCACCAATTCCTCCAGGTTCGCTGCATGAGGGTGAGTGTTATTAAACAAACAATTATTTCTGTGCTCCCACACTGACCAAAGAACAGCCAAAGGAACAATTCTCCACAACATCTTGGCCTTCTTCTTCACCTTATGGCCAGCCCACCAATAGAGCAACGATTGGACTGAATCAGGAATGGCCCAGTACAAACCCCACCAGACTATAATCCCAGACCACACTTTCCATATACTACTACAGTGCAGCAAGACATGACTCTGAGTCTCCACCTCTGTCTTGCAAAAGACACAAAGAGTGTTTGCATTAGACTTAAGCACCCCAACCCTTTGCATGAAAGCAGCAGACTTCATTCTACCTTTCCAAGCTAACCAAGTCAAGAATTGAACCCTAGGAGGAGCAATATTGTTCCAGATGTTCATCACATACCTGAGGTTGTACCCTTTCTGTGAAGCCATCCAATCCCACACAGAGGCAACAGAGAAAACACCAGAAGGGTTAGCCAGCCAAGTGCACTGATCCTCCACATTATTCCTTAAGCTGGGGGCGGCCTGGAGATACCCCTGCAAGCCAACCAGATCCTCTTCTTCCCAAGCAAAAAGATGTCTCCTAAACAAAAGGCTCCAGTCTACACCGTCACTTCTCCAATGAACAAAATCAGACACTGAACCATCTTTATGCACAGATAAGGAAAATAGTCTGGGGAAAACAAGGGAAAGGCTCAGATTACCACACCACACATCCACCCAAAATTTTGCCCTACTGCCATTTCCTAGCACGATCTTAAAATTAGATACAAAGAACTCCTTCAAGGATGGGTTTCGATCTGCTAAAACCAGAATATCTTTCCACACCGTAGAAACCCCCCCTAGCTCTGCTGCCATTGGACTCCACCTACCTCCATGCTGACCATAATTGCTACACAACACTCTTTTCCATAAGGCCTTATCGTCCGCTCCAAATTTCCACCACCATTTAACCAACAAGCACACATTAAATTCACTAAGCTTCCTCACGCCAAGCCCACCTTGATGCTTACGCTTACACACCTCCTCCCACTTAACAAGATGAACTTTTCTCTTCACCTCATCACCACCCCACAGGAAAGAAGACTGAATACTGTCCAACTTGTTAGCTATGGCCACAGGCATTTTAAATAAAGACAGGAAATACACAGGCAGTCCAGTTAAAACAGACTTGATCAAGGTCAATCTACCTGCAAAAGAGAGGCATCTCCTTTTCCAAAGCGCTAACTTCTTCCTGAATTTGTCCACGACCGGCTGCCACGTTCTCTTACTCCGGGGGTTAGCACCCAGCGGCATACCTAGGTAATTCAAAGGCAACTTTTGAGTTCGGCAGTTCAGTTTATTGGAATAAGCCTGGAGCAAATCTTCTTCAACTCCCACACCGCAAACTTTACTCTTATGAAAATTAATCTTTAGCCCAGACATTACTTCAAAGCATCTCAAAATTCTCTTCACCATAATAATTTCCTCCCAGCTGGCCTCACAAAAAATAATTGTGTCGTCCGCAAACTGAAGATGAGACACCTTGAGCTGGTTATGACCCACTATAGCTCCTTTGATGAGATCTGCCTCTTTTGCTCTAACCAATAAGATGTTTAGACCTTCCGCCACTAAGTTGAAGAGGAAAGGAGAGAGAGGATCACCTTGCCTTAGGCCTTTGTGGGGCGAAAATTCTGGAGTTGGAGACCCATTCACTAAAACAGAAATTCTCGCTGAAGATAAGCAAGCCTTTATCCAACCCACCCATTTTTCACCAAAACCAAAATTAGACATCATGGAGTACAAGAACCCCCAATTCACAGAGTCATAAGCCTTCTCGAAGTCTAATTTGAGGATAACACCTTTCTTCTTGGATTTTTTCCACCAATGCACCACCTCATTAGCAATTAGAATTCCATCGAAAATGCACCGACCACTTAAAAAACCCGACTGCTCTTCGCTGATGATCTGAGGGAGAACCTGCCTCAAACGTCTGGATAAAACCTTCGCAAGAATTTTATACACTGAGTTTACCAAACTTATAGGCCTAAAATCATTCAACCCAGCAGGGCAATCCTTCTTTGGAATGAGTGAAATAAATGAACTATTTACTCCCCTAGCCAGCTTCCCATTTAAATGAAACTCCTTCAATACCTGAATCACGTCATCCTTCATTATGGACCAACACCTTTGGAAACAAGCTAGGTTAAACCCATCAGGCCCGGGAGCCTTATTCCCATCACAGTCCTTCACTGCAGCCCAAATTTCTTCCTCTGTAAATTCAGATTCCAACGAAGCTGCTGCTTGCTCACTGATTTTAGCACTAGCACCAAGTAAGGAAGGCCTACACTCCCAATCCTCAAAGAACAACCTATCAAAAAAAGAGAAAACTGCCTGCTTTACCAAATCTGGCCGGTCCACCACGGAACCATTCACAACCACAGAGTCAAGCATATTTTTCCTCTGTCTTCTGCTTGCCATCATGTGAAAGTACTTTGTGTTCTTATCACCCTTATCAGCCCAAAGCACCCTGGATTTTTGCTGCCACATTATCTCTTTCTTTTTCTTCAAGTCCCAAACTAAACTTTGCACCTCTCTTCTGCGATTTCTCTCTAACTCCTGCAGGTCTCTAGACTCAGCCTTGAGGTCCCAATCATGCAATTCATCCTCGGCTTTATTCAGGTTTTCCTCCACATTGCCAAACACTTCTTTATTCCACCGACGTAAGTGACCGCGCAAGTGCCCCAACTTTTTCATGATCCTGTAGCTAGCCCACCCACTTACCTGGAAGCTATCCCAAGCCGTCTTGACTGCAACCACGAAGTTTGGATGTAAGCTCCAGGCATTAATACACCTGAATGGTTTTGGGCCCCAGTCCCTCTCATCCGTCATAATGATAACTGGGCAATGATCAGAAATACTTCTCTTTAGTCCCCACTGCTTGAAGGGGAATTTCTCAAGCCAGTCAGCATCAAAGAGAAACCTATCTAACCTGCTCCACCTGTCACCCTCCACATCATTGCACCAGGTAAAGGATCTACCTGCCATTGGCAAATCCAGCAACTCCATAGTATCAATGAAGTCATTGAAGTCCTTCATCCCCCTATCTCTTCTTAAACACCCCTTTCTCTCACTCAAAAACCTAACCTCATTGAAGTCTCCCCCAATACACCAGGGACTAGAAAAGTGAACTCTCAAATTGAATAGAGATTTCCATAAAGCCCTTCGGCCAGCAACATCATTAGGAGCATACACATTAACAATAACACAATGAAAAGAGTGGAAAAGAGTACCAGCCAACAAAATAAAACTTTTGTTGCAGCAGCATTCTTGAAGTTGAAATACCTCCGGATTCCACAAGCAAAGGAGACCACCCGCACTGCCGTCAGCACCCACCTCCAAGAAGCCCACATCCTCTGCTGGCCACAAAGATTTGATGAGCCCAGCTTCGACACTACACTTCTTAGTTTCCTGCAAAAGCAACACCTCTAACTTTCGATCATTAACTAACTTCTTAATGCTCCTGCGCTTCTCTGGTTTCCCCAAACCCCTAACATTCCAAGAAACTAGCTTCATTTATAACACAAAACAACACTCAATTGACCCCATAAGCAAGCCGAGAGCCTAACCAACCCTTTCGGCCTCCTCCACCCTCTCACTATCCATTAGATCCAACAACACAAATCTGCTGGCAGCCTCCTGCTCCTTGTCTTTGCAGTCCATCCCAAGAACCTTCCCTACATGCAAGGTAGCAAGAGCCTCCTCCCGTAACTCTCCCCTCCTACTTGAAGCCTTACTAGTTGAAGTAGAAGCTGAGATGGCAGATGGTGCTGCTGGCTGGACAGCACCGTTTCTGGCATGAGTCACCTTCCGTAACTCGTCCCTTCTACGTGAGGCATTACTTCTTGAAATGGAGGCTGAAATAGCGGCTGTTGCAGCTCTAAGGATGGCGCCATTTCTGAGACTAGGACTAAGTAACATCCCTTTTTGCACCGCAGAACTTCGAAGATGGTTGAGTCTTCTTTTCAGTTTAGAACCATTCTGCTTCCCTTCCTTAACAGTGGCCCCCCTCCGTGGCGTGATAACCTGACTGTTTCTGAGAGTTCGGACTGGAGCTGAAGAAGAAGGTGGGCCAGATTGGGAGTGGGCTGCACTTTCACTTAAGGAGGATTGCACCCCAGTGGGCCCTGCAACTGCTGCCGCAGGCTGAAGACCACTAAGAACAACTTGTAAATTAATATTGGGTCTCACACGGTCCGGCTCAGAAACGCTTCTAATCAATTCTGTTGAACAAACCCGGCCCACCTGTTGTTGAAGCTTAGCTGGCCTCTCAATCGTTGGGCTCATCCCCGGCTCCAGACAATCCTCCAGACAATCCTCAATATTATAAGCATTGCAGTTTGCATTACCCAGACAGTGCTCTGTGTGACTGACCAGTGGCTCTTCCAACACCTCAAAAGCTCCGTCCGCTTGCGCATGCGCTCTACGCATGGTGACTTCGGCTGAGTTTGCCACCACGTCAATGTGTGCCACATCCGTTAAAATTTTTGCCACCTCCTTCGAACTAACAGAACCAACGTCCTCCCCAGCTTCACTGCCGTTACCATGGTTGAACTTCTGGTTGCATGCTTTACTCAGAGAACAAGAAGCAGGGAATTCAGGATTGACCTCCCTACGGAAATTAATGACCCAATCAGTCAAAGGATGTTCTTCACAAACCCGAACAGGAAACTTGCAAGCATTACACTCCAAAAACACCACTGAGTTGATAACCTCCAAAGTGGATGTACGAATCCTTACCCTTCCAAACTCAAAGGAGCGAGGATTATCAATGTCTTCTTGTAGCTGCACCACCTCACCCCAGATGCTGCCAATAACTCGAAACGTATTATTGCTCCATAAATGGAGTGGTACTCCCATGCAAGAAATCCAAACACCTCGCTCATTTGAGTTGGTTTTTCCTTTCCCCCATTCAGTTAAAGAATCACTCCACCGCGAGATCCACGCGTCCATACGCTCTCTTTCCTCCTGCATATGTTGCTTAGAGTAGAAGGTTAAGATAGCTAAGTTGCTACCTCCACTTCTGACTGTAACATCTTTCATGCGCTCCTTAACCTCAGCTTCAAAACCGTGAAAAGACAATTCTGCTTTAAGGCTGACCATCAGACTAACACACAACCAATCACAACCAGTCTCTTTAGCTGGAACTACCAAGTTGTCATTCCGAAAGTCATTGCTGTGCTTCACAATCTCTGCATAGGTTCGTCGCTGAAGGCTCTGCATTCCTACTTGAGGGAGTCCCTTCTTGGCCCCACTCATAAACCCGTTAGCCCCTGAAGGACGGTCCTTCCCCCCAATGCCTTCTGATCTGTGGACATCTGCAATCTTCACCCTTAATGCCTTATTATCACACCATATTCCGTTGGCCTTCTGAATCGCCATATCCGCGGCTACCTTGCAGTCAAACCTCACAAAACCAAAACGTGTTCCCGAGCTTTTCCTTCTCTTTGACGGGATGAACACATCCTTAACAACTCCGAACTTGCCGAACAGTGAGTACAGGCTCTTAGGATCCATAGAGTTTGGTAAATCGTCCACAAACAGTGTAACCAATCCTGCCTTCAACGATCGATTTCCTTGCAAGCCTACCTGTCTTCTACGGATTACCGGTTTCCACCCACCACTCTCCATCCCTTTATAACAACACTATTGTTTTAATTTGACAAAATAGCACTATTCATTGATAATTTATTATTCCTGCAATGCTATAAACTCACACTTTCACCCATAATGATGTGGCAAGCGAGTTGGGCCCCTTGTCATTTGAATGTATAACAAATCAAAAATTGACACATATGATACTACATCATTGTAGGTACAATTGTGGGAGTTTTTTTTGTGAGTCTCAAATATTTTTCTTATTGTTCATCTATAATTTTGTAGCACATGTGAAACATGATAAATCCTGTTAATTTTTTGTTTTTAATCTCAATTGTCAATTAAATAAACTATAATAAAAAATTAAAAAAAAAATTCTCAAATTGCTAAAAAGTGACTTTTGCTAAAACAAATAAAAATAAATATTATTTTTCTATTAAAACTGATGATTCATGAAATATCTTTTTTATTAAAAAAAATTGAGGATTGTAGGTGATAATTATTGGTCATCTATAACTATTTCAAATCAAACGAAAATACCATTCTAAATTTTCTTCTTACTTTTTTATTTTTCTTTTTTATATCTAGATACTTTTATTTTGCAAGAAATTTAATTTTATTGTAATCTTTAAATTAAAAATAATTTCTAAAAAATCATATTTAAATTATTTTATGCCATTATAAAATATAATTTTTTTTAATATCAATTTATTCAATGATCCCTTTCTAAAAGGTGTATTTTTTAAACATTAAAAAAAAATCTATTAAAAAAACTTAAGCATATTGCTTTTACTTTTGTTCATTAATATTAAATTTTTAATTAATCCTTTTTATTATTAAAAAATAAATTAGCAAATAATTTTATATATTTATATACGCAATTTTGTTTCATTTGTTCAAATTATTTGGTATTCTGTCCAAGTCCACTCAAATTTATTCAAGTTTTTGAATTTTACATAAGTGCTCATCGAATTAAAAATTATGTTGTCCAATCTTTAAAAAATTACATACTCAAGTTGATTGGTTTGAACTCGCCAACTCTAACAAGGGGGTTGAAAGTTACGGGATAAGCTTCCCCCCATACTAGAATCTCTTTATACTCATCCACACTCATCTTATGGGCCAAAATTTGGCTCACATCGATAATCCAAACTGTCTACTTTGTAAGTTCCGTAATAAAGGCCATTTGTACAAAAAATTAATTTCATAGGACATCTATAAACACAAAAACAAATCACATTTTGTTTTATAAAATGAATAGAAAATAGGATTGTAAACTTAAATTATCCATTTTGTAAAACAAAACGTAATTTATTTTTATGTTTATAATTGTCTGATAAATCTAATTTTTTTTACGGATAACCTTTACAGTGAAGCCTATGAAGTAGATAGTTTGGATATTAAAGTGAGTCTAAATTGAGGCCCACAAGAGGAGTATGGATGGGTATGGAGAGATGAAGTATGAAGGGGAGCTTATCCCGAAAGTTTACATGATTGAAATTGTAACAAATTAAAAATGGGAGCTTTTTCCATAAATCCATTTTTAATTACTTATGTTTCATTCAACCCATATTCTTTTTGACTATTCCATTAGGTCTTATATGAGATAAGAAGACCAAAATACCCTTTTCATCTACTTATGTTCCATTTAGTTCATATTATTTTCTTATGTTTCAATAAGTCCTATGAGTGACATAATTACCAAAATACCCCTAATGTATCTACTTATGTTCTATTTAGTTCATATTATTTTCTTATGTTTCAATAAGTCTTATGTGTGACATAATTACCAAAATACTCCTAATGTGAATGTTCACACCGTCAATGTGAATGTTCATATCGTCAATGTGTAGGGGCCCGGCCCGTGTACAATGTGAATATTCACATTAACATGTTAACATTCACATTGATAGGAGTGTAAAATTAGCCATGCCTAGGGGCGGCAGTCCGCCATGACAATGTGAATATTCATATTGACATATTAACATTCACATTGATAAGACTGTAAAATTGGCCCGCGGCCCGGGCGAGCCCAGCTCAGCTCGTGACAATGTGAATATTCACATTGACATATTAACATTCACATTGATAGGAGTGTAAAATTAGCCCGCGGCTCGTGGGAGGCCCGAAGCCCGTCCGCTGTCTGGGGCGGGCCCGGCCCGGCCCGTGACAATGTGAATATTCACATTGACATGTTAACATTCACATTGATAAGAGTGTAAAATTGACTCGCGTCCCATGGGCGGCTCGAAGCCCGTGGGTGGCCCGGGGCGAGCCCAGCCCGGTCTGGCCCGTGACAATGTCAATATTCACATTGACATATTAACATTCACATTGATAGAAGTGTAAAATTAGCCCGCAGCCCGTGGGAGGCCCGAAGCCCGCCCGCTGCCCGGGGTGGGCCCGGCCCGACCCGTGACAATGTGAATATTCACATTGACATATTAACATTCACATTGATAGGAGTGTAAAATTGCCCCGCGGCCCAAAGACGACAACCTCGGATCGGGCCGGTGGGCCTAGGCCTAGGCACGAGCTTAGGTCAGGCTTGGGCGAGCCTGGCCATTTTTTTTTAATTCTTTTTAATTTTTTCTACCAAAATTTTATTATTTTCCACAAAAAAAAGACATTGTGCCTCAAGTGGGCTGGGCCTCGGACCGAGCCTTGAATGAGCCTTAAGCGGGCCGATGGGCCGGGCTGGGCTTCAAAGTGATGGCCTAGGCCCTAGCCTAGGGTCTCGGACATGCTCGGGCAGGACCCAGCGAACTGCCCGGACCATGGGCGGGCCGAGCGACCAGTAGTGAGCCAATTCTACATTCCTATCAATGTGTATGTTAACATGTCAATGTGAATATTCACATTGTCAACAGGCCAGGCCGAGCCTACCCCGGGCCGAAGGCGAGCTTCGGGCAGCGGAAAAATTTTTCACTCCTATCAATGTTAATGTTAACATGTCAATGTGAATATTCACATTGTCACGGTCGGGCTCGCCTCGGGTCATGAGCCAATTTTATACTCTTATCAATGTAAATGTTAACATGTTAATGTGAATATTCACATTGTCAACAGGCCGGGTCGGGCCCGTCTCGGGCCGCCCACAGGCCGTGGGAGGGTTTCGAGCAGCCACGGGACGCGGGCTAATTTTATACTCTTATCAATGTGAATGTTAACATGTCAATGTGAATATTCAAATTGTCAACAGGCCGGGCCGGGCCCGCCCCGGGTTGCCCACGGGCTGTGGGCGGGTTTTGGGTAGCCATAGGGCGCGGACCAATTTTATATTCTTATCAATGTGAATATTAACATGTCAATATGAATATTCACATTGTTAACGAGCCGGGCTCGCCCACAGGCCGTGGGCGGGTTTCGGGCAGCCACGAGGCGCGGGCTAATTTTACACTCCTATCAATGTGAATATTCACATTGTCAACGGGCCGGGCTGGGCCCGCTCCGGGCCGCGGGCAAGCTTTTGACCACCCACAGGACGCTGGCCAATTTTATACTCTTATCAATGTGAATGTTAACATGTCAATGTGAATATTCACATTGTCAACGGCGAACCGCCCGGGAACATGAAGCTTTGGCGCCATGGGCCGCGGACCAATTTTATACTCTTATCAATGTGAATGTTAACATGTCAACGTGAATATTCACATTGTCAACGGCCCGGACCGGGACTGCCCGGGGCCGTCCATGGATTGCGGGCGAGTTTCGCGTCGCCACGGGACGCGGGCCAATTTTACACTCCTATTAATGTGAATGTTAACATGTCAATGTGAATATTCATATTGTCAACGGGCCGGGCCCGCCCCGGCTTGCCGACGGGTTTTGAGCCGTCCACGGGCCAATTTTACATTCTTACCAATGTTAATTTTAAAATATGAATGTTCACATCATAAATTGTTAACCGTTCAAAAAATATTTATAAGGGTATCAAAATTAAATATAAGGGCATAAGTGTCCAAGAAAATAATGTAAATCAAGAAAAAAGACTTTATGAAATAAAACTATACGGTTTTGCTTCAGACCCCAGTGAGGTCAACCTTGATGGCGTGGCGCCTTGGGGTTGGCAAATTAAAAAAAAAAGTTTTTTTTTTTGGACCAATGGGAGGGCTAGGCAGAGGACCCCCAGTGACCTCCACTGGGGGTCTGAGGCATTTTTCAAAACTATACATACATGGGACTAAATGGGTTAAAAAATTTCTTCATGGACTTCTTGGGCTAAAACACTTCTAAATAGGATTTATCAATAATTTTCCTATTTAAAATTGATACATAAATGTGATTAAATCGTGAAACTTAAATTGTAGGTTTCAATATTTTTTTTATTTTCATAATTTACATACAAAAATTTAACTATTTATATTATTATATATAAAAATATTTTATGAATTTTTTCAGATCCCTTGCATAGCACGGATTTTCACTAGTTATTCATTAAAAAAGGCTACTACATTTCAAGCAACATACAAAAGTTAATCAACACGAAATAAGTTGTATGACGATTTTACTCTCAAAATGGTCCGTTTATGAAAGAAATATTTTTTATTATTCTTATTTAGAATAAGATTCAAAATTCATAATCAAATATATCACAATTAAAAAGTCATAAACTAAAATAATACAAATCTTAAATTACAGAGACGATGGGTATAATTATCCCAACATTCTTTAAGAAATGGACCTGACATATTCATAAATAAGAGTGTTTTGGGTATATTTTTCTGTGATCATGTTTATAGAACTATTTAATGGCAACAGCAAATTTCGCATTTTTTTCATAATGCAAAATGTAAGAGGGGAGAAAAGACCAATATATGGTGAAACTCATTGTATTTAGGTCTTATTTGACGAGTGGTTATTTTAGTCAAAAATTAAAACATTATTAAAAAAGTTTTTTTTTTTTTTAAAAAAAAAACTTTAATTTATACAAAATGTTAAAAATTTGTTCTCATCCATTTCATAAAGTCAAAGATTTCTTTTCGATCATAAAACTTTTTACACATGTTTTCATAAAAAGTTAAAAACATTATTTCTAATTAATTTTTTTCAACTCATATTTTAGTCAAAAAAAGCATTTTTCAAACGGACCTTAAATTTATGTTTTGACTAACAATATGGAGAATGACAATTGATGATTATTATATGGTTATCATACTATTATGTTTTGTCTACTGAAATAAAAATAAAGTGGACTGGAATAATCAATCCTTCATTTTCTTATACAATGACCATCCCACTTGTAATGCTGAATAATAATTTTATTTATAATTTAATTTTTATCATTTTTTAGTGAATCAATCGTGAGAATGGATATTCTCATAAAATGACCATTTTATTCCATTTCCATTCCAATAAACCAACCACTGCCTCCATGTATCTACAAAAAATTCACAAAGTAACTTTTAGCAAAATAGATTTTTTAATCAATAAACTAGCTAAATGAAACCTAAGATAAAGTTTCTTTCTTTCTAAGTTATTTTACTTATGAAATTATATAACAATAAAATTTTAAATTTTAAAATATAAAATCTACTTCAATAATATGATATCACTTTAATGAGTAAGAGGCATTTATAAAATTTACTAGTTAAAAACTAGTTTGAGGGGGAAAAAAAATAAAAATATAAAAAACACTCATTATTATCATATGATTTTCTCCTTTTTGACACCAAAAAAATAAAAAACCAATATTTAAAATAATATTTGTAGTATTCATTTTTGTTAAATTTGTTTTTAATTTCGAAAATATATATATAGTCAAAAATCAAGTTCAGAATAATGGCAAAGAGAAGTTGTGCAGAATTTGGGATGAGAAACAACTTGCCCAATATTGTTGAGAAGTTACATATACATCAGTCTTAAATGAAAAGGTTAATATGGTCCTTTGAGAACGTATTGTCCTCGTGGTCTTAACAAAAAAAGAGTGACTACAAAACAAAATCATAAATTTTTACCAAGCAATAACGATCAATGGCTCAAATTCATTTCGTTCATGAACCCCATACTTCAACAATTTGATCTCCACCACACAAATTGATTCTACATAAATTCTAGTATCTTAAATCTGGGTAAGTAGCTTTTTCCTAACAAAAATTAAAAAATAAAAAATAAAGGGCCTAAACTTATTGGGAATAAATCCAAAAAGTGAATTTATGACCTGAGTATTTTTTTTTTTTAATTTTCCTCTGTATGGAAAAAATTAGCAAAGACAGCTAAGGGAATGGAGCAATGAAAGCAAATCATTATTGACTCAGGTAGAACACTTATTCAGTCCCAAGTACTAGTATATTGACTCAAGTACAACACAATATTGGAATGTTAGGGTTCAAACCTTATAGCACATTTAATTGGTTCTATACAACAGCTTATTTTGATATTCCAAATCCCATATTGCAGTTCCCTTTCCAAAGTCCTAACCTGTTTCAAAATGACATTTTTGGCCCTCCACAAACTAAGTTTCATGAGTTGCATGACTAGAAGTAATTCGAGTGAGAGAGAGAGCTCTCAAAAACAAACATGAGAAGGTATGATCTTTCCCGGATTCATGATGTTGTTTGGATCCAAAGCTTCTTTTATACTCTTCATTGTCCTCAAAGCCTCTATTCCAAGTTCTTTCTCAAGGTACTGCAACACAGTCAACATCATTAGCCTGATTGTTACTTCTTCCTCGTTCAAACAATAAACAAGGAAGTCAACTCCTGAAAAATAGAGATTCAGTTCAAGAAAAAACATAGGTCTGTCAGGTCAGTGATATCATATGGTAATTTAATTTTAGAGCAGCCTATAATAGTCATGTGGAGATTCTGGAGCCACAGCATTGGGTGGGGTGCATCTGACTCTGTTAGTTGAAATGGTCTTCATTTTAACAAATACTAGCAGTGGTGGGTGCACATGCTATGCTTGTGCAATTTCATATCTAAATTTTTGGGCGGTTTGCTGAATGAGAAATATGGATTGGTTTTGAAAACCATTTTTGGAAAACGAAATTGTGTGACCAAGCTTAAAAACTAAAGTGAGTTATGTGCTTTATATAATAGAATAGATGAGTGCCGTACCTTCATTTTCCCTGTACCAACACCGTGTTCTCCTGTACATGTTCCTGCTTGGTCACAAAATCACAGAAACCAATGCATGTTAGGGTATTGTGTGACATGAAACTACCATGCCATTGAAATACAAATACTGGAAGATTTCAGAAAATTTCTACTGAAAAGAATATAAATTAAACAGAACCCCAGGGACATGGTCAAGGAAGTCCTAGGGTTTGCAACTAAGCAATTATAATAAGCTGGGTTAATTCCAATTTTATCTCCTAAACTATCATCATTTTTTATGTTTCATCCCTAAACTATCAATTTCATCTATTTAGTCTCTTAAGTTTCTGATTTCTATTCATGTAGTCCAATTGGAGATCATTTGATGGGACAAAAAATTTATTTCAAAATTTGAACTTGAACTATATAACCAAGCACTCATTTTTCTTACTATTTTGAACAAACTGCACCCCACAACCAATTTGATGGGCCTTTGGTAGTATGGTTAAATTGTTCACATTTTGAAATGACCTTTAAGCTCTTCAACAATTACTTACTTGTACAATCATCCCCAATTGGACTACATGAATTGAAATCAAAAACTTAAGAGACTAAATAGATGAAATTGATAGTTCAGGGATGAAACAGAAAAAAATAGTGATAGTTTAGAGAATAAAAGTGAAATTAAGCCTAGCAAGTCACTATTTTCTATAAGGTCAAACACCTTCAGAAAACAACTCAAAATTATGACTACAATATTACCAGGTTAGATCTTAACTGGAGCATCCTTTTTATTGGATTTTAAAATTATGCAATAATAATTTGGATTACAAATGAGTATCATCCAGCCTGGACAAAGGCGTACCTTAAAACTTGGCTTGCTCGTGACAGTTGGCACACTGTCATTATCATAATATTATCAATTTAAAGTAGAAAATAGTCTCTCTTTAACATTCACCAATTTATATAACAGCAGCATGATTGTTTCAAAATAATATACCTAACTTCCACGGCTGAAATTACTCATAAAACCTAAGATGCTAACAAAGAACATACAAAAGACAAGCCATTCGATTCCTACTAAGAATAATATAGAGTTGGTACCTTCCATTGACAAAGCTGTATGCACCATGAAATGGCTTAATCTTTCAGCTTCTCGCCGTTGTTCCTCCTGGTTTGGATCAAATAAAATAAATGTGTGGAAGTTTCCATCACCAGCATGAGCAATAACTGTGCTGTTATTAAAAGCCAAAAAAAGGAGAATATTTTATGAGCATATGAAACACAATTTATAGAATAATAAGCAACTCTTAAATATGCCACAAAACCAAGCTTGTTGAGAAACATAATGTACGTGAAAATAATATTTATCTCCTGGAAGAATGCAAACCTATGAAGCACGGATACTCCAAAAAAGGTGCCATACAAGCATTGGATACGTATCAGACATGGATACGCATCCGATACAATGGGATACGTATCAGATAAGGCAAATAATTTTCCGATTTAATTTTTTATTTTGTTGTAATTTTGAATAAAGAAGGGATACGCGAAGGATACGGGGAGGATACGTGAGGGATACGCAAAAGATAACCCAAATAAGTAACCAATTTATTTTTTTCCAACTTTTTTATTATTTTATATTTATATTTTTTCAAAGGCCAATGCTCTCTCCCTCTTTTTCCCTCTCTTTCTATGTCTCTTCATATTCTATGGGGCTTGTATTGTCATTATTTATTCCCTTGTGATAGACCAATTTCTACTTTGTTAGCTTTGCTATAAGGGCTGCTCACTCATGTGTTAAAAAAATCATATTGTTTCTATTTTTTAATTTCTTTCTATTGTTGTTTTATTTTATTTTTTTATTTTGGATATTATGACTTAGTGCTATTGGTGTCGTTGCTTAATTTTGTTAGCTTATTGTTGTTCTTTAAATTTTCTTGAATATTTGATCGAAACCTCTATTATTGTTTGTTGTTAATTCTTTGTTAGTATGCCCAGTTATTAATTGATTTCTCTTTGAAGCAATCTTTGATGAATATAAAATTCTCTTTTTGATATTAAGGGATTTAGTACTAAATATTTTATGAATGTACTCTTGCATTATGTTTTATTTTATACATACTACATTACTAAAAATCATATAAAAAAATTTATTTTACAAACGTATCATTGCCATACCAGTATTCTACTTTTTTAAGTTTTACCGTATTGCCGTATCCGTATTGTATCGTACCTGTATCCCGTATCCATATCCGTGCTTCCTAGATGCAAACTCATTCAGAACAAACATACCACACTAATGGTGATGCGTCAAGCTCCTCTTTGGATCTTGATATCAATTCTGCTAAATGCGATAGAGGAACACATACATCCTACAAGAAACAAAGATATATGTGGAAAAAGATAGAAATAAACTAAACTAAATTAAATTAAATTAGGGCTTTCTACTAAGCCCTGTCTTTTAAGTTTTATCCTTGACAGTGAATAAACCTGACCCGGTGGAACTATGTATACTCATGCTAAAGGATTAACTGATAAAGGTACAGGAGAAGGAGTTGATGACTCAGAAACTTAGAAGTATCGAGATATTTTTGGAATCAAAAGGTTTTGACGTAAGACTTATTCTAACCACAAGCAGTGCAGTTAGTAATAGAGAAAACTAAAAATGAATTAAGATTGGGGACCAAAAATATAGTCAAGATTGGCTATTTTTCTTACCAAGGGTTGATTTCATAGAGATTGAATACATTGCATATAGCTTAGAGAGAAATAGATAAAGTGAAGAAATGTGTCTCAATTGCTAAGAAATTGCTTCTTTTTTTTCTTTTCTTTTTTCAACAAAAAATAACTTTTATTGATGACTAAAAGAGTACAACAGAAGTGCAACCATGTGATGAATTAAGGATATGCAGTGTGCTAAAACACCTCACATGGGTTCACCCTTCGGTCAATTGGTTAATAGGTTTAACCGGATCTAAGCTGAAATGTTTTAAAATGCTGACAAATTGGAAATTGGAAATTGGAATTTTTGTTGACCCTTTTATGCCTCAAATCCATCTAGAACAATTTAGAACTCTATGATTATGATTCACATGTAAATAAGACTGTCAGATCGACTGTAAATTTCATAAAAGAAGAATGTCTTTAAAATATTGTTTTCTAACAAAACCTTATATGTGTATCATTTGATTGTTTTAAACTAGAAATAATAAATAAAAGAGGATAAGAACATGTGGGGACCCACTTAATTTGCTTAAAATGTCTCAAGATCTTAAGAAACAATAACACTGAATCATCATAATTTGTTCCCAAAAAAAAACATTGCGAGTCCTTATCAGAAGGTCAAATTCATAAAATTCTCTTTTCAAAAACAATACACTGACCGTTATCATTGCTTCAAAACTAGGCTCCATCGCAAAGCAAGCCCAAAGTGCCTCCTTTCTTATCTACATGTAAAGCAACCAATAACTGGAGTTAGCAACGATAGAAACAAAAGATTATGATGACCATATCAAGTCTGATTATGGATTCACAGAAATGATCAGCAACAAAATCAACAGCATTTGGAAATGATGTAGAAAATGCAATTCAAGTTCAAACCATGAGTTAAAAAACAAAATCAAATAAAGAAGATGTAACTAAAAGTAAAATGAACTATGACATCTTGTTAAAGCTGATACTATCTGAATAGGAAGAATGAATTGTGAGAATATATGTTAATTATGGAAATATATTTTAGATTGATTGTGTGATTGTGTGAATATTAGATTGATTGTATAGGGTTATTATTTCCATAATTAACATATATTCTCACAGGACAGTTTGATTGGTGATTATAGATGATGAAATCTTTTCTTTTTTGGATAAATTAAAATTTTGAACCCATGGATGGAAATGTAAAAGTAAGCATCATGCAAATGAGAGAGCCTAAAAGCTACAAACCCACAAACGTACCAGTGTTGGTAAAAGCACACCTAAAGCACAAGGTGTAACAACAGAAGAGTTTTTAGTAGTTAAAGAGAAGCGCATTTATAAAAGCATGCTTAAAGTGGGCTATTTTGCGTATAAACTAAAAGAACACTTTTAATTTTTGTTTTTAAAAATATATAACTTATTAATTTTAACGTTCATATCATAATAGCATTAAATGGGTCCTTGATGATAATACAATTTAGGATTGCATTGCATTGCATATGTTAGATTGTTATGCATAAAAGCTACTACTTACCATTCTAATCATTTTGGTTTGTCTTTCATTTTGATCATGGCTATCAAATATCATGGTTTTGAATACTTTGTTAAGCACACAAGAAATTATATAAAAGCTATGAATTTGGACAGACCTATGTAAAATCTGCACCTACAAACTTTTGTACAACTGCATAAGACTAACCATTTTAGTTGAAAGGCTCAATATTTTGTCATTTGATTTTTAACTTTTTTATTATATAGTATGAATCATTTATCATTATTTATTATTATTTTTTAAATGTGTGCTTTACTTCAATCATGCGCCCATTTTAGCTTTGCGCCTAAGCTCCAGGAGGCCTTTGCTCTTTAATGCACCTCAAGCTTTCACCAACATTGAACCCGGACATGACTGATACAGCAACCAGATGACAAAATACCTTCCAAAGTTCCTTTTTAGCTTCTGGATCTTCCGCAAAAACAAAATCCAAACCGTTATGCTCAGAGGCAATCTTCTGAACAATTAGTGTTTGCTCACGTGAATATGCTTCTGATTAAACAATATATACGGTTTAAAAGTTAGCAAAACAATGGAAGAAAAGAAACAACAAAGCTCAAAAATAAGATATGGTGACATAAACCTAACTAGACAAAAACATTGTATATGTCAAATTATTCAAGACAAACTTCCCAACATAGAGAACTCGTGCCCACTTTCTAGATTAATCCCTTGCATCACATTTTTCATCATTGAAGTGGTGTTGCCTTCTTATATTCTTTTCATGCTCAGCATGAAATCTTTGGATCAAGAAATATATCCCTTGCCATTTCCCAGACCGCCTTTCTATGAGCGAGAGATACATCCCATTTAACAATCTTCATTTTCGTCTTTTAACGTTAATGAAATTTCATGAAATATAAAGTCAAAATGATGACAACAAATTTTCTTCTGTGCAGTCTGCAGTGAGATAACCAAATATGTCCATCACAAAAAAGAGACCGGGTTTCACCTGTGCCTATAAATTCAAACATCAAAGTCGGAGTTTCAGGCAAGTTTTTTCCATTAGCAATGTTGACAGCTTTCACTTGGACCTCATCCAATAGCTCCACCCTTGACACCTAATCAATATTAGAAACAGAACATTTGTGAAAGGAAGGAACAACTAATTAACTTTACATCATCCTCATTAAATAAGTCCATAAAATTAATTAAAAACCATACTATATTCTCTATTGACATTCAAAAAATGGATTTAAAAGCCGTCCATAGAGTAGAATAAGTAAAAAGAGTAAGTGGAAACTCCTTATTTTAAAAACCTAAAACACTTTAACAGGTTCTGTGGTTATTATTCAAAAAAGTTATTGAAAAAACCAATTGTCTCTTCTTTGCAGCTTGTAGGCTTTTTCATCAAGAATCGTACCTTTGTGTGCTTTCAATTTTTAACTCAACAAACTCTCGATATTCACTACGCTCACATCATAAGTTCGAGTGGGCCGTGAAAGTTTCAATTTGGTTTGCATGCTATTCATATTTAGGATAGGGCATTTTAGTCATTAGGGTTTTGCTATTTATTTCAATATATAAATCTAACTCTTGTAGTTCTGAAATTATGGGTTAATGCATTTACACTATTATTTCCTCTAAAGTCACAGGTACAGCATCACTTTCTTTCAATTAACAAACAATATGAATTTCAGTGATTAAAACATCAAAGTGGAACATGCAAGGACCCAACAGCAAACAAACTTAGCAACAGAACTCTGACCTGTATACCAGACAACATAGTAGCAATAGCAACATCTGCCGCATCCTTAATTGTTGGAAAATTACACATTGCAACCTGGAACGTAGTCTTGGTCATTCAAAATGTATACGACTAAGCATAAATAACACTCCAAGTAAGACATGAGACAGATTGGAGGAGCATGTCTATTTCACCAAAGAAGAGAAATTATAAAATTGAAGTTGTAAAAAGTTTAGGTTTTCAGATGTTAAAAGTCCAAAGGAGGGATTAATATTTAATAAAACATACCAGTTTTTTATTCTTATCTTTGCCCTTCAATTTTTTCCCTTCAAACATATGCTAGGATCCTAGATGTTTCTCACACGTGTCTAAGCAATAGACATGCATGTATCACACGTGTCCAAAGAGTGTTCAGTTCAAAAAATTCAAAATACATTTGGATGTTCAAAGTCAGACACAGACCCAACCCCCTAGTAGGTCCGTCCTTACTTCCTAGAATAACATCTACCATGTAATTTTGAGAATAGAATCCTCAAGTTCATTACGCTTGTTTTCTGGGGGACAGTTTGAAGATTACATCCTATAAGTCATTGATCTGAGGTCCTCAACTAAAGTGGAGATTTTTAATTTTTGAGACATCATATGCACTAAGAAATAGATATTATGTTCACAGTACACCCAAACTAGAAAATAAAGACACAAATTGCGTAAGTGCATGAGTTTCGAGTTTTGAGAATGACAAAAGAATTAAAGAATACACGATCTTTACAAGGAAACAAATGCAACAAACATTTTACAAGAATCAACATGATAACAATGAAAAGAAAGGCATACAAAAAAGAACTAGTACCACTGAGTACTGCGGAATTTTCTGAAGGCGTAAAGTAACTTCTGTTATCACGCCTAAAGTTCCTTCACTCCCAATCATCAGGCGTGTCAGATCATACCTAGCACATGTGTAATTTCAAATAACAGAGTGGCCTAGCTAAAAATACTTAAACTATATATTAGCAACTAGAAGAAAAATATTCATCCAAATCAATAAAAATTATAGACACTAAATGAGTAAGGTTAAGTTTGGCATCCCTTAAAAAAGTCAAAAAGTCACTATCCTATTTAAGTCACATCATCTTATTTAAGTCACATCACTTCAAACCTAACCCATATTTTATAAAAAGTCAAAAAGTACACTTATTTAGAACATCCCAAACAACCCCTAAATATCCAAAGACCAGGAGGTCATGCATCATGGTGGGCCATCAATAAATCATGAGAATCAATAAGGATAGAACACATCAAGATTCAAACTTCCTGTGAAATGTATTTAGTTAGTTAGTATTTACTATAGGGGCATTTAAGTCATTAGGTTAATTAGGGTTTGATATTTATTTCTTTGTATAAACATGTGATAATTTTTTTGGTAAGCAATGTACATTTTTCCCTAGCAGCTGAGATAGTATCAGAGCAGGAGCTTCACCAGCCATCATCAGAACATTCCAAGCACAGCGCACATTGGTAGACCTCGTCATTGTCATACCAGCCACATCTAAACATCTCACTCCTTCACACATTGAACATCTGAAACTCTAGTAGCAAACTCCTTCAGAAGCCCTAGTTGGAAACTTGTAGCCATTTCTAAGTTGAACTTCTCTCTCTCCAAATCAAACCCCTTTGCTGATCATCTCTCTCTTCATGTCAACACTGGCGCTATGAAACTTGGCATCGCACCTCCTCTATCATTTGTTGTCATCTCATCAGTTTTCGCACCTCAGTTGACCTAATTGATTTGCCACCCTTCTCTTCATTCTCTCTACACCGAATTCCAATCTTACACAATGGTCTAAAGTTATACAATACCTTATTCTTGTTTCTGTTGAAATGTGTCCCACATCGCTTAAAGTTGCCCCATCTGTGCTAATTATAAGACTCTAGTTTCCCTTTCCTTAATACATGGATTTTAAGGATAAGCATGGGATGGGCTTTGCAATTTGGTATCAGAGCTTGGTCGAGCCTATAATTGGTGTGCCGTCTATCCGGCTATTGTATGTTGTGGTCCAAGGGAGTGTGTTGGAATGTGTCCCACATCGTCTAGAGTTGCCCCATCTGTGCTAGTTATAAAGCTCCAATTTTCCTCTCCTTAATACCTAAGTTTTAATAAGTGTGGGCTTATAACTAGCACAGATAGGGCAACTCCAAGTGATATGGGACACATTCCAACACACACTCTAGACCACAACATACAATAGCTGGACAGACGGCACACCAACTACAAGCCCAACCAAGCTTTGATACAAATTGAAAAGCCCAGCCCACACTTCTCCTTAAAACCCAGATATTAAGGAGAGGAAAATTAGTGCCTTATAATCAACACAGATGGGGCAACTCCAGGCGATATGGGACACATTCCAATAGTTTCTCCTATATAGTTTCGTCATGTCTTAGGAAAATTACAAAATAATAGCATTCAGTTGAATGGGGATAATTATTCTCATTGGTCCATGTCATGATGAACTTTATAGTTTCTCTTGGGGTAAAGTCAAGCGGACACAAGATTTACAACACCGGAACACAAAATAGTAACCACAAAATAATGCTAGTGGATCAATATGAGTAAAAGATGAAGGTTACTTCTACTAAAATTCAAGGAAAGCATGCCAATATCTATGAACATTCACAATTTAAAGATACATGTAGAACAGTAACATAATAACCACAAAATAATGCTAGTGGATCAATATGAGTAAAAGATGAAGGTTACTTCTGCTAAAATTCAAGGAAAGCATGCCAATATCTATGACCATTCACAATTTAAAGATACATGTAGAACAATAACTTAGAGAGATTAATTTTCCATGAAGGTTTACTCTAAGTAAAAAAACAACGCCCAATTAGTACACATTAATGTGTGTTTGGGAGGGAAAAGATTGAGTACACACCTAACCTTTGGAATAATGCAAAAAGTGGTGGTCCCAAGACTTGAACTCATAACCTCAAGGTTATTAGGCCAAGTCTTAACATGAAGGTTTACTAAGTACTTATCAATAATATTGTTGGCAATGATTTTCCATTTTATGTTATGGTTCTTACATGAGATGATAACGTATAAATAAATTTTAAATTTTAAAAATTAAAAGTTAAAAAAAAAAAGGGAAAAAAGAAAGAAAGAAGTTGAAAAGATCAAAGAACATACCCCGCAGCACTTTCTCGAGCATGAGATCCTGTCTTGACGATATCCCCATTGGCTAGAACAACCTGCAAACAGAGTAACATGTAAAATACAACACTCAACATCTACGTTGGACATAAAAGGAGGAAATAACATACCTTGAGATTGATAACATTATCGCGCATAGTTCCATACCTACATGTTAAAAAAAAAATCCTTTATTCAAATCCAACTAATTAAATAAATTATCCAAATGTTGATCATTAAACTAGCAGCTTTTTCACATAGATTATGAAAAATTGTACAAAAAGGACTAGTCATTAAGCTACCAAAAACAAAGCAAGCACAAATTCAAGGCAATAATCAACCAAGAAAACCCCAAATAATCAACCCAGGAAACAGAAACAACAATAGTCAACTAAATATCCAAAAAGTCTTCCCATCGTTAAAGGCTACAAAGTATTTTATATAACTCCCAGAGAAGCCCTACTTAAGACATAATATTGATTCTTAAATCCTTTCTAATCTTGAGCATCCAGATAAATGATTAAAAGAGAAAATACCAAAAATAATAGGTACTGCAGTAGCGTCAGTTGCAGTATTGATGATAGTCATGTAAATAGTAAATTGCATAAAATATAAACAAAAATTAAAGGAAAGTCCATAATTAAATTATTAAATTTTCTCTTCTGTGGCTGCTTCTTGTAAAATTCTTCTATAAATTATAGTTCTATATGGGCTGTGTCACAATTGCTGAACTTGTACCCAATCAAGTTTTAATAAGTTGTTGCATCAATAGAAGACCCGAGGACAACCTTACAACCCATATCTAGCAAAATTGAAAATCACTATATACTATTGGGTACTAAATCATAATAAAATAAAATAAAAATGCATATAACATAACAAATTAAATAAAACACAAATAAAGGCTCAAAACAAACACAAATAAAGGCTCAAAACTAACCCAAAACTTTGTCCCATGATGCCCTAAACATGCTGCATGGAAAATTTAGGATTTGACACTTTTCTTCTTCACATGCTCCACAAAAATACCTCTAGGCCTAAAAGGTATCCTAATATCAACATGGACCCATTGTGTCAAACCACTGTTACATCAAATAATACCCCAACAATGAATAGAAGCTGAAACCCTTAAGAAACAGCTTACCAAAGGCAAAAGGAATCAATTCAGTCTCCCTAGTACTTATATTAGCACCCAAACATTTTCCCAAACACCATATTTTAAGCTAATCAGGAAATGCCAAAGGAAGCTTGTTCTCAAGGGAAACTCCGTCCTATGTTACACGGACTCGGATGCAGGTATCGGGTGCGGGTGCGTATCTGGGGGTCGGACACTTCAAAATTAAAAATTAAGGATACGTGAATCTGAATCCAAATGTGGATACGTTAAATAGTTATTTTTAAAATATATTTATTATATATAAATGAGTTAAATAGTTATTTTTTAAATATATTTATTATATGAAGATGAATTAAAAAAAGTTGACCCAATAATTTTTTTTTATAAATAGATTCAAACATATGAATAAGTTATATAATAACCCATGTTATTGTTGAATAGAGTTTATTAACAGGCCCAAATATTTTATTTATTTATTTGGATCCAACCTATTAAGATTTATTATGATACAAACTAACCAATAGTTGTAAATTTTATCTTTATTTTTTTGGGTCCAGCCCATTATAGTTTATAATATTAATTATTATAATACAAATCAGTGCTCAAACTTTTTATTTATTTATTTGGGTCCAGCCCATTAAGATTTATAATATTAACTAGCCAATAGCTCAAGCCTTTTATTTATTTATAAGGTCCAGCCCACAAGCCTTTTATTTATTTATTAGGTCCAGCCCATTAGGTCCAGCCATTAGGGTTTGATACAAACAGTAGCAGCTTTGACACAACGGGTCTGTCTCACACGCACAGCAACAACACGATGGGTCTGTCTCCTCTTCGCTTCTCTCTCACACGCACAGCAACACGATGGGTCTGTCTCTTCTCTTCTCTTCTCTCACACACGCACAGCACGATCGAGAGAGATATTGAGAGAGAGAAGGAGATCAAGACAGAGAAGAAGATTGAAAGACACGATCAAGATCTTGAATCCATACATCAATGTAAGTATCTCAACCTTCTTCTTCCTTTTTGATTAGCCGTGTCCGAGAGAGGAGAGGCAAATTCGACACAGATCCCACACCCACACCCATGTCGTGTCATGTCGACATGGGTACTTCGCCCCAAAGTGCTGAGTCCATGTAACATAGACTCCATCATATTTCCCTAGAAGAGATCTACTCCTTAGACCTAGATTGCCCAATCCTTGCACACCGTCCTTCTTAAGTTTACTTATATTCATAAATAGTCAAATAATTTCCATATCTCCCTAGATACCAATCACAAGAAATCCCTCTTCTTCTCTCAAATTATTAGCAACTGCTTTAAGTTTCCTAAAATGGTAAAAGAAGCGGGTCGAAACAGTAGTCAAACAAGATTGATTCAGTTATCTTGCTTCCATTAGAAAAATAGAAGCTCTTTTCACTACTTCAACCAAACCTAAAGATCTAGCCAGCTCTCTTAAAAGGGCTTCAACAACATGGACTCTAGCGAACCATGTTTATATTGGGGCCAAAGCCTTCAGGGAGACCAAAGATAAGGTTAGATGGCCCTTAGTTCGCTCAATTAATCACAAAACTTTCTTCTCCTTGTAAATCATACTGCACAGACTTTAACCAAATGTTTCCATCAATCTAAGTCGTAAACCTGCTTGACACAGATAGCTAGACAGCTAATATGAGAATCCCATATATTGTGTGTATCCCATATATTATGTGATTACAAAATTTTAAGCATATTTTCTTGTATTTGATTTTATTGTTATTCCACCTTCCTAAATTGTAACCTCCTCAATTCAATATTTATATACAAGGCTAATCATACATTGTGATTAATCCATTCAATTATATTCTTCTTCTTGGTATCAAAGCCAAACCCTAGCCACCCATTACCCTTCTCTTCTGTTTCCGACAGCCCTAAACCAGCTACCCAGCCACCTAAATCACCTACCCAGCCAAAAGCCCTTCTTCTTCCTTCTTAGCCCCGGCAGCCCTTCCTCTTCCTTCCCAGACCATTGGCAGCCCCTCTTCCTCACTGTCGCGGCTTCCTTAGGTGCCGATTAGACCCCTTCTTCCTTGGGTCTAGTGTAGCTTCCCCTCCGGTGTGTTTTTCTTCTCTCTTTACCCTTCTAGGGTTTGTGTGCTGATGTGGTAAGCACTTTCTAGATTGTTTTTCTGTTGTGTTAGGCTACCGGTATGTTCAGTAGCCTTTATAGTAAGCTGCTTTTTTTCTCGGCCTTTGCTTGTGATTTTGGTGGTTGTCTACTTCACTGTGACTGTAATCATGACTAACTCCACCGTTTCTAGTGGAACTAATGCACCTCTTATTCTTGGTAAACTGATTGAGTCTGATTTTTCTCTCTCTCAACAAGCTCCGACTCATCGTATTACTAGTCTCTTGTTGAATGGGAAGAATTTTGTTGCATGGAGTCATTCTCTGAAATTGTATTTCGGAGGCAAAGGCAAGTCTCATTGGCTCCTTATGACTGAAACCCAACCTCCTGATGATGATCCTAAGCGTGGGCAATGGAATATTGATAACTATATTATCTTGGGTTGGATGTTTAACTCTGTGGAAGATTGGATTTATCACATGTTCATGTATTGTGACACAATGAAGGCTCTTACTCAGATGTATGCTCATGCTCACAATGATGCTCGCATCTTTGAGCTTCATCAGGACATCTCTCATGCTTCTCAAACAGCTTTGGGACTCTCGATTGCAGAGTTCTTTGGATATTTGCAGGCTCGGTGGGAGGAATTGGCTCAATATGAGCCCTTGAGCGACTTTCCAGCGGAGGCCACATCTATTGTCTCTAAATGTTTAGACCGACAACATACTTACTGTTGGAAATGGTTATAAAATTCTAGTTAAAACCAGAATTTTTTCCTAAGTTTGGTCTAATTTTTAGGTGAGCCCCGTGCATCGATTTACACGGGTCAAAGTGGTAACGCATTCTATGCCGCGTTGTGATTCACGTGATATATTTGGTTGTTCAAAACCATTACTGAGTGAATGGGAAATTGAAGCCAAAGTATGCTCCATGGAAATGGAGTTTTGGTGGAAATTCCTTAAAGGTTTGAATAAGGCTTGTCCCGCATTGATTTAGTGGGAGGTTTTGAGAGGGATTATAAGGCATGGGTTTGGTACTTGGGGTGTGCTCCAAGGGGTACCCAAGTGTTTTAGAGGGAGAGGTTATGGACAAAATGGGCTAGACCCATTGGACCCAAAAAACCACAACACACGCGCGCCGCCGTCCGTCCGGTCGGTCGGGCGGGCTGGGCCTGGGCTTGGGCGCGGGTGCATAGTGTGAGGTTGGGCTTGTTCGGCCCAATACTAATCTTTTTGGGCCAAAAACATTTGAATTTAATTTTATTTTTGTATAAAATAAAATCCAGAATTCAAATTAAACCGGAAATAAACTAGTTTGGATTTACTGTTCATCCAAACAGGGCCCTTCCCGTTTTCAAACAGAATTAAACTGGTTTGGATTTAATATTCATCCAAACAGGGGCCTTTCCGACAGATTCAAATCTGTTTAAATTCAAAACCAACAGGTTTCATACCTGTTCAATTCAAAGCCAACAGCCACCTTTACATCTATAAATAGACTAGCCTCCCATTTGGATTTTCACTCTAATTTTCGTATTCCATCCTCTGCTTTAAATCTCTACATTTTGTTGCATTTTATTTCTGAAAGAAAGAGTGTAAACACTTAGTGTGTTCGACGAACGATTAAATTGTAGTGCTGCTTTTATTCGTTGGTAAGATCATTTTATCCTGGGAGATAGACGTCCAAATTCTAAAAGCACCGTGGAGAGGACGAATATGTCTTAAGGACACAGTGTTAAACACTAGACTTGATCAGAAAAGTTATTCAAAGAAATTAACCAAGTAAGTTGTTTAATTTTATTCTGTTTTTATTTGTTTATTTAATCAGATTTTAATTTTGTTTTTGTAACAAAATAAAATCTATTATTTATTTATTTATTTATTATTTCGAGTTTGATTTTTGTAATCAAACAAATTCTCTCCTTTTCTTTATTTCTTTAAATTCTAGTTGTTTTTGTACACAATAGAATTAAATCTTTTAAATACAGTGAAGATTGTACCAACACTTACTAGTTTCTTATGGGTTTAAAACTTGAATTTGAGTCTCTTCGAGTTCAGATTTTGAGCACCTCACCGATGCCATCTTCTTATGAGGCCTTTGCTACTATTGATAGTGATAAGCGTCGCTGCCGTTTGATTCAGTTTGCTTTCCCTACCATCCTAGACCCTTCTCTTGTTCCCGATCAGAAGACCCTTGCTACTAGCTCTAGTTCCCGCAGTTCTTCCGAGAAGATTACTTGTCACCATTGTGGGGCAACTGGCCATGTTAAGGCCCATTGTTTCAAGCTTCACCCTGAGTTCAAGCAATGGTTTGCTCGGAATCATGGTATCACTCGCACTGCGGCTGTTGTGGAATCAATTCGTGTTATAGTGCCATCTAGTGTTCCTGACCTACATCATCTTCAAACTCAAATTGGCCAGCTTCAAGCACAACTTGGCTCTCTCACTACTCATCAGCCAAGCCTATCTACAACTAACTTTGCCATAAGTACTTCTACTGCTTTCTATGTTCGGTCTGCTTGTCCCAAATAGGTTCTGGACTCGGGGGCTAATGATCATATGACTGGTGAGTTTTCTTTTCTTTCTTCTCTGGTCTCCCTTATTGTGGATCAAATTGTCTGTCTTGCGGATAGCTCTCTTTCTTCTGTGAGCCATAGGAGTGTTGTCTCATCATCTCCTAATATATCTCTCATTTGTTCTTCATGTTCCTAAATTTGCCTATAATTTGTTATCTATTAGTCGTCTTGCCAAAACTTTTAATTGTGTCGTCATCTTCTTACCCACTTTTTGTGTTTTACAGGACCTAAGATAGAAGAGGATTTTTGGCAGGGGATATGAGCGCAATAGGCTATATTATTTCGGGGACCCACTTCCTTCGCCACCATCACCTCCTTTATCTAGTTTACAGGCGTCTATTTTGCCTAGTTTAATGTCTTATGTTTTTTCTAGTCAAACTTTAGTCTTATGGCACACTCGTACTCGTTTAGGTCATGCAAACTTTTAATATTTACATTTACTTTTTCCGTCTTTAAATAAAGCTTGCAAGGATTCTCATTTTCATTGTGTGGTTTGTGAGTCGGCTAAACATACACGTAATAATTATATTCCTCACATGACCCGTGCACCATGTGCCTTTGATCTCATTCATTCTGATGTTTGGGGTCCATCTCCTGCACTTGCTTTGTCAGGCTATGAATAGAATGCAACTTTTATTGATGACCACACTTGCTGTAAATGAGTTTATCTTCTTTAGTGTAAATCCGAGGTTTTTCCCATTTTTGTTCAGTTTTTACAAATGATTTAAACCCAATTTAAGTCTGTTGTCCAGAATATATGCTCTGATAATGGGGGGGAATTACATCTCGGATGCTTTTCGCTCCCATCTTAATCAGGCAGGTATTTTCCAACAGCTCACTTGTCCTCGTACGCCTAAACAAAATGGGGTGGCTGAACATAAAAAACGCCATATTATAACTGTGATTCGGTGTCTTCTTGGTGGTATGAATGTTCCCAAGTTATACTGGCATATGGCTGTTCTTGTTGCTGTCTATCTGATTAACCACACCCTGAGTCGTGTTCTGCAAGGCCTCACTCCTTTTCAAGTCCGTAGGCCTGATAGCACTATGTTTCCTCTCCTTCCTCGTGTGTTTGGGTGTACTTGTTTTGTTCAGAATCGTAGTCCTACCTGCACTAAGCTAGATGACAAGGCTATCCGTCGCATTTTTCTGGGGTATTCCTCTATATCTAAAGGGTATAGGTGTTATGATCCAATGTCTCGGCATTTTTATCATTCTTTAGATATTACTTTTTGTGAGGATTTGCCCTTTTTTGGTTCTAACATTCCTTTGCAGGTTCCTAGTGCTGTTCCTCCATCTCCCAAGTCTCCTTCTACTCGTCCTGTTCCCATCTTTGATACTGATATCTCCGACACTTCGGATAATTACCTTACTCCTAAACCTCCTCTTCTCCTCTCAGGTCAAGTAAGTTGCCTTCTCCTATTGCACCTACTCGTTTCTCTCAGTATCCCGACAGAGAGCGTCGCCTCCCTTCCCGTTATGGTTGGCTTTGTAGTACTAATCATCCTATTTCTCAATATCTATCTTATGATGGTCTTACAGGTTCTTATCGCTATTTTTTTAGCAAACTTGAGTCTGTCTCCATCCCTCGTTTTGTCTCTAAGGCCTACCAGAATCTCAAGTGGATGGCAGCTATGCAGGCTGAAATTGATGCATCAGAACACAATCAAACATGGAAGCTTATTTCATTGCCTCCTTCTGCCAAGATGGTTAGGTGTAAATGGGTATTCAATGTTAAGTATCTTGTTGATGGGTCTATGGATTGCTATAAAGCTCGTTTGGTTGCCAAGGGCTACACCCAAGTCCCTGGCCAAGATTTTGGGGTTACATTTGTGCCAATGGCGAAGTTGACTTTTGTTCGACTTCTTGTTTCCTTGGCGGCTGCTCACTCTTGGCCTCTTCATCAATTTGATGTCAAAAATGCTTCTCTACATGGGGAATTACTTGAGACTATCTATATGGATCCTCCATCTATTTTCAGGCTGAGGAGGAGTATGCGGAAAAAATGTGTCGTCTTCGCAAATCTTTGCATGGTCTGAAACAGTCTCCTCAGACTTGATTCAGTCGGTTCAGCAAGGTTGTCTGCTTTATAGGTTTCATTTAATGTCACTTTGATCACACGAATAGATGGTGCATCATTTTGCTTGTTTATGTTGATGATATTATTCTTACTAGTGATGATGCTACAGGAATTGCTCAAGTTAAAAAGGATCTTAGCTATGTTTTTGACATCAAAGATCTGGGTCCTCTCTTAAGTACTTTCTTAGTATTGAGATTGCTCATTCTCGCCAAGGGATTTCCTTGTCACAAAGGAAGTATACCTTGGATCTTCTTCAAGACACCGGTATGATGGGTTATAAACCTACCTCTACTCCTAAGGAACCTAATCTGAAGCTTACTGCTGAAACTGGTGAGTTATTAAGTGATCTGGGTACGTATCAACGTTTAGTGGGTCGATTGATTTATCTGACCAACACTAGACCAGACTTGAAATTTGTTGTAAGTGCTGTGAGTCAGTTTATGCATGCACCCATAGTTGTTAAATCGAGATTCGAATCATGAATCGAAATGTCCTCTTACCGAATCATGAATCGAATCGAATCGAACTTAATCATGAATCGTAAAGATTCGGTTACTTTTTCTAAAAAATATATCTACACACTTAAATGTTAAATATATCTTATGTATATGAAATATTTAGACTTAAATCAATAAAAATGTTGTTTTGAATGATAATCACGTAATTTAATAGGTAAGAAGTTAATAAAGATACCTATCTAAGATCACCATATTACCTTTTTCATTTTTTAGATTTTTTTATCAACCATTAATAAAGGTAGTAACCAAATAGACAAACTATTAATTTTCAAGGTAACAATAATTAACAATGATATTGATATTTGGACAATAACCACACACACTTTTCCAAGAAACAACAACCAAATAATAAGAAAAAATTAGTTAGGATCTTTTATTTTAAAGCCTAAAACATTTTAAAAGGTATAATTGACTTCACCCATGTAATATTCAATTATAATCCATTTAATAAAATAGCAATATATAATGCATAGTGTAAGTTACTTTAATCTTAAATATCTTTAAAAGATATATTATTATGATTTTTTAGAGGAAAAAAAATAAGAAGAAAGGTTAAAATCATGCTGGGTCTAACTGAATCTGATTGGATCCTATGAAAAACTTCATGATCACTAAAATAACAAATCATGTATATATGATTATTTTGGTGTTAAACAATATTATTAGTTGTATGTCATTTTCAAAAAAAACATAGAGAAAAAAAAAGAGTCGAAAATATGTCGAACGTAATAATTTCAAGAATTGCATGAATCATAAAAAGTGAATTGAATCGTAAATCGATTGTGAATCGTGCGATTCACTAGAGATTCGCTTTCAAAACCCATAGATTCGTATCGATTTTGCAAATTGCGAATCAAATCACGAATCGTAAGATTCTGATAACAGAGCATGCACCTCGTATAGCTCATCTTGATGCAGTTTATCATATCCTACAATATTTGAAGACTACTCCTAGTTTAGGGCTATTCTTCTCCACAGGCTTGTAGTCTGGGTTGTCTTGTTTCACTAATGCCGATTATGCAGGCTCCAAAATTGACCGGCGCTCTACCTCTGGATTGTGTACCTTCTATGGCAATCATCTTATATCATGTGTGGGGAAGTGGTTTTAGAATACTCATTCAATCCAAACAAGCCTTTGAAAGATCATCCAGTTGTCACCCGAAATAGGAGAAAAACTCCGGTTGGTGGTACCAGAATTAACACTTCGACGAACAAGTCAGTCTTTCTTCAAAGAATAATTTCTAGTTTCTTGAAGTGCAAGTTGTTTAGAACATGCATCTCTCTCCAACTTTCTCTTCATTTTATAGTCATTGTTCTTGATATTTTTCTTGTAGCTTAGGCCCTCATCATCACTTTGTCAGGACCCATCTCCTTACTATATTCTTTCGAAAGGGACAACCTAGATCTACCTAACGTGGTCTCGCCGACTTATATGACAAACTCAGCCCAGACGTGCAACCCAAGTACCCTTAACTCGGTGCACTTCTCATCCTATTTTTGTATCTATTCAGCAATGACTTCGAGTCCAATGGGCTTTGGCCTCATTTGACCCATCAAAGGTAAACTTGGATGTACTCTGTTTGCCGTTTTAGGTTTATTTTAATTCGGCTCCCACATCATGGAAGAGTAAGAAACAGGAAGTTGTCTCTAGATTTTCCACTGAGGCTGAATACTATGCTATGACATAGGGTACTTGTGAGATATTGTGGGTCAAATCTATTCTTGCAGAATTGGGCTTTAAGGAAATACGTCATCTCTTTTGTTCCGTGACAATAAGTTTGCAATTATGTTAGCTTTAGATTCAGTTCTCCATGAGAGGACAAAACATATAGACGCGGACATTCATTTTATTAGGGAAAAGGTTAGGACGAATGTTATAAGTCCATCATTTGTCTCTTCATCGGAGCACCTCACTGATATGTTCACCAAATCGGTTGGTCCAACCTTATTACAATCTTTCATTGTCAAGCTGGGATTAATGAATATCTTAGAACCAGATTGAGGGGGAGTGTTGGAATATGGGAATCCTATATATCGTGTGAATACCATATATTATGTGAATACAGGATTTTAGGCATGTTTTCTTATATTTGATTTTATTGTTATTCTACCTTCCTAAATTGTAACCTCCTCAATTCAGTATATGTATACAAGGCTAATCATACATTGTGATTAAGCCATTCAATTAAATTCTTCTTCATAATCCACATAATGACCATAGCTGCATGCAAGTGAAGTTTCTGTTTATTCAGTTTAAACTGTGAAAGACATAATTATTAGGATAGAAAACATTAACTAGTAAAAGTTGTCTTGATGGCAAAATTCTACTGTCAGCTACACTTCTGAAGGACCAACTTTTTGTTCTTTAGGAAGCACAGTCACTAGCAATGATGTCAACAATAAATGTAAAACTGAAGCACTTTACTAGTGAGCTATGAAACAGAGCAACTACCTCACAGCTAAAGAACCTGAACAGCGTGTAGCACACATACCCCCAATGGTTGCTCCAGGCCCTGTTAGCAAGAATTTTTGTGGACATAAATTTCAGTATAAAAATTGACAAAAAGATCCACTTGGAGCATTTAATGTATCAAATCCAATTTGTGAATTGTTCCCATTATATTCACGCCATAATGACAAAAAGAACAACTGCAAGCAACAAGATTTACCAATGCAAGGGTTTATTTTCAAAATTTTACTTGATGCAGGAGCAATATTACTGACGAAGTACCATTCACGAGTACGGTGGTGTGCTACTGTCAACATTACTGTAGCACATCTATATTCATGCTAAAGTAAAGTTATTCAGTAGAGGTTTTTCCATCCTCTTGTTTTACTTTTTGTTTAAATCTATGATATAAAGTTTAGCTTAGTTTAGTTTTTATGGTGTCTTTTACTATAAATATAAGTTCTAAGAACATTGTAAATGATTGTTGATAATTCTGATTGTTAATGATTTTGCACAGGCTATCTTTGAAAACTTTAGGGTTCACAAGGTAAGCAACAGTAGGAGGTCTTCCCATTGTTTCTCTAAAACTCAGCATTAAATATGAAGGTCTATTTCCAATGCAACATAGATTTTATCAGTTGTACAGTGAGCACCAAATCATTGTGCATTGCTTTGATAAAAGCCAAAGATGCCTTGGCATTTATTAGAGAACAATGTCTTGACATCACAAATTATATTGAAACATTAAACAGAAAAATTAAAAACTGACCAGGGTCAAGAGGAAAGAATAGACCATAAGGCTCCAGGTATTCATTAAGCTCCATCCATCCAATCCCAGGCTCAACAACCACATCCATATCCTCAACATGTAATGATTTGACTCTCTACAATTTAAATGTAAATGCAACAAAAGTAAGGAACAGCAAGGGATAATGCAAGAGATGCAAACAAACTGCTATAATGATTCATTGAAAATAATAATCAATTCAATGAAGCTCACACATTTCTCCTCATAGATAATTCCATACTATAGCTATGCTGCCTTTCCTTCCCAACAAACTATCTTAAATTGTACTACAAGTAATGGACATGAAAGAGATTAATTCCATGCATAGCAGAAAGACAGTATAATAATGAAATATCGCACATAAATATTAGATAAAAAGCATAGAGAAAAGAATAATGCCCAAAAAATATCAGAGGAGACCGCACAGACCGGAAGTAACGCAATAAGGTGAGCCTGCACAAGCTTCACCACTAACATGAAACAAGTAGGCCTTATTGATTGAGCCAAAATCTACAAATGGGGTCCCTGCACCTAGTGAAACATAAGTGACATGAACTACACATTATATCACCAAAGGGCCAAAATAGACCTAAGAAAAATATTCAAAATAACCTCCGTTATAAAACAAACATACGCGAACCCTATGTTGAGATTAAAATGCATTAGAAAGCACCAAAATGTATGGTTGATAGCTAAAACAAAATCAAGTTATTAATGAAAGTCAATAAACTAAATTTTACTGATAAAAGGGGCCTTAAAATCATGTGGCGTGATTTATAACAAGAAACAGGCTCATACTTTCATCAAATTCATGTCAATGCAAACACCTCCATGAGGTGATAATGTATGACCCTCGAGTGATGTGGCTCCACCGTAAGGTACAATAGGGACCTGCTCATCAAATTAAACCAGAAAATAAATTATATAAAAAATAAAAGAAAAGTTCAAATAAATAAGCCAGTTTATAACTTGTGTAAGCTGGCCAAAATTATTTATAGTGAATATGTATATGTCAAGTAAAAAACAAGCATTATATTTGGTTCTTTTCTGCATTTCAAATTTGGATTTTCATGCCTAATGGATGGATACAAATAATTATCAGTTTGAACAATCCAATAGCCCAAAACACAAATGCATAAAAGAAGAGTTACCCATTCACATTATATATTAGCAACTGAAAAACCATAAGAAACAATTGAAAGAAAAAGAGAAAAATTAGACAACCCTCAAAAGCAAGGAGCTCAGACCTTATACTTATTACAAGATTTGACTATCTTGGACACTTCCTCTGCATTCCTGCATGCACAAACTACAGTTAAGGTGCATTTTGGAGAGAAAACTAGGATACACTACACAATGTACTACTGAGCAGACCACAAAAAAATGAAGAAAAGCACTACTAAAAAATAGCTTATCTTTACAATAGACAATCTTATCCCGTATCTCATATTTGTGATAACAACCAAGCTAACACCAAGGAATGCATGTATTATTTCAAGTTAGATGAAAATTCTATGGATATCATGAAATGTTGGAGTAATAGCCTATGAATCAATAATGAACAAATTCAAGACACAAGTCAAGTCTATGTCCACTATCAATAGCTAAAATAGGAACTGCATCATGCATAGATTTTCTCAAGAGTAGATGAAAACAGAAGCAACATATCAATTATGAGCATTCAGTGAACAAATAAAATGTCCCGTTTCTTTTGAATGCACGAGCTCATGGTGTACACTGGGACCAACACAACAAAAATGGAAAATAACGAAAAATAAATACAAGTGCCGAATTATAAAAATAAATGATATTATAGTTTCCAAGTTAAAAAAAAAGCCCAATCTCACCTTGGAAAAACAACCACATCAGGGATATTCACTGCTTTGTGGAAGCTATTTTGTGGTTTCCCATGGAAGTACCTCTCATCAAAATCCATTGTCACACTATCCTGCATAATGAAATGTGTCCATTCCCAACAGAATATTAAACCTCTACTAAGGCACTTTATATTTCAATTCAAAAGTAATAATAATAATAATAAAAATAATCAATGCTATTTTGATTGCTGAGGATTGTAGAAAATTATGAGAAATAATCATTTGTGAAGTAAATATGGCAAATTCTCAATAGAATATAACAAAAAGGGTTTGGAGGTTGGCCATTTCAACTTCAGAGAACGTTTGGGTTTGGTGCGCCTATTTTGGGGCCGACCTTGATGATCCAAACTGTTCACTTTTAGTAGTCGTTGAGTAGAATATTTATATGCAGAAAATTAAGATGATTAGCACCCAAGAAGTCTCCAAAATTTATACGATACTAATAATGAAGAGGGAAGTGATAGAATACTTGGCAAATAGCTTTCAATTCATCAATAAGCTCTTGTGGAACATCCTTGTGAGAACCCTTCACCACATACTCTGTGCTACCCTTGCCCCCACAGCTCGCACCTCTGGAGAAAACCAAAAAAAAAACCCAATAATTTAATTTCCATACAATCATCTAAACTAATTCCACATTTTTCATCGACCCAATTGAGTATTTGAAAGTGGACACAACATATTATATCAGACAAAACATATAAAATTCAAAAAATAAAAAATAAAAAAGTATGAAATGGGTTGAATGAATTAAATACCCATGATCAAGATTGGGGGCATCACAGAGTGATGGGTTGTTCTGGGTCTGGAGAGAAAGTGATCCAGCAGAGACAGCGATGGCGATTGGAAGCAAAGAGCAAGCCCACGAAAGGATTGGTGTTTGTTTCTTGTCTGGAATCAGGGTCTGTGTAATGTGAGAGGTTTCGGTCCTATTTAGCGAATATCGGAGGTTAGTGTAAATTGGTTTTGAGGAAGAACGTAAACGAGAGAACCAGGATGAAAACGCCATTGCTGAGCTTTGAAGAAGCTGGGTCTCTAATCTATGAGAACGAGAGAGAGAGACGGAGAGAGAGAGAGTTGATCACGAAACTCAAGTGCAGTGAAGTGATAGAGTTGATCACTTATTTATATAGAATGGAATTTTGACATTATGGCCATCACATTACTGTAACAGGAACCGGAAATTCTCTAACACACGTTGTTGAGTCGAAAATAGTACTCAAAACCCCCCGAGGAACAAGATCATCTCTCCAGAAGCATGAAGAAGCTCAAAGCTCTTACTGAACTGAGCTTAATCAGGAGAACTTGGAAGGAGTGTTTGGGGGTGCTTAGGAAGGATTTTTTTTGATTTTTTTTTAGGGAAAATCGGTTGGGCTCCTCTCTCACTTTTCCTAATGAAAGATATCACAAATTTTTTTTTTTTTTTTTTTTTTTTTTTTTTTTTTTTTTTTTGGGGTCTCTAAACATATATAAAAGAAATTTCAGTCTTTTATACTATCTTCATCATCTGACCTACCGCCACCCTAACAACTTGACTCTTAATTCTCATCTCCTAACACTTCCCAAAGCTTTACCCAGTGGAGATTCCCACTTCCAAACTTACTCATCGCACGCCACACTCACCCACCACCACCACCACCACCACCGCCGCCGCCCTAAACCCATCACCACCCCAAACCCACTGCCATTCTTACCCACAACCACCGCCTCCAGAACTCTTCCACCTCACCGAGCTCCAACTCACTTCAGACTCCGATTCTGACCGACTCAACGCCCTCCACATGCTTGAACGCTAGCTCGTTCCGAATCCCCCCACAGCTGCCGTGGACGGAGGCGATGAGGTGGCCTGTCCATGTCATGCTCGACACCCACTCTTTCCATGTCATCGAATATCTCTAGAAATAGATTAATCGGAGCAATGTTGTGGCAGAAGATCAGATGCACTTCCGACCATTACTGTTGATGATGGATTATTGAGTTCAACCAGAGAATTTCTCTGGTTTCCACCCAGAGAAAATTCAGTTCAAAATCCAGAGAATTTCTCTAGTTTCAACCCAGAGAAAATTCAGTTTTCTTTTACTTAGAGACTGTAAATTTGATCTTGAAGTTTCAATTCTGTGCATGAATGTAAAATAAATGGTATTTTTCTTCAAGTAGTAACTCTATGGCACAGACCACCCGAAATCCTCATATTCTCAACATCTTAGATGATAAAGCATTTGCATCAGCCAGATCACAGACCTTATCAATAAATGCTTCATTGCTTTCAGCAACTACAGAGGAGGCATGCACATATTCCTGCTCATAAAATGCACATAGTTGATCCAAAAAATCCAGCACCTTTGCCTTATGACTGCACAAAAGTAAGTATTGAGTTACAGGAAATATGAGGGGGGGCAAATATTTCCATATTCAGATGCCATAAGGAATATAGAAACAGCTTTGGATTAAAATACCTATATGACGATACAGCAACTTCAAAAGCCTTCACAAAAAGGAGACTGGGAAAACTCGCACCTGGATTAGCATTAAATAGCATACCTAAGCGAGCGTTTGTAGAACCTTCTATCTGTGACACAGTGAAAGCTTTCAACAACATTTGGTGGAGAATCAAACCCACGACAGAGAAATTTGAAATTTCTCTGGAGTCCATGAAAGGCTAAGGAAATTTCTCTTGCAGTGTCCATGAAAGGCTAAGGAGGCCAGAGAAATTCAAAATTTCTCTGGACCAATTTTCTCTGACTTGAATTTTCTCTGGACTAATTTTCTCTAGATTGATGTTGAGGGACCTTAGACATCATGAAAATATTTGATGTCTTTTATACTATAAAATCATAATATCAGGGACCTTAAAAAAAATACCCCTTTTTTTATTTTTTTTTATTCTTTCTTTTAACTAAAAGCTACATTGATTATAAAATCAAAAACAATTCAAACAAAATATCATATCAACTTCCATAATCATTTCACTTTTTCTTTCACACATCACATTTAATCATAAAAAAATCCAACTATTGTCCCAAACACAAAAAAAAATTTCTCCAATAATATCTTATAATTAAAAAAACTTATTAAAAAAAAAAATCCAATTCCTAAACACCCACTCTGATTATCAAGCTTCTGGGAACAACTATGGGTTACAAATTGCTCATTACCAAAGTTAGAAAAATCTAGGACCTTCCAGGTGACTTCTAAGCCATTGATCTAGGGCTCGGCTACTTCCTTTTTAAATTCAAAATTAAAGCGGATTGTACAGAGGAAGTCTCAACTGCAACGTAGGTAAGATTTCCTTAACTTCCTATTGAGTACTATAATGGAAATGGCCTTTTTCCATAAGGTGAGGCTAGAGATCTGTTAAATTTTCTATCAAATCTCTCCTATAGGTATGGATAGGCGAGGGTTAATTACGGCCACGAAACCTCCAATCCGTCATCCATTTGCCAGATTGGCGAATTAGAGAAAATCAATCTGTATCCGTTCGCCAATCCGGCAGATGTGGATTGAGCTGATTGGCGGATGGATGCGAATTGGTTTGGCAGTTTAAAATTTTATAAATCTTCAATATAATTCAACTTGTGCACTTCCTCAAAAAAAAAAAAAAAAGTATTATAGTCATTAACTTAAAAAGTATTACAATCATTACATACCACATCCAAAGAAAGAAAGTTTGAAACTTTAGAATATTACAATCATTACATATCTCATCCACATATTACAGTCACAAACCTCATCCACATAAAGTATTATAATCTATAGTTCTTAAAATATAAAAACAATTCAAACCACCAAAACCATGAACATAGCAGTAGTAGAGATTGTATGCATTTGTATTATTACATCTATGTCTGTTTTTTTGAAAACAAAAATTAACCAGCAAATATCATCTTTTTTATTTATTATTTTTAGTTTTAGATTTAAAAACCAAAAATATATAAAAAAAAAATAATACATTTATTTTTTTTCAATTCAAAAAATATATTTAAGTTGAAAATTCTTTTTCAACAGAATATTTAAACTCTTTTTCAATTGAAAATATAAATAGAATATCTAAATAAATTGAAAATATAAAGTTTTACAAATATCTAAGGGTGCTCGCGGTTCGGCGGTTTGGTTGCGGCCAAAAGAACCTCAAATCCGCCATCCATCCAAAATTAGGCGGATTTAAAAAAATCAATCCGCAACCATCCGCTCGTCATCACGGATCCGTCCAAAATGCGACGGATCAGTTTGATTCGGTCGGTTTAGGCGGATCGATATATCTGCTGCTCACTCCTACCTATAGGTGTGGGACGCATATACATACGGGTTTGTGTGAATCTTATTCCATATGAGAAATTTAGTAAAAAATTTGATAGATTATTTGAGATCCATAATATTTTCCTTTTCCATATAGCCAAGGTTATTAGCAAACCACTTAAAATAGATATAAACATAGCCACCTCATTATAAGAGGGGTTAACTTGAACCCATTAATTAATTGGGCCCAATTGAAGCCCAATCGGAAAGAAGATTGGAGAAATTATTATCAAATGGGCTAAGTCAATTCTATTGAACAGACCCACAAAAAAGTTAACAAATTGGGCCGAGGAGTATATATTTCAAGCATATATCTTTAAAGAAAGCCCAACAAGCCCATTCGAGGAGGTCCAAATCATACGGGTGTCCGAAAAGGTTAACCGTTGTTTTCAGAAGAGATGAAACCCTCAGAGGAGATCTATTCTCCTAGGTATTAGCTTAGTATTGAAAGGGTTCGGAACCACGAACCTAGAGACCTATTTGAGCTCAAACTCAAAAGGGTTTGGATCTACGAACCTAGAGATTTGAAGCGCTTGACTTCGAACGAATTCGGACACAATCTAGAAGCCGCTCTATTAATGAGTCCCAGAACACTTGCAGGCTTGGAGTTTTTCGGGATTTATGCACCAAAACCATGGGCGTAATAGAGTCCGAACAAAGGACCCGATCTCGAGGACGGTGAGTGAAGACAAATTCACTCTACGATTAAACTAGCCTATACCCGGGTCGATATGGCACAATCTAAGGGGTCCTTGAGAATTGGCAATATCTACAACAAGGCATCCTCTTGGACTACCCTTGACCCTTTAGGATGATTGGGAATCATTGGTTAGGTGTGGCTAAGAAAAAGGGTTAGTCGAGAGGTTGATCTCCTCTTTGGGATTTTCCTCATCCTTAGAGAAGTCATCTCCTTGGACAAGGTAGTTAGCAAGAATATTTCCTATGTGCCTTGCACATGGGCTCCATCCTACATCATGAGGTGCCTATAAATAGCACCCACCCACAGCTTTACAAGGGATGGATTTTGAAGAGACAACTCTTGGGAAATAACTAATTTCCCTTCTCTATTATCTATCTTGAGAGTGAAAATAGGAGATCCATGGAAGAGCCTTGCCATTATTCTCTCTCTAACTACTTTGCCTTCTTCTTCACCCAATCTCTTATCTTCATCATCTCTCTTTGCTATTGTGTTCCTAGTTGTGACTGTTAAAAAATCTAAGCCTCTCATCATTTCTAGAGAATTCGAGTTTTCTTCAAAGATCTCCAAAGATCTTCGAATTTTCCGACAACATTCTTGAACCCTCTCATACACTCATCTAGAGGTAAATATGCATTTGCCCAAGTGTGTGTGGAGATGGATCTAAGTAAGCCATTGATTTTGCATTTTGCCATAGATTTGTATACTTATGGTATCGAGTATGAACATCTTCACACTTTCTGCTTTTCTTGTGGAAGGGTTGGTCATCTTAGAGAAAATATATACTCCTCTATAATCTTTGTAGTTATTGTAAAGATTTTAGATACATTCTAATAAAAATAACTCATCACCTCATGTGGATATATTAAATTTGTCAAAAGAATATAACTCATCAATATCAAATTTTTCAAAAAATAAATAATGACCAATTAGATTTTTCAAAACGTGAATAGTAAATTTTACCATTTAAACACAGTAATATATCCGAAATTCAAACATGCACAGTAAATTCTATTTAAAGGAATACTTGTTTTTCCATGTTTCTACTACTGCTAGAATACAGAAAATGAGAGTTACTTCCCTCAAGAATGGTGAGGGTGGTTGGATTTCGGATCCTGAGATGCTCAAAAGATATGTCCACAGTTACTTTTGCAACTTGTTTAAGAGTGATTGCGAACAGTCTGTTCCTAACATCACTAATATTCCACATCCTGGACAGATTGTTGGACCCTTGGTTTGTGCTTTTATTCAAGAGTGTTTTTCAAACAAATTATCCCCCAGAGTTTTGAAGACACTTTGATCACTCTTATTCCAAAAATTGAAAACCCTGAATCTCTTAATCATTTTCGGACCATCAACCTGTGTAATGTTTTATATAAAACCCTTACTAAAGTTTTGGTGAGCCGTCTCAGACCCATTTTGACTAAAGTGGTTGGGCCTTTTCAAAGTAATTTTATTCCTGGACACTTCACCTGTGACAATATTATTATTGCCTAAAAGATTGTCCATACTCTTAGAGGCAAAAAGGTAAGAATGGGGACATGATTTTGAAAATTGATCTTGAGAAAGCCTATGACAATGTGTTATGGGAGTTTCTCCACCATGCTCCTTTGGATCTTAACTTGAATGATCATTGGGTTGAGTTAATTATGAATTATGTTACCAATGTCAAAGCCTCTATTCTTTAGAACGGAGAAAAGTTGCAGGACTTTCACATGGAGAAAGGGCTACGGTAGGGAGATCCCCTTTCTCCTTACCTTTTTGTTCTTTACATGGAGAAACTTTTGAATATGATTTTGGCTAAAGTTAATGAGATGAGTTAGAAAAGGGTTAAGGCATCTACTTAAGGCCCTATTATTTCACTTCTCTTTTTTGTGAATGACCTGCTTTTGTTTGGAAAAGCAGTGGAGAAGAATTATCAAACCATCATGGGATTCTTGAATGAGTTCAGTACTATTTTAGGCCTCAAGATAATTTTTTTGAAATCTAAACTCTTCATATCTCCTAATGTGAACAATCTTTAGGCCAGATCTTTGAGTAGTCTGTTGTTTACTTCTCTCACCCATGATTTGGGTAAGTATCTTGGTATTCCTTTGTTCCATAAAAGATGTAACCGAAATCACTTTTAGTTCATTACTGATAAGATTCAAAGCAGACTTTTTGGGTGGAAAGTTAACATTTTCTCTTTAACGGTGAGAGCTACTCTAATTTAGTCAGTCACCTCAACTCTCTTATCATACCATGCAAACCATGCTTATCCCAACGAATATTTGCAAGAAAATTGATAGTCTTAGGCCTCTTTAGGAACATATTATTTTAGTAACTTTTTGACATTTTATGAAAAGATATGTAGAAAAATAGAGAGAGTGATGTGACAGCTTGCAATGACTTTTTGACTTTTTGGCTAAGATATATAGTCCCCAAACGAGGCCTTAACCGAAATTTTTTGTGAGGTGATAGTGAGAATAGGAAAAAAAAATACACCTTGTGAATTAGGTTACTATTTGTAATAGTAAAAAAATAGGGGGGCTTGGTCTTATGAGGCTAAGCTCGAACATTTCTCTTTTATCCAAGTTGGGATGGAAAATTCTTAGCAAGGATTCTTGTTTGTGGGTGAAGGTGCTAGAACAAAAATATTTTACGCAATGATAAGCTTATGTCTTACTCTACTAAAAGGAACTCTTCACTTACTTGGAGGGATATCCTTAAGACTAGAGATGTATTAAGAAAAAGCATTAAATAGGGTGTTGCTGATGGCTCTAAGGTCTCAATTTGGCATGGTGGTGGTGTGGAAGGCTACTTTAGCATCCCAATACTCGAATCATAACTCCATTAATTTGGACATTGTTGATAAGCTCATTAATGATCTGGGAGTAGGATATGAACATATTTATGAATTATCTCCGTAATGTAGTCTTTGTTGATGTGGTCAAAATCCATTTACCCCAGTTTGTTACTTTTCTTGACACTCCTCATTGGAAAGGGTCCATAAGTGGTAAATTTTTTGCTACTGCGGCCTATCAGATTGCATCTAATCTAGTGAATAATCCTACCTATTTGGAATGGGTTTGGAAACTCAAGATTTCCCAAAAACTTAAAGGCTTTTTGTGGCTTATCTTTCATAGCAAACTTCTTACGAATGCTATGAGAGTGTTGAGAGGTTTAATGGAGGATGCCAAGTGTCCTAGATGTAATTATCATTTGGAAGACATTGAGCATCTAGTTCATGATTGTACACATTTTACGAATGCATGGGATAATTTGTTTGGAAGCTAAGGTAGTGTTCTGAACAGGCACGATTCCTTTCTTACTTGGTTTAGAAGGAATTTACGTCCTCAATCTGAATTGGATCCCAATTGGAGCTTGGTCGTTATGGTTGCTATTTGGCAAATTTGGAAAGAAAGGAGTAGGAAAATTTTTGATAATGTTGAACCTTGTTGGCAAAACACAATTTTTCTTATCCATAAATATGTTAATGAAATTCAACAAGCTTTTGATTCTGATTCAAATTCTAGTAGGCCATCTCTAACTTTGGTTAATTGGATCCCACCTCTAGCAGGTAAGATCACGCTAAATACTGATGGATGCACCTGAGGTGACCCGGGAGAGGGAGGATTTGGAGAAGTTTTTAGAGACGAAGCAGGTGTTTGGCTTTGTGGAGTTTTTTGGGAAGCTTGAATTTTGCCAAAGTCTGGAATTTGAAATGTGAGGTATATATCGAGGGCTAATGATCATGCTGGAGAAGGGACTACATGAAGTGATCGTGGAGACTGATTCCACTTTGGCTAAAGTTACTCATTGAAGGTCCTCCTTAAAACTGCCATTTCCACAACATTGTTGAAGACTTTCTACACCTAATCCATAGGTGCAACTGCACCATTCATCATATCTTGCATGAAGGCAACAAAATACATAGATCTTCTTGCAAACATGGGGGCTGATCAAGCGGAACATTTGGTGATGGTGGTGGTGGTGGTGGTAGTGGAGGATAAATCTGCTGTAATTCGGAGCCAAAATAATGGTAAACATGATTGGGACGACATATCAAAGAATCTAGGCCATGTTTGTTTGGGTGGACTGGATTAGGTTGGATTAGTATTCCCATGACTAATAGTCCTAGGACTACGAATTCGTTAGATTGTGTATATCCTATCTTATGTTTGGATTGAGTTAAGATTATAAGGAGGATTAATAGTCCAGACTTTGACTTAGTCTTCCAATTTATATCCTACCCCCTTTGTGGGATTGAATAATCCATCATATGTGGAATACCATATCTGGATGGATTGTTAGTCCGTACTTCAATTGTTTAACCAAACATCGGATTAATAATTTTATTGGACTATTAGTCCAATCCCAGGATCATGTCCACCCAAACAAACATAACCTTAGGATCTTATTTGCCCCCCATTTGCTCTATTTTTTAGTTGTTTCCGTTTTTGTTTTCTATTCTGATATACCAAAAACAAAAATAGTATGTATCATATGCTATGGTTATGATGGCTAGTATACTATGGATTGGAGTGTCTCATTTCATTCCACCTTGCCTTTAATCCGATTCTTATGAAATTTACCCTCATTTTCATCTCAAATTTGTAAATTTAGGATTCGTTTGGAAAAAAACTTTTTTAGTTTGCCTTTTTGACTAATTTAACTTGGCTAAATTAGCTTTGCTTGGAAAGAATTTTGACTTTTTTGCTTTTTGTTAGAGAAAAAGTGAAATAATTATAATTTGGATATAATGTTTTATCTTATCGACTTATTTAAACCTATTTTGTCTTTTTGTCTTTTTTTTTTTAGTCCCAACCTAAACCCAACTCACTTGCCAAATGATGACTTAACCTCTACTCTTGACCAATTAGTAACATAATAAAAAAAAAATGGTAAATTATACTAACAATCCCTATAGTTTGGGATTTGTGTTACTTTGGTCCCTAACTTTTCAATTATGATACATTTGACTCTAAATTTAGAATCTTATTTCTAATAAGGACAATCGAATATGTTTCCTTTGCAAACGATCTATTTAAGGGAAAGTCGTCATATAACTTATTTTGTATTGGTTAATTTGTATGTTATTTGAAATATAACAATCTTTTCTTTTCTTTTTTTTTTTATAAATAATGCTGGTACTTTCTTGGTTATAACGTTCTGTTTTGGCTTGATTTTCATAATCTATTTTTAGAAAAAATTTAAAAGAAACTAAAACTTAAATTGGTGAAAAAAAATTAAAAACACATCTTTTTTATATAATTTTATCTTTTGGGAAAGTAGAAATAATTTTAAAATTTATTTTTATATTTATTTTCATTAAATTGGCTTCTATTTTTTCAAAAGTCAAACATGATGACAACTTTGATATCATTATTAAACTGATCCATTAAAATAAAAAAAATTAAATTAAAAATATTTCATATATTAAACATATCGATTACACATTAAAAGTCTAATAACCATTCATTACATAATAACCATCAAAAAATATCTGTTAACAACAAAAAAAACCATCTATTACATGATAATCATCCAAAAACATCAACAAAACCAACCACTCATTACATGATTATCATCCAAACATATACTAAAAATTAATTTGGTAAAAAAGTAAAAATATCAAAATGTAAAAGATTTAACATTTTTATATAATTTTATCTTTGGTGGATAGAAATAATTTTAAAAAATTTAAAAATAACTTTTTGACATTTATTTTTGTCAAACTAGTTTATATTTTATCAAATTGACGATTTTGTCTTTAAAATGGAGCATTTTTCATTTGCAAAGGAAACGGTGTTTTCAATTGTCCTTATTTGGAATGAGATTCAAAATTCAGGATCAAATATATCACAATTGAAAGGTCAAAAATCAAAGTGACACAAACCCCAAATTACAAGGATCGTTAGTGTAATTCTTCCTAAAAAAATACAAAATGTTTAAGACCTTTCATAAAACCCCCCACAATTTCACCTCTAATGATGTGGAATGATAGGTATCAACTTTTGATTTGTCTCATACACAATTATTTAGGGCCCTACTCCCTTGTCACATGTGCAATTGGGGCTTGATGAAATAGGGAGATGTAGCAAAACTTATTCTTTTTAATAAAAATAGTGGGGTTTATGTTTTGTTATAGCAATTGGAATGCTTCAAATTGTGTATGAGCAACATAGGTATATGTGTTTCTATTTCTAAAAATCTTATCTTAATCACATGATCAAAATAAATCTTGGACTACTTAATTCAAAATCTTTCAAATTGGGAAGCCTTTTTTTACTCTCATAATAGGCTCCAACCCCATATTCTATAGAATAAATATTTACATTCCTTTTTTAAATCCTCTCTACCATTTATATATTATGGGTCAGGTTTGCAAAATAGGTACAAAAAAACATTTTGCTCTCTCTCTTTTCTTTTATATTATTGGACATCAATTGTTACAAGTTCAAAGGATTACTTGTGAGAGTGCACACAAACAGTCCCGCCATTGAATCCTAGAGGGTGATTGCCAAAAACATATTCGCCCCAAATGAAATTTGATATGATATTTTACACTATTGTGTTATATTCATTGTTCTTGATTCATTTGGGTTTACTATATATTCATTTGTTTTGATTAATTGAAGCACTTTTACACTACTATTTCTAACATTCTTGAAAGTGAGTTCGTGCTTTCAATTGATCAATAGAAATGGCTTATGATAAGGCTATTCTAGATATCTCAAAGTTGGAACCATTTGACGAAAAAAACTATAGGAGATGGGCTGAAAAGGTTATGTTTCATCGAGAGAGCATCCATGTTGACTATGTACTTTTTAATGAACGTGTGTCGGATGACGTGTTAGAACCATCACGTTCAGAGACTGCTAGGGGACATATTCTTAACTACCTTGCAAAGTCTCTATTTGATATTTATGTGCCTATCAAATTAGCAAGGAAAATTTGGGTAGCACTCTGATGGGTCGTTTCACACACCAAAAATAAATACGAAATTATACCAAATTCTTTAAAATAACGGTAAGTCCAGGTATCAATCCACAAGGACAAACGGGAAATTAAACTAATTTAATTGTTAAATTTCTAAATTATTTTTTGATAAAAGAGATGGTTGTTCATAACCTAATGATAATTAAATTAAACAAAGTAAAAAAACTAGCAATTATAAGTAAAGATGAGTTACTAATTTTGGGAAAAACCTAGGGTAATGAATACACTAGTAGTTACATAAATAAGGCTTCAATTTGAAAATCAATTATGTTACGGTTCGAACTAAATAATACTTCGCAACTACAAATTCAAAGCATTGATCAAGAAAATTATCACGTTCAATGTATGGGCACGAACCATCTCAAGTAGTACGAGTCGTTCGCTCTAAATAACGGTAGCAAAACGACTCGTCCCTCGTAATATGACTCGTCTCACACCTTGAATATGAAAGCACATAAAACCATTGCATGGAAAACATTCAACAATCACAAAAAGAAGAATACTTGAAGAAATAATGGAAAATATATTTGAAAACTTCTTGAATACCATACAACTGTTCAAACCATTACATAAAAGAAAACCAAAAAGAAAACCCTATTTACTTGGCTAGGGTTTTATCAAAACCCTAGAAATAGGAGCCTAGCCACTCATGGAGGCGTGGGAAGAAATAGAAGAAGAAGAAGAAGCCTCTATCAAAATTGTCCTTGAAGCTTTGAGAATCCTCTTTTCCAAACCCTAGCCTCTCCTTTCTTTTCGAATTTTTCAAAACCCTAATCTAGCATTTCTTCTATCTTTTTATACCTCTACTATTTTTCCCAGATTCAAAACATTAGGCACGCTTCCCGAGATACGGCCGCACGTGCGAGAAATTCCACCACATGTAAGGCGAGGGTTCCGCACGTGCGACGGGAATGGGCCTCCGCACGTGCGATTTTCTTAGGCTCTGTTTGGCTGTGATGAATGGGCCGCACGTGCGAGAAGCATTTTTCTCTACAATTTCTGCATTTTTGATCATTTTATGCTCTCACTGTGTCCAACTTAATTGACATTAAACAGGCATAAAATATATAATTTGACAGGCAAGTAGGGTTAAGAGATCCTAATTATCAGCCTCAGTATTGTACAATTCAGCCTCAATCACATCCCCTAACTTACAACTTGCTAGTCTTCAAGCTAGGAGTAAAGAAAGATAAACAAAATTAAATAAAATCTAGCTACCTCCTCTTTCGTGGGAAAAACGATTGCATTTAGCATATACAACAAGCCTTTAAACCACAAAGTTACCCTAAGTTGACGAGAATAGTCTTGTGAGGGTTTCCATAAATGATACTATAGACACCCTATTTTTGACCGCCCTTAAGACTTGGGCGCCTCAGGTTGATCACTTGATGATGAAATACTACACTATACAATTGCTCAAATTCCTCAGCAATAAGGCTTCAGTTTTCCAACTCTGGAGCCTAGAACCTTGCACCTCTTTTTAGCCAAAACCTAATTTTTCCACACCTGACCACCCAGAGGCCTGCAAGCCAACAGGTGGTCGGCTGGCCAGAATTTGGTAGCCGGTTGTCTCCTATCTGGTCGGCCAGCTAGGTTTTTCAGTTGGCAGATATTTGTTGCCAGTTGTCCCCCCCCATGCGTATGCACTACACTAGCTAGCTTAATACAAATATTTCTGAGACAGCAACCAATTTTTCTATATATACTTGACCATACCTTATGTTTTTAGCTTAGAAAAAATTACCAAAGCTTAAATTCTTTAAAAGCTCTCTCTCTCTCTCTATATATATATATATATATATCTTGCAACCTATATACACCTTACATAGACTCCCTAAACCAAATATCTGAGTCTCCTTGTTGAGGTTCTTGAGCTAAAATTTCAGCTCTTGAGGATGAGCACTTGTTGGTTTGTGAATCAAAAAGTTATCTCTCTTCAAGAGGTATAACTTTTGCCTTCTTTACACTACTTCTTTCCTTTCTTTTCTTGCTATTTCTACACTATTTTGGACTATCTTTGATAGGTTGAAACTTGTGATTTAAAGCTACTAAAGGTGGAGGGGTTAACTACCCTTCTTTGAACCTTGTTCTCCAAGCTTTTGTCCTTGTGTTTCCCACATATTTTTCAACTTTTGGCTTCTGATTTTCAGAGTTTTTCAAGGCCAAATATGTGGTTTTGAAGTCCTAAAAATGGAGGGGTTAGCCACCCCTTCTTAGGCTTGTTTACTAGCTTTATTTCTCTCTTATTTTAGCTCACTTTTCCTAGCTTTTCATACTAATTCCAGCACTATTTTTGTGAGTTTTAAGATTATTTTAGTGTGTTTATTTCGTTTATGCTTTGTATAATATGCTTGTAGTGTCGTAGTCCTCATAGGTTTGGTGGTTTAGGCCTTAGACGCCAACTTATTTGAGTTGATAGCTTTTATTTTATGCTTTTCAAACATGTATTCACACTTGCAATAATCATCTCTGCACCATCCCTCCTTTCTTGGATTTCTTTGTTTGAAAGTCGTTTCAAACGAGTGTTGTTTGAGGCATTCGAAAGAGACCCTTCCATGGTTAATAGTTTAATCTCTTCGGAGGTTCATTACCAAGGCATTATATCTCTCTCATGTCAAGAACAACTTCTGTTTGACACTTCTCTTCATTTAGTGGACATAACTCTCATTTTTGGACTAAAATGATTAAAGAATGGAAAGATAATTAAAAGAGAATAAAATTAGACTAAAATGGTAACGATAATAATAAAATTGGTTTGGGTTCAATCGGATATTAATTGAACTATTGCGTCTTGAGTCATTACATACTCATTAATGATGTTAATGACTCGAGAAGCGATGTCTACCACTTCCCTAGAGAGGTAACTCCATGATAGGGAGAAGGTCTTGTTGGTTTTTTCTTTTCATTCATTGAGCCTTTGTTCGATCGAGGCATGGATCATCACGCAATAACCTCGCCACCATTGATGATTTGTGGATTGATTTTACTCCTCTCTTGATCTGTTCCATGATAGGGTAGGGCAGAGAGGACAAACATTTCCTGAAAATACTTTGTTTGTGCTCTGTTTCTTTTCTGTTACAGCAAGGTAGACCCCCAAAATAGTGGCCAACCGGCCATCTATCCATTCAACCGACCACTTTTCAAGGCTGGCCGCCCACTTTATTTTATGCAGACTGTACCATTTTCATGATAGAACAGAATACAGGTTAGGGTGAAAACAAATTATTTTTCTGACTGCAAAACAGAACAGAAACTAACAGTAAATAGAGAGCTTTCAAAAAGATATTCTTGTTTATATACGTGCGGCTCCTCACTTCCCGTGCCTTTGATTTAATGCTTTAATAGTAACATGTTGTAATTATTACTTAGATAGATTAACTTGAATTTGTAATAATTAGTAAATTTAGCTTGCTAATTCATTAGGTATTGTAATGGTTAGTATTCGGACACTTGGACATTCAGACCCTCTTGTGCGAGGGCAAATTTGTAACACTTGTAGTATTGTGTATGTCTTCTAACCCCCATTTCCTTCTCCTTTTTATTTCTCTGCTTATGATGGTTGCTTGTTGCATTCATGTTTTAATTTCATAATATTACCATGATTTGTATCCATTTTTGCATGCATAAGGGTTCGGCTCATCATACCAATCAATGTCAATTTCAAATTCGTTACTCGAATTCGTGTTTCTTCGCATGCCTTGAATTGACTCACGTGCCATATTAGTAGCTGAGCCTATTAATTGCATTTTGTATGTGTTGCATTAATCATTTACATCATTAGAATCATGCATTTTTCTAACCATTTTTCTTCTATTTTTGGCTTGCCTCGATTGAGTACTAGGTGAGCATTTCTTGCTTTAGCATATTGCATGAATGTTAGTGTTGTCATATCAAGCATGTTTACCATGAGGCTAAGTGCTTAGGTGATATATCTCATGAATGCCTGTGGATGGAGGCTTTTTACTTAAATTGGGATAATTTGATTAATGTACATATGAGATCACTTTTTCAAGTGGTACATATTCAAAACACTTTTCAAAACAAACATAAAATCAAAGCTGCATTCCAACTTTTGTGAATTAGTTTATACTTACGTGTATCACATAGTAAAAGATAGCATAATAATCGAAACAAGAGCATATAATGTACATAAAAATCACATCATGATTAGTAGAGGCCAATCTTTGATTGGGTGGGTGGGGTATTCATGACCTTTCTCTCTTATACCTAAATTCTCGAGTCGAGACACTTTGGTGATGACGAACTAATTGCCTTCGGCACGAGTCATGGGTCCCCTAATTTTTTCAAAAATATTTAGGGGGCAACTTTGAAATCTAGCAAAGCGGTCCATTTTTGACATTGTTGATTCAAAATCGATTTTCCAAAAAGATTTGTCGGATTTGGACTCATTTGTGTTTATCTATTTCACATTGTACTTGTGAAATCAGATTCAGAACCACGGGAGTCTGAACTGTAGGGCTATCGTATCCGAGGAGACTAAACCCCTCCGAGGAGTACGAAAAGCAATCTATAGATACCCACAAACATTGACATATTCACATCTGCCTAACAACAATTAATCACACTACACAACTCAATAATTAATGTATGTGCCACTATAGTGCAATATTAAGACATGATGAGTCATTGAAGGCACAATAGACAAGCATGAAGGAATCTATTGAGCAAAGACCACAATTCAGTACTGCAAAATTAAGTTCCATGTACTTGTGAATGCTAGTAGAACACATCATCAGTACCCTCAGTGTAAAGTGTAATCCCCATAACTAGTTAATTGTCCACTATAATAGCCCAGTGTAACTCACAATAACACCCAACATATACAGAAAAACTAAACTTTTGCAACCAGGATTCATATTTTTTTTTTTTGAAAGACTGTGCAATGTCCAGATTTCTTAAGCTTTCTAATCTACCCATGTAACAATCATTGGGCCAATGACTCCCAAACCAGACAGTTTTAGGGCACTAGGTGTGAAGACACCTTTACGGGGCTTAATAACTCGAGCTGAAAAGGCTACGAATCTGAACAAGTCATTTTTTCTTATTTTTCCTTAACTGTGCAATGTCTAGGTCCCTTAAGCTTTCTAATTAACTCGTGTAGCAAGTATTGGGCCAATGACTATCAAACTAGATGGTTTTAGCGCACTAGGTGTAGAGACACCCCTACGGGCTTAATAACTCGAGTTAAAAAGGCTACGAACCCAAACAAGTCAAGTCTTTTTTTCTTTTTCTTTTTTTAGTGAGAATCAATGCTACTCATTTGTTCTTTTTCTGCAACACTAGCTATTATTAATGATGTACACCGGGGATTATAATAGAGAAGTCACCGCTATGATAATGTGTTCATGTGAATCAAGGCATACCCATGATTAGTCTACTAATACCACAAACATAAACAACTATCCTAGCGCAAACTTCACATGAAAGTATTTACCCAATAAACCCTTTTCATACAAATGTACTATCTTCCTCAATTAACATATGCTTATATCACCACCCTTACTAGCAACAAGTCAACATCAAGTGAAGCAGTTATAAACATGAATTATGAGCCAAGTAGGAGTACACAAAAGAAAACACCCTCATCCCCCAACTTGAATATGACATTGTCTTCAATGGAAACAAATGCAAAGAAAATAGGAAAGACAGAGAATATTACCAGATATTATAGGTGCACATCCAACTAGGCAAATAATAACACAACACACATACTCTATTTTTTTTTCTTTGAAGAAAAAGAAAAAAATTAAAAAAAAAATAAATAAAGAAAACAAAGAAAAAGATAGTATGTCACTAATGAGAATCCAGTGATGGTGATGGTGGAAAATGCTGCTCAAACAAGGCTTCGTCATAAACCCGAACACTGAGCTGGTCAAAACGTTGCTGGCTCGACTTCCAATATGTATAAAAGTCAGTTTGTAGGGATGCAATCGAGTGCTGATAGTCGAGCTGGAAGTCGTGAATGTGGTCGGATGCTGCCTGTGAATAATCCATATGCGCTTGAAAGTTCGTATGCAACCCCATGAGAAGCTGGTGGTGCTCCTGAAGAGTACTGTGGACCTAATCCATAGAGTACTGAAGATGCAAGTACTCCTCTTGAGTTATGTACATTGGCTCCCCTTGGGGAGGCACGGGAGAGACAGAAGGAGGTTGTAGGTCGTACATGGGGTCATCAGCTTCAACAACTGGGACTCTGCCTTGTAGTGGTATTCGGAAAAAGCTATGCTGCCATTCCTGCTAGCCAAAAGTAGGATAGACAGTGTTGATCTCTTCAGCCAGATCAATCGGAAGGCCATTGTCAGCTGAAAGATTAGCGTGAGTAGGTTGGCAAAGGGTAGGAGCCAAGTCGTGTTCTACATAAGTTGAGGCTGAACGGCCTCCTACATAAATTTCCGCATGTGCACCCAGATTACGTGCTAAAGGTGTACCTGATAATCATGTTGGTAATCATGTAGGACCCGCACAAACTCTTTTCGGGGCTCAGCTTTATGTCCAAGTGGAAGGGCATTCTTATACAACATCGAGTCAAGGAATAATAAACAACTAGATAGCTTGCTTCGACGCAGGCACGTGAAGTTAGGATCACCATAGGCCCCTGGGAAGAATTCTTGGATGATATGGGATATGGGTTGATGACCCACAACTTTAGGGAATGGCTAGTCGTCACGCTCATCATAAAAACCTAACACCCGAGCAATCATGGGTTGTGTGATGCTAATGCTATGGCCATCAACAGTGAACAAAAGGGCGGGAAAGGACACCATGGGCTCCTCGTACATGTTCTGGTAGAAGAGCTGGACTAGATGAGGATAAGTTGGTGCTGTAACAATGCAAATGCCCAACTGTTGCCGAAGTTAAAGCTGCTTAATGGCCCAAGAAGTGACCGTGTCATTCTGAAAATATGGGATGTTGAACTGAGTGAGCTTGTGAAGCGAGCAAGAATCCCACTCCGGTCGTGGCGACTCAACTGGTGGTAGTGGCGAGGATGGTGGTGACAACAATGACGGTGGTGCCGAGGAGGATGAACATCTGGCCTTTTTGGAGGCCTGAGTGGATAGTCGTCTACTCATGTTCTGCACACACCAAAAGCAAATACATACATACCCCGTGGAACCAACATGAAAATACGAATATCAAATCACAAGGCTGCTCACTTGTTTCACCACATGCGATTATCATCATCATCATTTTTTTATTTTTTTTAGGAAGAGCAATGATAAAAGAAATAAAATAAATGACATACATTAAAAAAATTGCAATAACGATTTTTTTAATATATAAATAAATAAAAATAAAAATAAAAGAAACAACTCTAACAAATACGGAACTAAATTAGTATACCATAACTAGTCATAGACATATACATTAAACTAACTACTTAACAATGGTGTGGTTAGACACAATACTATTTTATTTAAGTAACTAATGACCAAATAATTAAAACTAAGTAAACTAAACAAGTAATGAACTAAACTATTTTAAGTAGGGGTGAGCATGGTCCGGATTGGACCGGATTGGGGTAAAACCAGGATCAATCTGTTATTTATGGTTCTTGAAAAATTGGAACAAATCCAATCCGTTTAAATCATAGAACCAATCCGAACCAATCGATTTAAATACGGATTGGATCGGTTTAGGACCACGGATTCACATAATTAAATAATATATATATATAACACTTTAATTTCATAAAAATATAAACATAACGCTATATTAGTTTCACAATAGCAACATGTCTTTCTATAATAGCGACATACTGTTCTAGAATTTAAACAACCATAAGAAAATTAGTTTCACCATAAGTATTTAGACCATTACAAATTAAAACTAAAAACTAACAAACAAAAGTAATAAAAGAAGATATGATGCGGGTTTAGGTTTGAGTTTAGTTTTATATGGAATAAGAGAAGATATTATGGAGGAGGATATATAATAAAAATATAGACTATTTGTATACGGTCCGGATCGGTTCCAATTCGGAACCGTGGGGTTCAATCCGGAACCAATCCGTGGACTACGGATTTTTAATTCTTCAATCCGGAACCGAACCACGGATTCAAAAAACCAATCCAAACCTATCGGATTGGACTGGACTGGATCGGATTACGGATTTCACGGATTCTTTGCTCAGCCCTAATTTTAAGCAATCAAAATAATAAAAAGAATAAAAGACACAACCTGTTAAATAATAAAATAAAGAATTAGATAAGCTAAACAATTTTTTTTTTGAATTGTCGCACGTGCAACGACAGGGGCTGCACGTGCGGTTGGTGCTCCACCCAAAATTGTTTTTTTTTTTTTTTAAAAGATAAACCTTGAACAATGACAGGGAGAACAAAAAGAAAAACTCCATTAAACTAAAATAAACTCAACTACAAGTTAAGATTGAAAGAAGAAAAGCACAAATCTACACAAAAAGAAAGATTTACCTTGAAAGAGTAAAGAAAGATAGAGAAAGAATGGAGATTCGCTGGAAAAAAATGGTGGTCACCGGAGATCACCGGACGGAGAGAAGGTAGGGTAATGGTGGTGAGGCTCCAATGGTAGAGTAGTGGTGAGAAGAGGTTGGGTGGAGGTTGGTGATGGTGGAAAGAAGAATGAAGAAAGTTGGTGGTGGTGGGGATTGAGTGAAAGAGAAAGGGAGGAAGAAGATGATAAGGTAGAGAGAGAGAGAAAGAGAGAGAGTGTGTGTGTGTGTGTGAGGTAGAGAGAATGAATCTGAGTGATAGTCAAAGTGGGTCTAGGGTTAAATAATCATTTTTTTTAAGAGAAATAAAAATAAATAAAGAAAAAATAATAAGAAGAAGAAAAAAAAAATTGCAATAAACAAGTCATTTTTTTGGGTGAAATCAACGTCGTGCTGCACGTGTGGGAGAGTACACCACACGTGCGAAGACACTTGCGCACCAGGCCCCACTCGTGCGTATAAAGTAGTAGCAAATTCGTGTTTCAAGAATTATCCTGCACATGTGGTGCCCAGGCCGCACGTGAGGCGGCTATGCTGCACTACATTGCGCACTTGCATTTAAAACACTAGTGAAATTATGGATTGAATTTTTTTTCCGCATGTGCGAGGGGTTGTTCCACATGTGTGGGGATTTTTTTAAAATTTTTTTTATATACCCAAATACAACCCAAAAACATTTCAAACCATTTCTACCTTCATTGCACATCTGAAATAAATATAGCACTCCGAAAAATCTAAATGCTCAACAAAGGTATAATCTTCACACGAAAACCACAGGTACTACTTTTCTCTCTAATTATGTTTGTAACTTTCCCTATTTTCCAACAGGGTGACAGACTAGGTTGATTTAGTATCCAGAATCGAGGCGCCTAAAACTAACTCGACCTATGGGGCTACCATACAGAGTTCAAGTCGGGGTGGTTTTGAAATAATCTCCACACCCTTGGGTATTTAAACCAGACTTTAGTCTCGGAAATTCCAAACCTTTGTGTTCTAGGCTTTGCCATTAGAACTCTAGTTTCCACCATCTTGGTTGGTTTCCTAGGAACTCACTCTGGCTATACCAAATCGTCAGATGTCGTTCGGGCACAGCTAACACCAAAGGAATTACACATTTAGAGGATTTAAAGTCTCCTAGACTCAAAACAATTACCATGGAAGATATATTGGTTTCGTCAAGTGGACAACCTCAATCATCTCCCCTCTCTCAATACCATCCACATAATGTTTCAATCTTTAGCCATTTGCCTTGAAGGTCATACCATCTTATGGATTTTTAATCTCAATCTCCCCATGCAAAAATACTTCAGTAACTTCATATGGGTCATCCCACCGAGACTGGAGTTTACCTGGGAACAACAACAATTTGGTATTGAACTACCACACTTTTTGGTGAGGCTCGAAGGACTTACGAGAAATGTGTTTATCATGAAGTGCCTTAGTCCTAGCCTTGTAAATTTTGGAGCTCTCATATGCATCATTACGAAGCTCCTCTAACTCATTGAGTTAGAGTTTTCGATGGTCACTGGCTCTGGCCATATCAAAATTGAACATCTTAATGGCCCACGAAGCTCGGTGTTCTAACTCAACAAGGAGATGACACGCCTTCCTGAAAACAATCCTATATAGAGACATCCTGATGGGTGTTTTATATGCAGTGCGATAGGCCCAAAGTGCATCAACCAACCTAGTGGACCAATCTTTCCTATTAGGCCTCATAGTTTTCTTGAGGATGTGTTTGACATCCCTATTAGAAAAGTCTGGGGATGATAAGGAGTGCCAACTTTGTAAGTGATCATGTATTTGTGTACCAATGCCTCAAAAAATCGGTTGCAAAAATGTTTGCCACTGTCACTAATTATGGCACGTGGGAACCCCAAAACGATAGAAAGTGGTTTCATGGAGGAATTTAACCACAACTTTGTGGTCATTCATTCTGGTGCCCACTGCTTCAACCCACTTAGAGACATTGTCCTCGGCCACCAAAATGTATTCAAATCCAAAAGATGGTGGAAAGGGACCCATAAAGTCAATGCTTCAAACATCAAAAATCTCAACAATCAAAATAGGGCCATCGGCATCATGTCTCATCGTGATATAGACCCCATTCATTGACAACACACGCAAGCTTTACAGAAATTAGGGCATCTTTGAAGATAGAGGGCCAGTAGAACCCACATTGTAAAACCTTGGCGGTCGTTTTCTATCCACTGAAATGGCCGCCACATGCATGAGAGTGACAAAAGGTGAGAATGCTATGGGTTTCACTCTCAGGCACACAACGCTGAATCACTTGATCCAAACAATACTTGAACAATTTCGGGTCTTCCCAGAAATAGTGCTTGACCTATGAGAAAAATTGGTCTTTGTCTTGCTTAGATCAAGTTTTAGGAATTTGCCCAACCGCTAAGTAATTCACTATGTGAGCAAACCACGGGGCTTTGCTCGTGACACCACAAGAAGTTGTTCATCGAGAACAAATCATGCAAAGTTAAAGGGTCACTCGTGTGCTCAACAAGGACTCAGGAGAGGTGATCCACCACCATGTTTTTCATATCCATTCTTGTCTCGGATCTCTAAGTCAAATTCCTGAAGTAATAAAATCTATCTAATTAACTTAGGTTTGGTCTCTTTCTTTGATAATAGTTATCCCAAAGTGGCGTGATCAGTGAAGATTATGACATTGGAACCTAGGAAATATGAACAAAATTTATCTAAGGCAAAAACCACGGCTAGCAACTCTTTCTCGGTGGTAGTGTAGTTCAATTGTGTATCTGAGAGAGTGCAACTAACATAATAAATAATATAGAGTGCTCAATTCACCCTTTGGCCCAACACAGCCTTGATAGCATAGTTCGAGGCATCACACATGATTTCAAAAGAAAACGACCAATCCGGTGATTTTATGATTGGAGCGGTAGTAAGGGTCGATCGAAGTGTTTCAAAAGCTTTTAAACATGCATCATTAAAGATAAAAGGTGCTTCCTTAGCAAGTAAATTACACAAAAGACGGGACATTTTGCTAAAGTCTTTGATGAATCGACTATAAAAACCTGCATGCCCTAGGAAAGATCGAACTTGATGCACAGAAATGGGTGGAGGAAGGCCTGCTCGATTCACCCTTTGGCCCAACACAGCCTCGATAGCATAGTTCGAGGCATCACACATGATTTCAAAAGGAAATGACCAATCCGATGATTTTATGATTGGAGCGGTAGTAAGGGTCGATCGAAGTGTTTCAAAAGCTTTTAAACATCCATCATTACAGATAAAAGGTGCTTCCTTAGCAAGTAAATTACACAAAAGACGGGATATTTTGCTAAAGTCTTTGATGAATCGACTATAAAAACCTACATACCGTAGGAAAGATCGAACTTAATGCACAGAAATGGGTGAAGGAAGGCCTGCAATGAGGTCAAGCTTAGCTTTGTCTACCTCTATACCTCGAGGGGACATAATGTGTCTCAACACTATACCCTCACAAACCATAAAATGGCTCTTCTGCTAACTCAAAATTAGGTTTGCCTTGGTACATCGTTCCAACACTCTAGTCCAATTTCTAAGGCATTCCTCAAAAGACGGTCCAAACATCGAGAAATAATCCATGAAAACCTCTAAAAATTTCTCTGCCATATCGGAGAAAATAGCCATCATACACCGTTAAAAAGTCGTCGATGCATTACATAGCCCAAAGGGCATGCACTTATAAGCAAAAGTGCCAAAATGGCAAGTGAATGTGGTCTTTTCTTGGTCAGCGGGGTACACCGAAACTTGATTATACCTTGAGCAACCATCGAGAAAGCAATAGAAGCCTTGCCCTGCTAACCTCTCTAGAATTTGGTCAATAAATGGCAATGAAAAATGGTCATTTCTAGTCATGGAATTTAGTCTCCGATAATCAATACACACTCGCCACCCAGTAATGGTTCGTATGGAAACTAACTCTCCTTGTTCATTCTCAACAGCAGTGATGCCCTATTTTGTGGGCACCACTTGTGTAAGAGTCACCCACTTGCTATCCGAGATAGGGTATATAATATCTATACCTAACAATTTCAACACCTTTTTTTTTACTACCTCTTTCATATTGGGATTAAGCCTTTGTTGCATTTCACAAGAAGGTTTGGTGTTCTCCTCTAGATGTATATGATGCATGCACACAGAGAGGTCTATCTCTCTCAAATCAGTCACCGACCACCTTATAGCACTCTGATGTGGCATGAGAACACTCATTAATTGACTTTCTTGCTCTGCAGTTACGTCAGATGCAATTATGACTGGTATAATATCTTGAGGCCCTAAAAATGCATACTTAAGTGTGGTCGGGAGTGGCTTCAACTCAAGCGTAGGTGGTGTGACTAGAGATGGTATGGCAGGTTCCCTAGACAGAGGAGGACGGGGCTCAAACTAGGCTTTTCACGGAGGAAAATCCAATGTAGGAGAAGAATCAAGTAAAGCATTCACTTCCTCAATTGACCTGTCAATATTAAAATCCTCAAACCCAAAATGAGCTAAACAAGCCTCTAAAGGGTCGTCTACAAAAATGAATGGTAAATCCTCCTCTATTATCTTGCCCATAGCATCCACAAATAAGCACTTCTCTCTTTCATGGGGTTGTTGGGATGCTTGGAAAATATTGAGTTTCATTTGCATATTCCCAAATGAAACATCCATAACCCCTGTACGATAATTAATACATGCATTAGCCGTAACTAAGAAAAGTCAACCTAAGATCACTAGGATTTGTTTTCTAGAACTGGCTACCGGTTCCATATCTAAAATCACAAACTCAACAGGAAAATAAAACCTATTAACCTTTACTAGCACATCATCAATCATGCCACGTGGCACTTTGAGGGACCGATCAGCCAATTGGAGTGTGATAGTAGTGGGCTTCAATTGGCCAAGCCCGAATTCCTTGTAATGGTTAAGGCACTCGGGTTTTTCAACTTAGGAGGCGTGTCACTCAATAAGATGGAGCTTACTTGCTTCGTGAGAATGACCTTTTGGGACATGTGTGTCCTAGATTTACGCTTTTGCGTACAAAGGTCCTTCAAAATTTAATATAGGAGCGTACTTACTTAATTGCCTCAAACAGGGGCAGGTTGATTTTTATTTGTTTAAAAACCTCCATCATTGCTTCCATGGATGCCGCCTTCTTATTAAAAGGGAACGGTGTATCAAGGCATTGGGGAAAGGGTGCCTTAGGCACATGTGTAGTACTAAGGACTAAGTCATCCCCCTTATGTGTTTCTTCCTCACCCTTGTTCTCATTGGGTTTCTTACCATGGTCTTTTTTGCCCTAGTTGCATCAGACGCAACTGGCTGAGACTCTAACTCCTTTCCACTTCTCAAAGTGATCACCACTTGCACCTGTTCATGGTGTTTTCCATTCCCATTCGACCCCTCTACTCCATATTAACCCTTAGAGTTGGCCATAGTCTGACTCGGTAATTTTCCCTCCTCTCTCATATTCATGTTATTAGCCATTTGACCTAATTGGGCCTCTAGTTTGGCAATGGAGTGAGTATGGGAGTGAACTACTGTTGCTAACCCCTTAAGTTCTGAGAGAACTTCTAACACCGGAGTCTCAAAGGCCGAGTTGCCTTGAGGAACAATTGGGGGTTGTGGTTGTGGTTATCGGTAAGGTTATGGTGGTCGATAGGAAAATTGGTTGGCAAAATTATTAAAATTCTACCTTAGTGGTGGAGGATTGTAAGAAATGCCTTGCGAAGGAGGTCTCCATGAAAAATTAGGGTGATTTCTCCATCTCCGGTTATATGTATTGGAATATAGGTCATTACCCGGTTTGGAGAATCCTTGAGCAGCATTCACATGCTCTTGGACTAATTCCGAAAATTGTGATGCTGAAGGGCACTCACTCAAGTCATAAGCAGGGCTCGCACAAATAGCACACGTCTCGTGAAATTGAGGCTGAACTTGTTGTGTAGGGGCATCTCTCGAAGCTAATAATTGGTCCATTTTGCGGGACAATGCCTCTACTTGTTAGGCTAACTCTAAGTTTTGCCCTACCTCATAAATGCCCCATCTTTTCGAGGCTCCAACTGGACTTGCCAAGCTGCAGAGGCATGGTGAAGGGAATTATCACTTAGGTTCTCAAATAATTGCCATGTCTTGGCATCATTTTTCGACATGAATGTCCCATCATAAGAAGAATCCACCATTTGGTGGTGAGACTCAATTAAGCCATAGTAAAAGGTCTGAACAAGTTGTCAATCAGGCACTTTGGTGGTAGGGGCACTATTAGAGAAGGTCACGAAGTCTTTCCCATGTTTCATGAAATTACTCGTTATCAATTTGAGCAAAATTGGTGATGGCTCGCCTGAGTTGGTTGGTCTTACCAATGGGAAAGTATTTCTCTAAAAACTTATGTTGTAATTGGTCCCATGTTGTGACAGAATTAATAGGTTTAGCTTTGTCCTATAGTGAAAATGGGAACAGTGGCAACATTAAGGCCTCATTGGTGAAATTTTGGATCCTTACTGTAAAGCAAATTTCTAGAAATTCATGCAAATGTTTGTAAGGGTCATCATGAGCTAGTCCATGGAATGATGGGAGCATTGGGATGGTGTTGGACATAATCTCATAATAAGCAGTGGTGGGGTTGGATAACTGAATGCATGATGGTGGTGTATATGCAGTTGGTGTGAAGTAATCCTTAAAGGTCTGGTTAGGCCCATTCGGGACATTCGAGTTCGCCATCTCTAAGGGTTCGAAGTATGGATATGGATATTCAAGCCTAGGAACACAGGAAAAGACTCTAAGGTTCCTAAGAGTCCTTTCTAGTTCAAGGTCCAAACTCCACAATTCAGGGCGACAAGAACGGCGCCCGTGCATACACCACTCACATACATACACACTAAGTTCCGACTCATGTGCACTAAGTTATGAAAGCAAAATATCAAAAGAGAAAATACTCACAACAATTTAACGAAAACGTTTTACTCATCTTGCGGGTACTTGACGTATAGATCGTTGTCTCTAATCTCCACTTGAGCTCTCTATTTTTAGCACTTTGGTGCTTTGTTTGTGAGTATTTGCTTCTTTTTTTTAGCACTTTAGTGTTGCGGTTTGTTTTTAAAGCTCAGTTGCACTCTGCTTTCACTTCAATGATAGCTCCATTTGTAAAAATTCTGTACACCAAGTAACACGAAAGCATAAAATCCTAAACTAAAATTAAAATAAGAATGTAACTTTAAATTAATTAATTAATTTCGGCATAAGTCCCCAGCAACGGCGCCAAAATTTGGTGGGTCATTTCACACACCAAAAATAAACACTAAACTTTACCAAATTTCTTAAAATAACGGTAAGTCCAAGTATCGATCCACAAGAACAAACGGGAAATTAAACTAATTTAATTGTTAAATTCCTAAATTAATTTTTGATGAAAGAGCTGGTTGCTTATAACCTAATGATAATTAAATTAAACAAAGTGAATAAACTAGCAATTATAAGTAAAGATGAAGTTACTGATTTTGGGAAAAACCTAGGATAATAAATTCACCACTAGTTACATAAATAAGGCTTCAATTTGAAAATCAATTATGTTATGGTTCGAACTAAATAATACTTCGCAACTACAAGTTCAAAGCATTGATCAAGAAAATTATCACGTTCAATGTATGGACACAAACCATCTCAAGTAGTACAAGTTGTTCGCTCTAAACTACGGTAGCAATACGACTCATCCCTCGTAGTATGACTCATCTCATACCTTGAATATGAAAGCATAGAAAACCATTGCATTAGAAGCGTTCAACAATCACAAGAACAAAAAAAATAATACTTGAAGAAATAATGGAAAATATATTTGAAAATTTCTTGAATACCATACAACTGTTCAAACCATTACATAAAAGAAAACCCTATTTACTTGGCTAAGGTTTCATCAAAACCCTAGAAATAGGAGCCTAGCCACTCATGAAGATGTGGGAAGAAATAGAAGAAGAAAAAGCCTTCATCAAAATTGTCCTAGAAGCTTTGAAAATCCTCTTTTCCAAACCTAGCCCCTCCATTCTTTTTGAATTTTTCAAAACCCTAATCTAGCCTTTCTTCTGTCTTTTTATACCTTTGTTATTTTCCCCACATTCAAAACATCATGCACACTTCCCATGGTACAATCGCACGTACGGGGAATTCCATCGCACGTGCGGTGAGGGTTCCATACATGCGGGAATGGGCCTCCGCATGTGCAATTTTCTCAGGCTCTATGTGGCTATGATGAACGGGCTGCACGTACGGGAAGCATTTTTCTCTACAATTTTTGCATTTTTGCTCATTTTATGCTCCCACTATATCCAACCTAATTGACATTAAACAAACATAAAATATATAATTTGACAGGCAAGTAGGGTTAAGAGATCCTAATTATCGGCCTCAGTGTAGTACAATTCGGCCTTAATCACACTCAAAAATTGATGGGTCATTTTCACACCAAAAATAAAGAACTAAACTAAACCTCAATTCTGTAGAATAATGGTAAATTCAAATATCAATCCATAGGTACTAAAAGAGTAAGTGTTTAAATATTAGAAAATCAACTCTTAATTAATTGAATCAAATGAATGTTTTGATTTTAATATAAAATTAACTAAAAATAATTATTAAACAAAAATGAAAAATTGACGTGAAATTGAAGTAGAAAATAATTTCAAGTTTCGAATCCACCTCTAATCTCATAACAAGTAATTAATATATTAAATTCCAATAAATCAAATATTTAGATAATAGCGATGTATCATGGTTACAAGCCTTGATATCATCTTCAAGAAGATGAGTATAATCAGATCACAGGCATGAATCATTTTCGGTCGGCACGACTCATCCACACTAAACTAGGGTTGCGACACAACTTATCTCCCCTAAACATGACTCGTTTCACAATTTGTATATACAAAAAAAAGTAAAACAGTTGTATAATCATGTATTCTCAATCATAGAAATCGAATACATAAATTGAATAAAAATATTATTTGAATAAAAGATCTAAAACAATCATACAACAATTATCCAAATCCAAATAAAAACTAGAATCTAAATACAAAATTATAAGTTGATTAGGTTTTCATCTCAATCTCGAAGAAGAAGATTAGCCGCTCATGGTTGAGGTAGAAACCTCTTCTCCTTGCCTCTCTCAACTTTTCTCTAGAATCCTACATAACCCTAATGATCAATAGGCTTCTCTATTTATAGACATAGGACACATCTAAATAATACCCAAGATGCTAGAATTCTCTAAAATCAAAAGGAAATTCAAATAGAATTATTCCCGACTTTTTTGACTCATCTTGCGGGCCCATTTTGACCTAGTAAATGTCAGAATTTGAGAATTTTTATCTCACACAAAGTGTATCCCTTTAAGTTTGCTTTCCAATGCTTCTTGATTCACCTTAATCCAATATCAGATGAGAGAGATATGTCCAAAATCCCGATGCTGTGTAGAGTGACCATTGAAGTAGGATTGTAACAATTTTAACTCTCTTTTCATCAAATCTAATGTGTTGGGCTTTTATTACTTGATTCATCTTCCGAACCTTTAAACTTGGGTTGAGTATTGTCTCTCACGCTTTAAATACTTCAAATTAAGGTTAATTTCATCTCACAAGCTAGAATGACCTGCACATATACAAACTCATTAAAATTGTCAAGTAATAATAATTCAAGGACTAACAATTGTATTTTAGGGAGCCTAAATGTGTACATTTCGGCACCTATCAAAAAGATATATGGTTCTGAAGATGTTGGTAAAAAGAAATACATTGTTGGGAAATTTTTAGATTACAAAGTGGTAGATGACAAACCCATAATAGACCAAGTTCAGAGTATGAAAATCTAGTCCTAGAAATACTACATGAGGGCATGTCTATTGATGACACTTTCCAAGTGGCTGCTCTTATAGAAAAGTTGCCACCCTCTTGGGAAGAACATAAAAATGCTCTTAAATATAAGAAAACTGATCTTTCTATGGAAGACTTGATGGTGCACATACAGATTGAGGAGCACAATCGGATGAAGTAGCAAACTTGGTCTAAGAATTCACCTCTAAAGCCAATCTGGTGCAACAACGACCAACTAGTGAGGAGCACAATCGGATGAAGTAGCAAACTCGGTCCAAGAATTCACCTCTAAAGCCAATCTGGTGGAACAACGACCAACTAGTGCACCCGAGAAATTCCATAATTTTAACGAAGGTAAACGAGGCTGTAGAAATTACCTTAATCACCATAATTATCAGCAACATAATCACCAACACCACAATCACCAACCTAACAATCACAAGAAGCATGACAACAAGAATAGGAAGTTCAAGAGGCTTGACAAAGTGCAGATGAAAATCAAAGGGGCTTGTTTTGTGTGGCAAGTTCGAACACAGGGCTTTTGATTGCAACTTACACAAAGGGCATGACCATCACAAAGCTAAATCACAAGCAAATCTGATTGAAACTGAGGTGATAACAGCTGTGGTCTCTGAGGTAAACTCAGTTAACAATCTCACAGAGTGGGTATTGGACACAGGGGCCGCTAAATACATTAGTACTAACAGAAATATATTCCTTGAATATGAGGAAGTGGGCAATGAAGAAAATGTCTTCCTTGAAAATGCCTGTGCTGCCGAACTGGTTGGGGAAGGAAAGGTATTGCTTAAACTCACTTCTGAAAAGACACTTGCACTTCAAAATGTGTTGCATGTTCCCAATATGCGTAGGAATCTCATTTCTGATTCTTTGTTGAACAAAGTTGGTATTAAGCTTGTGTTTGACTCTAATAAACTTGTTTTAACTCGCAATGGGGAATTTGTGAGGAAGAGTTATTCATGGGGGGCTCTTTGTACTTAATGTGTTGCTATGAATAAAGTTTCTACCTCTATTGCTTATATTGTGGAGCCTATTAATTTATGACATGTTAAACTAGGCCATGTGAATGTTGCCTCTATTAAAAGGATGAAACAATTGAATTTAATTCCTAATCTAGCAAGTATTGAATCTGGTAAATGTGTGATGTGTGGAAGCCAAACATTTTAAGAAACCTTTTAAATCAATAGAAAGAAAGACAGAACTTTTGTAACTTGTGCATACCGATCTAGGGGATTTCAAAAATACCATGAGCAGAGAAGGCAAACACTATTACATAACATTCATAGATGATTACTCTAGATATAGTAAGGTGTATTTACTTGGCCACAAAGATGAAACAGAACAAATGTTTTTAAAATTCTAGGCAGAAGTAAAAAATCAACTTGAAAAGAAAATTAAACGAGTTAGGTCAGATAGAGGAAGTGAATATGGGTCAAATCCACTCAAAGAGTGCCGTGAAAATAATGGGATTATATATGAATGAACAACTCCTTGCACTCTTGAACGAAATGGAATAGTAGAAATGAAAAACAGAACAATTAAAGAGATGATGAATGCAATGCTAATTAGTTCAAGATTACCAATGAATATGTTAAGGGAAGCTATTTTATCTGCTTGTCATGTGTTGAATAGGGTTCCACATAAGAAAACAAACAAAACACCATACGAGTTATGAAAATGTTATGTCCCAAACCTTAGTTATCTCAAAGTGCAGGGTGTTTGGCAAAGGTAGGTATTCCAATTTTTTTTTTTTAATAAATAAACCAACTTTATTAAAAGGCATCAAGGCGATGCAAAGAATACAAATGCTAGTCTAACAACTAGTAGCAGCCTAAACCGAAACCTTAGTTATCTCAAAGTGCGGGGGGTGTTTGGCAAAGGTAGGTATTCCAATTTTTATTTTATTTTATTTTTGATAAATAAACCAACTTTATTAAAAGGCATCAAGGCGATGCAAAGAATACAAATGCTAGTCCAACAACTAGTAGCAACCTAAACCGAAACTGCACAAAACATCAAGGCAAAAGCAAGCAAAAGAACTATGAAGACAGTCCTCCACAAAATCAACAAAAGACAAAACGGCTGGGTCCAAGGTATTCCGAACTTGAAAAGGAGTAAAATCAAACCTAAAACATTTAATTGTGTGTTCATTGGATATGCCCAAAACAACACGCACACAAATTTTTGAACCTTCAGACAAACACTATTCTTGAAACTAAAGAAGCAGAATTATTCGAGCACATTTACCCAATGAAAAAGGAGAGTTCCTTACCACCAACCTCTTTCAAATCCACTTCTGAAACAACTAGCTCAACAAATGGAGCAATGACAGCAAATCATTATTGACTCAAGTACAACATTTATTCAGTCCCAAAGACTAGTATATTGACTCTAGTATAACACAATATTGGAATGTTAGGGTTCAAACCTTATGGCACATTTAATTGGTTCTATACAACAGCTCATTTTCATATTCCAAATCCCATATTGCAGTTCCCTTTCCAAAGTCCTAACCTGTTTCAAAATGACATTTTTGGCCCTCCACAAACCAAGTTTCATATGTTGCATGACTAGAAGTAATTGGAGTGAGAGAGAGAGCTCTCAAAAACAAACATGAGGAGGTATGATCTTTCCCGGATTCATGATGTTGTTTGGATCCAAAGCTCCTTTTATACTCTTCATTGTCCTCAGAGCCTCTATTCCGAGTTCTTTCTCCAAGTACTGCAACACAGTCGACATCATTAGCCTAATCATTACTTCTTCCTCATTCAAACAATAAACAAGGAAGACAACAACTGAAAAATAGAGATTCGGTTCAAGAAAAAACATAGGACTGTTAGGTCAGTGACATCATATGGTAATTTAATTTTAGAGCGGCCTATAATAGTCATGTGGAGATTCTGGTGCCAAAGCATTAGGTGGTGTGCATCTGACTCTAATAGTTGAAATGGTCTTCATTTTAACAAATACTAGGGTGGTCGGTGCACATGCTATGCTTGTGCAATTTCATATCTACATTTTTGGGCAATTTGCCGAATGAGAAATATGGGTTGGTTTTGAAAACCATTTTTGGAAATCGAAATTGTGTGACCAAGCTTAAAAACTAAATTGAGTTATGTGCTTTATATAATAGAATAGATATGAGTGTCATACCTTCATTTTCCCTGTACCAACACCGTGTTCTCCTGTACATGTTCCTGCATGGCCACAAAATCACAGAAACCAATGCATGTTAAGGTGTTGTGTGACATGAAACTACCATGCCGTTGAAGTACAAATACTAGAAGATTTCGGAAAATTTCTAGTGAAAAGGAGATAAATTAAACACAAAACCACTGGTTGCATAGCTGGACACGGTCAAGGAAGTCCTAGGGTTTGCAACTAAGCAATTATAATAAGCCGGGTTAATTTCACTTTTATCTCCTAAACTATCACCATTTTTTATGTTTCATCCCTAAGCTATCAATTTCATCTTATTTAGTCTCTTAAGTTTCTGATTTCAATTCATGTACTCCTATGTAGCACGGACACGGACACAGGACACGACACGGACACGTAAAAATGCAAATTTTTAAAAAATAGAGGACACGACATGCTGGGGACACGTTTAATATATATAATTTTTTATATATATTATATGTAAAATTAAAAAATATATACTATTTTTATTCATTTATTTTATTTATTATATGTAAAATTAAAAAATAAATATATTATTTGTATTTATTTATATTATTTATTCACAAAAAAAGGTGTGAAAAAGAAAAAAGAAAAAAGAAAAAAGAATAAAAGAGGGAGTGACACGGAGAGAGGAAGAGAGAGTCAAACAAAAGAGGGAGTGACACGGAGAGAAAAAAGAATAAAGAAAAAGTGAAGAGAGAGTCAAACCAAAAAAAAGGAGAGAGGAAGAGGAGAGAACAGAGAGCGAGGAGATGGAAGACGAGAAGAAGAGGACTCGATCAGAGACGACGATCAGGAGCGAGAGGCGAGAACAGAGAGAGAGGAGATGAGACGATGAGAGACGAACACAGAGACAGAGGAGACAGAAATACCTCGATCAGAGACGAAGAGGACTCGATCTAGGCTTTAACAGGTTCTCTCTCTCTCTCTCTCTCTCTCTCTCTCTATATCTTCAATGGGTTAGGGTTTCTTCCTGATTAGGGTTTCTTTCTGTTTCAACGTGTCCACGACGTGTCAAGCGTGTCTGAAAGAGTGTCTGCCTGCAAAAATTCAAAAAAAAAAAACAGGGACACGTTAGGTCGAGTGTCGGACACGTGTCTACCGCATGTCCGACGCGTGTCCGTGTCCGACACGTGTCCGACACCCATACGCTGCCTCCAGAGACGTGTCCGTGCTTCATAGATGTACTCCAATTGGAGATCATTTGATGGGGCAAAAAAGTTATTTCAAAGTTTGAAAAACTTTAACTATATAACCAAGCACTCATTTTTCTTACTATTTTGAACAAACTGCACCCCACAACCAATTTGATAGGTGTTTGGTAGTATGGTTAAATTGTTCACATTTTGAGATGACCTTTTTTACCATCAAATTAAGCTCTTCAACAGTTACTGATTTGTACAATCATCTCCAATTGGACTACATGATTTGAAATCAGAAACTTAAGAGACTAAACAGATCAAATTGATAGTTTAGGGATGGAAAGAGAAAAAAAAAATTAAAAAAAAATAGTGACAGTTTAGAGGATAAAAGTGAAATTAAGCCTAACAAATCACTATTTTCTGTAAGGTCACACACCTTCAGAAAACAACTCAAAATTATGACTACAATATTACCAGGTTAGACCTTAATTGGAGCATACTTTTTATTGGATTTTAAAATTATGTAATAATAATTTGGATTACGAATGAGTTATCATACAGCCTGGACAAAGACGTACCTTAAAACTTGGCTTGCTCATGACAGTTGGCACAGTAATTATCATAATATCATCAATTTAAAGTAGAAAATATTCTCTCTGTAACATTCACCAATTTATATAACAGCAGCATGATTGTCTCGAAATAACATACCTAACTTCCACGCCTGAAATTTCTCATAAAGCCTAAGATGCTAACAAATAACAGACAAAAGACAAGCCATCCGATTCCTACTAAGAATAATATAGAGTTTGTACCTTCCATGGACAAAGCTGTATGCACCATGAAATGGTTTAATCTCTCAGCTTCTCGCCGTTGTTCCTCCTGGTTTGGATCAAATAAAATCACTGTGTGGAAGTTTCCATCACCAGCATGAGCAATAACTGTGCTGTTATTAAAAGCCAAAAAAGGAGAATATTTTATGAGCATATGAAACACAATTTATGGCATAATAAGCAAGTCTTAAATATGCCACAAAACCAAGCTTATTGAGAAACATAATGTACTTGAAAATAGTATTTATCTCCTAGAAGAATGCAAACCTATGGATACGTATTGAATATGGATACGCGTCCGATCTGACAAGATACATATCGAGATCTGACAAATAAGAATCCAATTTAATTTTTTATTTTTCAAATTTCGGATACGCGAAGGATACTTGAGGGATACGGGAGGATAAGTGAGGGATACAGGAAGGATACGCCAAATAAGTATCCAATTTATTTATTTTTTTCCATTTTTTTCTTATTTTTTTATATTTTAATACACCAAATAAGTATCTAATTTTTTTTCCAATTTTTTTCTTATTTTATATTTATATTTATATTTTTTCAAAGGTCAATGCTCTCCCCCTCTTTCTCCCTATCTTTCTATGTCTCTTCATATTCTATGGGGCGTGTATTGTCATTATTTATTCCCTATAGACCACTTTCTACTTTGTTAGATTTTCTATAAGGGCTGCTCACCCTCATGTGTTAAAAAAATCACACTTTCTATTTTTTAATTTCTTTCTATTGTTGTTTTATTTTATTTTTTAATTTTGGATATTATGACTTAGTGCTATTGTTGTCATTGCTTAATTTTGTTAGCATATTGTTGTTCTTTAAATTTTCTTGAATATTTGATTGAATCCTCTGTTATTATTTGTTGTTAATTCTTTGTCAGTATACCTGGTTACTAATTGATTGCTCCTTGATGCAATCTTTGATGAATATAAAATTTTCTTTTTGATATTAAAGAATTTAGTACTAAATATTTTATGAATATACTCTTGCATTATGTTTTATTTTATACATATTACCTTACTAAAAATTATATAAAAAAAATTATTTTACAAATGTATCCTTGCGTACCCCGTGTCTTACTTTTTTAAGTTTTGCTATATCGCCGTATCCGTATCGAATTGCACTTGTATCCCGTATCCATATCCATGCTTCCAAGATGCAAACTCATTCAAAACAAACATACCACACTAATGGTGATGCATCAAGCTCCTCTTTGGATCTAGATATCAATTCTGCTAAATGTGATAGAGGAACACATACATCCTACAAGAAACAAAGATTTATGTGGAAAAAGATATAAATATATAAATAAACTAAACTAAATTAAATTATATTAGGGCTTTCTACTAAGCCCTGTCTTTTAAGTTTTATACTTGACTTTGAATAAATTGACTAAGGAATACAACAACCTGACCCAGTGGAACTATGTATACTCATGCTAAAGGATTAACTGATGAAGGTACAGGAGGAGTTGATGAATTAGAAACTTATCGAGATATTCTTTGGAATCAAAAGGTTTTGATGTAAGACTGATTCTAACCACAAGCAGTGCAGTTAGTAATAGAGAAAACTAAAAATGAGTCAAGATTGGGGACCAAAATATAGCCAAGGGTGGCCATTTTTCTTACCAAGGTTTGATTTCACAAAGAGATTGAATACATTGCATACAGATTAGAGAGAAATAGATAAAGTGAAGAAATGAGTCTCAATTGCTAAGAAATTGCTTCTTTTTTTTTTTTTATCAACAAAGAACTTTTATTGATGACTCAAAAAAAGCGCAACAGAGGTGCAACCATGCGACTAATTAAGGATCTGCAGTGTGCAAAAACACCTCACATGGGTTCGCCATTAGGTCAATTGGTTAATAGGTTTAACCGGATCTAAGCTGAAATGTTTTAAAATGCTATCAAATTGGAAATTGGAATTTTTGTTGACCCTTTTGTGCCTCGAATCCATCTAGAACAATTTAGAACTCTATGATTACATTTCACATGTGAATAAGACTGTGTCAGATTGAATGTAAATTTCATAAAAGAAGCATGTCTTTAAAATAGTGTTTTCTAAACAAAAACTTATATGTGTATCATTTTATTGTGTTAAATAAGAAATAATAAATAAAAGTGGATAAGATCATAACCCCACTTAATTTGCTTAACTCTCAAGATCTCAAGAAACAATGACACTGAATCATCATAATTTGTTCCAAAAAAAAAACATTGCGAGTCCTTATCAGAAGGTCAAATTCATATAATTCTCTTTTAAAAACAATAAACTGACCGATATCATTGCTTCAAAACTGGGCTCCATCGCAAAGCAAGCCCAAAGTGCCTCCTTTCTTATCTACATGCAAAGCAACCAATAACTGGAGTTAGCAACGATAGAAACAAAAGATTATGATGACTATATCAAGTCTTATTATGGATTCACAGAAATGATCAGCAAGAAAATCAACAGCATTTGGAAATAATGTAGAAAATGCAATTCAAGTTCAAACCATGAGTTAAAAAAACAAAATCAAATAAAGAAGATGCAGCTAAAAGTAAAATGAATTATGACATTTTGTTAAAGGTGATACTATCTGAATAGGAAGTATGACTGGCCAATTTGATTGGTGATTAAGATTATAGATGATGAAATCTTTTCTTTTTTGGGTAAATTAAAACTTTGAACCCATGGATGGAAAATGTAAAGTAACCATCGTGCAAATGAGAAAACCTAAAAGCTACAAACCCACAAATGTACCAGCGTTGGTAAAGCACACCTAAAGCACAAGGTGTAACAACAGAAGAGTTTTTAGTATTTAAAGAGAAACGCATTTACAAAAGCACGCTTAAAGCAGGCTATTTTGCGTAAAAACTAAAAGCGCACTTTTTATTTTTGTTTTTAAAAATATATAATTTATTAATTTTAATGTTCATATCATATTAGCATTAAATGGGTCCTTGATGATAATTTTTTTTTTTTGGATAAATAATTGGCCCTCGATGAGAATACAATTTAGTATTGCATTGCATCACATATGTTAGATTGTTATGCATAGAAGCTACTACTTACCATTCTAATCATTTTGGTCTCTCTTTTAGGGATATTTTGTGTAAAAAATTAATGTATTGATATTATTGATTGATTGATTGATACTGAATGACTACAATGACTCTCCTATATATAGGAGAGGAAGAGAATATACTAACACAATACTAACACACTTACCTACCACACTACACTCACCTACCACACTAACCTACCACACTAAAACTCACCTTACACACTCACTACTAACATAAAATATTCTAACAGCCCCCCTCAAACTCAAGGGGGATAGGAACCAACCAACTTGAGTTTGGAGAGAGTAACAAAACAGGAAAATAAAATGACAAATAAAATAAAAGTGCATAGGAGACCTTTGTATGGTCGTGTCGAACCGTTGTAGAAAACGATTTACGGGGTCATGTCGGACCGTTGTAGAAAACAGTTTACTGGGTCATGTCGGACCGTTGTAGAAAACAGTTTACGGGGTCATGTCGGACCGTTGTGGAAAACAGTTTACTGGGTCATGTCGGACCGTTGTAAAAAACAGTTTACTGGGTCATGTCGGACCGTTGTAGAAGAGAACCGAAATCAATGTCAAAACAGTTTACAGAGTCTTGTCGGACCCATATAGAAGCTAACCGGAATCAAAGTCGGGACAGTTTACAGAGTCTTGTCGGACCCATATAGAAGCTAACCAGAATCAAAGTCGGGATAGTTTACCGAGTCTTGTCGGACCCTTATAGAAGGCGTGCCCAATTTTATCAAAAGGCGTGCCATCAAAAGGTGTGCCCGACAGCTATCAAAAGTCGTGCCATCAAAAGGCGTGCCATCAAAAGGTGTGCCCGACAGCCATCAAAAGGCGAGCCATCAAAAGGCGCGCCGATTTGTCGTCTGGCGTTGAGAGGCGCGTAAGGCGCGTGTCTGCCTTGCCTATTTAACCAAGGCGAGGCTGTCGCTGATGCATAACAAACCAGCTGAAAAACTTCTGAAAAAAAGACTCTTCGTTCTCTGAGAGTCGTTAACCCTGAAACACTCTCCAACCAACTCTGAATATGGCCTCTTCTTCCCGTTCAGTTACCCAGAACATAGCCTCTTTGTCCCGTGGTCTCACTCTCTTTCCCGACCTCAACGAGTCCACAAGAGAGATGGCCGGGGCAGGTGTCCTTGAACCGCAACCAAGCGCCCTTGGACCAAGCGCCTCTGGTTTTGCGCCTTTGAACTTTCCGATGCTGTCTGTGGAGCAAAGAATGGCTGCACAATCGGATATTGAGGTGAATTATTACACTTTGAGGTCTTGTGTTGAGACAATGACGGCGGTCAACAACGCCGCACCGCCTGTGAGTAGGACAAATGAGGTGCAGCTGATTAAACGCTTAAGCTCGCTCTGTGGCATGTATAAGGATGCGGCAGAGATATATGCGGGCGAAAATAAGGAATCAAAGCGGAAGGCCACCGTGATGCTTTCGAGGGCCGCCATATGTGACGATTGAGGAGCAACGGAAGTGAACGTGCTTTCGGCGTGGGAAATCTGAGACAAGACTTAAGGGACGCCCAAGACAAAGGCAAGAAGAAGAGAACAGCTGAAGAGGCGAAGAAGTGAGGCCGGTTGTTTGTGGTGGTTATGGGTTGTGGTTGTTTTGTTGTTGGTTTTTTTTTTTTTTTTTTTTGTAAAATGGTGATCGGGTTTGATCCCCGGCATGAATAAAATAAGGTTGGTGACATTACTGCAATTGCTTTCTCTTTTTGGATGACCCAGATTTCTTTTTCTGAGTATTCCAATTCTTGGAGAAGAAATCAAAGCCAAATGGCCCTCCAGATCCAAATCCCGACAAACTGATGGAAGCAGCTTTTGCAGCCAAAGGGTTAAACTGAGACGTAGGCTTTGTGTGAGACTACTCCATCCTTCCCATGAAAAAGATGTGATTGCGGTAGCATGCACAGTTAAAGACAAAATCGCCCAAGCACTTCGCTTTCTTTGCAATCATTCGGACACCGGTCTCATTGTGGGAAGATCTTAGACTCTGAGAAGTGAGAGGGATGCTGTCCATTATATTGATCTTAGGGGCCTCAAGAATAGCCTTGGGCAATGAAAGTGCCCATTGCATCCCCCAAATTGCAAGTGGCCTCATATATATTAGAGATCGGAAATGCCCATCAATAGACCATGCCTCCGGAGTCTGAAATGAGTACCCATAACCTTCCTCCTCTTATTTTCATAACATTGAAGTCGTAGATTTTATGGAGAGTGCTTTGGATCTTGTAATCATCGAACAGATCAGGCAAGCCCGAGGGGGGCTGTATACCACTGCCCTGCTAATTGATCAGCTTGGATGGATGTACTGTTACTGCTTGACCCACTGTCATAGTTAAAATATGAGCCATTCCATAGTTTGGCTTCGAATACCGATTTAGCCTTCACAAATTTGCTTTTGCATCGTTCAGCGAAGGCTCTGTCACCGAGTTGAATGGCCATTGCAGCTGCAGCTTGAAGTGCAGCAAGCCACAAACCACCACAGTACGCACTTATACCATGAACTGTCCAGGTATCATATGTTTGATCTGGAAATCCATCATTCTCAATAAGACAATCATTGTCCCTATCGAATTGATCCATGTACTCCATCGCGGCACGGACAGAAGGCCATACTTCAGCTCCAAAAGACAAGTCCCCAGTGGCAGCAATGAGTATCTTGAAAGCATTTTTGTTTGTTTTCCCTGCATGCAAGATCAGCGCCATGTCTTAAGGGAAAAACGATCGTTTTTTGAAGAGAGAAAGGAGATACAAGATCAAGATCAAGATCAGAATCAATGGCTGTGGAAGGATTGGCCGATTGGTGGCCAGAGTGGCTCTGCAAAGAGACGATGTTGAGCTCGTCGCTGTCAACGATCCCTTCATCACCACTGATTACATGACTTACATGTTCAAGTATGATAGTGTTCACGGTCAATGGAAGCATCATGAACTCAAAGTGAAGGATTCCAAGACCCTTCTCTTTGGTGAGAAAGCAGTAGCTGTTTTTGGCCTCAGGAACCCAGAGGAGATCCTATGGGCTGAGACTGGAGTTGAATTCATTGTGGAGTCCACTGGTGTCTTCACTGATAAGGATAAGGCTGCTGCCCACTTGAAGGGTGGTGCAAAGAAGGTTGTCATTTCAGCCCCTAGTAAGGATGCTCCCATGTTTGTTATGGGTGTCAATGAGAAGGATTACAAGCCAGATCTTCACATTGTTTCCAATGCTAGCTGCACTACCAACTGTCTTGCCCCCCTTGCTAAGGTTATCAATGACAAGTTTGGCATTGTTGAGGGTCTCATGACTACCGTGCACTCCATCACAGCCACACAAAAAACTGTTGATGGACCATCAAGCAAGGACTGGAGAGGTGGAAGAGCTGCTTCATTCAATATCATTCCTAGCAGCACTGGAGCTGCCAAGGCTGTTGGTAAGGTGCTGCCTGCACTTAATGGGAAATTGACTGGAATGGCTTTCCGTGTTCCCACTGTCGATGTCTCAGTGGTTGACCTCACTGTGAGGCTGGAAAAGAAGGCTACTTACGATGAAATCAAAGCTGCTATCAAGGCAGCGTCTGAGGGAAAGAGAGCAGATTGACTAAACAAAAATGATTAGAGCCACAAAGAAAGAGTTAGAAGATGTAGCGGAGTGAAGGTATGGGTATACAACTCCAGCGGGCAGCGAAGGCAAAGTTGCCGGCCGGCTGCCCGCCGGTGAGAAGGAAATACAGGCCTAAATCTTATAGCTCTGATACCATGTAAGAAATTAATGTATTGATATTATTGATTGATTGATTGATACTGAATGACTACAATGACTCTCCTATATATAGGAGAGGAAGAGAATATACTAACACAATACTAACACACTTACCTACCACACTACACTCACCTACCACACTAACCTACCACACTACACTCACCTACCACACTAAAACTCACCTAACACACTCACTACTAACACACTAACATAAAATATTCTAACATTTTGATTTAAACATGTTCTTCATTTTGATCATGGCTATCAAATATCATGGTTTTGAATACTTTGTAAAGCACACAAGAAATTATATAAAGGCTATGAATTTGAACAAACCAATGCAAAATTTGCACCTACAAACTTTTGTACAATTGCATAAGACTAACCATTTTAGTTAAAAAATATTTTGTCTTTTGATTTTTAACTTTTTTTATTATATATTATGAATCATTTATCATTATTCATTATTTTTTTAAAATGTATGCTTTACTTCAATCATGTGCCCATTTAAGCTTTGTGCCTAAGTTCCAGGAGGCCTTTGCAATTTAATGCACCTCAAGCTTTCACCGACATTGAACCTGGACATGACTGATACAGCAACCAGATGACAAAATACCTTCCAAAGTTCCTTTTTAGCTTCTGGATCTTCCGCAAAAACAAAATCTGAACCATTATGCTCAGAGGCAATCTTCTGAACAATTAGTGTTTGCTCACGTGAATATGCTTCTGATTAAACAATATATACGGTTTAAAAGTTAGCAAAACAATGGGGAAAAAAAAAAAAAAAAAAAAAAAAACAACAACAACAACAACAAACTAGACAAAAACATTGTATATGTCAAATTATTCAAGACAAACTTCCCAACATAGAGAACTCTTGCTCACTTTCTAGATTAATCCCTTGCATCACATTTTTCATCATTGAAGTGGTGTTGCCTTCTTATATTCTTTTCATGCTCAGCATGAAATCCTTGGATCAAGAAATATATCCCTGGTCATTTCCCAGACTGCCTCTCTATGAGCGAGAGACACATCCCATTTAACAATCTTCATTTTCATCTTTTAACATTAATGAAATTTCATGAAATATAAAGTCAAAATGAAGACAACAATTTTTCTTCTTCTGTGCAGTCTGCAGTGAGATAACCATATATGTCCACCACAAAAAAGAGATCAGGTGTCACCTGTGCCTATAAATTCAAACATCAAAGTTGGAGCTTCAGGCAAGTTTTTTCCATTAGCAATGTTGACAGCTTTCACTTGGACCTCATCCAATAGCTCCACCCTTGACACCTAATCAATATTATAAACAGAACATTTGTGAAAGGAAGGAACAAGTAATTAACATTAGATCATCCCCATTAAATTAGTCCATAAAATTAATTAAAAACCATACTATATTCCCTATTGACATTCAAAAAATGGATCTAAAAGCCGTACATAGAGTAGAATAAGTAAAAAGAGTAAGTGGAAACTCTTTATTTTAAAACCTAAAACACTTTAACAGGTCCTGTGGTTATTATTCAAAAAAGTTTTTTAAAAAAAACAATTGTCTCCTCTCCTTTGCAGCTTGTAGACTTTTTCATCAAGAATTGTACCTTTGTGTGCTTTCAATTTTAACTCAACGAACTCTCAATATTCACTACGCTCACATTATAAGTTCAAGAGGGCGAGGAAAGTTTCATTTTGGTTTGCGTGCTATTTATATTTAGCATAAGGCATTTTAGTAATTAGGGTTTTGCTATTTATTCAAGTATAGAATCTAACTCTCGTAGTTCTGAAATTATGGGTTAATGCATTTACATTATTATTTCCTTGAAAGTCACACGTACAGCATCTCTTTCTTTCACTTAACAAACAATATGAATTTCAGTGATTAAAACATCAAAGTGAAACATGCAAGGACCCAACAGCAAACAAACTTAGCAACAGAACTCTGACCTGTATACCAGACAACATAGTAGCAATAGCAACATCTGCCGCATCCTTAATTGTTGGAAAATTACACATTGCAACCTGTAACATAGTCTTGGTCATTCAAAATGTATACAACTACACACAAATAACCCTTCAAGTAAGACATGAGACAGATTGGAGGAGCTCTTTCACCAAAGAAGAGAAAAAGGAGAAATTATAAAATTTAAGTTGTAAAAGGTTTAGGTTTTCAGATGTTAAAAGTCCAAAGGAGGGATTTAATATTAATAAAACATACTTGTTTTTTATTCTTATCTTTGCCTTCAATTTTTTCCCTTCAAACGAATGCCCCTAGATGTTTCTCACACGTGTCTAAGCAATAGACATGCATGTATCACACATGTCCAAAGAGTGTTTAGTTCAAAAAATTCAAAATACATTTGGATGTTCAAAGTCGGACACAGACCCAACCCCGTAGTAGGTCTGTCCTTACTTCCTAGAATAACATCTACCGTGTAATTTTCAGAATAGAATCCTCAAGTTCGTTATGCTTGTTTTCTGGGGGACAGTTTGAAGATTACATCCCATAAGTCATTGACCTCAGGTCCTCAACTAAAGCGGAGATTTTTAATTTTTGAGACATCATATGCACTAAGAAATAGATATTATGTACACAGCACACCCAAACTAGAAAATAAAGACACAAATTGCGTAAGTGCATGAGTTTCGGGTTTTGAGAATGATGGAAGAATTAAAAGATACACGACCTTTACAAGGAAACAAATGCAACAAACACTAACAATGAAAAGAAAAGCATACAAAAAAGAACTAGTACCACTGAGTACTGCGGAATTTTCTGAAGGCGTAAAGTAACTTCTGTTATCACGCCTAAAGTTCCTTCACTTCCAATCATCAGGCGTGTCAAATCATACCTAGCACGTGTAATTTCAAATTTTAACAGAGTGGCCTAGCTGAAAATAATTAAACTACATATTAGCAACTAGAAGAAAAATATTCATTCAAATCAATAAAAATTATACACACAAAATGAGTAAATATCCAAAGACCAGGAGGTCATGCGTCACAGTGGGCCATCAATAAATCATGAGATAGAACAGGTCATGATTCAAACTTCCAGTGAAATGTATTTAGTTATTTAGTATTTACTATAGGGGTATTTAAGTCATTACATTAATTAGGGTTTGATATTTATTTCTTTGTATAAAAACGTGATAATTTTTTTGGTAAATGTACATTTTTCCCTAGCAGCTGAGATAGTATCAGAGCACGAGCTTCACCAGCCATCATCAGAACATTCGACGCACAACACACAATGGCAGACCTCGCCATTGTCATACCAGCCGCATCTAAACATCTCACTCCTTCACACATCGAACATCTGAGACTCTAGTTGCAAACTTCTTCAGAAGCCCTAGTTGGAAACTTGTAGCCATTTCTGAGTCAGAACCTCTCTCTCTCTCTCTCTCTCTCTCTCTCTTGCACCTCAGTTGACCCAATTGATTTGCCACCCTTCTCTTCATTCTCTCCGCACCAAATTCCATCTTACACAATGGTCTAAAGTTATACAATACCTTATTCTTGTTTCTCCTATATAGTTTTGTCACGTCTTAGGAAAATTACAAAATAATAGCATTCAGTTGAATGGGGATAATTATTCTCATTGGTCCATGTCATGATGAACTTTATAGTTTCTACTTGAAGTAAAGTTAAGCGGACACAGAATTTACAACACCAGAACACAAAATAATAACCATAAAAGAATGCCAGTGGATCAATGTGAGTAAAAGATGAAGGTTACTTCTACTGAAATTCAAGGAAAGCATGCCAATAACTATGACCATTCACAATTTAACAATATATGTAGAACATTAACTTAGAGATTACTTTTCCATGAAGATTTACTCTAAGTACTTATTAATAATATTGTTGGCAATGATTTTCCATTTTATGTTATGGTTCTTACATGAGATGATAACTTATAAATAAATTTTAAAAATAAAAAAAAAAAAAGAAGAAGAAGAAAGAGAAAGAAGTTGAAAAGATCTAAGAACATACCCTGCAGCACTTTTTCGAGCACGAGATCCTGTCTTGACGATATCCCCATTGGCTAGAACAACCTGCAAACAAAGTAACATGTAAAATACAACACTCAACATCTACCTTGGACATAAAAGGAGAAAATACACACCTTGAGATTGATAACATTATCGCGCATAGTTCCATACCTACATGCTAAAAAAAATCCTTTATTCAAATCCAACTAATTAAATAAATTATCCAAATGTTGACCATTAAACTAGCAGCTTTTTCACATACATTTTATATGAAAAATTGTACAAAAAGGACTAGTCATTGAGCTACCAAAAACAAGCAAGCATAAATTCAAGGCAATAATCAACCAAGAAAACCCCAAAAAATCAACCCAAGAAACAGAAACAACAATAGTCAATTAAATATCCAGAAAGTCTTCCATCTTTAAAGCGTACAAAGTATTTATATAACTCCCAGAGAAGCCCTTCTTAAGACATAGTATTGATTCTTAAATCCTTTCTAATCTTGATCATCCAGATAAATGATTAAAAGAGAAAATACTAAAAATAATAGGTACTGCAGTAGCATCAGTGACAGTAGTGATAATAGTCATGTCAATAGTAAATTGCACAAAATCCAAACAAAAATTAAAGGAAAGTCCAAAATTAAAATATTAAACTTTCTCTTCTGTGGCTTCTTCTTGTTAAATTCTTCCATAAATTCTAGTTCTATATGGGCTGTGTCACAATTGCTGAACTTGCACCCAATCAAGGTTTAAAAAAGTTGTTCCATCAATAGAAGACCCAAGGACAACCTAACAGCCCATATCTAGCAAAATTGAAAATTACTACATACTATTAGGTACTAAATCATAATAAAATAAAATAAAAATGTATCTAACAACATAACAAATTAAATAAAACACAAATAAAGGCTCAAAACTAACCCAAAACTTTGTCTCATGATGCCCTAAACAGACTACAATGAAAATTTAGGATTTGACACTTTTCTTCTTCACATGCTCCACAAAAATACCTCTAGGCCTGAAAGATATCCTAATGTCAACATGGACCCATTGTGTCAAACCACTGTTACATCAAATAATACCCCAACAATGAAAAGAAATTGAAACCCTTAAGAAACAGCTTACCAAAGGCAGAAGGAATCAATTCAGTCTCCCTGGTACTAATATTAGCACCCAAAACATTTTCCCAAACACCATATTTTAAGCTAATCAGGAAATGCCAAAGGAAGCTTGTTCTATAGGGAAACTCCATCACTATTTCCCAAGAAGAGATCTACTCCTCAGACCTAGGTTGCCCAATCCTTGCACACCATCCTTCTTAAGTTTACTTATATTCATAAATAATCAAATAATTTCCGTATCTCCCTAGATACCAATCACAAGAAATCCCTCTTCTTCTCTCAAAATTATTAGCAACTGCTTCAAGTTTCCTAAAAAGGTAAAAGAAGCAGGTCGAAACATTAGTCAAACGAGATTGATTCAGTTATCCTACTTCCGTAAGAAAAATATAAGATCCTTTCACTACTTCAACCAAACCTAAAGATCTAGCCAGCTCTCTTAAAAGGGCTTCAACAACATGAACTCTGGCAAACAGAATTTTCGTCCATGTTTATATTGGGGCCAGAGCCTTCAGGGAGACCAAGGATAAGGTTAGATGGCCCTTAGTCACTCAATTAATTACAAAACTTTCTTCTCTTTGTAAATCATACTGCACAGACTTTAACAAAATGTTTCTATCAATCTAAGTCGTAAACCTGCTTGACACAGGCAGCTAGTAATCCACATAATGACCATAGCTGCATGCAAGTGAAGTGTCTATTTATTGAGTTTAAACTGTGAAAGACAATTATTAGGATAGAAAACATAAACTAGTAAAAGTTGTCTTGATGACAAAATGCTACTGTGAGCTACACTTTTGAAGGACCAACTTTTTGTTCTTTAGGAAGCACAGTCACTAGCAATTATAATAAATGTAAAACTGAAGCACTTTACTAGTGAGCTATGAAACAGAGCAACTACCTCACAGCTAAAGAACCTGAACAGCGTGTAGCACACATACCCCCAATGGTTGCTCCAGGCCCTGTTAGCAAGAATTTTTATGAACACAAATTTCAGTATAAAAACTGACAAAAAGATCCCTTTGGAGCATTTAATGCATCAAAACCAATTTCTGAATTGTTCCCATTATGTTCACGCCATAATGACAAAAAGAACAACTGCAAGCAACAAGATTTACCAACGAAAGGGTTTATTTTCAAAATTTTACTTGATGCAGGAGCAATATTAGTGTAGAAGTACCATTCACGAGTATTGTGGTGTGCTACTGTTCACATTACTATAGCACATCTATATTCATGCTAAAGTAAAGTTATTCAGTAGAGGTTTTTCCATCCTCTTGTTTTACTTTTTATTTAAAGCTATGCTATAAAGTTTAGCTTAGTTTAGCTTTTATGGTGTCTTTTACTATAAATATAAGTTCTAAGAACATTGTAAATGATTGTTGATAATTCTGATTGTTAATGATTTCGCACAGGCTATTTAGTCTTTGAAAACTTTAGGGTTCACAAGGTAAGCAACAGTAGGAGGCCTTCCCTTTTTTCTCTCTAAAGCTCAGCATTAAACATGAAGCCAGGTCTATTTCCAATGCAACATAGATTTTATCAGTTGTAAAGTGAGCACCAAATCATTGTGCATTGCTTTGATAAAAGCCCAAGATGCCTTGGCATTTATTAGAGAACAATGTCTTGACATCACAAGTTATATTGAAAAATTAAACAGAAAAATTAAAAACTGACCAGGGTCAAGAGGAAAGAATAGACCATAAGGCTCCAGGTATTCGTTAAGCTCCATCCATCCAATCCCAGGCTCAACAACCACATCCATATCCTCAACATGTAATGATTTGACTCTCTACAATTTAAATGTAAATGCAACAAAAGTAAGGAACAGCAAGGGATAATGCAAGAGATGCAAACTAACTGCTATTATATGATTCATTGAAAATAATAATCAATTCAATGAAGCTCACACATTTCTCCTCATAGATAATTCCATACTATAGCTATGCTGCCTTCCCATCCCGATAAACTATCTTAAATTGTATTCCAAGTAATGTACATGAAAGAGATTAATTCCATGCATAGCAGAAAGACAGTATAATAATGAATTATCGCACATAAATATTAGATAAACAGCATAGAGAAAAGAATAATGCCCAAAAAATATCGGAGACCGCACAGACTGGAAGTAAAGCAATAAGGTGAGCCTGCACAAGCTTCACCACTAACATGAAACCAGTAGGCCTTATTGATTGAGCCAAAATCTACAAATGGGGTCTATGGGCCTAGTGAAACATAAGTGACATGAACTACACATTATATCACTGAAGGGCCAAAATAGACCTAAGAAAAGTAATCAAAATAACCTCAGTTATAAAACAAACATATGTGAACCCTATGTTGAGATTAAAATGCATTAGAAAGCACCAAAATGTATGGGTTGATAGCTAAAACAAAATCAAGTTATTAATGAATGTCAATAAACTAAATTTTACTAATAAAAGGGGCCTTAAAGTCATGTGACGTGATTTATAACAAGAAAGAGGCTCATACTTTCATCAAATTCATGTCAATGCAAACACCTCCATGAGGTGATAAGGTATGACCCTCGATTGATGTGGCTCCACCATAAGGTACGATAGGGACCTGCTCATCAAATTAAACCAGAAAATAAATTATATAAAAAAATAAAAGAAAAGTTCAAATAAATAAGCCAGTTTATAACTTGTGTAAGTTGGCCAAAATTATTTATAGTGAATATGTATATGTTAAGTAAAAAACAAGCATTATATTTGGAGAAAATTGGTGAAAAATCTACTCTAGCAAATGTCTAAGGCATTAGGTCCAGTGAATTTTTTTTTTTTTTATTGGTGAGAGGTCCACTATTTCTAAAATAGTTTGGTGAGAAGTCCTTTTATTGATTTTAGAGGACATTTTGTTTTCAATTTTACTCCTTAATTTATCTGTTGAATTTTTTATCTGTTAACTTTTTGTTGACTATCTGTTCAAATTTATATCTATCAGTTCAAATTGTTTTTATCTGTTCAATTTTTTTTGTCTACCTGCTCAAATTCTTGCCTCTTTTTTTTTTTCTATCTATATAAAATTTTATCTATTGAAATTCTTATCCTATCTTTTCCTATATGTTAGAATTTTTGTTCTAATTTTTTTAATTTGTTGACATTCAAACCTTTTTTTTTTTTTCTTTTTTTATCTGTTTAGATTTTTTCCTATTATCTATTGAAATATTGCTAATTCTTGTTCTAATTTTTATCTGTTCAATTTTTTATCTATCCAAATTTTATTTCTTTATCTGTTGAAACCAGCACTCAGATATTACACAGATATACATGGATCCAAAATAGGACAAAGTTTCAAATATTATCGGTACAAAATTTTCATATTTGTACAAATTTTATTTGTTCAATTCCATTATCTATTTAAAAATTTTTGCCAAATCTCTTATCTGTTAAAATTCTTTCTCACCAAAACAACAACATATATATATATATATATCATCAACAGATCTACACAACAAACACAATAACAACAAAACAAAACAAAATAAAAACAAAAATAACACCAAAGAATCAAATAAAACTTAAAAAAAGCATACACATACACAGTAGGAAAAAAAAAAAACACAAAAAACAAACATATATATAGATCAAAAGAATAACTATATATATTATATAGATACATATATGAGATTTTATGTATGAAAATAACTATATATATATATATGGACAGTAGGAAAAAAAAAAAATAGAAAACAAACATATATATATATAGATCCAAGGAATAACTATATATATTATATAGATACATATATGAGATTTCATGTATGAAAATAACTATATATATGTATCTATAGATCCAAAAGTGCATAGTGCAGCAGCTCTGTCATTCTCCGTTTCATTGCTGAACCCTCTGCCGATGTGGTCATCGAGGTCATTAGGTAAATTGGGTGTGATGGACGTAGATTTGAGACTTGCAAGGGCTTGGAGAGACTTGCTAGTAGATCTGAGAATTGCAACCTCCCCTATGTCTGCATCGGTCGGTGCCGCCGAGGGCGGGCATAAAGACGGTGCTTCCACTAAGACCTCATCGACATCGACTTCACCGGAGGTGGACACGGCGATAGCGGTGGTGGATCCAGCACTGAGATCATGCTGTGGAGACGTCGAGATCATGCGATAATGGCGGTGGAGATGTTGCTGTCAGCAGCAGCGATGGTAGAGAAGGAGGAGAGAGAAATCATTGCGTGAAGAAACCCTAAAGAGAGAGAGATGAAGATGATAAAAGAAGGGGAGGAACACACACACACACACACACACACACACACACACATAGAGAGAGAGAGAGAGAGAGAGAGAGAGTCAGATTTGGAAAATGAGGTTGAGAGAGTGTATATGATGTATATCTACCTTGGGGTATTTTAGTCGTTTTGTGAGAGGTTGTTCTTATAGACATACTATTTTAGCACTGAACCTTTGGACAGAAAAATATAAAATTGGATTTATTGCCCCGAGCACCCCTATATTTGGATCTTTTCAGCATTTCAAATTTGTATTTTCATGCCTAATGAATGGATACAAATAATTATCAGTTCGAAGAATCCAATAGCCCAAAACTCAAATACATAAAAGAAAAGTTACCGATTCACTTTATATATTAGCAACTGAAAAACAATAAGAAACAATTGAAAGAAAAAGATAAAAATCAGACAACCCTCAAAAACAAGGAGCTCAAACCTTATACTTGTTACAAGATTTGACTATCTTGGACACTTCCTCTGCAGTCCTGCATGCACAAACTACAGTTAAGGTGCATTTTGGAGAGAAAACTAGGATACACTACACAATGTACTACTGAGCAGACCACAAGAAAATGGAGAAAAGGACTACTAAAAAAATAGCTTGATGAACCATCTTTACAATAGACAATCTTATCCCGTGTCTCATATTTGTGATAACAACCAAACTAACACCAAGGACTGCATGTATTATTTCAAGTTACATGAAAATTCTTTAGATATCATGAAATGTTGAAGTAAAAGCCTATGAATCAATAATGAACAAATTCAAGACACGAGTCAAGTCTATGTCCACTATCAATAGCTAAAATAGGAACTGCATCATACATAGATTTTCTCAAGAGTGGATGAAAACAGAAGCAACATATCAATTATGAGCATTCAGTGAACAAATAAATTGTACCATTTCTTTTGAATGGACGAGCTCATGGTGTAAACTGGGACCAATGCAACAAAAATGGAAAATAACGAAAATAAATACAAGTGCCGAATTATAAAAATAAACTATATCATAGTTTCCAAGTTAAAAAAAAAGCCCAATCTCACCTTGCAAAAACTACCACATCAGGGATATTCACTGCTTTGTGGAAGCTATTTTGTGGTTTCCCATGGAAGTACCTCTCATCAAAATCCATTGTCATATTATCCTGCACAATGAAATGTGTCCATTCCCAACAGAATATTAAACATCTACTAAAGCACTTTATATTTCAATTCAAAAGTTATAATAATAATAATAATAATAATAATAATAATAATAATAATAATAATAATAATCAATGCTATTTTGATTGCTGAGGATTGTAGAAATTATGAGAAATAATCATTTGTGAAGTAAATATGGCAAATTCTCAACAGAATATAACAAAAACGGTTTTCCTTTCCAAAGTACCAAAAAAATAAAAAATAACAAAAAGGGTTTGGAGGTTCGCCATCTCAACTTCAGAGAACGTTTGGGTTTGGTGCGCCCATTTTGGGGCCGACCTGGGTGATCCAGACCGTTCACTTTTAGTAGTCGCTGAGTAGAATATTTATATGCAGAAAATTAAGATGAGCAACACCCAAGAAGTCTCCAAAATTTATACGATACTAATAATGAGAAGGGAAGTGATAGAATACTTGGCAAATAGCTTTCAATTCATCAATAAGCTCTTGTGGAACATCCTTGTGAGAACCCTTCACTACATACTCTGTGCTACCCTTGCCCCCAAAGCTCGCACCTCTGGAAAAACAACCGAATAATTTAATTTCCATACAGTCATCTAAACCAATTCCACATTTTTCATCGACCCAATTGAGTATTTGAAAGTGGACACAACATATTATATCAGACAAAACATATAAAATTCAAAAAATAAAAAATAAAAAAGTATGAAATGGGTTGAATGAATTAAATACCCATGATCAAGATTGGAGGCATCACAGAGTGGTGGGTTGTTCTGGGTCTGGAGAGAAAGTGATCCAGCAGAGACAGCGATGGAGATTGGAAGCAAAGAGCAAACCCATGAAAGGATTGGTGTTTGTTTCTTGTCTGGAATCAGGGTCTGTGTAATGTGAGAGGTTTGGGTCCTATTCAGAGAATATCGGAGGTTAGTGTAAATGGGTTTTGAGGAAGAACGTAAACGAGAGAACCAGGACGAAAACGCCATTGCTGAGCTTTGAAGAAACTGGGTCTCTATGGGTTGGAATTTGGGGATCCATATATATCTGATATGGATTGGACGGTTGGATGAGTGGGGGTTGCAAGAGTGCGTTTTATGAGTCGGCGACATGTTAACGAAACTCAAGTGAAGTGATAGAGTTGATGACTTGTCGTGATGGCCATCACTCGAGTGATGTTCTTAGCCCCTGATTATTTTTTTCTTGACGAAAAAAAAAAAAAATTTGTTCTGACCTGCCATCACGACATTTATAAATTCAAGTTCTAAGATAATAGATTGTTAACTTGATTTACTTTAGGGCTTGTTGGGCATAATCTATATAATTTATTTTTTTATTTTTTTATTTTTTTTTTATCACATCACCTCTCTATTTTTCTGCACATCTTTTCGTAAAAAGACAAAAAATACACTTTTTTAGGACACCCCAAACCAACCCTTAATCTAAAAAAAAGAACCTACTATCGGAGGAGAGCCGAGGTTCAATTGGAATACAGCGTGAGATTTCAGAAAAGAACCATTAAAAAATGTAATATTTTGTACTCTTCAAAAGTAAAATTTAGGGATTATTTGAGGTATCTTAAATAAGTACATTTTTTATTTTTTTTAGACTAAAAAATTGAGAAAGAAAATATAGATGTTTGAGTTAATTTTTTGACTTTTTATGAAAAAATGTGTAATTAAAAATTATAAAAATTGATTTGTAAGAGAAAATTGGATTGAGAGTTGTGCAGCCGTAATTGTTGACTTTTGATAAATAGTGTTAACTTTTTAACTTTTTGAGTAACTTTTTAGGTTTTTGAATTTTTCTAAGCATGCCAAACTTGGCCTTAACTCACTCTTGTAGGAACGCAATGCCTTCACCACTAGGTTACCAATCCCGATGGTCTTAGTCCTGATTATTTAAACGGTTTATATTTTAAAATTGATTGAATATATTATTTCTATAAAAATTAAATTAAATTACTTAGGTAATAGCAATTATATAGTTGGATGAGTTTTGTATTAAAAAAAATAGACAGTTAGAAAATAAATAATTTATACGAAATTAATTCGAATATTTAGTTTTTATTATCTATCAATTTAATTTTTATGTCAATAAAATACTCAATAAATTTTAAAATATAAATTATTTAAATTATCAAAATAAAATCTAAAATTAAGCCCATTTGCCAAGCGAAAGGATCCTCTAGAGTGGTATTGGTGAAGTGATCCTCTAGAGTGTTTTTTTGGGGCTTGACACGTGTCCCACTAATAAAATTAAAGGCTGAGATTACTTTGGTGAAGAAAAAGAAAATTCTTTCATTTTCTGCTCTCCTTCTTTCTCTCTCCTTGCTCATTGATTTCAGCCTTCATCGCCGGAAACTTCACGGAGGCAATCAACTTTGTTGCAGAACCCATCGTCGAATTTCCCTCAATGGATCGAGATTGTCGAATTCACCGACCAAACAATCCCAACGAATATGCACAAATAAACCAAACAATATTTGTTGAAAAAAAAACTAATTTTGACGAAATTTGACCAAATGCTCTGTTTTTTTCTTTGGGATTATTTTCCTGTGGGTTTGTAAGAAAGGTTGAAAATTATTGTTGTGTTTGGATTTGGATTTTTTAATTTTTATATTAATAAGTTTTTCTTGATTTGGGAGTTATGGTTGGATGGGGTTCGATAAATTGAAGATCGAAGAGGAAGAATTGAGTTTGAGTTGCATAAACTGGGTTTGAATAATTGAGTTTAAGTTGGATAAATTTTTCGGGGATTCGGGGATTCAAAGGAGATTCAAAGGAGGGATTTCAAAATTCCCCCAAATTCTCCCCATATGTATACACACGGTGAGAGGGGGAGACTGTGAAGGAGCTCAAATTTCTGGAAGCCCATAATTGAGATCTAAATCTGAAGGAACTTTCTTGCTTGGGAACATCCACATCCATGATTTCTACAATTTCTGGAAGACACAGAACCAGACATCCATGATTTCTACAATTTCTGGAAGACACAGAACCAGAGAAGATGACTCAAAATCAAGCAGCAATTGTAAGAAAAAATCGAAATCATCTTGGAATTAATCATGGTAGCCTCCTTCATCTCCACCACACTTCTCCTCCTACTTCCATGCGATTACGTCGACGGCAGCCCTATTCCCACCATCATATTCAAAGGACTCCCCTCCACCTTCCACGCCTTCGTCGTCTCCCTCATCTTCGCCTTCTCCGGAGCCTTGAGTGCCTTGTTGATCCACGACACATCCTTCTTTGCCAAGCTCTGCGAGTTTTTTTCCATGGCCTCCATGACCTCTGCTCTCTCTTTTTATTTTTATTTTTATTTTTTGAAAATCCTCACCAAAACGACGTCGTTTTGGTGAGAAGCAACGAGGGCCGTCCGATCATCCACTCTAGAGGATCACTCTAGAGAGTTACTCTAGAGGATCCGGACGCATTTGCCAGGATTGGACAGTCTAATTGGAGACACCCCAATTCCTGTGATATTTGTATTTATTTATCTAGAATAATGACATTATGGGCATTACTGTAACAGGAACAGGAAACTCTACAATACAAGTATGAGTTGAAAATAGCTATGTTATTGTTAGGAATGTAATAATGGTTCGGGCTCGGATTGGCTTAAGTGGGATTTCTCTTTTTTAGCAGGTCAAGTCGGGTTGGTTCATGGGTCAAAAAGTGAGGCTCAGATCCAGGTTTCGGCCCAAGTCCAAATCCACTTATAATAGAACCGCGGGCCAGGCCTTTTTTTATTAGGAATAAAAAATAAAAGAAAAATTATGCTAAAGTATTTTAATTAAGATTAATGAGATATTTTGTTTGATTATATTTTATGGTGATATTTAAATTTAATTATGTATGACTTATATTTTTTTAATTATGAACTTATAACCAAAAAAGTATGCAATTATATAATTTCTTTCTTTTGAAATGAATAATTTTATATATATGAAAATGAAACTTTTAATATTACAATATTAAATTATTTATATAACATTTATTGAATGAATAATTTTTATTTCAAAATGAAATAAAATATTACAAAAATTGATATTATTAAATAAAATAAGTGTAGATTATTGATGATGGTATAGCAATTGTATCACTATAGGTCAAGTGCATCCCAACTAGGTTCCTACCAATCATTTGCATTATACTCCATCTCAATAATCTTAAAAAAAAAAAAAAAAAAAAAAAAAAGAAATGAAATGAAATTGTAAAAAAACAAATTGTTGATCAATCATCGAAGGAGATAGACATTTCAATCGCATTGCCCGAGAATATGTCATCCAAATCATTTTGAATTTATTCATTTTCACTATAATTTTGTCTTCTTGTAAGCGCATGCATATGTTCTCTGGATATCATCAGTGCCTTAACCATTTTGGGTGAAAGCCTGTTCCGGAAATCGCTCAGCACCCGTCAACCTGCACTAAAAGCTGCTTCCAAAACTGAAAAACCTAAGTGATTCGTAATTAGATCAAGAACTAATTGTACCAATTCTCAAACAACAAAACTTTCCAATCTAAATTATCAAGTACGTACGAATGTGATTTAGATTGTGGTTTCCAAAACAATAAATCGACACAAACGTTTTTTACGTGGAAAAACCACAATTGGAGCACCTTCAATTGTGAACAAAAAACCACAGGCGAAATGCCACAAATCAATCCATTACTAAAAAAAAAAAAGATTACAAAGATAACAAACAAATGACCCAAGCGCTTCCAATTTATCTTCAAATCTTCTAAATATCTTTCACCGTAACCTTCGCCTCGGAATTGATTAGACTGATATTGAATCCACAATATCCATTGTCAAACCAACGACTGCACACAGCATCAAATTCCTTTGATTACTCTATGCTTGAATCTTCGTATTCCACCGAAGAAGAATACTCTTGAATATAATCAACCAAACTCCTTGATGTTTACTTATCAAAACATTAGTTTAATATTCAATCAAAACATCAAAGAAAACTAGCAAACAACCCTAAAAGAAAATCCTAATAGCCTTAAAGAAGATCTTAAAAACGTAACCCTAAAACAAGCTTAAACAAGTATTTATAGAAAAGAGAGTCTGAGACAGTTGCTCGAGCAAAGACTTTCTCGCTCGAGCGAGGAACCCAGTATGCGTGTTTTCCTTAAGTGTCGTCGCTCAAGCCAAGGTTCCTTCATTCGATCGTACAATCTTCTTTCCCAGAACTTTTGCAGACAATGCAACTTCTGGGAGCAGAACATCTTCACTCGAGCAAGGAAGACAAAACTCTTAAGAAAATTACAACTCGATAAACATGTTTGTTTGCTGGATTGACAAGAATAAGAGACCTAACAATCTCCCCCTTCGTCAATTCCTGGACAAAACTTTCTAACACAATTTCCTAGAACACACGCACCAAAAACACCAACTCATGACAAACAACTCAACTAAGTAAACAACCTTGACCGAATATCTGCAAAGATAGAAAAACAACACCATGGGAATAGAGAGAGTAGTTATTCAAAAACATATCAAGACATGACAAATCAAAACTATATTATCATGTGAAAATAGTATGAAACTATATCATCATGCAAAAAACAAAATGTCCAGTAGTATGTCCAGTCTGCAAAAACCACAATGAGTATGCACAATTCAACTATATATCCCATATACCCCAACCATCATGCAAAAAATATATACCTATATACCCCACAAACAATACTTCCATTTTTTGTTCAGGAGAGACAAAAGAAACAGAATATACAAGCCAAATGAAAATTAAAAAAAAGGGTCCAAAAATTGTCCAAGAGTAAACCGAACTACGAGTCTGGAGGAGGTGGTGATGGCTCTATAACAATGACAGAATCTAAGTCAACAGGGCAATCTACTGATTAAGGTGGCCATCAAAAGTATCAAGCCTGGCATCGAGCTGATCAAGGCGCTGAGTGACAAACTGCTCAAACTGCTATAATTGGCCACAAAACGAGCGAGGACGTATGTCAGGTGCATTGTCAGTGGTTACATCAATCTCAGCCTCCTCGGCTAGGGAATCATTACCTGCATCAGAAACCTCGACTCCCGACGGACCCCTCCGAACATGAACTTGACTCTAAGACACGGTCAACTTGGTGATGGGTTTAATGGGAGAGGCAAACTCATCTTTTTTGTTTGGGAGAGACAAAAGAAACATAATATACAGGCCAAATGAAAATTAAAAAAAAACCGTCCAAAAACTGTCAAAGAGTAAACCGAACTACAAGTCTGGAGGAGGCGGCGACGACATCTATAACAATGACAGAATCTAAGTCAACAGGGCAATCTACTGATCGAGGCGAGCATCAAGAGTATCAAGCCTAGCATCGAGCTAATCAAGGCGTTGAGTGACAAACTGCTCGAACTGCTATAATTGGCCACAAAACGAGCGAGGACGCATATCAAGTGCATCGGCAGTGGCTACATCAATCTCAGCCTCCTGTAGACACCCCATTTTTGACCGACCTTAAGACTTAGACGTCATCGTCTGTGCACTCGGTGGTGCATGTTTGTGCTCGTTTCGAGTTTCCGGAGCCTTCGACTAAGCGCCTTGTCTCGGGATCTCTTAACTTCCTCCTCTTGGCCTGGTTTTTGGACCATGCGTTGTTGCCTTTGCCTAGAGGGAAACAGAGGTCTGTAGGCCACCTTTTGTAGCCATAAACTACATTTCCCTCTCGTAGGCCACTTTTTGTACCCATAGACTAGTTTTCGGGGCTTCTGACTGAGTGCCTCGCCTTGCGAATTCTTGTCTTACTTCCTTTTTGGTTTGTTTTTTAACCAAACCTTGTTATCCTTTGCCTGGAGAGTGGAACAGGGGTGTAGACCAGTTTCTCCCCCTGTAGACCACTTTTCTTCCCTGCTAGCCACTTTTGTGGTCAACCAGCTAGGGTGGGTGGTCTGTGGTCCACCTAAGGTGGTCGGCAGCCTACCACCACCACTTTCCCCTCTCCCTGTAGGCCCTCTCTCCCCCTTGCTGACCAGTTTCTTTCCCTGTAGACCACTTTTTCTGGTGGGTCGACTAGTGGGAGTGGTCGGCCGACCACTTTACCTGGTCGGCGGCCATCTTATATTTTCTGCATATATTTTCCTTACCAGCTGTTAGGCACAGAAGGCATCTTCCATACACGTGTGTGGAGAAATTGCTTCAAGTCTCTAGCTTGTTCAACAAGCTTGAGGCTTGGATTTCTATAAGAGGGAGGCTCTCTCTCCCTTTTCCAGGTTCAAAAAATTGGCTTAGGGTTATACATATATATCTCTCTCTTGTTTTCTCCTTCTCTCTCTCTCTATATTTGTGTTATTTTGTGCTCAAAAGTGCCATTTCTTCACACTTTTGCACACAAACACCTAGTGAAACACCTTCACTATTGAGCTGAGGTTCTTAGAGGTTGCATTTGAGTGGTTTTAGCTTGGTTTTTGCCTCTGAAGTTGTTGTTTTGAAGTTGTGCTTCAAGGGTGAGTCTTTAGCCTCTTTAAAGCTTTGTTTTCATTGCTTATTTGGCCCTATTTGCATGATGTTATAGGCCTAACTTTAAACTGCAAAAAGCTTCATTTTCAGGTGCTTAAAGTGTTTGTTTAAGGCCTCTTTGGTATTTGGGGTGGTCTATCCCCTTTTGTACCTTATTTTGCCTTGTTTTGAGCCATCTCTTTAGGCCTTTGAGATCACCTTCTCTTGGCCTTTTAACCTCTGAATTCCAGAGTAATTTCAGTGGTGGAAAATGTGTTTTGAGGCCCCAAATGGGTGGGGGTTGTCCTCCCTCCTCTTCTCTTGTATGCTTGTATTGATGGCTCACCAAGTTAGCATGTTTTTCTACCTTCTTGGGCCCCTATCTTAGCATGTTTTAGGCCTTGTTTTGCCATGATATAGCTTTATTTTGGATCGGTTTGATTGCCTCTTGCATGCTTCATATCCTTGTAGTGCAATCCTCCTTATAGCCTTAACATGCATCATGCTTTGGACCATCATTCTAGCATGTTTTTGGCTCCACTCTAGCAAGCTTTTACTCATGTTTTGCCATACTTAAGCTCTGTTTTAAGTGTTCTTGATCATTCGGACCTTGCTTTGTATAGTCATAGTTCAATCTTGCTCACTAGTTTTGAGTTTCAAAGTATCTAGCATGCTTTACTTGAGTTGTTTGCATGCTTTGGCCTAATTTCTAACATGATTTCAGTGTGTGTAGTATAGTCATACTCCCTCATGTTTCACACTTTCAATGCTTTTGGAGGGTTGTGTTTTATGCCTCAATCATGAGCCAATTGGCATGCATGCTTACCTAAGCTTTTTGGGCTACCATCTCAGTGTGTTTTTGGTCTTATTTTTCTATGATACAACTCTATTTTTGGTTAGTTAGAGCATCCCTCATTTGCTTCTTACACTTGTGGTGTAATCATGCTCATTGGCCTTGCATACGTCATGCTTTATGCCTCCTATTCTAGCATATGTTGGCTATGTTCAAACATGTTTTTAGCATTATTTTGACCTACCTTGGGACTGTTTTGAGTCACCTTGGCCCTTTGGGGCTTGCTTGATATGGCTATGGTACAAGTGCCTTTGCTAGCCTTAAGCTTTGAGCCTCCTAGCATGCTTTATTTGTGATATATGCATAATTTGGCATCATTTGGAATGTAATTTCAGAGCTTATGTATTTGCTATACTCCCATGTTTATCACTCTTTCATTGCCTTTGAGGGTTGTGCCCTTATGCCTCGTTGATGAGCCATTACATGAGCATCATTATCTTGCCTTTCATGCCATCATTTCAGAGCATTTTGGCCATTATTTTGGCATGCATGAGGTCTGTTTAGGGTGGATTTAGTCCATTGAGTATTACATTGCATAGTCCTAGTGTTGTGTACTTCACTAGCTTTAATGCTTAAAGACCCTAGCATGTCCTACTTGTGTTGTTTGGATGATTTGGCATCATTTCACACATGATTTCAATGCATATAGTGTAGCTACACTCTCACATTTGTCACTTCTTCATTATGTTTGAGAGTTGTGCTTCTAGGCTTTGTTCGTGGGTTAATGCATGAATATCATTCTCTTGTTTTTCATGCTATCATTTTGGAGCATTTTGCCCACTGTTTTGGCATGCATGAGGGCAATTTGGGACTAGTTTGGTCCATTTGAGCATTGCATTACATAGCCCTTGTGTCATGTCCTTCACTAGTTTCAAAGCCTAAGGACTCTAACTTACCATGCTTATGTTGTTTGCATGTTCTTGAATCGTATGTTGTTTGCATGTTGTTCCATTGCATCTTGTTTGCATGTTGTTACATTGCATTGTGTTTGCATGTTGTTGCATTGCATTGTGTTTGGAATGTTGTTGTATTGCAATGTGTTTGGATTGGATGTTGATCCAAACACGAGAAACGAGGGGCGTTTTATTCTTAAAGTGATGAAACGCGCCTCATTTCTCGATCGCCGACCCTCTTGATCAAGCATGATAGAGACGGAGGCCCTTATGTGTTACTTGTGCATTCATTGACATTGAATTGTGCAAACTTGGCTTCTCGGCCATCATGCATTGCGATGCTTGGTTGGTGGCCTGAGAGTCGAGTACCGCACTTCCTTGAGCTTGAGAAATGATAGTGTCGCGACCCAAACCTCCCCCTATGGGTTTAGCATCGTAATCGACCAGTAATCCGTGATTACCAAAGGCCTGCTTAACAGTAATGACAGTAAAACAGAGTAAGGGGCTGGCGAAAGCCAAACAGTAAATGAAAGATGTCCAATGAGTTGTGAAAAAAAAAATATGAATGCAAAAAGTCTTCTATGAACGAGCCATATTCATAACCAAAACATGTGTACATACATCATATACACAAACATCCAAGTTAGGGACCAAATCCCTTCACCGTAACTGTACAGTCAAGTCTTATTTAGTCAACACAAAACAAAGACAAAAGGGTGAATCTGAAACACCCCAAAACAGCCTTGGCTTGGACAGACATGGTACCTCGAAGTGAGGCACAACGGTTGGCTTGACAAAACGGGAGCTTGGCTTGACGCTCTTAGCTTCGGTCCGGTGCTTGGACACCTACATATAAATATAAACAGTGAGCTAAAGTCCAATGAATAACAAATGCGTAAAGGGGTTAAGAATGAATGCCCTTTCAGCAGTTAAAACAGTCAATTGTATCTGTAGAACAGTTATTCAATCAGTGGCTCATATTATATGCCATACGGTCATTTAGAAACCCTAGTGGTCATATGTGGTACATCCCATAGTAGAACAGTACAGTAAACAGTAGGTCTTATTAGACCGAACAGTCAATTGATAGCCATCAATACAGTAACAAAAGTTCCAAGGATAGAAGGCGGCGAGAGATCTCTGTAACAATAGCGATATGATACTTGATATGATCGATTGCTATGGATGCCATGAGTACAGTTCATAAATAGGACAAACATTCATTCAGTAAACAATATCATTTCAGAAAGCAGTACTGTTAATCATTCAGAAAATAATTATAATTGAACATATCTTTACAACATTGTTACTCACAGGGTACTGGGCTATAGATAGGCTAGTCAGCGTCCTCGGGCGCCAACCCTACACGTTACAGAACGAACACACACTAAATTACACACTTGGGGTTAAGAACTTAGCCCCTAAACTTGACTTGGTGTGGTTCTACATCAATATCCTCATTAAGATGCCTTAAATATGGCCTAGGAATGCCTAGGATAAAATGATGATGCAAAAATGCACTTTAAAACACTTTTCCAAATTTGCTGAAAACAGGGGTCTCGCTCGAGCGTGGCTTTCTACGCTCGAGCGAGATTACCAAAACAAAGGGGTCGCTCAAGCGTAGATTCCCTCGCTTGAGCGGTATGTAAAATACATGAAAAGTACTGGATGTTGAAAATCCCCGCTCGATGCTCGCTCGAGCGTGAGACACAGCTCTTCGCTCGAGTGTAGGTCTCATCGCTCGAGCATGCGTCTGCGTGCACAAAAACCTGAAAGCTTGCAATCTACGCTCGAACCAGCATTCCATCGCTCGAGCGGAGCTCTAAACAAAAAGATGGTCGTTCGAGCGTGGAATCCTTCGCTCGAGCGTGGAAGCCAAAGTCTGGAATTTCCAGATTTGCTCCCAAAGCTCAAACCAAGAATTAAACATATCAAAACTCATCATTTTGGCCCAATTTTCTGGAAAACACTTGGAAACTCATAGTACAACATGTTTTTGAAGATCATTTTGTAAAATCAAGCCCAAATGTGAGACAATTGAACACAAATTTCAAAGAAACTTGAAGAACAATACAAGAACTTAACATGTATGAGTTCCTATGGATTCCAATGCTCCAAAACATGATCAAATGCAAGATTGAACTCTAAAACATGGTGAATTCATGGACTACAACCAAAATATAGACATGCATGTTGAAATCCTCATGAAACAACCTCAAATTCAAGAATGTGTACATGCATGCATGAATTAATTCTCAATTCAACTCTTTAAATTAATTCTTGACTTTAAACTCCAGATTTCCATGAACCATGCAAGAAACAACTTAAATTCACAATCAAGGAGGTGAATTTCCTACCTTAGGTCTTGAATTCCAAGTATGCTCGCTCAATTTTGCAAAACCTTTTCAATTCTTCAAAGTTCAAGCAAAATTTCTAATTGAATTCAATTCTTTCCTCACTCTCTCCTTCTCTCATGGTTTGGCAAGAAGATGGATGAAAAGAGATGTGCCAACAGGTATTAAAGAGAGTAAACAATGGCCTAGAATTATCCACTTAATGGCAATAAGGTAATTTACTTGAACTAATGTGATTTAACATTATTTAATCTAATTTAATCATTCCAAATTGAATTTTAATTAAACCCACCATAAAATCACATAAATCCTAATTAGCACACAACACTAGTCAATTTCTGATTCGGTCGCCGATAAGGCCTTCAATTTGCAATTCGAAGTCAAAACATAAACAGATCATTAAATGACAAACAGATAGAAATGCAATTAAAGCAACGTACTCAGGCATTCAGTTTAGAATTTTAGCTTAATCAATTACTTATCATGCTTAATCATAGACTAGCACTAATCAGAGGTGAGGGTTATCACAGATAGGAAGGGTGGTTATGCACACATATCTTGCAAATACACTGCTATGTCCCTTGTTGTTCTCTGTTGCAGCAAAACTGGAGTTTGGCAGATTTTCTGGTCTACAACCAGTTTTTCTGGTCTACAGGTGCTCTACATCTCTCTTTTCTGGTCGGCAGCCCACCAGGAGGTCCCCATGTTGGAGTAGAAGCTATCTGGAAGTTTGTGCAATGTTCTGAGATCAAATCAAATGCAAACAGAGGCAATTCTGGGCATAGCATTGGATTTCCGAGCGAGGCAATCGAGAGCATGTATCATTCATTGTTCAAGGCAGAGCTGTGGCAGCCTAGTTTACATACCTCACATGCTAGTTAATTACCATGATTATTTAGTTTGTTAATTAATTAAAGTATTGTAATAATTAGTTGTAGCTAGTTATTCAATTTGTGTTGTGTAATAATTAGTCTAATTAGATTATTAGATTAGTTAAGTAGCTTAGCTTAGCGTAGCTAGCTTGTATTATTTATTCGGACCCTCTGTCGAGAGGGCAAATGTTGTAATAAGGGTGCGTTGTGTGTGCATGTCTTCCAACCCCACGTCTTTCTCTCTTCTATTTACCAGCTTTTGAGGGAAAATGTTGTTTTAGTGTAGACACCCCATTTTTGACCGTCCTCAAGACTCGGTTGTGCTGATAGGTACATCCGGACACAATTTCGATTGCTCGTTGGGCATTCGACTTTTGCGACGGAACGTCAGAGGTTCGAGCTTTCCAGATCCTGTATCCTTTCTGCCCCATTCTTGGACCATGACTTGGTCCTTTTAGAATGTGTTTCTTGGTGCACTACCGGACCCCACTTTGGTGTTGTCGGCCATTGATTGAGCTTTTGGCTATCACGAGCACGCCGACCATCCTGATGGCCAAGTACATTCTGGCCCAAGAGTTTCACTTTAGATCTTTTGAGCCAGCTGGAATCCTTTTATCTGCCCTCCATACACGTGTATGGAGGAATAAAGCTCTTGCCAAGCTTCTTGAAGAAGCTTTGCATTGTTTTTCTTCTATATAAGGAGAGAGCCTCTCTCCTTAGCAGAGGTTCAACATTTTGAAAAGAAATATCTCTCTCTCTCTCTCTCTCTCTCTCTCTCTCTCTCTATATTGTTGTTGATTTGTGCCTTGAAGTCCATTTTCCTTACACTTTTACACTACAACACTTAGAGATACACCACCATCTTTGGATTGAGGTTCTTGGGAGGACTTCTTGAGCTCTGAAAGTGAGGTTTTATCCCCTGAAGTTACTGGTTTCGAAGTTGATCTTCAAGGGTGAGCTTCTTCCCCATTTTTTAGCACTTTTTTGTACCTCATTTTGGCCATCCTTGCATATTGTTTTAGGCCTTGCTTTCAACTGAAAAAAGTCTTGTATTTAAGTGCTTTTGAAGTTTGTTTAAGGTCTTTTAGCTGTTGAGGGTCTTCAACCCTCTTGTTGGCCTTGTTTTGAGACATGCCTTAAGGCCTCCGAGCTAGTCTTGGTTTGGCCTTCTAACCACTGAAAATAGTGGTAGGCATGTGGTTTTAAGGCCTCAAATAAGAGGGGGTGGCCCCCTCTCTTTTGGTTTTGTTTGCTTGCATTTTTGGCCTTCCAAAGGAGCATGCCTCTCTGTACTTTTGATGCTTGGTTCAGGCCCCTTTTTTGTGACTTTCAGGACCTGCCTTGGCTTTGTCCATGGCTGGTTTGGTCATCTTTTGCATGCATCTTGTATGTGTAGTGTAATCCCATTTGTAGCTTATCAAAGCAGCATGTTTGCCTAGCTTGTGTTGAATCCATTTCAGTAGGTTTTTGGTGATATTTTACCATGCCTTAGATCTATTTTGGGTTGGTTTTGTCACTCCATGCATGTATAATACACTTGTAGTGTAAATCCCATAAACTAGCTTTATATGCTTCTTGCTTTAGCATGTTATCCTAGCTTATGTTGAGTCCATTTCAGCATGTTTTTGGTGATGTTTTGCCATTTCATGACTCTTTCCATAGCTGGTTTGGTCATCCTTTGCATGCTCCATATACTTGTAGAACAAATCTTGCTTACTAGCTTTATGTGCATGATGTTTTGACTCATCATCCTAGCATATTTTGGCTTTGCTCCAGCATGATTTTATTCTTGTTTTGGACTGTTCTTGGACTGTTTTGGGCTTCCATGGCCATATCACTCATGCTTTGTATAGCTATAGTATAAATGCTTAGGCTAGTCTTGGGTTTTGAAGCCCTTACCATGCCATACATGTGATGTTTGCATACTTTGCCATCATTCTAAGGCCCCGTTTGTTTTGGGTGAAAGAGAGGGTATTGGGATTGCTAATACCAAGGTATTAGCAATAGCTTTGTTTGTTTTGGGAGAAGGCCTTGGGACTATTAGTCCCTTAGTATTAATAATACCCTTGGAGAGGGGATTGGTAAGGAGGAGGTAGAGATGGTATTAGAAAAATAGTGAGGGGATTAGAAATTTTTTTATTTTTTTTATATTGGAAATTTTTTTTTAAATATAATTTTTAATTTTTTATATTTTTTTATTTGTTTTATTATTTTATATAAAAATAATTTAACAATTCCTCACTACTAATCCCCTCACTATCAATCCCCTCACTAACAATTCCCTCACTATCAATCCACTCCATTCTATCTCCCAAAACAAACGGGGCCTAAGTGTTATTTCAGTCCATGAAATGTGGCCATACATTTGCATTTGACATGCTTTTAATGCCTTGGAGCCTTGGCTCTTTATGCCTCAAGAATGAACTTTTGTGCATGCCATTAAGCCTAAGCCTTTGGCTCATTATATCAGTGCATTTTTGGTCTTGTTATACCATGATATAACTCTGTTTTATGTTGTCCAAGTCATGCCATGTTTGGTTTCAATAAGTGTAGTGCATTGCCTCTTTTATAGCCTTGCATGCTCCTTGTTTTTGGCCTCTTGTTCTAGCTCGTGTTGGCTAGCTTCGAGCTTGTTTTTGGTCTTGTTTGGACCTGCCTTGGGATTGTTTTAGGTTCCCTTAGCCCTTTGGGGCTTGCCTTGCATGGCCATAGCTTAAGTCCCTTTGTTAGTTTCGAGCTTTGAGCTTTCTAACATGCTATGCTTGCATTGTCTAGTTGATTTGGCATCAATTTACATGAGATTTCAGAGCTTACCATGTTGTCACATATCCATGCTTGTCACTCTTTAAGTGTGCTTAAGAGTTGCATCTTTGTACCTTAATCCTTGAGCCAATTGGCATGCATGTTTGCCTTGCCTTTTCATGCTTTTCATACTATCAATTCATCACTTATGGCCACTGATTTTAGGCATGGTTGAGGCCCATCCATCTTTAGTGTAAGCCCATCTTACCATGTTGTCACATGCTTGTCCCATTTCGTATATTGTTGCATACTTGTCCGCCATCACATGCCTTGCATGTTTGTATGTTCATGTTGCATCTTATCATGTTATTCAAGGTCGTTACCTCACATCATGCTTATATGCTTGTTGCATGCTCGGGTTATTGCATTGCATGTTTGCATGCTTAAGTCATATTTCATGTTTGCCATGCTTATTTTGCATTGTCATTTGGATTAAAGTGTTAATCCGAGCACGAGGAACGAGGGGGCGTTTCATACTTCAAATGATGAAACGTGTCTCAATTCTCGGTCGCCGACGCTCTTGATTATTCATGATAGAGTTTTAGGCTTTATGTGTTTATTTATGCATTCATTTCATATTGATTTTCACAAGTTGGATCTTTGGCCATCACGCATCGGGATGTGTGATTGATGGTCGTAGATCTGACTATGCCTCTCCCTTGATGTTTTGAGATGATATTGGGTGGCATAGTGTGTACATATCCTTGGGAGACCTCCCATTTTCTCTGTTTTGTGCTCTACTACAGCTTGGTGTCCCAAAGACATCGATGGCCAAGGTGATGCCTTGCAGATGGCAGCGATGCCTTGTTGTTGGTCGGCCCCCCTTCATTTTTGGTCGGCAGTGGCTCCCCATGGCCGAAAGGCCACTGATGCACTCCCCAGCATGTTTTTGGTAAGGTTCAGCAGGAATTCCTTGAGGACACCCTGCAGACAGAGCCTCTTGAGAGCAACCAAAGAGTTTTTCGGGACGGCAACCGAGCATGCATCCTCTTCTCCTCCAAACAGAGCTAGAACAGCATTGTTTGTTGTTTTCCTCACTTGCTAACTACCTTTAATTTGTAATTTAATTAGTTAATGTGTTAATTAATTGAGTCTTGTAATAATTAGTTGTAGCTAGTTATTCATTCGGTTATGTAATAATTAATTAGCTTGTTAGTTAGTTAATAAGTTGGCGGGTATTATTTATTCAGACCCTTCATCGAGAGGGCTAATTTTGTAATAAGTGTGCGTACGTGTGTGCATGTCTTCCAACTTCCATTTCTTTCTCCCTTCTACTTACCTGCTTTCGTTGGTTAGTTTTAGGTCATGTTTCAAATTAGCATACTTATGCTTTGCATGTTTGCATCCATTCATCTGTCTAGCATACTTATGCTTTGCATATTTGCATACATTCATCTACATTGCATGCACCGGGCTCGGCGCATCATACTAACCACATCGTATTTCAATTCCAATTTAAATACATGTATCAATTATAGCATTTCACATGACATCTTAGAATAGCCAAGCCTATTTTAGATGCATTTTTGCATGTGTCGCATTAGCCATCTTAACATGAACTAGGATCATGCATTGATTTCTAACTAGTTTTTTATTTTGGCTCGGAGTACAGTGTGAGTGTTTACGCTTTAGCATACTGCATGTGTGTGAGTGTTGCCATGATAGCATGCTTGCCATGAGGCTATTTGCTTAAGTGTTTAACTGCCTGAATGCTTGTGGGTGAATGTTGGATTACTTGAATTGGAACAATTCATCAAATCCGCATTTTAGCCTACTTACGAGTAGCAAACTTCAAACTATTTTCCAAACAAATGGATATGTAATGTTTTGTTCCAAATTAGGCGATCTAGTCTATACTTGTGTGATTGTGCACATTACATAGTAAGATTAGCTAATTAACCAGAAGAAGAACACATGTGTTTTCAAAAACAAGATATCATGTTTAGTACAAGCCGATCTTTGATCGGGCGAGCGGGGGTGCTCATAGATGACCTTCCCCAATCGTACCCAAGTTCCCGAGACGAGACAACTTTGGTGATGACGGACACGTGACCTTAGGCAACGAGTCAGGGTTTCCTAAATTTTTCCAAAAATAAAATATTTAGGTGGTGACTCTATATCTAGCAAAGTAGTCCATGTTTGGCATTTCTTTCTTAAAAATCAGTTTTCCAAAACGATTTGCCAGATTTGGACTCTTTGGTGATTTATTGGTCTTGCATTGCACTTTGCGAGACTAGATTCAAAACCGTGACATTTGAGTCCGAACTGTAGTAGCATGAAGCCCGAGGGCGCGTCTACAGCTAGGATCATGCATTGATTACTAACTAACTTCTTTTTTAGCTTAGAGTACACTGTGAGTGTTTATGCTTTAGCATCCTTGCATGTGTGTAAGTGATTGCTATGATAGCATGCTTGCCATGAGGCTATTTGCTTAATTGCTATAACTGCATGAATGCCTATGGATGAAGGCTTTATTGCTTGAATTGAAACAATTCATCAAAATGCGAGTTTTAAGCCCACTTGAAGTGGCAAATCATCATGTTTTAAGCCCACTTGAGGGTGGCAAATCCGCGTTTTAGCCTACTTGCGAGTAGCAACTTCAAACCATTTTCGAAAAACAAACATGAGATGTTTTGTTCCAACTTGAGTGATTTAGTCTATACTTGTATGCTGTGCGCATCACATAGTAAGGTTAGCTGATAAACCGGAATAAGAACGTATGTGTTTTCAAAAACAACATATCATGTTAGTAGAGGCCGATCCTTTGATCGGGCGAGCGGGGGTGCTTATTTCAGGACCTTCCCCTCTCGTACCCAAGTTCCTGAGCCGAAGCAACTTTGGTGATGACAGACACGTGGCCTTTGGCACGAGTCAGCGTTTCCTAAATTTCCCAAAAATAAAATATTTAGGTGGCGACTTTGAAATCTGGCAAAGTAGTCCATGTTTGGCGTTTTTCGATTCAAAATTAATTTTTCAAAACCAATTGCCGAATTTGAACTCTTTGGTGATTTATCAGTCTTACATTGCACTTTGTGAGATTAGATTCAGAATCGTGACAGGAGTCCGAACTATAGTAGCTAGAACTACAATTCGCTCCCTCGCGCACGAAGCGGAGTTCGGGCAGTCTACACCTCCTCGGCTAGGGAATCATTACCTGCATCAGAAACCTCGACTCCCGACGGACCACTCCGAACATGAGCTTGACTCTAAGACACAGTTAACTTGGTGATGGGTTTAATGGAAGAGGCAAACTCGCCATCCTCAAAGATAGGGACACCAAGAGAAGTGAGAAATCTAGTGAGGAAACAACCATATAGAAGGCCTAAGGACTTGCGACCCTAAAAAACAATGATCATTTTGGTAACAATCATCTCTGGCAGGTCAATAGAAAGGTGATGGTCAATACAATATAACACATACCCCTGATCTTGGGTAATGTGAGTGGAATGAGTAGTGACATGGATATTGGCACAAACGATGGTGTTAAGGAGACAAAAACGAGGAAGAAGCTCATTTTGTTGAATGAGTGCCGCAGCAATCCAAATCTGGGGAGTGCCACAAAGTTTAGTGGCCACTTGATCAAAATCAACACCATTGTGAGTAATGAAAGGATAATGACAATTTCGAACTTCCAGAAGACCAAGAAATAGCCTAAAAGCTTCGTCATTGATGACCAAAGCTTTGTTTCTAACCCAGGGACAAAAAGATGGAGCAATTTCCTTGCAGATAGAGTGCATATTACAATAAAATTCACGGACCAAACTGAGATTTTAAGGCCCAGAGAAAAGCAAGACTTGATCACCCCCTAAAGAATCAAACAACGAACAGATGGGAATCGACTCAAAAGCACTAGGATGGACATTCTGTTCTAGGTGAACTTTCCTGAAGGCATAAATATCTCGAAACAAGTTGGATTTTTCCTTGGATTCAAATTTCTCAGTATTGTAATTTGAGCGGGACACAGTGGATTTATGATGTTTCGAAGGCTCAGCCATGACTGACCAAACAAGAGACAAGACAACCACAGAAACCACCCACCAAGCCACAACACAAGGTACCCAAAAACCCATTAGAACCCCCAAAAACAACATAAGATCATAGAACACATTAGTCCAATAGGGTTATAAAAACCAAAGCATGATATCAATGATAGTAAGAGCAATGTTAGGGTAAAATTCCAAAATCAACCAATTGCAGTAGTATGAGAGATACAGAGACAGTAGATTATGGAAATCAACATTCACACAATTCACTAAGGCCATCATAAAGTAGTAATTAAAAGATAAGGCAAAAACGAGGCAGAAAAAATTAAAGCCCTAAGTCAATAGTGAGATATCTAAACCCTAGCAAAACCCTAGCACAAATTCAACAAGCTATGAAATCAAAATTTAATAGAGAGACAACTTAGAAAAAAAAAACATAAAGGACTCCAACAAAAAATGAACAATCAACCCTAAGAAGAAAAACCTCACAATGAACCTTAGCAAAACCACAAAGAAAATGACGGAAAGAAAAAGAAAAAAAAAATTAAAAAAAACTTACCAATCAAAGGAAGTTGCAAGAAGAATAAAGAATTCCTTCAAAACTGAGTGAAAATCGAGACAAGAACAATAGGAGAGAGGAACAAAGAACCCTAGGAGAGACAAGAAACGAAAAAAATGGGAAAAAATGAAGTGAAGAGACGCAGTAGCAATATTTAAACCACGACAGGTCGCTCGAGCGAAGACACTGTCGCTCGAGCGAAGTCACTTACGCACACAAGGTCGCTCGAGCCAGAAAGTCATGCTCCTAGAATCTGTTCCATCTGCAAAAATATACCGGGTTGAGAGAAAGCTCGCTTGAGCGCAAACAATCTCGCTCGAGCGAAGAAGGAAAAACCAAAACACTTAAAACACACCTTTCTGAGCAAAATAAAAAATACTCAACCTATTAAGTGGAACCTGAAACAAAAATGAGTGAGTATAGTAGCATGAATGTGACATTAAGATGAGATAATCTACAAACCATGAAGCCTGCAAACTTGCAATATTGACAATATGAAGAATAAAATCATGAGCACATTAGATAAACATTGATCAATGAGCATAGGCTACATGAGAATGCACAACCCAAAAACAATCATGAGAGCTCGCAAAAAAAATGTGTGTGTGTGTAATCCTTGAGAGGCCACAGAGCTAGAGTTAATCCTCGTAGTGATCGGATGGCAGGACCTCCGGCAAGAGTAACTAGATATCACAAAGAAAAGTCAAACCACTAGAAGTCAAGGGGTATTTGTTGAGTAAACGCGAAGGCTTCCCCTCAATTAATGAGTCCCTTATTTTTTCTTAATTAATTTTTTTTTTCTTTTGTGACTCTTCTTTTCTGTGAACACTCACTGGTGACTTTCACGCTCAAAAGTATAGAGACCAAACCAGAGAAGCATGAAATCAGTAAGGATGGCCTGGTTGGTGCCTCTGAGGTAGCCTTTTCTTAATACCCGGACTTCAATGAATAGAGGGCGGAACCGTGAAATTGAAAAACGATGGTAGATGATTAAGAGACTCAACATCATCCATAATATGCCAGTATAGGTCAATTCCTCTATAAATGAATAAGAAACACTGTGAGTGGTCTATAGAGAACTTTGATCACTTGTGCGGAAACCCCTGCAACAGTTTAACTCAAGGATGTGTACAAAATGAGATCATGAAGTCAATGAGCATGGTTATTCAGAATGAGCTATAAACAAAGAAAAATGAAATCTTGCAAGCAACATGAGAAGTGTTCATGTAAATCTAAATGCAGAGATGACAAGAATCAATGATAAGGAGATTATAGTATCCAACTACACATAAAGCCAAACACTCTCACTCACTTAAGTAACTGGTAACACCCTAATGACTGAGTACAACACCCAAGGTCTTTCTAAGGAACTCAAACCTAAGAAGATTAAGGGGTTTTGTAAAAATATCAGCTTTTTGACGCTCGGTAGGTACATGTTCAAGAACAACAAGGCCTTCTTCCACTAACTCTCGAATAAAATGATGACGAATGTTAATGTGTTTGGTGCAAGTGTGTTAGATAGGATTTTTAGAAATGTTAATGGCACTTATGTTATCACAGAAAAGAGTGAGAGTGTTCTGATCTATTCCATAATCATGCAGCATTTGTTTCGTCCACAGCATCTGTGCACAATAACTCCCTACAGCAATGTACTCAGCCTCAATGGTCGAAAGAGAAATGACATTTTTCTTTTTGCTATGCCAGGCAACCAAATTATGCCCAAGGTAAAAGCACCCCCCAGATGTGCTCTTACAATCATCGGCACACCCTGCCTAGTTGGCATCAGAAAAACCAATGATTTTAGTTGTAGTGTCGGTTGAGAACCAAATCCCATAACCCAGTGTTCCATTCACATACTTAATGATGCGTTTGACAGTAATCAGATGAGACTCTTTAGGACAGGCTTGGTAATGGGCACAAACACCTACACTGAATGCAATGTCAGGATGATTGGCTGTGAGGTACAAGAGACTCCCTATCATACTCCTATAAAGGGTATGATCAACATTAGTACCATAGGAATCTTTGAAAAGGTGAAGACTGGTGCTCATGGGAGTTCAAGCATGTTTGGCCGACTCAAGATTGAACTTTGACACAAGGTTTTTGGCATACTTAGTTTGAGAAACAAACATACCTGAAGGAAACTGTTTAATTTGAAGACCTAAGAAATAAGACAACTTTCCCATCATGCTCATCTCAAACTCATGTGTCATGTAATCCGAAAAGTATTTAACAAGATGATCAATAGTGGATCCAAACACAATATCATCAACATAAATCTGTGCAACAAGTATATGAGACTTAGTATGTTTTACAAATAAAGTCTGATCCACACTACCACTTTGAAAATCATTATCAAGAAGAAATGTAGTAAGTCCATCATACCAAGCCCGAGGGGCTTGTTTCAACCTATACAAAGCCTTGTCTAACTTGTAGACATGGTTTGGACATTTAGGGTCCTCAAACCCTTTTGGTTGCTCAACATAAGCCTCTTCTTTTAAGTAGCCATTCAGAAAAGCACTTTTCACATCCATTTGAAATAGTTTGAAACCAAGAAAGCATGCAACACCAAGTAAAATATGAATAGATTTGAGACGTGCAACTAGGGCAAACGTCTCATCATAGTCAACACCCTCTACTTGTGTATAGCCTTGAGCAACCAACCTATCTTTATTTCTAACCATAGTACCATTTTTATCAGATTTATTCTTAAAGATCCACTTGGTACCTATCACATTTATGTCTCTAGGTTGGGAACAAGAGTCCAAACATTGTTACGTTCAAATTGACCTAATTCTTCATACATAGCATTGACCCAACTATCATCTAGTAAGGCCTCTTTTATATTCTTAGGTTCAATTAAGGAAATATAACACATATGAGATACCTCCTCCCGAATTTTTCTTCAGGTTTTCATTCGATCCGAGACACTTTCAATCACCTATTGAGCTGGATGATTCAGTTTCACCCTTGCTGATGGTTTGAACTCTAGACTTGTGGTGTCTCTTTGTGCACTCTTTGGACTCTGGCTTACCTGAGAAGTTGGTGATGTCTCAACTTCTTGTGCTTGGACCTCAGCTTCTCTTCGACTTTGTAGTTCAGTATATAAGATTGGAGACTCACTATTTTCTTCCTCATTTATCACTGAAGTAGAAGAACCTGTGTTATCTATAACCACATTGATCGATTCCATTAAAGATAAGGTTCGCAGGTTATAGACACGAAAAGCTTTACTAGTGGTTGAATATCCTAGAAAAATACCTTCGTCACTTCAGGAGTCAAATTTGGCCAAAGGCTCTCTATCTTTGAAAATGTAACATTTACTCCCAAAAGTTTTGAAGTATTTTACATTAGGTTTCAATCCCTTCCACAATTCATATAGAGTTTGTAAAGTGTCAAGCCTTAAATACACACGATTTATGACTTAAACAGTAGTATTTAAGACTTCAGTCCAAAACTTTGGAGGAACTTTCTTACTAAGGAGCATGACTCTAGCCATCTCTTGAACAACTTTGTTCTTCCTCTCAACAACTCCATTTTGTTGTGGAGTAATCGGTGCAGAAAATTCATGCTTAATTCCATGCATATCACAAAAATCCGAGAACGAACTATTTTCAAACTCACGACCATGATCAGTTCGAATTCTTATGATACGCCCAATAGAAACACCCTGTTCATTTTGGATTTTGATAACTAAGGCCTGGAAAGCATCAAATGTATCAGGTTTTTCTCTTAAAAAATTTACCCATGAAAAACGAGTAAAATCATCAATGGTTAAAAAAATGTATCTTTTACCTGCAATGCTTTCAATGCGAGTGGGTCCCATAAGATCCATATAAACCAATTCAAGAGGACGTTTGGTTGTAAAGCTGTTCACCTTTTTATGAGGGCCACGGGTTTGCTTCCCAAGTTGACATGGTTCACACACATGGTTTAGATTCTTACCCAGTTTAGGTACTCCTCTCACAAGCTCTTTGTTGGCTATCTTAGTTAGGTCTTTAAAATTCATGTGACCTAATCTTTGATGCCACATATCAATGTTACTTATGATGGCTGAGTGGTAAGTGAGATTACTCGTGGTAACAATCCCGCAGCAGTTATCAGATGTACGAACCCTATGCATGACAGTATTTCCCTTTTTATCTAAAATTTCACATTTATTTTTTGAAAATAATACTTCATGGTGGGAATCACACATTTGACTGATGCTCAAAAGATTTGCTTTAAGGCCATCAACAAGTAATGCATTTTTGAGCTTGGAAAGACCAGCCACACTGGTAGAGCCCTTACCAATGACTCTAGAAGTGTCACTATCTCTAAATGTAACAATTCCTCCTTCATATTTTTCAAGGGAAAAGAAGTAGGATTTGTCACCTGACATGTGACGAGAGCACCCACTATCAAGGTACCACATCTGTGAGTCACGTGCTTTTAGAGTAGTGTAAACAACAAAACAAATGAAGTCATCCTTTCTCACCCATATCTTTTTGGTCTTAACAAAATCTATGAACACCCTCATGAATCTTAGTGTTCCACCTAGACATGTAAGATTGTCTCCTAACCCAAAAAGTATTAGAATTTCTACCGTTTTGAAACACCTTACCAAACAACTCAAAGCAATAAGGACGAATGTGGCCATACCTACCACAATAATGACAAACAAAAACAGGTTTTACCTCCGTTTTGTTTATCTTACCCCCATTAGGCAAATGAAGAAAGAGATCACCCTGGTGCACCTTCAGCTTTCCCTTTGCTTGAGCCTTCAGGTCATGTGATATAGAGGCATGTCCCTTGTGAGCTGCCGCATTACTATAGCCTAGCCCACTTTTGTCACAACCCATTTGTTGAGACTCGAGGATGTTTTCTAAAGACTTGGAACCTTTGTTCCATATGGCAATTGTGGCTCTAGTATCTCTGAGTTCTTCATCTTTTGACCGACCATCTCTTCCAATGTAGCTTGTGACATCTCAAGGCTTTCAATCTTCTCTTCATATGTGGCATATATTTTCAGAAATTCATTCCTTTCGATCTTACAAGATAGAAGTTTCCCACAAAGGTCTTGCCTATCATTAGAGATCTTGATAACATTCTGTTTGGCTGTTACAATTTCTCTTCTTAACTTGACATTCTCGCTTTCACATGCTTTAAGCTTGATAATGAGTTTGTCATTAATCTTGGATAGATTCAGGGATTCATCGTAAAGCTTTTCGTAAGCTTGTTGTAGATCATTACCATCAATCTCATCAGTGTCTTTTGATATTTCATCATCTTCTTTTTGCTCCTCTTTCTCCTGGACTTCATCCAGTCGAGCAACTAAGGCAGGAAAAAAGATAGATAGTGGTGAAGATGACTCTCCTCTTTCATGAAATTGACTCAGAATGTCCCATGCATCTTTGGCCTTTGTGTAGTGAACAACCCGTTGTTGTTCTTTATCAAAAATTGCTCCACAAATGGTAGTCAAAACTCTCTGATTGCTCAGATTATCAATGCCTTCAATATCCTCTTCAATGGCTTGCCACCCCTCAGGGTCGTAAGCTCTCAGAAACGCCCACATTCTGATCTTCCAGTACAAGTAATTACTCCCATCAAAGGTAGGAGCACGGTGTAAATTTTGACCACGAGCAAATTCCACTGGCTTTAGAGGAGGTTGAGTGAAAGTGGACTAGAATGCCATGAAAGCACTATCTCCATCTTCACCGAATTCGGTTTCTTCGGGTTCTTACTCTGACCCGCTTTCATCATCCCAAGTCACTGTATAGACTTTCTTCTAATTCTTTTTCGATGGACATTGAAGAGCAATATGTCCAAACCCTTGACATTCATAACACTTGACCCTTTACCCATTCACAATCTTCTTTTCAGTTTTTGGAGCAAGTTTTGGTGGAAAATTTTTGGGTTTTTCATTACTCTTATCTTTTGAAATAGGATCTTTGAAATTAGGCTTTTTTTTCTTTAAAATTTTTTTGAACTATTTAGTAAACATAGCCATCATCTCGGACTCTAGATCAAACTCAGTCTCAGGAGTTTTTGCAGTCTCATGAGCACTAGTGAAAGCCACACTATCTTTTTATTTTTTTCTTAGAAATCTAGTGGGCTTCATAAGTCTGCAAGTTTCCAACCAACTGATCAAGCTTGAGGGTATCAACATTCTAAGCCTCCTCAATAGGTGTCACTTTTGATTGGAACCTCTAGGGTAAAGACCTCAAAATTTTTCCAACAACCATAGTTTCAGGGATTTTTTCACCGAGTGTGAAATAGGAATTCACGATGTCACTAAGTTTAGCATAAAAATCATCAAACGTCTTATTATCACGCATAAACAGAGTTTCAAACGCAGAGGTGAGACGTTGAAGTTTCGACCTTTTAACAGAAGTAGTACCCTCGTGAATTGTTTCAAGAATGTCCCAAGACTCTTTTGCTACCTCACACGTGCAAATACGATGAAACTCTTCAAGTGTGATGGAGCAAAAAAGGGAATTGAGAGCCTTACTGTTCCAATTCGAGTTTTGATAGTCGAATGCGTCCTATTTATCATGGGGTTTGGGAATATCAAAACCATCAATGGTGACAATAGGTTCACTCCACCCATAGATCACACAGTGCCAAACTTTCTCATCGATAGATTTTAAAAACACTCTCATATAAGCTTTTCAATAAGAATAGTTTGTACTATCTAGTAAAGGAGGTCTATGGGTCGAGTTACCTTTGCGGATTGAATCCATATCACCAATCACACAAAATCACACTCCTATAGTTTTGATAAAAACAAAGAGTGACCTGCTCTGATACCAATTGAAAAACCTAAGTGATTCGTGATTAGATCAAGAACTAATTTTACCAATTCCCAAACAACAAAACTTACCAGTCTAAATCATCAAGCACGTACAAATGTGATTTAGATTGTGGTTTCTGAAACAATAAATTGACACAACAATTTTTACGTGGAAAAACCATAATTGGACCACCTCCAATTGTGATAAAAAAAAAAACCACGGGCGAAACGCCACAAATCAATCCACTACTAAAAAAAGAAATATTACAAAGCTAACAAACAAATTACCCAAACGCTTTCAATTTTTCTTCAAATCTTCTGAATATCTTTCACTGCAACCTTTGTCTCAGAATTTATTAGACTGTTGTTGAATCCACAACATCCATTGTCAAACCAACGACTGCACACAGGATCAAACTTTTTCGATTACTCTATTCTTGAATCTTCGGATTCTACCAAAGAAGAATACTCTTGAATATAATCAACCAAACTCCTTGATGTGTACTTATCAAAACATGAGTTTAATATCCAATCAAAACATCAAGGAAAACTAGCAAACAACCCAAAAAGAAAATCCTAACAACCTTAAAGAAGATCTCAAAAATGTAACCCTAAAACAGGCTTAAACAAGTATTTATAGAAAACAGAGTCTACGACGGTCACTCGAGCGAAGACTTTCTCACTCGAGCAAGGAACCCAATATGCGTGTTTTCCTTAAGTGTCGTCGTTCGAGCCAAACTTCCTTCGCTCGAACGTACAATCGTCATTCCCAAAACTTTTGCAGACAAAACAACTTTTGGAAGCAGAACATCTTCGCTCGAGGGAGGACTCCTTCACTTGAGCGAGTAAGACAAAACTCTTAGGAAAATTACAACTCGATAAACATGTTTGTTCACGGGATTGACAAGACTAAGGGACTTAACAGAAGTAACTATAGAAATAGGAACGGTTAATATATCACGAGCCATCTGTGGAACCACAAGCCACATAGTTTCATTTTGTTTCCACAATTCCAAAATGTCAAAATCATCGAAATCATCTACTAACGGGTTTTGCAAATAACGTTGTAGTTCAGAACTACTTACACTTGTATGTTGAAATATTCTTCTACTTTTTATTACTGGAAAAACACTTAATCTCCCTCCTTGAGATGGAAATGCTAGTGTAGTGTGTGTAGGTGTATTTATAGATGCAGTTGCCCTATATTTTTCAAATAATCTATTGTATGTTTGCATAATAGGGGCAAACTGTGTTTGATCAACGAACAGACATTCTAAAAATTCTTGTAAACCAATTTCTTTACACCTAGGATCAATTATTATGGCTAAACCTAATAGATGAGGCAAATGATCAAAATATTTATCAAATTTTGTTTTCATTAAAGTAATAATGGTTACATAATATTTATTACCTATATATTTTGCGAAAATTTTAATTATTTCTGCTAGCATATGTAAAACAAATGGTGAAGTAAGAATATATATAAATATAAGAAAATAATTTTGTTGAAGTATCAAAAACTTTAAAAATCTTTATACAAGACTACTTGGCGGCAATTAAATTCTCTGGGAGTCAATACTCCTCTTATTGATGTTGTTACAAAAAATAAATATATTGCTCTTCTTTATTTAAAAGCTATTTTTAACATATTATATGTTGAATTCCACCTATTATCTACATCTAAAATTAATTTTTTAAATGGCATATTTTCTCGTTGACAAATTTTTTTATATTTCGAAATTCGATTAGCAGAAGACATAATAGTAACAATTGCATTTTTTATTATAAGTACAGAAGTCTCGTATACATGCATAACTTTTTTAATAATCAAATTTAAAATATAGGCACAACAACGAACATGAAATAAATCACCATCAACAAATAATTGTAAAGTTGATTTTAAATGAGATACAGTTTTATTATAATATACTGCATTATCTAAACTAATCGTAAATATTTTATTTTGTAAAGCCCACTCATATAATACATTTCTTATTTCTATACGAAGTGAATGACCAATGTATGGAAATTCAACTAATTTAAATGAAATAATTCTTTTATTTGATTTCCAATCATTATCAATAAAATGTGCAGTGATACATTGATATTCAAAACCATTGTTTGACCACAGATCATATATTAAACAAACTCTTCTATTTAAATTTTTAAAGATGTCAAATAATTCACTTTTAACATCCTCAAATTTCTTTAAAATTATGTTTCTAGTAGTATTTCTTGAAAAACTTTAATATTGCGGTGCAAAACTTTCGTGAATCATTTTAGTAAAATCGGGACATTCACTAGTAGTAAAAGGTTGTTCTTTTTAAATAATATAATCAACTACAGAATTTTGTGCACGTATAGGTTCATATGAAAATGTTTGCAAATTACCAGTTGATGAAGCCCCTAATGGCATTTGACTTCAAATATCATATTATTAACTTTGTAAATGTTTGGTAGCATACTTTTTTAGATGACTAGTACCCCTACAGATGCAGCACTAAGTAAATGTGCACAATATTTACATTTTGCTTTAAATGTAATTGTACCATTATGATTATTTATAGATATTTTTTCAACATGTTCCCAAACACTGCTACTTATGTTCCTAGATGATGATCCAACTGTTGGAACAGGGATATTAGAAGGAGAATCAATAAATTCATGTTGTGCAATATATGTATCAACATCGACATAAACATTAGCAATATTAGGATCCATAGTAATGTAAGTAAAACAATATATAAGAATTAACAATTAATTTATATAATGTGTAAATACAATGAGTAAAAAATAATAATTAATTATGTGCACAAATAATTAATGAAAAAAATGAGTAGCTAATAAATTTAATTAAACTAATTAATATTACTGACAGGTGAATGCGATACAGAAATTAGCTTATTTTGATAAAAGTTTCTTGTTGCACAATTGCAATTGTCACTTAGATGACACTTCAAAATTAATTGAGAATTGAGAGAGATTGAGAGTTTAAGAGAGATTGAGAGAGTTTAAGAGAGAGGGAGAGAAAATTATTTGTGAGATTTATTTTGAAAAATGAAGAATATTCATAATAGTTTGAAAGAGTGAAATAAATTTATAATATATATATATATATATATATTTGAATTTTTATGACTGTTTGAATTTTTTTATGACTGTCTCTACTAATTTATGACCGTTTGATTTTTATTTATTTTTCCTTCAATGAATAAAGAGTGTGAGTTGAGTGATTGATGAGATGCAACAAAGTAGGCTAGTAGGGGGCGGGGAGGGCTACAAGTAATTAATATGATATGAAGTAAGGAGAATTCAATTACATTGGTAATAAAGTAGTAAAAGAATAGAGGAAAGTGGGGATAATAAGTGAGTACTAACAATGACGTGAACGGGGGTCATGTGATATAATTTTGGTACAGTCAGTACATACAATGCAAACTGTTTGAGTTTATTTTTTTATATATTTTTTTTATTCAATTGTAATTTCAAATTTGCAAGCAAAGTGAAAGGGGGGTGTTAGGTGATAATGTGATGATGCAAGGGTAGGTTAGGCCGGGCAAAGAGAGGGTCTAGAATTATTATATATATATATATAATAATTCATTCATTGTAAGGAAATGACATTAACTGTTATATTATTTTGTTTTTGTTTTTTGTTTTTTATTTTTATTTTTGCAAGATCAATTTTTTATTTATTTTATTTGTTTATATTTTTTATTTTTTAATTATTTAACCGTTGCAAGTTATTTTTTATTTTTATTTTTTGAAATTTGACCATTGGAAGAGAGAGTGTCAGGTGGGATGGGCCGAGCCGGGCTCTAAATTTTTTGGGTCGGGCTGAGCCGAGCTTCAAATGAAAGGCCCAGGTGTAGACACCCTATTTTTGACTGTCCTTACGACTTGGGCACCATCACTTGCACATCCAATGATGAATGTATATACTTGTCAAGTGCTCAAAAGTCCTCAGCGGAATGCCACAGCTCTGGGCCTCAAAACCTTGCAAACCTTGTGCCCTATTTTTGCACCAAAACCCCAGCCTTTCAAACCTGAAAAATTTGGGACCTGCAGGCCCATTTTTGTGGGCTGCCGGCCATCCCTTTTGGCTGTTGGCCACCCTTGTGCCTTCGTAACCAAGAGTGTGGCTTGTCCACAAGTGTGTTTTGCAGATATTTTCTGCCAACTGTGCCAGTTGTTTGCGCAGATGCTTCCATCTGCTCCCACGTGTATGGATGGATATTTCTGAGGGAGTGGCCTATTTTTCTATAAATATAGGACCTCCTCTCCCATTTTTGAGTGTTAGAAAATTTGGAACAAAATTAATTTTCTCTCTCTACAATTCTTTCTCTCTCTCTTGAAATTTCTTGGGCTTTTTGCCCATACACTCTTAACCAAACCTTGCCATCTTTGAGCTGAGGTACTTTTGAGCCTAACTTGAGCTCTTGAGGGTGTGTATGTGTTAAATTTTTACTTAAAAGTGCTCTTATCTTCAAGAGGTATAAGGCTTTGCATGTTTCATTACTTTAGTTGCTTCTTTTCTTGCTATTTTTCCACTATTTTTGGACTTTATAAACTCTGTATTTTTTAGCTGAAACTTGTGATTTAAGGCCTTAAAGGGTGGAGGGGTTTTTCACCTTTCTTTCTATCTTGCTTCTCCAGCATTTACCCTTATGTTTTCCAACTTTACAATATCTTTTTTTGAGCTTTTAAACATGGAATTTCAAAGTTATTTCAGTGGCTAAAAACATGTTTTGAAGTCCAAAATTGAAGGGGTTAGCCTCCCCTCCTTGTGTCTTGTTCACTAGCCTACATAGCTCCATGTTGTAGCTTACTATTTTAGCCTTTTTTGTCTTAATTCCAGCACTTCTTTTGCATGTTTTAAGACTGTTTTGGGATTGTTTTAGGTGTTTATTGCATTTATGCTTTGTTTTGCATGCTTGTAGTATAGTTGTCCTCATAGGTTTGGTGGTTTAGGCTTTAGCCACCATCCTATTTGAGTTGATAGCATTTGTTTATGGCTTTCCATACTTGTTTTCACCCCTAATCACCTCTGTAACCTCCCTCCTTTCTTGGCTTTTGCTTTACTTTGAAAGTTGGTTCAAACTAGTTGCTTGTTTAAAGTATGAGATTGAGGTCTTATACTTAATGGTTTAATCCCTTTGGGGGTTAATTACCAACGGCATGACACTTCTCTCACGCCCAAAATAACTCTTTGTTTGATGCTTCTTTCCATTAGAGGACTTAAAGCTCACCTTTGGACTTAATGAATTAAAGAATGGAAAGGTAATTAAAATGAAATAATAAAATAAGGACTAAAATGATGCAAGATAATAACTTGGTTTGGGTTCAATCAGACGTTAATTAAACCATTGAGTTTTGAGTTGTTTCATACTCATTAGTGATGAAAACGGTTCAAGAGTCATTGTCAACCACTTTCCTTGACCATCCATGATAGGAAGGGGGTTTGAAAGTCTTTATTTGTTGCATTTATTGAACTTGCACTGTAACGACCCCAAAATGCGTATAAGACGTCATCCTTATTTAACTAGGGGATAATGTGTTTTAATTTAATTATATCTATTGGAATTTAAGAACTATTTGTTGAGTTATGACTTTAAAACTCGAATTGACGACCTTTACGGGTTCAGAAATCAAAATTGAGTACTTGGGTATATTATTGGGAATTTTTAGAACTATTTGGAAAAATTAATTGGAAATCTAATTCATCTGATTCGATAATGCATGTTTGGTTGGTTAACTTTGCACTGTAAATTGAAGGCCTTAGAGGCTTCAGAAACCAGAACAGAGGACATATTTATGATCAGCATAATTTTTAAAGTCATCTAGGAGGTTTAATTAAAATGTGATTTTGTGCGATTCGTAAGGGCGTGTTTGGCCCTTCCTATTTGTGGGAAGCTTTTATATATACATATATGCTATGTGAGTTGTTGAACTCATCACTTGGACCAAAATATCTAAGGGAGAGGGAAGGAGAACCGTAAGAGAGAGAGGGAGAGAGAGAAGAGGCAAAGCTTTTCCAAGAGGAAACTCAACATCTATGGAAGCTTGAAGATGATTGAAGAAGATAGAAGAGAGAGGAAGAAGATCAACCAAAAACTTGGGAAAATTGAGGAGATTAAGGGAAGAACAAAGATTTGGGTAAGGTATGTGGCTCTAACTACTAACCTTGTAGAGAATCCATCTACTACATGAAATCAAGGTTTAATTTGGAAATTTCATATGTAAATAAACAAATGTGTTGGGTTATGAATGGATTGGGTTGAATTCAAGAAATTGAACCTTGAGTTGAGTTCAATCTTAAGAATGATTTATGGAATAACAAGGTTTGGTATGGGAATCACCTATGTGTAAGATTTATTTACATTATTTGGGGCACATATTGTTGAAGTTTGAATATATAAAAAATATGAGATTGAAGTTTAACTTTGAGCAAGATTGATGTAATTGAGATGGAATTCTATTTGAATGATGTTAGTTTGTTATGTTTTGGAAGGAATTCTACATGTTTTTGAGTAATTAGACTTGAAATCAAGCTTAAAAAAAATGAAAAGATCAAGTGTTGGAACAAAAAACCATTTTCGGATTGTTTAATTCTGCCCAGACCGCATAAGCGGCCACGGACACCGCATGAGCGGAGCATGAAGAAAAAATAAGGGTTTCATTCTGCTTTTGGGCGCTCAAGCGGCCGGGTTTCTCCGCTCGAGTGGAATTGGGCCGCACGAGCGGTCTAATTGGGCGCACGTGCGGCCAACCCTGTTTCAGCTTATACCTTGTAACTTTGAACAAGCATATCTTTTGCATTCGGACTCCATTTTGAGTGATTCTTGAGCCTAAAATCAAGCTCCGGAAGTCTAGTTTCCAATGGTGGTGGTCTCACTCCCAAATTCTAAGTACAGAAGTAGTTATGCCCAAATTAGTGACGACTATTCACTTTCTGTTTACCGGGTTTGTACCGTTTCTTCGTCTGAACCTTTCTCCTATCGATTCCTCCTATCTTATAAGGCATGGATTATAACCTATGGAGGACTAATGAGTCTAGAACCACCATAGCTATTGAGTATGGAATAAAAAGAGATTGGTTTTATTCTCATAATCTATTATGTGCATTGTGTTTGTAAGTCAAGGCGAGGACATCGTTCCACCGCTATCAGAGACCTACCACTGTGAGTAATAGTACTGTAGTAGTACGTTTTGCTTACCGTTAATAATTAACATTAACATTCTGTTACTTGCAAGTTAACTTTATTGATTCATGGTGAACAAATGGAACATGTGTGCATCATAGAGCAATGATATTTTCGCGTATCTAGAGTCATTCTATTTTTCCATTGATGGGCCCGAGGCCGTTATGATATGAATTGTTCTGTCCTTGTTAACCGTACTATAGTGATACATGTGCCTACTGTTAATAGTTATTATTAACATTCTGTTATATGCAAGATAACTATGTCGACTGTAATAAACCATGGGGAAATCTTTGTGGCAATTGTGTAACGGTATTCTCATGAATCTGGGATTAATCTGTTCTGTTTACCCACTCTGGCTATGCTATGTCATAATATGAATTGTTCGGTCTTTAAGATCTAATGATTTCTGGTATGGAACAAAGTGCTGTACGGAACAAAGTGCTGCAATGCGAGTCACTTCTAGAATCCGTGCGAGACACCTCTTGGGTCCATACATATATGAACTGGGTCATCAGGTCCCTTTATGGGTCATTAGATTTGTTTACGCTATGGATGTACCATGTATGATTATATGCAAAATCTGAGCATGAAAATGATTATGAATATGTATATGAATCTGTTATATCTGGGCCAGTGGCCAATCTATTATATCTGGGCCGGGGGCCAATCTGTGAAATCTATGAGGCCTACGGCCAATTTGTGGAATCTGTTAGGCCTATGGCCAATCGGTAGAATCTGTGTGCCTATGGCTAATCTGTAACTCCGTTAGGCCTAAGGCCGTTCTGAAAATGTTTACAAGATAAGAGTAATTATATGACCTCTGCACTTATATACGTTTTAAATATTACAATTCAAGTTTAATCATTAAATTGTTTGAGTGCTATTATTCACTGAGCTTTGCTTATTCTGTTTTATGTATATTTCTGTAGGTGAGCCATCTGGGATTGACCCTAGAGCTGTACCGAGATTCGCCTGTCTGCCAAGTCACCTGGGGTATGTCTCAACGTGAAGGCCTTAATTTATTATTGGGAGTCATATAAATTAATAAGTCTTATGTAAGTGTGTGTGAGATCTATATAAATTTTGTGATTGTATATGTATATTTGGAAATGTATTTAAATGCTTAAATCTAATTAAACCATCATGTATGCACAAGCTCAATGGATGTTGTCTCTTATTGATATTGCTTCCGCTTAAGGCCCCGTATGTAATTAAATATTATTCTAAAATTCTGTTTTGAGGCCGATGTACAGGCCGGTCATAGACCAAACTTTTAGGAGCGGGTTTGGGTCGTGACATGCACCATTTGGTTCATAGGCCATCATGCAATGAAATTGCATCAATTGACAGTTTGTGAATCAAATTTATTACTCCCTTGAGCTTTTTGATGATAAGGAGGGATAAGTTGTGCAAACAACCCTTGAGAATACCATGTGCTTGCTTTGTTTGCTCTTTGTTGCAGCAAGAAAAACAAGTCATCAGTGACCGGCAAGCCATTTTTGTGGCCGACGGGCCACCACTTCTAGCCTACCGTCCACCTTTGCAAAACCTAGCAGTATACTTTTTCTGGCAAAACAGATTTGGTTTTGAAATGAAAAACAGTGCAAGTGTTCTACTGTGCAACAGAGGCATTTGGCAGCAGAACAATGGCCTTTTTTTGGTGGAAATCCATGCATGCATGAGCATTCCTCGTTTCCCGAGACGGAGTAATTAGAATAGCTAACTTAGCATTTCTTTCATGTTGTATTCATGTACTTAATTAGTTCGTTTTGATTTTTAATTAGTTGATTTGTAATTTATTATTTAGTTCTAATTTGTTGTAATTATTAATTTGCTAGTTTAGTTGATTATTTCATTCGTTTTGTAATAGCTAGTTAGTTTATTCGGATCCTCTTACGCGAGAGTACAGTTGTAATAATGTATATATCTTCCAAACCCATGTTGTTCTCCCTTTGATTTTGCCTGCTTATGATGGTTAGTTTAGAAGCATCATGTTTTGTTTAGCATATCTCCATGTTTGCATCCACTTGTATTGCATAGCTAAACATTTCTTTGAATGCGTGCTTAGACCGCATGCTATCAAATTGATTAACATGCCATATTGATCACCGAGCCTAGTAATTGCATGTCGCATGCGTTGCATTAGTTATGTTGCGTAGTTAGGATCATGCATTTTTCTAGCTTTGTTATCTTTTTTGGGTTGGAGTATTAGGTGAGCTTTTATTTGTTTTAACATATTGCATTTGTATGTTAATGTTTCCATATCAAAGCATGTTCACCATGAGGCTAAGTGCTTAAGTGATAAATTGTTTGAATGCCTATGGATGAAGGCTGATTGATTGAATTGAGATAGTTTGATTCATGTACATTTGAGCCCACTTTTTCAAGTGGCACATTCACAAATTCTTTTCAAAAACAAACATGAATCAAATGTTTCAATTCTTGCAAATTAGTCTATACTATGTGTGTGCATCACATAATAATGTTAGCTTAGTAAATCGAAACAAGAGCATATAATGTAAATAAGATTCACATCATGATTAGTAGAGGCTGATCTTTGATCGGGCAAGCGAGGGTGCTCAATTCATGACCTTCCCCTCCTGTACCTAAGTTCCCGAGCCGAGACAACTTTGGTTATGATAGACTAATGGCTTTTGACACGAGTCTTGGGTTTCCTAAATTTTTCAAAAATATTTAGGTGGCGACTCGTGCTTAGACCGCATGTTATCAAATTGATTAACATGTCATATTAGTAGCCGAGCCTAGTAATTGCATGTCGCATGCGTTGCATTAGTCATATTGCACAGTTAGGATCACGCATTTTTTTTGGTCATCTTTTTTGGCTTGGAATACTAAGTGAGCTTTTATTTGTTTTAACATATTGTATTTGTATGTTAATGTTGCCATATCAAAGCATGTTCACCATGAGGCTAAGTGCTTAAGTGATAAATTGTTTGAATGCTTGTGGATGAAGGCTAATTTCTTGAATTGGGATAGTTTGATTAATGTACATTTAAGCCCACTTTTTCAAATGACACATTCACAAATTGTTTTAAAAAACAAACATGAAATCAAATGTTCTAATTTTTTCAAATTAGTCCATACTTGTGTGTGTGCACATCACATAGTAATGTTAGCCTAATAAATTGAAACAAGAGCATATAATGTAAATAAGATTCACATCATGATTAGTAGAGGTCGATCTTTGATTGAGCGAACGAGGGTGCTCAATTTATGACCTTCTCTTCTCGTACCTAAGTTCCCAAGCCAAGACAACTTTGGTGATGACGGACTAATGGCCTTTGGTATGAGTCTTGGGTTTCCTAAATTTTCTAAAAATATTTAGGTGGTGACTCTGAAATCTAGCATTTTATTCAAAATATCGATTTTCTAAAAAGAACTACCTGATTTGGACTCTTTTTGTATTTTCACTGTTTCACATTACACTTGTGAAATCAGATTCAAAACCACAGGTAGAGTCTGAATTGTAGGGCTTCTTATCTTCCAAAAGGAGTACGAAAAGTTGAGGTACACCAGGCTCAGGCCCAAGGTACTGGCCTAGGCTTGGGCCCGGGCCAAAACGGGCTAGGCCCACCTTGGGCCTCTGGCGGGCTTCGGGCCACCCACAGGCCTCGGGCCATTTTTACACCCCTAAGCTATGGTTATGATGGCAACCAAGTAGAGTATGGATTGGAGTGTCTCACTCTATTCTACCTTGCCCCCAATCCTATTCTTATGAAATTTGCCCTCATTTTTACCCCTAATTTGTAAATTTAGGTATTGTTTGGGAGATATTTTTTTAGTTTGACCTTTTAATTTTTTAGATAATTTGACTTGGCTAAATTAGTTCTATTTAGAAAGAATTTTGATTTTTTTATTATTTTATGAAGGAAAAAATGAAATGATTATAGTTTGAATGTGATATTTTGTCTTATTGACTTATTTTGTCTTTTTGTACTTTTTTAATCTCAACCTAATCCCAATTCACTTGTCAAACAAAGACTTAACCTCTACTCTTCACCGATGGGTAACATTAATAATAATAATAAATAAAAAAAGGACCAATTATGCTAACAATCCATTTAATTTGCGATTTGTGTCACTTTAGTCTCTAACTTTTCAATTGTGATACATTTAATTCTAAATTTTGAATCTTATTTCAAATAAGGACAATCAAATATGTTTTCTTTGCAAACGGTCCATTTTTAGGGCAAAGTCGCCGTACTACTTATTTTATATTGGTTAATTTGTATGTTGTTTGAAATATAATGATCTTTTTTTAATGAATAAAGCTAGCACTTTCTTGGTTATAAAGTTCTATTTGGCATGGTTTTCAGAATCCATTTTTAAATTTTTTTTATAAGAAACTAAAAATTAAATTGGTGAAAAAAATTAAAAACAATCCTTTTTATATAATTTTATCTTTTGGGAGGGTAGAAATAATTTTTAATTTTTTTTATATTTATTTTTGTTGAAGTAGTTTCTATTTTTTGCAAAAGTCAAATATGGCGATAGTTTTGATGTCATTATTGAACCACTCTATTAAATCAACAAAACCAAAACTAAAACATTTCATATGTTAAACATATTGATTACACATTAAACTAATAACCATTCATTACATGATAACCATCCAAAAATATCTGTTAATAATAAAAACAACCATCTATTACATGATAACCATCAAAAAACATAAACACTCATTACATGATCATCATCTAAACATATACTAAAAATTAATTTGGTAAATATATATATATATATATATGTGTGTGTGTGTGTGTGTGTAAAAGATTTATCATTTTTATATATTTTTATCTTTGTTGTGGGGAAATAATTGTTAAAAATTCAAAAAGAACTTTTTGATATTTAATTTTGTCAAACTAATATATATTTTATCAAATTGTTGACTTTGTCTTTAAAATTTCGTTTGCAAAGGAAATGGTGTCTTCAATTGTCCTTATTTGGAACGAGATTCAAATTTAGAGTCAAATATATCACAATAGAAAGGTCATGAATCAAAGTGACACAACCCCAAACTACAAGGACCATTAATGAGTTATCGACCTCTAATAAAACTCCCACAATTTCAACTCTAATGATGTGAAATGATAGATGTCAACTTTTGATTTTTCATATACTGATGAATAGCTAAAAATGTATAATTATTATATTATTTTTAGATATTAATACACTTTTATAATATTAATTCCCTCATTTTATTTGTAGCTGTGTGTTTAATGGATTAATTTTACTTTTAGCAGAATAACTTGAAAATAAATGAAAGTTTGGATTGACTAGCAATTTTTAGGAAAAAAATAAAAGAAGACAAAGAAGGCATTGCTCCTATGATAATGTTAGGTTTAGGGTTCTGCTAAATAAAGCAAAAAGAAATGGAATGAAGATTTTCTGAAATTGAAGATGAAAAATATGTTTTGGATAGCTTCATTAATATGACCACAACTTTTGACTCAAATTTCAGATTCAGATAAGGTTTGCATCTGTAGATAGATATTACAGATCTACAACTTTCGTCTTTACAAAACTTCCCCTTCCAACTGTTGCAAGGTCAAAAATGAGCGACAACTTCCAATGAACTTCAGCAACCATTATTGACAAAACTGTCTACCTTCATTAATTTGGCCATAACTTTCAACTCAGAAATCTTATTTAGGTGCACTTTATATCCCTAGAAATAAGACTCATAGACCTACAACTCTTATACTTTGAGGAAAACATGATTTTATCATCTAGGTAGACAAAACTTCAGTAGAACAGTCACCTATTTGTAGAAAATTTGTATTTTTGTTTGGTTTTGTTATTCTCTTAGTTTATGAGAATGGAGCCTCAATTGGAGGGCTGAGAGTATAACTTTCATCTCTAAACAAAGTCCTCATTCTCTTTTAGTTCATATTTTCTATATTTCAAGTTTGTGTTTTTAACTATAAGTAGCTAAGCTTTTTGCTAAGGTAAAGAGTAAACCCACAACAAGTGTTTGATGTTTGCCAACTATTCTTCATGGTTTTAATGTAAGGTTTTATTTTATTTGATTAGTTATTTTATTTGGAAAATTATTTTATTCTATAGAATTCTTGGATTTATCGTTAACTCTGGGTACAGTGAATGCTTAGAATTCCTTAGGAATTAAATTACTAATTTTGACATGTTGAGCCAATTAAGTTTTTATGAAATCGTCTTTTGAAAAATATTTTTCATGAACTAAATTGTTAAACTTTCCAGATTGAGATCAATTTTTGTATGAAACTCAATTGAGTTATAAAAGAGTTATTAGCAAACATCATTGAGTTGTTGTGAGTGGATCTCTGAACTTTAATCTCATTACAACTTTCATTTACAACTACCTATGACCAAAATCAAATCCCGTTTCGAATCAAAATTTCATAAACTCTTCGAACTTGCACAATAAATCCCTGTGGAAATGACCTTGGGACTTCCAAGAATTACTATGATTTGCGATGACATTTTTCTATGCTTAGGAACCCAATTACAGTGAACAATAAAAATCGACAATTGTATGGGGCTTTACTCTCTTGCCACAAGTGCAATTGGGGCTTGATGAAATGAGGAGATGTAGGAAAACTCATCTCTTTTTAATAAAAATAGTGGGGTATTGTAAATTCCCCATTTTCGACGGCCCTTACGACTTGGACGTCATCACTTGCACACCCAATAATGAGTGTATATGCTTGTCAAGTGCTCGAAGTCCTCAGTCTTTCAAACCTTGCACCCCTATTGCCTTGTTTTTTGACCAAACTTAGTGATTTTCAAGCATGCAACCCCTGGTATTCGGCCACGCTTTGGGTCACGGCCATCACTTTTGGTTGCTACCATGATGCGACTCACGCCACCAATGTCTTTTGCAGATATTTTGTGCCAGTTGTGCCATCTGTTTACACAGATGCATATATCTGCTCCCACGTGTATGGTTGGATGTTTATGAGGGAGCTTCATGTTTTCTATATATAGAGGGCCTCCCTCTTATATTTTAGGGTTAGAAAAATTTTAGAGCAAAATTTTTCCTCTCTCTCTACAATTCTATCTCTCTCTTGTAAATTTCTTAACCCTTGCTTACATATCCTTCAACTTTGACTATACACTCTTAACCAAACCTCTCCATCTTTGAGCTGAGGTATCTTTGAGCTTTGCTTGAGCTCTTGAGGGTGTGTTTACTTTGGTTTATTGCTTGGAATTGATCTCCTCTTCAAGAGGTATAAGGCTTTGCCTCCTTACTTACTTTAGTCACTCTTTTTCTTACTATTTTCCAACTATTTTTGGGTTATAAAAATTCTGTATTTTTGGACTGAAGCTTGTGTTTTAAGGCCAATAAAGGTTGAGGTGTGGCCCACCCTTCTTTACGCCTTTCTTTTAAGGCCTTTACCCTTATGTTTCCCACATTTGCACTATCTTTTTTTGAGCTTTTAAACACAGATTTTCAGAGTTATTTCAGTGGCTAAAATCATGGTTTGAAGTCCAAAATTTGAGGGGTTAGCCTCCCCTCCTTGTGTTTTGCATACTAGCCTAGCATGATCCATGTTTTAGCTTATTGTTCTAGCCCTTTTTGTCTTAGTTCCAGCATGTTTTTAGACTGTTTTAGAACTGTCTCTAAGAGTTTGTTGCATTTGAGCTTTGTTTTGTATGCTTGTAGTGTAATTGTCCTCATAAGCTTGGTGTTTTAGGCCTTAGACACCATCTTATTTGAGTTGATTGCATTTATTTATGGCTTTCCATACTTGTGATCACTCTTAATTACCTCTGCAACCTCCCTCCTTTCTTGGCTTTTTGTTTTGCTTTGAAAGTGGTTTCAAACTACTTGTTTGTTTAAACATGAGATTGAGATGTCATACTTAATGGTTTAATCCCTTTGGGGGTTCGTTACCAATGGTATGATGTCTCTTTCATGCCTGAAGCAACTCTTGGTTTGAGCCCTCTTTCCATTAGAGGACTTAAATTCACCTTTGGACTCAATTGATTAAAAAATGGTTGGTAATCTAAAATAGACTAGTAAAATTGAGGCTAAAAAAGGTGCAAGATAATAACTTGTTTTGAGTTCAATTGGACGTTAATTGAACCCTTGAGTCTTTAGTTGTTTCATACTCATTAGTGATAAAAACGGTTCAAGATTTATTATCAACTACTTCCCTTGATCTTTCATGATAGGGAGGTAGCTTTGAGAGTTTTGTTTTGTTGCGTTTATTGAACTTGCACACTTTGGTTCATAAGCCATCATGCAATGAAATTGCATCCATTGGTGGTTTGTGAATCAAGTTTTACTACTCCTTTGAGCTGTTCAAATGATAAGGAGGGGTAAATTGTGCAAACAAGTCCTTGAGAATACACTATCTCTGCTCTATTTGCTCTATGTTGCAACAGGGAAGTCTAGTCAGCAGTGGCCGACAGGTCTTATTAGTGGCTGGCAGGCCATCATCAGTGGACGGTAGGCCCTCTGCCGGCCACCAATGCAAAATCTAGCAGTGTACTCCTTCAGAGTTGAACTGGAGATGGAAATCAATGCAAGTGTTCTACTATGTACTAGAGGCATTCAACAGCAAAAATATTGGTTTTTTCGGGTGGAAGCCGCATTCATGCATGAGCCCTCCATCGATCCTTAGGATCCGTGTTGTATATGTTAGTAATGTTGTTAAAATAGTGGCTTTGTAATTAATTAGTTAGAATAGCTAATTCGTTTCGTGTTGTAATTATTTTAGTTAGTTAGCTAGATTAGTTAATTAATTCGGGTTGTAATAAATAGTTAAGTAGCTTAGCTAAATTATTCATTTATTGTTGTAATAGCAAGGTAATTGGTTAGCTAGTTAGTTCATTCGGACTCTCCTTCGTGAGAGCACAATGTTGTAATAATGTGTATGTCTTCCAACCCCACGTCTTTCTCCTTTTTATTTACTAGCTTATGATGGTTAGTTGAGGGCATCATGTTTTGTTTAGCACACTTCATGATTTGCATCCACTTGTATTGCATGCACCGAGGCTCGATTCATCATTGTAACTCACATTGTTAGTTTAGTGCTTCTTTGAATACGTGCTTAGACCGCATGTTATCAAATTGATCCATATGCCATATTAGTAGTCGAGCCTATTAGTTACATTTTTGCATGTGTTCACTAGTCATATCGCGTAGTTAGGAATCATGCATTTTTCTAACTCTCTATCATCCTTTTTGGCTTGGAGTACTAGGTGAGCCTTTACTCGCTTTAGCATATCACATGAATGTGATTGTTGCCATGTTTATCATGCTTACCATGAGGCTAATTGCTTAAATGCTATAATTGTTTGAATGCTTGTGGATGAAGGCTAATTGCTTGAATTGGAATAATTTGAGTAATGTTCATATGCGATCACTTTGTCAAGTGGTATATATTCAAAACAATTTTCAAAACAAACATGAGATCAAGTGTTCTGATTCTTGCAAAGTTAGTCTATACTTGTGTGTGTGCGTATCACATAGTAATGCTAGCCTAATAAATCGGAACAAGAGCATATAATGTAGATAAGAATCACATCATGATCAGTGGAGGCTAATCTTTGATCAGGCCAGCGGGGGTACTCAATTCATGATCTTCCCCTCTCGTACCTAAGTTCCCAAGGCGAGACAATCTTGGTGATGATGGACACGTAGCTTTTGGCAAGAGTCATGGGTTTCCTAAATTTCTTAAAAATATTTAGGTGGCGACTCTGTATGTGACACAGCAATCCATTTTTGGCAATTTGATTCAAAATCGATTTTCCAAAAGATTTTTCAGATTGGGACTCTTTGGTGTTTATCTATTTCACATTGCACTTGTGAGATTAGATTCAAAACTGCGGGAGTTCGATACTGTAGGGCTTATTCGTCTTCCGAAAGGGGGCGCGAAAAAGTCGAGCTACAGTTTCTGGCGACTCTGCTGGAGATTTAAAGAACTTGACTTGAAATTCATGATTTGAAATTTTATCTATACTTATATGTTTATTTGCATTGCATTTGCATTGGTGTGTTTAAGTCACTATGTTTGCCATCTGCTATTCATGGATGGTTTACCGAAGGCTTGCCCGAAAAGCTTGCCAAAAGGTTTATCAGTCACAGGCTCTGCCACGATAGAAACACAACCCTTGGATCTGGACTACTGCTGTACCGTTTGATCCTCTTTTCACTTCTCGGTGTTAGGTATGAGAGGTATATTTGGTTGTCTTATTGAAGTACCCTTTTGACCATTTGGCCTAGCTGCATATCAAAAAACCATAGAGACTATTCCAAACTAAGACATGATGCTTACCCGAATACAGGATTGCATGAAACCGCTTTGTTTGAATAGTGAACCCTTGTTCCTGATGAAACTAGGACAGGGTAACCTTACCCCCTCATAGAGGTGTTTTGGCTCTTGCTAAACTGGTATGTGTTTTACAGTGAAACTGTACAAGAATGTGCGTATCAATTGTACATTTTGGTATCCGTTTTGGGGGCAAAATTCAATGTTGAGTGCAGTCTTACTGCTTTGATTACATCTGTGTGTTGTTAACATCAGTAGCTGAGGTACTGTGCGGTTTCTGATTACGACTTTTTTTTTTCTTTATTTCTTTTGCTAGGTAGTATAACACCATAGCTTCGGAAAGTTCGTATATCCCCCAAGTACTCTGGATCCAAGTCAGAAGGCTTTGTAAAGCTGGAGATGTTGTTAAGGGACAGCGCATGTTTACTTCACTCCCACCGGTTACGAGACAGAGGAGAGTCAGGCAGAGTTCATTGGTTCAGTTTTTACAACAGTCACCCCTCAATTCACCTGTACCCAGTCAGGCTCAGGGACAGTCTTCTACATCTAGTCCAACACAAGATCATTCGCCCATTCTGAAGGCACAGTATCTCCCAGTCAATATGGAGGAATTGATTCATCATCTTCAACAAACAGTTGAAACCTTACAGCAAGATGTTGCTCATCAGGCCAATGTTATAACCCGTCAAGTTGAGGTAATAAACAGGCTGCAACAACAACAACCATAGCCGACAGCGGCTTCTGCATCCCATGCACCTTCTATGAGTATCCCAGCACCCGGAGCCACTGCCATACTATTAATGTCCAGGAGAATCTGGGCAATTCGACAGACCCAATCCCACCACAAGCCTCCAAAGCACCTGTGTATCAAACTAAAGCTCCATTTAAATTTGAGGTTGACCCAACTGTGCTTAAGGTCAGCAAGCTAGAGAAGCTATTCAAGAGGGCACAAGGTGTTAACTCTATCCCGACAGAAAAGACAGGTATACCGACTCTGTAGTGACATTGCCAGATTGGTTCAAAAAACCGCACATCAATCGATTCGATGGCTTTGGAGATCCTATCGTTCACCTACGACTGTTTTCAGACATCTTGCGGCCAATGGGCCTGGCCAAATTACATAAGCTTTCTCTCTTTGGTCGTACCATGTCTGGTATAGCGGCCATTCGGTATGTGAAGTTGGAGGATTCTGTTAAGCAGAACTGGAAGCAAATGGTCAAGGCCTTTATTGCTCAGTACTTGTACAACACACAAACTGAGGTCACAACCCATGATCTTGAGGCAACGCACCAAAAGCCAAAGGAGGGCTTTTCAGAATTTGTGACGACGTGGAGGACTAAAGCTTCAATGATGACCACAACACCTTCTGAGAAAGATCAGATAAAGATGGTAGTCCGCAATCTGCACAGGAAGTTGTTGTAGAAAATGATCGTCCTACCTTTGTTTACGTTCATCGAACGCCATGAGATGGGGGCTCAGATCGAAGACGCCATGAAACAGGGGCTGATTACTGATGAGAAAGAGCAAGAAAAAAGGCCTTTTGTGCTCAGTTCCCATGCTACCACTAGTGGTAGCACAGTTGTGAGGTCGTCGGATGTAAGTGTTGTCACCACCATAACCAAGACTGCCAACCCTTTTGCTAACACAGCTCCACAAACTTCAGCCAACTCCGCCCAATCCCAGAGAACCTTTACCCAACTCTACATGACCTTATCTCAAGCCATGAAGGCATTGATCAAAAAAGGACACCTCAAACCATTAGAGCCACGCCCACTACTTGATCCTTTCCCACCCAAACACAACCTAGCAAAATACTACGTGTTTCACCAGCAGCATGGTCATGATACTGACCAATGCTTACAACTGCATCATGAGATTCAAGACCTCATTGATAACAAGGTGATTGCACCACCCCAGAAACCAAATGTAACTACAAACCCCCTCCCGGTCCATAACCAAGTCCCCACACCTCAAAATCTAAACCTAATCCATACACTGGTCATCCCTTACGACCCAAGCGTATATATTACCCCTTCCCACCTACCAAGACTGACGGTGTTCATTCCTGAAAGCATATATTTGTGCATAATGGACACGTCTGCACTTCAACCTAAGCCTATGGTGGTGACAATTGTAGAAGAAGGAAGGCTGGTCTTACAGGAAAGTATGAGTCCATTGCCCGAGAACTCTGAGGACTTGTCTAAAGGGGTGTACGATCCAAGCTGCTACATTGTGCCGATTAATCAAGTCAAGCTAAAATTGGTGTTGCTAACTGTAGTCGAGGTTAATGTGGTTAGGGAGGATGGCCCGAGCCAAAGATTGGATGATCTGGTGGAATTAGAGGAGGATTTAGACAATCTGTAGTCCTTTGACGAACAGGATCAAAGAGATATACAGATTGACTGGTTTGATTTGAACGAATCAACAGACAACTCTGGGTGGCTGAGTAATAAGTCAGATAAGGAGGAATGAACTAAAATGAAACTGGAAGAAAATGAAGCAAGAATTCCTATAGTGGCCGGAAGGTCTGATGAAAAGGAAAAACTGTCGGAGAAAACCGGCGTGGAAAATTCAACTTAGGAACTAAGTGCTGTGAGCACTGTGGACGCAGAACAGGAAGCTGCATTGAAGCAGTTTGAACAAGAAAGAGTTGAAGACAACTCAAAAACTGTAATGGCCCAACACCCTGTGAGGGATACTTGTGACGTGAAAGTGATCCGAACGGAGTCAGACAACTGTTTGTCGGCTACTGAAGGCGTATGATGGGAGGATGACAATCTACATCTGGCTCACACCGATCAGGATTAGGGTGAGTGCCTTCCAGACAACACGTGGTACGCAGAAGAGATAGATCATATGACAAGAAGTGGGCGGTATTTTAAGCCAGCGCACTTAGATCAAGCTAAGGCATCTAAGAAAAATAGAAAGGTTGAGAAACAGAAAGAGAAGCAGATGGAAGAAGAGGCAGTGTTAAAATAACTTAAGAAAATCCAAGCTGACATCTCAATCTGGGGTCTTCTTATGGCCTCTCAGGTACATCGACAGGCAGTGCTGTCAACAATGGACAAGACTAAATTGTCCATTGACACTACCTCTGAACAGCTTGTGGGATTGGTCTTCCCAGGTGGCATTGGGCCAACCCTAACCTTTTCTGACAAAGAACTACCACTGGAAGGCTCAGCTCACAACAAATCCTTGTATATATCTGTTGGGTGCAAGGAAAAATGGGTACCGGTGGTGTTGATAAACACCGGTTCGATTATCAATGTTTGTCTTTCCCGCACAGCTTATGTTATCGGCCTTAGACCAGTAGACTTTTTGCCCACGGCCAAAGTGATTTGAGCATATGATAATACCAACAGGGAAGTTATGGGTACGGTACAAATCAAAGTCCAGGTCCTCTTTTTATTTTGCTTTTGACTCAGTTGTAATCGAAGATCTGGATCTTATGAATAAGAACGCTGCCGATTCTGAGTATTTCTCTGTGTCGCTTATTTATTGTATTGACCAAGATTTTCAAAATTTTAATGAAAACAATGAGGAAGGAATTCCTCTGGTTTTGAAAAACTTGATTAATCGAGAGGATGAGAGGTTTCCTAAACCCTACGATGATGAAATCATTGCTATTAATGTGGGTATTGAGAAGGATCTGCGTCTGGTCTAGATCACGTCCACGTTGTCTTCGGAGGAACGCGAGCGCTTAGTCACTTTATTAAAAGATTTCAAAGATATTTTTGCGTGGTCCTACGAAGATATGCTTAGAATCGATCCTGAGATTGTATAGCATCGGATCCCTCTTGACCCCGAGGCCAAACCCGTCAAGCAGAAGTTGCGAAGAATCTGTCCGGGTTAGGCGTTGAAAATCAAGGAAGAAGTCACCAAGCAGATCAATATAGGTTTCTTGTTAGTATTTGAATATCCGACTTGGATGGCCAACATCGTCCTAGTGCCGAAAAAGGATGGTAGAATTCAAATATGTGTAGACTTTCGGGATTTGAACAGAGCTAGTCCGAAGGATGACTTTCCTCTACCGCAAATTGATGAGTTAGTGGATTTCACTGCGGGCCATGAATTGCTATCCTTTATGGACGGGTTTTCCGGGTATAACTAGATTCTGATAGCACTCGAGGATAGAGAGAAAATTGCATTTACTACATCGTGGGGTACCTAATGCTATCGAGTTATGCCGTTTGGGCTGAATAATGGCGGGCCTACTTATAAAAGGGCTATAACCTCCATTTTGCATGATATGATCCACAAAGAGGTCGAAGTGTATATAGACGACATGATTGTCAAGTCTAAAGAAAGAGAGGGCCACTATACCGCCTTGGAGAAATTCTTTTAACGGATCAGAGAATAAGAGTTGAGGTTGAACCCACAGAAATGCACCTTCAGCGTGACAACAGGGAAAATGCTGGGCTTTTTGATCACACAAAGGGGCATCGAAGTAGATCCTTGCAAAATCAAGGCCATCTTAGAAATACCACCACCAAGGACTGAAAAGGAGGTGCGAGGCTTTCTGGGTAAAGTGCAATTCATAAGATGGTTTATTTCTAAATTAACCTTGACTTGTGAACTACTTTTTGGTCTCTTAAAGAAAGGGAAGAAATTCCGATGGGATGATCAATGTCAATCGCCTTTGAGCAGTTTAAGCAGTACCTCCAGAATTCTCCTGCATTATCGCCACCAGAGCTGGGAAAGCCTTTGATTTTGTACCTGTCAGTGACAGACACGACTATGGGATGCATGCTCACTCAAGAATCTAAAGATAAGGTGTAGAAAGCCATCTACTATTTGAGCAAGAAAATGCTGGATTATGAGACCTGTTACACTCCGCTGGAGAAAGCTTGTCTAGCCTTGGTATGGGTTACCAGGAAGTTGAGGCACTACTTGTTAGCTCACTCCGTAATCCTGGTTTCAAGATTAGATCTCATCAAATATCTTTTTGAGAAACCAGGGCTTATGATTAAGCTAGCCCATTGGTTGTTTCTCCTCTTCGAATTTGATCTCAAATATGTCACTCGCAAGTCGGTCAAGAGAAGAGCTGTAGTAGTGTTCCTGGCAGACCACCCAATAGAAGGGGATAAGGCGGTGGAATACTTGTTCCCAAATGAAGCCATTCTGCAAGTTAAGGAGGAGACTTAGACGATGTACTTTGACAGAGCGTCCAATCAGTATGGTTATGGGATAGAAGTGTTGCTGATAGCACCTAATGACTCCCATATGCCTTTAGCATTTCAAACTCCAGTTCAAGGTGTCCAATAATGAAACAAAATATGAAGTGTGTATCGCTGGTTTAGAAGCCGCCCTAGAACTAGGGGCAAGAAGATTGGATGTTATCGGGGACTCGAACTTAGTTGTTTCTCAAGCAAATGGAGACTAGAAGTCAAGGAAGAAAAGATGAAGGTTTATCTCCAGACCCTAGACGTTCTGATTCCTAGGTTTGAAAAACTGACTTTCACGCATTTACTAAGAGAGAACAACAGGTTCACTGATACTTTAGCAACTCTATCTTCTATGGTAGACATCCCACTTGGAGTCCAGATGCGTCCGATTATCATTGAACAGAAATACATACTGGCTTATGAAACTATCGTTGCAATAGACGAAACGCAAAACAAAAACCCTTGGTACTACGATATTTGGAACTTATGGGAAAATGAGATTTGTCCACCAGGGGCAAATATGCTAAGGACAAATGAGGAATGCGACAAGTAGTCGTCCAATTTATCATATGCGAAGGTAAACTGTATAAAAGAGGTCATCTGGGAATGTATAAGTTATGTGTTGAAAAAGAGGAATCAAAGCGCCTGATGGAGGCCATCCATGAAGGAGAGTGCGGAGCGTATATGAACGGAGTGATGCTAGCTCGAAAAATTCTCGGGCAAGGTTACTACTAGTCCACCATGGAGAAGGATTGTATTGGTTTTGTTCGGCGATGCCACAAATGCCAAATTTATGCTAATTGCATGAACATCCCACCATCAAAACTATATAACATGGCTTCGCCATGGCCTTTCTCGATCCGGGGAATTGATGTCATCAGTGTAGTCACGCCAAAAGGGTCGAATGAGCATGAATACATCTTGGTGGCAATTGATTACTTTACAAAGTGGATGGAAGGTCAGTCCTATGCAGTATTGAAAGCATCGCAGGTAGCTAAGTTCATCAACAACAATATCATTCGCTGATATGGAGTCCCAAACGAGATCATATCAGATAATGGCTCCCACTTCAAGAAAGAGGTGATAGACTTGTTGGAGAAATACAACATGGCTTTCCATAAGTCATCTATATACAAGTTGCAAACCAATGGAGCTGTTGAAGCTGCCAATAAGAACATCAAGAATATCTTGCAGAAGATGGTTGAAACCTATAGAAACTGGCCAGATAAATTGTCATTCGCACTCTAGGGCTATAGAACTTCAATCCGGACGTCTACAGAGGTAACTCTTTGTTCTCTCGTCTACGGGATGGAAGCTATTTTGCCAATTGAAATAGAAGTCCCGTCGCTGCGAGTTATGACTGAGTGTCAGATAGCAGAGGCGAACTGGCAACAAAGTAGATTTGAAAAATTTATGTTGTTTGATGAGAGAAGACTGAAAGCATTATATCATGTTCAGGGCTACCAACGCAGGATTGCGGCTTTTAACGAGAAAGTTAAGTCCCAGAATCTCAAGGAGGGGGATATGGAGCTGAAAGACAACCGAGCTCCCATTCATGACCCCAGGGACAAGTTTAGACCCAATTAGAATAGTCCTTACATCATCAAAGCTATCTGTTCAGGTGGAGCTGTTATTCTCATAGACTTAGATAGCATGGAATTTTCACAACCAATCAATATGGACAAGTTGAAGAAATACTATCCTTCAAAGGCTTGCTAGGCCGAAAACCTAAAAGGGCAACCTAGGCAAAAGTTAGAGCATGAAAAATTAGAAATAAAGAAAAATTAAGCTCGTAAGGTTGAGAACCCTAAAGGGAAACTTTGGCAAAAGTTAGAGCGCAGAAGGAGAGAGTTAATACTGGCTTGATTTCCATCTTCAGGATATGTAGGCAACTCCATCCTGAAGTTCAGCCGTAATCACCTCCAAATCAACTGTCATATCCATGTATCTGATTAGGTCATCTCTGTTTGTTCTTTACCTGAGAATTCGGTTATGATCTTTACTTTGAGAGAAGAGCTGGTTATAATGTAGAGCAGTGGTGTTCAATCAAGGGCATTTCTAATTTCTGATTCAAGGTTGTACATCTTGAGGACTGATTCCGTAGGTGTCAGGTGGTGATCCTTTTCGAAAATGGTTTTGAAAAGTTTTTGTCACGCCCTCAAAAAAATACATAAATCTCATCATTTTAGACATGCAATGGTATAAAGAAATCAACACCTTTCCATTCATCAGAGTAGTTCTTACAACAGTATTACATGTTAACAACAAAAGCAAATGCCCTACGGGCTTACAGCTTTCCAAGTTAACACTTGGTTACACAAAAGAAAAGTACTAACTCTATACAAAATAAGCTATTGGCTTGATATACATGCAATACAACAAAATAATCAAAAGAAAGTCTTCAACTCTCATATCTATCCAAGCTAAGTCCTCGGAGGTGGCATGCTACCTGTACCTGAAAATAATGTCCCATATAGGGTGAGCCAACGCCCAGTAGAGATATGCTAAACACAGTATGGGCAGTAACTAAGACACTAGCAATTGATAAATATTTAAATCACATAAATCAATTCATAATTCATTTCCATTACATGACCACTATATTCATGTTCCATTTCATTTTCCATTTCTTATCAAGTTCACAATTCACAGCACCGGCTCAGAACCTAGCCAACCACTTACATGAAACAGTAACTCATATTAAACGATTCTCATTTCACAATAGATAAGCATACTAGCTATATCAGCACTTCGATAAACGAGCATACAAGCTGTATCAACATTTCAACAGATAAGCATACAAGCTGTATCCACACTTCAACAGATAAGCATATGAGCTATATCAACACTTCCATAGATAAGCATAAGAGCTGTATCAACACATTAACTGACAAGCATATGAGCTGTATCAGCGGAGTCCATCCTCTATCTTCTCCCAAGCAACATCCGATTTAGAGGTTCATCCCCTATCTTTCCCTAAACCGTGGAGTACATCTCCTATCTCCTCCCACATACACAATGTATATACACAAAGGTCATATACTCAATCAAACAATACATAACGTTAATGTATTCTATCAACTGTCATACTCTATGACACATCCAATTGATTAGTTTTAGTTTGCCTAATCATCATGCACTGTCTACAACAATCACAACTACCCTCTACCGGTAGCCCAAAGCAATTATTTCTAAACAGGTAATAAAAGCTCCAACAGATAAAAATATCAATTTTTTTTTTTTAAAAGGGAACAATTTATAAATCCAACTCCACCACTCTACCATATAATGAGCCAATTTCATTATTTCCAACTCAACTCCATATAACCACCATTTTCCCAAATTAATTATACCAATTAATTTGTACAACAAATTAGGGTTTTCTACCCGATTCTCCAATATTGACCCAATGGTCTAAATATCAACAACCAACAACAAATTCATTATTTTGAAACCCAAAATACACATTTTTAGAATCAAGATGACAAACCCCCTTTTCAACATTTTCAAACACTAACTCCCAAAATCAACCATTTAGTAAAATGCCCAAATATCTATGTCAAAACCCATAGTTGTGAGTAGAAATCCTTACCTCAAAGATGAAATCCAACGAAGGAGATGACGAAAATGAAGATGCTCCAAATCCCAAGATTGTTGGATCACAAGATAGCCCACGACGATCAATAACTTTTTTATAAAGACTAAAGGTTTGGAAAACACTCTAGCTAGATCAATACTTAGAGAGAAGTGAAGACTTTAGAGAGAGAAGCTCTCAAATGGCGTTTTTGAAAAGTAAGAGAGAGAGAGTGTGAATGTAAAAAGTGATTTTAAGATGCCCAGCTGCTAACTGATATGCAACATTCCCACTCGAGCGGAGAACACAACGCTCGAGCGTAAAGAACAAAAAACTAGGTCTGCTCGAGCGCAAAAAGTCCCGCTCGAGCGCCAAGACACAGGAATAAAGTACATCCGCTCGAGCGTGACCCACTCGAGCGCCAATAAGACCGCTCGAGTGCGACCCGCTCGAGCGCAGGAAACCCGCTCGAGCGTAGAAAACACACCTGCAGAAGTTTTGCAGGGACATAAAATACTGGAAGAGTGTAAACCCCGCTCAAGCGCAAGAAGACCCGCTCGAGCGGACAATCCAAAAACTGTGCAACAACAATGGGAGTCAAAACTTTACCAACCTGAATCAACCAAGCCCAACACATCCTAAAACCTAAACGAATCGATTTAAAGGATGACAACAAGACAATTACAACTAACAACTTCACGGAACCGAGTCTGGAATACAACTGAACAGTAAAGGGACAACCGGGATCGTTATAACCTCCCCCCCTTAAAGAATTTCATCCCCGAAATTAAACACAAGTTTTTCAAAAACAAGTTTTCTCTATTTCTAACAATATTACTACATAATATTTAACATTCCGACCCATTACCGGTCAATCTCATCTCTTTTCAAGAGGCATTTCACATTACACATAACAACCTGCATTATCAACATGCACCCCTTTGAAATTTACCAATTTCAACTCATTTTCCACAATTTCATAACACATGTAACATCAATATCATGCTTGCATTTCCACAATACTTAACATATACAATGTTAACATAACTTCCATTTACCAAAACATTCACAATGTTTTACAACTTAAGGCATACATAATGTTCTTAAAGTTCAATAACATTACAAAATTTCTATACATGATTATACATCAACAAACAAGTCCGGATATTTCTCACGAACCTCTAACTCACGTTCCCAAGTGGCTTCCTCCACTCCGTGATGTTTCCACAAAACCTTTACCAAGGGAATGGTCTTGCCTCGCAAGACTTGATCTCGTCTATCCAAGACCCACACCGATCTCTCCTTATACGAGGCATCCTCATCTATCTCTAAATCGGTCCAATCCAACACATGGGACGGATCTGGCTCGTACTTTCGAAGCATACTGACATGAAAGACGTCATGAACCCCAGACAAATGTGGTGGCAAAGCCAAACGATAAGCAACCTCCCCAATCCTCTCGAGGATCTCAAAGGGACCGATAAACCGAAGGGATAACTTCCCACTCTTCCCAAACCTTATCAAACCTCGCCTAGGTGATATCTTCAGAAAGACGTGATCACCTACCTCAAACGTCAAAGGTCTCCTCCTACAGTCGGCATAAGATTTCTGACGACTCTGGGCTGTAACAAGCCTCCTACGGATAAACTCAACCTTCTCTGTCGTTTCCCTCACTAACTCCGGACCCAACAAAGGTGCATCACCCATCTCGGCCCAACAGACTGGAGACCTACACGATCGACCGTACAAGGCTTCAAACGGTGCCATACCGATGCTAGACTGGAAACTGTTGTTGTAGGCAAACTCCACCAATGGTAAGTGCCTTTCCCACATCCCACTAAAGTCAAGGACACAACCTTGAAGCATATCCTCAAGGATCTGAATAGTACGCTCGAACTGCCCGTCAGTCTGCGGATGATAAGCCGTACTAAAAGTCAACTTAGTGCCCAAGGCACTTTGCAAACTCTGCCACAACCTAGCAGTAAAATGAGGATCTCTATCTGAGACGATCGTCACTGGGACCCCGTGCAACCTCACTATGTCCCGAATATACAAATCGGCAAGGTGATCTACCGAATCTCTCACGCGCATAGGGATAAAGTGCGCCGACTTAGTCAACCGGTCTACAACCACCCAAATAGCATCACTACCCCGCTGAGTCCTCGGAAGGCCTACAACGAAGTCCATAGTGACATGTTCCCACTTCCACTCGGCAATAGGCAAGGGTTGCAACAAACCCGCTGGCCTCTGATGCTCGGCCTTCACTTGCTGACAAGTAAGGCACTTAGACACGAAGACTGCCATATCTCTCTTCATTCCTCACCACCAGAACTGGCGACCCAAGTCCCGATACATCTTAGTGCCTCCCAGGTGCACCGCAAGGCGTGAATGATGAAACTCTCGGAGTACCTCCTCTCGGCAAGACTCCGGCACAAACAAACGGTCTCGGTATCTCACACTCAGGTCGGGATACATCGTCAAACCCTTCTATCTCTCGGGGGGATTCTACCTCAAGGTCACCTCTCTGTGCCTCTAACACTCTAGTCACAAGTGTAGGCTGCGCAGCAACAGAAAACAAGGTCGCTGACCTCAGCGGATTAAGCCGATGGCAAATCAAACTCGCCAAGTGCCCCCAACATCTCCCACTCCCGGATGGCTATACAAGCTACATCACCTATGGATTTCCTGCTAAGGGCATCGGCCACAACATTGGCCTTTCCCGGGTGGTAGTGCAACTCGAAGTCGTAGTCCTCAATAAACTCCATCCACCTCCTCTGCTTCAAGTTCAAGTCTTTTTGCGTAAACAGATACTTCAAACTCTTGTGGTCCGAGAACACCTCGAACTTCTCACCATATAAGTAGTGCCTCCAGATTTTCAAGGCAAAGATTACCGCTGCTAACTCAAGATCATGGGTAGGGTAATTTTTCTCATGTATTTTCAACTGACGTGAGCCATAAGCTACCACTTTCGCCTCTTGCATTAACACACAACCCAAACCCTCTCGTGAGACATCACAATAAACCACGTAACCCAACCCTCTCTCCGGAATAATCAATACCAGAGCGGTGGTCAATCTAACCTTCAACTCTTGGAACGACTTTTCACAAGTCTCACTCCATACGAATTTGACTCTTTTCCGAGTCAGTCTAGTCAACGGTGAAGCTAACCTAGAGAAATCCTTCACAAACCGGTGGTAATACCCAACTAATCCCAGAAAACTGCGGATCTCAAACACACTCTTTGGCTATGCCCAGTCTTGCACTGCCTCAATCTTGGATGTATCAACAGACACCCCTTCCCCAGATACTACGTGGCCTAAGAACTTGACTTCTCCCAGCTAGAATTCACACTTTCCAAACTTGGCATACAGTCTATGGGTTCTAAGCAACTCAAGCACCATTCTCAAGTGTTCCTCGTGCTCCTCCTCAGAAGGCGAATAGATAAGAATGTCGTCCACGAAAACGACTACAAAACGATCTAAGAATTCCCGGAAGATCCAGTTCATCAAGTCCATAAAGACTGTCGGTGCATTGATGAGCCCAAATGGCATCACCAGAAACTCATAATGGCCATACCGCGTACGGAATGCCGTCTTCGGAATATCCTCCTCCCTGACCCTCAATTGGTGGTAACCCGATCTCAAGTCTATCTTAGAGAAACAACGAGAACCCTTCAATTGGTCAAACAGATCATCTATACGAGGCATAGGGTACTTATTCTTAACCGTAGCCCGATTCAACTTCCGGTAGTCGATACACAGTCTTAAGGCACCATCTTTCTTTTTAGCAAAGAGGGCCGGTGCTCCCCATGGCGAAACACTAGGGCGAACAAAGCACTTATCCAATAACTCCTGGAGCTGAATCTTTAACTCACTCAACTCGGCTGGGGCAAAACGGTAAGGTGCCATAGAAATCGGCGTCGCGCTGGGCACTAAATCAATGGAGAACTCTATCTCACGGTGAGGTGGCAAACCAACGAGATCCTCGGGAAAAACATCCTGTAACAACCCTCGTCGATTCGGAATTAACCCGAATTACGTCTTGATTTACGCTAAAACCCGAGCGATAATGGTGATAATCGGATTAACTGAAGTATTGAATGGACTGATTGAAATCGAAATTGAACTTGAATAAGTTTATCTATTGAATTTCATATTGCATCTGTTTGATTGATTGATTATCTGTTTGAATTCATATGTTTAAACTGCTAATTGAAGGCCTTATCGGCGGCCGAATTAGGAACCGTTTAGAGTTTTGGGATCAGTAGAATATTTGTGATTTAATGGTCTATTTATTTGAAAATTGATTAGGAATGACTAAATTAGATTAAAGTAAGTTAAACTTCAATGCATCGGCAACAGTATTGGCTTTTTCCGGATGATACAAAATCTGTAGGTCATAGTCTTTGATCAGTTCAAGCCATCTCCGCTGTCTCATATTCAATTCTTTCTGTGTGAAAAAGTACTTCAGGCTCTTGTGGTCAGTATACACTTCACATGTTGCTCCATACAAATAGTCACGCCAAATTTTGATTGCAAACACTCTGCAAGTTCTAGGTCATGGGTCGGGTAGTTCTTTTCATGTGGTCTCAAGCTAGGAAGCATAAGCAATAACTCTCCCATTACGCATTAAAACACACCCCAAACCCTTATGAGAAGCATCACTAAATCTGATGTAACCATTCGTACACGAAGGTAGAGTCGAGAATCGGTGCGATCACAAGTCGGTTTTCAACTCTGAAATCTTGATTCCCTACAGTGGATCGATCAAACGATATCATACGTATGGTGAGTCGGTGGTAAGGCAATTTTGGAAAAATCTTTGACAAATCTTACGTAATATCGGCCAATCCCAAAAAGCTTGGACTTGGTCACATTTGTCGGTCTAGGCGATTCACTCTGACTTCAATTTTACGTGGATCAGCGAAATTCCATCTTTGCTAACAACATGTCCCAAAAACATAACGTGGTCAAGCCAGAATTCACATTTAGACAGTTTAGCATACAGTTTCTGTTCTCTTAAGGTCTGCAGGGCAAGTCTCAGATGGTGTTCATGTTCTTCTACAGTCTTAGAATAGATCAATATGTCATCAATAAATACCACAATAAAATCATCAAGGTATGGTTTAAAAATTCTGTTCATGAGATCCATAAATGCAGCGGGGGCATTCGTAACTCCGAACGGCATAACTAGAAATTCATAATGGCCATACCTTGTTCTAAAAGCAGTTTTAGCAATATCTTCCGGTTTTACCTTCAGTTGGTGATACCCCGATCTGAGATCAATCTTGGAAAACACTTGTGCACCTATGGCCGATCAAATAAGTCATCAATCTGTAAGGGATATTTATTCTTCTGATTACCTTGTTCGATTCGCGATAGTCAATACAGTCTCGATGAGCCATCTTTCTTCTTCACAAACAAAGCAGGTGCACCCACGGTGAAATCTTTGGGCACGATAAACTTCTTGTCTAGAGTTCTGCAATTGTATTTTCAATTCCTTTAGTTGATTGGAGCCATTCTATAAGGAGCTTTAGACCTTTGGCGTGTTCAGGAATCACATCAATCTGTAAATTCAATCTCCTGTCAATCAAATCCTGGTAGATCATCTGAAACACATCCGGGAATTCTCGACTATAGGAATGCAATTCACATCGGTTTAACACTATCGATGAACCACAGTCAATCTGAGCAATACCCTTACACCCTTTCTAATCAATTTCATGGCTTTCAGAAGAAATCAAGTATGGGAGGTACCACCCCAATTCCACTAAATACAAATTCGGGCAAACCAGGTGGACGGGAAAATAACTTGTTTTCACCACGATCAATGGTAGCATGATATTTTTGTAGCCAATCCATCCCCAATATTACATCAAAATGATCGATGTTCAATGGTAGTAAATCAATAAACAGATGCATATCCCCAACAATAATCTCACAAGCAGGATACATATATGCACATGTCATGGATCCCCCAACAGGTGATGATACAGCTAGCAGATAGTTCATGGGTTCTAAGGGTCTATTCAATTTTCTCGAAAAAGCATATGACACATAGGAATGTGTAGACCCCGAATCAATCAATACATATGCATTTTGAGTACAAATAGAAAGAATACCTGACACGACGGTCTCGGTATTCTGGACATCTCCCGGCACTAGGGAGAACACTCGGCCCTGCCTCAAAGGCTCTTTCCCGGTAGCTTTGGGGTTCGGTTTTGGTGTTGCGGCTGATCTTTGCTCACGCTTAGTCTTTTACTCAGGCGGAAGGGCCGATCTTTGATTACATGGCCCACTTTGCCACACAGAAACAAGCTCAATCGATAGCAAACCCTTTGTGCTTGTTGCCACATTGGCGAGGTGGAGTAAACCCACTCCTTGGTGGGGCTAGTAAATGCGTCCGTGATACATTTCTTGGTTCTTTGGGTTATGCTTGCCTTTCTTAAATTTAAAACCCTGTCTTTTACCTTGCCATTCAGTTGTTGATGCCTCAGATCGTTTCACCGCTGCAATATTTATCTCGGCCATCAATGCCCGGTCGAGAACACCCACAAAGGTTGGCATTTTCAAAACACTAATTTTGTCCTGTATATTAGCAATAAGGCCTCCTTCAAACCTTCTGGCCTTCTTATATTCGGTATCCACCATATGCGGTGCATATCTAGCAAGTTCGGTGAATTTCTTCTCATATTCGGCAACAGACATATTGCCCTGTCTCAGTTGTTCAAACTCAGTCACTTTTCTGTCTCTGATGCACTGGGAAAAATACTTTTCAAAGAAGGACTCCTTGAACTAAGTCCAAGTCACAATAGTATTCGCCTCACGGGTCAACATCCACCACCTTCTGGCTTCTTCCTGAAGGGTGAAGGTTGCTAATAGTACTTTGTTGGCTTGAACGCGAAACATCTCAAACAACTTTTAGGTCTCAAGAACCCAAGACCTTTAACGGTTCTAAGCCTCCACTGAAAGGGCGGCGGTTTCATCTTCTTGAACTTATGGGTCGGTGCAATAATATCCACCTCATTAGCATTCACATTACGTACATTCTGTTCGGTTGCACGGAGGAGGAGGTGAAATTGGTTGATTGTTGATCTAGTCTTTCCATTATTAGTCCCATCATTTGTTCAAGTCTGGCCATTCTGGCCTCAGAGGATGATGACTCAGGTTCATTTGCATTATCCATTTCACTATAAGCAGTTATAACAATTATTATAAACAGTTGTACAATTAAACAGTTTAACACTTTAACATATAATCAGTCAGTCAAAAGCACACACTTTTCAAGTTCATGAGATGCCCTAATTACTTTTCTAGGACACCCTATAGCTCATTTGGACACGTGTGTGCGGTATAACTCGTGGTTAAGTATCGCTCTGATACCACTCTGTCACGACCCAAACCCGGCCCTATGGGTTTAGCAAATGTGGCGATGTCCGAGATTACAGAAGGCCTCTTTGAGCGATAAAGCAGTTAAGCAAGTCTGAGGGCTGGCGAAAATACAAGAAATAACTAGTGTCCATTGAAATTTGAAAATCGTATGCCAAAAACATTTTTATGCATTCATACATTCAAGCAGTGCAGATCTGTACAATCATTCACAACATTGATCAAGAGGATTTAATCCTGAAACGATCTGATAAGACGGTCTAGAATCTGATAAAGAGTCCCAAAAGCGATTACATGAGCAGAGATAGGAAAACAAAACCCCAAGCTAGTAGCATGGCAAAATCGGAACCTCTCATTGAGGCACAATTTTGGACAAAAGCGGGGGACCCACGCTCTAGCTCGATGCAGGCTGCGAGAACCTACATATATATATAAGCAGTGAGCTAAGGCCAGTGAATAACATAATGTGTAAGAGGTTATGAATGAATGTCCTACTGATAATGAAATCAATTCATTATCTGATATTTCAATCTTCGATAAGATCAATCGATATTTCAATCAATCGGTCATATGTGGTACATCCATTAGCCTATAAGCAGTATGGTCCAAAGGAGAAGTCTTAACAGACCCAACAATAATGATGGCCATCAATCAGTAAGCAGTATGGTTTCACAAGGAAACCGACAGAGCTCTGTAACGATCAATAACGATGGGTGCTAAGGATGCCTGTCTGATTCGAAATACAGGACATACATTCATTCAATAAACAATATCAATTCAATAAGCAGTTGATTCGAAGAATCAAAATATAACCATTTTGAACATATCTTTACACAATCTGTTACTCACGGTGATTGGGCTATCAATAGCTAAATGGCGTCCGTGAGCCAACCCTAAGCGATGGCAGATAGAACACACACACTAAGTTCACATTCGGAAGGATGATAATTAAATCCCTAAATTCCCTCGGTGTGGTTCTAAGTCTAAATCCTCATTAAGATATCTTAAACTAGGCCTAAGAATGCCTAGGATGGGATGAGGATGCAAAAATATTTAGGCATTTTTCAAAAGTTCTTTGAAAATAGGCACCTCGCTCGAGCGAGCCTTCCTTCGCTCGAGCGAGCTTCCAAAATCAAAGGCTTCGCTCGAGCGAAAAATCCTTCGCCGGCGATCGATGAAGCGATAAAAATCTTGGTTGCTTTCGATTTTTCTGTAGCGATCCCACGCTCGATGCTCGCTCGAGCGGAGCCTTAAATAAAGGTGCTCGCTCGAGCGAGGAAGCAAAATCTGGAATTTCCAGATTTGTCTCCCAAGTTCGAACCAAGTATTCAACCATCCAAAACTCAACCTCTTGGCCCCAAATTCTGGAAAAACACTTTAAACTCAATGTATAACAAATTTCAAAAGCTAATTTGCACATGCAAGGGCCAAGGGTTGGCCAATTAAAGCCATTTTCAAATCCATTTTCAAGAACAATTTGAAGACATGTAATGCATGGGTTTTAAACCAAAACCAAGCTTCAAATCTTGCTCAATGGAGCTCCAAACTTTGAAAACAATGTGGAGACATGGACTATGGTAAAAACATGGACATGCATGTACAATTTTCCAAGAATTCAACTTCAAAATGCATCAATTCAAGCATGCATGTAATATTTGAGCTCCAATTCACCATTTATGAGCAAATTCATGACTTAGTTTTACAATGATGCAAGAATCATGCAAAACTTAGCTCAAGACAACAATAAAGAGATGAATGTCCTACCTTAATCTTGTATTCACGGTGTGGAAGCTAAATTTGCCAATTTCCTATAAATTCTTCAAGTCTACAAGATGAATTAAATTTTCCCCTTAATTTCTCTCCCTCTCTTTCACCAAATTCGGTTGTATCTCTCAAACAAGGATGAGGGAATGGTTGATTAAGTGTATAAGGCTCTACAAAGAATAATATTAAGCAAAGCCCACCCAATGGCATAATTGTAAATAAGGCAACTCTTTAATTAACTCAATTTAATCTAATTTAATCATTCCTAATCAATTTTCAGATAAATATATCATTAAATCACAAATATTCTCCTGATTACAAAACACTAAACGGTTTCCAAATCGGCCGCCAATAGGGCCTTCAATTAGCAGTTTTAACATACGAATTCAAACAGATACTCAATCGATCAAACAGATGCAATATGCAATTCAATAGGTAAACTTATCCAATTTCAGTTTCGATTTCAATCAGTTCATTCAGTACTTTAATTACTTCACTTATCAGTCATTATCAGTTCAGTTTAGCAGTAATCAGTATATAATTCGGGGGTTATTCGGTAAACGGTACAAGGGTTGTTACACATTGTGATACTCGCTTGTATTGTGGCATCCTTAGCACTTCTTGTTTCTTTATTCTTCTGAGCTCTGTCGGTTCCTTGTGGAACCATCATTCTTGATTGATGGCCATCATTCTTTGTTAGATCTGTTAAGACCGGTTCTTTTAGACCCTCTTGTTTATAGGCTAATGGGTGTACCACATATGGTGATTGGTTGAAATCTTTGAAAAATGAAATCTTGTTTAATGGTGATTTCATTACTATAAGGACATTCATTCATAACCCTTTCGCATTATGTTATTCTTGGGCTTTAGCTCCTTTGTTTATATATATATGTAGGTTCTCGGACGGGCCGGAGCTAGGGCGTGGGTTGGTCCCCGATTTTGTCAAGCCGACCTATGTGCCTCCTTTGCGAGGTTCAAGTTGCCATGCTATGGCTTGGGGTGTTTTGTGTCCCCATCGGTCTCCTTCTTTGTTTTGTACTCTTGTATAGGCATCTCTTGTTTTCTTGTCTTTGTTGTCGAGGATTAGGTCCCCATATTATTTGTTAGATATGATTGTATAGACTATATATATAGTATCTTGTGTATTTTGCATGAAAAATGTTTTTGGCATCTGATTTTCTGACTCAATGGACACTAGTTACTTCTTGTATTGGCTTCCGCCAGCTTGCACTCTATTTAGCGTATTCTTGTTGGGCCTTGGTAATCTCGGATTCTTGGCGATTCTGATGCTAAACCCATAGGGCGGGTTTGAGTCGTTGACAGTGGTATCGAGCGATACTTAACCACGAGTTATACCGCACACTTGTCCAAATGAGCTATAGGGTGTCCTAGAAAAGCGATTAGGGCATCTCATGAACTTGAAAAGTGTGTGCTTATGATTGGTGAAGTTATGTTAGAATGTTAAGCGTAATTGTACAATTGCTTATAATGATAAGCTGTTATAAGCTTATAGTGAAATAGATAATGCAAATGGCTGAATCCTCCTCTCTTTGAGGCAAGAATGGCGAGAATGGAAAGAATGATGGGCTATTAGCTGCTAGACTTGAACAACAAGAATCAATGACCCCCTCCTCCTCCCTCGATGGTAGGAACCTAATGCAAATGTGAATGATGGGGACATAATTGCTCTCACCCGAAGTTGACAAAGCTGAAACCGCCATCCTTTCGGGGAGGCCTTGAGCGATTAAAGGTGAAGCTTGGGTTCTTGAGACTGAGAAGTTGTTTGAGGTTTTTCCGTGCTCGGAAGCAAATAAAGTATTGTTAGCTACCTTCACCTTGCAAGAAGAGGCCAGAAGGTGGTGGATGCTGGTCCGTGATACTAATGTTGTAGTGACTTGGGCTCAGTTTAAGGAGTCCTTCTTTGAAAAATATTTTCCCCAGTGTATCAGGGACAGAAAAGTAACGGAGTTTGAACAACTGAGACAGGGCAAAACGTCTGTTGCCGAGTATGAGAAGAAATTCACCGAACTTGCTAGATATGCACCACATATGGTGGACACCGAATATAAGAAGGCCAGAAGGTTTGAAGGAGGCCTTAGTGCTGTTATACTGGACAGAATAAGTGTCTTGAAGTTACCGACTTATGTAGGTGTTCTCGACCGGGCATTGATGGCCGAGTCGAATATTGCAGCAGTGAAACAATCTGAAACACCAACAACTGAGTGGCAAGGTAAAAGGCAGGGTTTCAAATTCAAGAAAGGCAAGCATAACCCAGCAACCAAGAAACAGAATACGGGGTCGACGACTAGCCCCAGCCAAGGGAGTGGGTTTACTCCACCCTGCTCCGTATGTGGCAATAAGCACAAAGGGGTTTGCTACCAGATTTCTGGAGCTTGTTTCAGGTGTGGCAAGGTGGGCCACAGAATTAAAGACTGTCCCTCTGCCCCGCAAACGATGTAAAAATTGCACCAAGCGGCTTGATCACCGCAACACCAAAACCGAACCCCAAAGCTCTGGGAAAGAGCCTATGGCGGTAAGTGTTCGCCCTAATCTGGGAGGCGTGCAAACTCTTGAGGCTGTTGTGTCGGTATCCTCTCTATCTGTGCTCAAAATGCATATGTGTTGATTGATTAAGGTCTACACATTCATATGTATCGCATGCTTTTAGCGTAAATTGAATAGACCCTTAGAACCCATGAACTATCTCGCTAGTTGTATCATCACTGTTGGGATCCATGACATGTGCATATATGTATCTGCTGTGAGATTATTGTTGGGGATATGCATCTATTTATTGATTCTTGCCATTGAATATTGATCACTTTGATGTAATATTGGGGATGGATTGGTTACAAAAATATCATGCCACTATAGTGTAACAAAACAAGTAGTTTTCCGTCCCAGGTTTACGAATTTGTGTTTAATGGGAGTGGAGTAGTATCTCCTCCGTATCGATTTCTTACGTGAAAGTAAACCGATTAGAAAGGTGTAAAGGATATACGTGTTACGTCTTGTTGTGCCTCTGATGATAGTGTTAAAAGCTGAAGTGAATTGTATTCCTATAGTCGAGAGAATTCCCGGATGTATTTCGGATGATTTACCAGGATTTGATTGTGGGAAGTTGAATTCTTGTGGATGTGATTCCGGGTACCGGTAGATATCTAAAGCTCCATACAGAATGGCCCCAACTGAACTGAAGGAATTGAAAGTGCAATTGCAAGAATTGTTAGACAAGAAGTTCATCAGGCCCAGTACTTCACCGTAGGGTGCACCCGTTTTGTTTGCAAAGAAGAAAGATGGCTCGCTGAGATTGTGTATTGATTACCGTGAATTGAACAAGGTAACTGTAAAGAATAAATATCCATTACCGCGTATTGATGATTTATTTGACCAGTTACAGGGTGCACAAGTGTTTTCCAAGATTGATCTTAGATCGGGATATCACCAACTGAAAGTCAAACCGGAAGACATTGATAAAACTGCTTTTAGAACGAGGTATGGCCATTATGAATTTTTAGTTATGCCGTTCGGAGTTACGAATGCCCCTACTGCATTTATGGACCTCATGAACAGAATTTTTAAACCATACCTTGATGATTTCATTGTAGTATTCATTGATGACATACTGATTTATTCTAAGACTAGAGAAGAACATGAACACCATCTGAGACTTGCCCTGCAAACCTTAAGAGAAAAAAAACTGTATGCTAAATTGTCTAAATGTGAATTTTGGCTTGATCATGTCATGTTTTTGGGACATGTTATTAGCAAAGATGGAATTTCTGTTGATCATGAAAATTGAAGTAGTAGTGAATGGCCTAGACCAACGAATGTAACCAAGTCAAAGCTTTTTGGGAAATTTGGATATTACAGAAGATTTGTCAAAGATTTCTCCAAAATTGCCTTACCACTGACTCAGTTGACACAGAAAGGGATATCATTTGACTGGACCGATCAGAGGGAATCAGCATTTCAGGAGTTGAAAACTAGACTTGTAACTGCACCGGTCCTTACTCTACCCTCAGGTACGGATGGTTATACTGTATTTAGTGATGCTTCTCATAAGGGTTTGGAATGTGTTTTAATGCAGAATGGGAGAGTTATTGCTTATGCTTCCCGACAGTTGAGACCACATGAAAAGAACTACCCAACCCATGACTTAGAACTTGCTGCAGTAGTGTTTGCACTGAAAATTTGGCGTCACTATTTGTATGGAGCAACATGTGAAGTGTATACTGACCACAAGAGCCTGAAGTACTTTTTCACTCAGAAAGAACTGAATATGAGACAGCGAAGATGGTTGGAACTGATCAAAGATTATGATCTACAGATTCTGTACCATCCGGGAAAAGCCAACACATTCTTAGATGCTTTGAGCCGAAAATCGATTGGGAACTTAACCTGCTTTGGTTGACCGAGGAAGGAGTTACTTTGTGACCTTGAAAAGTCTGAGATTGAAGTTGTTTTGAAGGAACAAGGTGGAACCTTAGCTGCTATTTCTGCTCAACCAGCATTGATTGAGGAAATTAAAGAAAAACAACAACTGGATGATTTCTTGAAAAAGGTTATTGAAGAAAGAGATTCAAAACCGAGACCGGGGTTCAAATTTGACAACCATGTACTGAAATTTCAAGATAGATGTGTGTACCAAATGACCTGAATTGAAAAGAAGAAATCTTTGCAAGAGGGCCACAATTCAAAATTTTCTATTCACCGAGGAATCTGAAAATGTACCAAGATCTGAAAGCAAATTTACGGTGGCGGGAATGAAGAAGGAAATTGCCGACTTTGTGTCCAAATGTCTTCACTGCCAACAAGTTAAAGCTGAACATCAACGACCCGCGGGCTTACTGCAACCCTTACCCATACCAGAGTGGAAATGGGAGCATATCACGATGGATTTTATCGTTGGATTACCTCGCTCCAGAAAAGGTATGGACTCTATTTGGGTTATTGTTGATAGATTGACTAAATCTGCACACTTCTTACCTGTCAAGACAATCTATAATGCGGACAAATTGGCTGTTATCTATATTGATGAAATTGTTAGACTGCACGGAGTGCCTGTGTCTATTGTTTCTGACAGGGATTCGAAGTTTACATCGAGGTTTTGGCAAAGCCTACAGACTGCATTGGGTATTGAATTGAGGTTGAGTAGTGCCTATCATCTTCAGACAGATGGCCAGTCAGAAAGGACCATCCAGACTTTAGAGGATCTATTGAGAATGTGTGTCCTTGATTTTCAGGGAAACTGGGAAAGTCATTTGCCGTTGGCTGAATTCGCCTACAACAACAGCTACCATTCGAGTATTGGTATGGCGCCTTTCGAGGCATTGTATGGTAGAAAATGTAGATCTCCAATTTCTTTGGCGAAGTTGGAGATGGGCCTTCTTGGGCGAGATTGTGTATGAAACAATGAAAAGATAAAAGCGATACAGGTAGCGCGCAGTAAAGCGAGAAGAGTTATGCAGATGTCGGAAAGGCGGGAGTATGAAGTGGGTGATCACGTGTTTGTGAAAGTGACACCAATGAAAGGCCAGACTCGTTTTGGAGTCAAAGGCAAGTTAGTGCCAAGATATGTCGGACCGTATCAGGTTATTGAGAAAATCAATCCGGTGGCGTATCAAGTTGCACTTCTTCCTGAAATGGAGCATATGCATAACGTCTTCCACATATCTATGTTGAGAGATTATCTCCGGGATCCTTTCCATGTGATTGAGCCTACTCGAGTAGTGTTGAGTGATGACTACACTTACGAGGAACGGCCTATACAGATTGTGAACCGACGGATCAAGAAACTGAGAAACAAAGAGATCCCGCTGGTGAAAGTTGATTGGCAGAACCATGGTGGCGTGTATGCCACTTGGGAAAGGGAAGATGACATGGCTAGAAGATACCCAGAACTGTTTCCACTGAACCCTGTTTTCTTCCAGAATGAAGGTAACTCGAATTTAGAGGACTAAACTCCTTATAAGGAGGGGAGACTGTAACAACCCTCGTACTGATTACCGATTAACCACTGAATTATGTACTGATTTCTGCTAAACCGAACTGATAATGACTGATAATCGGATTAACTGAAGTATTGAATGGACTGATTGAAATCGAAATTGAACTTGAATAAGTTTATCTATTGAATTGCATATTGCATCTGTTTGATTGATTGATTATCTGTTTGAATTCATATGTTTAAACTGCTAATTGAAGGCCTTATCAGCGGCCGAATTAGAAACCGTTTAGAGTTTTGGGATCAGTAGAATATTTGTGATTTAATGGTCTATTTATTTGAAAATTGATTAGGAATGACTAAATTAGATTAAAGTAAGTTAAACTTCATTGTTACACTTATTTACTAATTTGCCACACATAATGGCCCACTATGCCAATACTCTAGTCCTATCTTACACTTAGAGACACCACTTCTTCAACTTTGCTTCTTGAAGCCACCGAATTATAGAGTGAGAGAGAGTTTAGAGAGACTTGAGCTCATCTTGCCATTGTTGAGGAATTGCTTGAAGAAATGAAAGATTTATAACATAGATTGCTAAATTGAACTTCTAGGCAAGGAATTGAGACTTGGGTAAGAAAATCCATCTTCTTCTTGTTGTCTTGAGCTTCATCTTGCATGTTCTAGGCTCCATTGTAGGATTAAACCATGATTTAGTGCATAGAGGTTGAATCATACTTGAATTCATGCATGCATGGCCATTTTGGTGCATTTTGAAGTTGAATTCATGATGGATTGTACATGCATGCTCATGTTTCTATCAAAGTCCATGTTTTCATTTTGTTTTCCAACTATTAAGCTCATTAGAGCAAGACTTGAACCTTGAATTTGGTTAAAAACTCATGCATTGCATGTTTTGAAATTGTTCTTGAAAATGGGTTTGAATTTTGGATTTAATTGACTCACCTTTGGGGCTTGAATTCATAAATTGGCTTTTGAAACTTGTTATACATTGTTTTGGGATGTATTTTCCAGAATTTAGGCCCAAGAGGTTGAGAATTGAGTTGAGAATGCTTGGTTTGAGCTTGGAAGGCAAATCTGGAAATTCCAGATTTGGCTTCTTCGCTCGAGTGACCAACGTTTCCTCTGAGCCACACTCGAGCGAAGGATTGGTGGCTCAAGCGTAAAAATCGAGCATCCAGTACTTTTACTGTTTCATCAGACCGCTCGAGCGAAGGATTGTTCGCTCGAGCGAAGCCTTTGATTTTGCAACCTCGCTCGAGCGAAGGAAGGCTCACTCGAGCGAGACCCCTGTTTTCAGCAACTTTTGGAAAATGCCTTCCAACTGTATTTTTGCATCCTCATCCCATCCTAGGCATTCTTAGGCCTAGTTTAAAGCATCTTAATGAGGATTTAGACATAGAACCACACCGAGGAAATTTAGGGATCTAATTATCCTCCTTCCCGATTGTGAAACTTAGTGTGTGTTCTATTTGTTAACTGTTTAGGGTTGGCTCTCGGGGACGCGCTCTAGCTGCTATTAGCCCAATCTCTGTGAGTAACGATTGTGTAAAGATATGTTCAAAATGGTTATCTTTTGAATCGAAACTAAACATTTTATTGAGCGATATTATTTGAATGAATGTATGTCTGTCGTATTACAGCACTGTATTGTGGCATCCTTAGCACTTCTTCTTTATTCTTTATTCTAGCTCTGTCGGTTCCTTGTGGAACCATCTTTGTTCTTGATTGATGGCCATCATTCTTGTTGGAGTCTGTTAAGACGGTCCTTTGGACCCTCTTGTTTATAGGCTAATGGGTGTACCACATATGGTGATTGGTGAAATCTTGAAAATCGAAATCTTGTTTAATGAACTGATTTCATTCTTGTAAGGACATTCATTCATAACCCCTTTACGCATTATGTTATTCCTTTGGGCTTTAGCTCACTTTGTTTATATATATATGTAGGTTCTCGTGGCAGGAGCTAGGGCGTGGGTTGGTCCCCGATTTGTCAAGCCACCTATGTGCCTCCTTTGCGAGGTTAGAGTTGCCATGCTATGGCAGGGTGTTTGTGTCCCCATCGGTCTCCTTCTTGTTTTGTACTCTTTGTATAGGCATCTCTTGTTTTCTTGTCTTTGTTGTCGAGGATTAGGTCCCCGTCTTGTTGTTAGTATCTGATTGTATAGATTGTATATAGACTGTCTTTATTTGGTATGTTGCATGAAAAATGTTTTTGGCATCTGATTTTCACGACTCAATGGACACTAGTTACTTATTGTATTGGCTTCCTTGAGCCACACTCTGTTTAATCAGTATTTATTCAAGGGGCCTTGGTAATCTCGGATTCTTGGCGATTCTGATGCTAAACCCATAGGGCCGGGTTTGGGTCGTGACACATCCAAATACTCACAAACCACCCTCGGCAATACAATCTGGGTCTCATCACACTCACCACTCATAAAGCTAGCAAGTAGACCACTAAGATCACTCCGCCCTCGCAAATCATACGCCGGTGGCAACACACTACCAACCTGATCCCCCAAGAAATAGAAACACTCCCCGCTCAAGGTACACACAGTGACCCTCTGGCAGTAGCAATCAATAACTGCCCGGTATGACGATAGCCAGTCCATACCCAAAATAACATCAAAACCCTTCATGGGCATAACAACAAAGGGAAAAAGAAGCCTATGGTCAGCGACCTCTATATCACAACCTGTACATCCGTGTTTCAAAATCAATTCACCCCCAATAGGCGATACAACACATATAGGAGATGTTAATAGTGCCAACTCCAACTCCAATACAGATGCAAATGCAGCAGACACAAAAGAATGAGATGCACCCGTATCAATCAATACACTAGCAACTGAGTTACAAAACAGAAAGGTACCTCTCACCACAGACGGAACTGGTACCAGGTCCTGCGCGGTAACAGCGTACACGCGCCCTGTAGGCCTCTAATCCACCTATTCGCCTCTAGGAGCAACAGATTGCTGCACAGACTAGGATAACGAAGCTCCCAGATTGGCCCTCGAGGCCTGCACAGACTGAGCTGGCTGATAACTCTGCGTCTGCCTAGAACCAGACGCCCCCGAAGTGGCACTCAACTGCGGGCAAAACCTCTTCAAGTGCCCAGGCTGACCACACTGATAACAAGACAAAGGTTGGTCCCTACCCTGATTCTGGCCCTGAGGCCTAGCTGAAGAAGAAACAGCTCGCTGACCCCATCCCTTCTGCGGGCACACTGAAGACTTATGACCTAGCTGGCCACAAGTAAAACAAGTCAAGCCTCCCTGATTACCTCTTCCGGAGCCTGCACTCGGCACTGGAAAGGTCGATCTAGCCAAACCACCCTGAGACTGTTGAGAGTTAAAACCCTTCTGTCTCCTGCCATCACTCTGGCCATCTTGGCTCCTCTTGGAGCCTCTATGCTTCTCCTCATCCTCCTCCTGCATCACAAGCTCCATATGAGTTGCAGCATCCACCAAACATCTATACTCTCGGATAAACGACCCTCCAACCCTCAACTTGAGTCCACGCCTTAACTTCCGCTCAAACTCAAGGCAACAGCGTTCCTCGGACGCCACAAGTTCAGGTGCAAACCTGAACAGACTGGTAAAAATAGCTTCAAACTCGGCCACTGTCAAGCCACCTTTATTTAAGGCCGAGAATTTCCTCGGCTTCTCTCTGGCAGCTGAAGACAAGAACTTCTCCTGGAAGGCATTTACAAAAGCCCCCCATACACCACCAACGCGGCCCTTCTCGTACTTCCACCATTGACCCGCATCGCCCTTCAATTGGAATGATGCCAAGGTCACCTTTAAACCCCCGTCCTTGATGCCAAGCATCTCAAACGTCTTCTCCATCTGTTCTAGCCACTCGTTAGCCTTAAGTGGCTCTTTCGGATCTCCAACAAATTCGTCCGGGTTAGACCAGAAAAATTCCCTCTTCAAGAAAGAAGGTCCTGCCTCTGCAACCCGATTCTCAGCTCTGAGGATACCCAAAGCTCCCGCTATCTCTCGGGCCAAGGCACCCATAGCCTGCTGACCCACCGGCTCGGCCACATTGGCCTAACCAACTCTCTTCTACATTGCCGGAACGTCATCCGGTAAAGGCACCTCCTGCCTCCTAGGCCTACCACGCCTACCACCTCGTCCTGACATCCTATTAAAGGTAACAAAGACGTTAGCACATTCATAAATGTGCTGAAACTAAACACCCGCGTTCTAATGCATGGACAACTGTAATTCACTCCATGTAGGCACATAAACACATAAGTACTTACGAATTTTATTCCCGGATAATGACAGTCCCAAGGTGTTACTAGAGTTCCGGTTAGAAACAGCATTGATCAAGTGCTTTTCAAACAAGACTCATAGAAACCCAAGGATCCAATCGATATCCCAGGAATCAAATCCCATACCCATATAGTCACATAAGCATGTTATCACATAAGCATATAACATTACATCTAAGTCTCTCAATAAGCGAGACAAACCCATTGTGATACTAATCACTTCCCACGTACCCAAAGTATTCGAACCCGATACGCTCTGATACCAAGTTGTCACGCCCTCAAAAAAATACATAAATTCCATCATTTTAGACATGCAATGGTATAAAGAAATCAACACCTTTCCATTCATCAGAGTAGTTCTTACAACAGTATTACATGTTAACAACAAAAGCAAATGCCCTACGGGCTTACAGCTTTCCAAGTTAACACTTGGTTACACAAAAGAAAAGTACTAACTCTATACAAAATAAGCCCTTGGCTTGATATACATGCAATACAACAAAATAATCAAAAGAAAGTCTTCAACTCTCATATCCATCCAAGCTAAGTCCTTGGAGGTGGCATGCTACCTGTACCTGAAAATAATGTCCCATATAGGGTGAGCCAACGCCCAGTAGAGATATGCTAAACACAGTATGGGCAGTAACTAAGACACTAGCAATTGATAAATGTTTAAATCACATAAATCAATTCATAATTCATTTCCATTACATGACCACTATATCCATGTTCCATTTCATTTTCCATTTCTTATCAAGTTTACAATTCACAGCACCAGCTCAGAACCTGGCCAACCACTTACATGAAACAGTAACTCATATTAAACGATTCCCATTTCACAATAGATAAGCATACTAGCTATATCAACACTTTGATAAACGAGCATATAAGTTGTATCAACATTTCAACAGATAAGCATACAAGCTGTATCCACACTTCAACAGATAAGCATATGAGCTATATCAACACTTCCATAGATAAGCATAAGAGCTGTATCAACACATTAACTGACAAGCATATGAGCTGTATCAGCGGAGTCCATCCCCTATCTTCCCCTAAACCGTGGAGTACATCCCCTATCTCCTCCCACACACACAACGTATATACACAAAGGTCATATACTCAATCAAACAATACATAACGTTAATGTATTCTATCAACCGTCATGCTCTATGACACATCCAATTGATTAGTTTTAGTTTGCCTAATCATCATGCACTGTCTACAACAATCACAACTACCCTCCACCGGTAGCCCAAAGCAATTATTTCTAAATAGGTAATAAAAGCTCCAACAGATAAAAATATCAATTTTTTTTTTTTTAAAAAGAAGCGGTTTATAAATCCAACTCCACCACTCTACCATATAATGAGCCAATTTCATTATTTCCAACTCAACTCCATATAACCACCATTTTCCCAAATTAATTATACCAATTAATTTGTACAACAAATTAGGGTTTTTTACCCTATTCCCCAATATTGACCCAATGGTCTAAATATCAACAACTAACAACAAATTCATTATTTTGAAACCCAAAATACACATTTTTATAATCAAGATAACAAACCCCCTTTTCAACATTTTCAAACACTAACTCCCAAAATCAACCATTTAGCAAAATGCCCAAATATCTATGTCAAAACCTATAGTTATGAGTAGGAATTCCTACCTCAAAGATGAAACCCAACGAAGGAGATGACGAAAATGAAGATGCTCCAAATCCCGAGATTGTTGGATCACAAGATAGCCCACGACGATCAACAACTTTTTTGTAAAGACCAAAGGTTTGGAAAACACTCTAGCTAGATCAACACTTAGAGAGAAGCTCAGACTTTAGAGAGAGAAGCTCTCAAATGGCGTTTTTGAAAAGTAAGAGAGAGAGTGTGAATGTAAAAAGTGATTTTAAGATGCCCAGCTGCTAACTGATATGCGACATTCCCGCTCGAGCGGAGAACACAACGCTCGAGCGTAAAGAACAAAAAACTAGGTCCGCTCGAGCGCAAAAAATCCCGCTCGAGTGCCAAGACACAGGAATAAAATATATCCGCTCGAGCGTGGATTTCCCCCTCCCAGAACATACACCAAAAAAGTACCACCCGCTCGAGCGCCAATAAGATCGCTCGAGCGCAGTAAACCCGCTCGAGCATAGAAAACACACCTGCAGAAGTTTTGCAGGGACACAAAATACTGGAAGAGTGTAAACCCCGCTCGAGCGCAAGAAGACCCGCTCGAGCGGACAATCCAAAAACTGTGCAACAACAATGGGAGCCAAAACTCTACCAACCTGAATCAACCAAGCCCAACACATCCTAAAACCCAAACGAATCGATTTAAAGGATGACAACAAGACAATTACAACTAATAACTTCACGAAACCGAGTCCGAAATACAACTGAACAGTAAAGGGACAATTGGGATCGCTATAGTTTTAATAAAAGTTGATTTTATTCAAATTTTACCTTTTACAACTTAGACCATTTTTGGACCAAAAGTAAAATTTTCAGTGCTCACAACTTTAATTTCATTGATTTCAACATGAAGTTCTCCAACTCTCTGATACAAATCAAAATTGATTTTTATTACATCAAAAAAAAAAAAAAAACTTGAAAAGAAAGGTAAAAGCAATAAATTAGGGGCATAGGTGAGTTAGGTGCTCCTGCGTCCTCCGCTCGTTCTTGTGGAAGCTTCTGAAGCCAAAGTAGGCCCGGTTTGTGTCTCATCCTCAAGCCAAGCCAAGCCAAGCATTCGCCAGAAAGGGCACAACTGACACTAAAGCAGGGGCCAGAAGCTCTCTCGCCCTCCAAGTAGTGAGGTACCTAGCCAAATGTGAACTACGGATGGGAAATAAAACCGGGTATTCTACCCCCTCCTCTGGGCGGGTCTGATCATGCCTGAATAGACGTCTAAACCAGAAAGGAAAATAGAACACATAATATGCGAGGTCAATCAATTGTATGCTAGGTTGCTGAGCCATGTTATAACTCATCTCGGTCAAATTAAGCCAGGGGCAACGCCAAGCTATGTCAGCCACAGACTTGTTGCATATCCAGCTGCACCACCATCCCTCATTCGGGAAATCCACTAGTCGGTAGTGGAAGAAATAACCTTGAGCTGAGTACTCGGGGCAAGACTCCACTACCTTCAGCTTATCCATAAGCCACACCTGGGGAGGGATGAAAGAAAAGAAAGATTAAAGAATAGAGAGATGTATGTTAAGAGAAAAGTGAGAAAAGGGCTTTGAGAGAAAAATTGTCACGACCCAACTCACCCCTATAGATTTAGCATCGTAACCGGCCAGTAACCCTTGGATTACCGAAGGTCTCTTAACAAAATAACATATAATTAGGGGTTGCGGAAGCAATAAACATAAATATACATAGTCCATTGAGCTGTGAAGACGCACATGAGACATATATTCTTAAACTTTAATAAAGATACGTGTGATGTCAAAAGACACAGTTGATACACGTCACTCCAAGTACTGTACATATAAGCAGAAATTTGCGCAAAGTTAAAATAAAATAACCAAAGTCTTAAATACAAAAACATAGCCACAGTTTTGACATGATCTAGAACCTCCTCAGGAGGCACAAAGGGTGACTGATGAACACAAAACTTTTCAGGCATCATCTCAAGCCTGGTGGCGCGCCTAGTCACCTACATATAAAATATAAATAGTGAGTGGGAGCCCAGTGAATAATAACAAAGTAAAGGGTTTAATGAATGATGTCCATCATAGAGTTATAAATCAGAGTCTTATGCAAATTCATATTTCAAATCAAAAACAGATTCATACACTTGTTCGTATTCATTTTCAAAGTTCATACATTTCACATCATAGTACATGGCACATCCATGAGCATTAACAAATTTGATGACCCATAAAGGGACAGCCGTGAAGGCATTCTAATGACCTATAAAGGACGACCTTGAAGGCACTCTAATGACTCATGTACACAGAGACATTTTCGATGACCCATAAAGGGATGGCCATATAGGCATTCCGATGACCCATAAATGGACGCAAAATATCACATGATGCTATGGTTGCCACGAGTACATTTCAGGAACTTGGACGATCATTCATTCACACAAAACATAGCATATTCAGAAAACTGATCATTTCATATCATTAGAAAATAATCAAAGTCTAACATAACTTTACAGAGTTATTACTCACAAATAACAAATGGCTTCAAATAGACGAATAGAGTAAACAATTCAAATATCTTAGAGCGTGTGACCTACACAGGTACAAAACGAATATATACTGAATTACACACCCAGAAACATATACTTTGTTCTTTTCTTATCTTGCTGTGACTCTACTTTTATTCTCGTTATTGTGCCTTAATTATGGCCTAGAAATGCATAGGATGGAATGAGGATGCAAAAATGCACTTGAAAAAACTTAACAAAACTTGTTGAAAATAGAGTCCTCGCTCGAGAGCAACTTCCTATGCTTGAGCGGACATGCAAAATGTGAGTGGTCTCTCGAGCGCACATCCCTTCGCTCGAGCAGTTTGTAAACTTTGGCAAAAGTGCTAGTTTCTTGATTTTTCTGCTCGATGCTCGCTCGACTCTCGCTTGAGCGTAAGAGACATGACCTCGCTCGAGCGAACTGCAAAACATAAGAACTTCTAGGAGCTTGCATTTCACACTCGAGAGGACTTCTGGTTGCTCAAGCGGAAGTACACTCACTCAAAGTGGTCGCTCGAGCGTGCATTTCTTCGCTCAAGCGTATGAGCAGAATTCTGGAATTTTCAGATTTGTTCCCAAGCTCAAAACTCAATTTCAAATCCTTCAAAACATATCATTTTGGACCAAAACTTAGTAAATCATTGAGAAACTCATACTACATGATGAATTACAAACTATTTTGCAAAATCAAGCCCAAAAACTAGGTCAATTGTAGTAAACAAAACTTGAAACTTAGATAACATAACTTGCATGTAATGTCATGAATTCCAACCTTCCAAAACATGATCAAATGAGTCATTAAGCTCAAGAATAAGTTGAATTCTTTGAACAAAACCAAGATATGAGCATGCATGTGAGAATTCTTGTAAAATCAACTTCAAAACTTCATGATATGCAAATGCATATATGATTTGAGCTACAATTCTCTAATCCTAGCTCATTCTCATGTTAGTTCACCTCCTTTACTTGAATTCTTCCAAAAACTAACTCAATTACACATCTAAGGGTTAGATTTCTTACCTTAGACCTTGAATTCACAAGAGTAGAGGCTTGAACTTCTAAATGCTCCTCAATTCTCCAACAAGTCCTAGCAATCCCCATTTTCTCTAGCTTTTGATCTCAATTTCTTTCCTCATCTCTCTCTCACACGTTTGAACTCAATTAAGAGGAATTGGGAGTGCAAAAAGTGTTTATAAGGCGTTGAGGTGGCCTTATATAGGATTGGCTAATGGTCTAATTACTTTGTTGATCAATTAATCAATTGAGCATTAATTTATTCTAATTTAATTGTTCCGAATCGAATTTTGATTAAACCTACCATAAAATTTTAAAAATTATAATCAACACATAAATCAAGTCAATTTCTAAATCGGATGCCGATAAGGCCTTCAATTCGCAAACCGAAATGAAAACGAAAACATGAACAGATCTTTCTACATTAAACAGATATAAACACACCTACGGCAACATATGATGCAAAATTTCACTTTAATTATTTATTAGGCATTACAAAACATGGATTAACATTAATCATGGGTCGGGGTTGTTACAAAAATAGAGCATGAGTGCCAAGTAATGTGGGAAACACATGAAAAATGGTGGGAAACAATACCTAAAGAAGTAGTGGACTCCCCGCGAATCTGGCAGTCTCTCGCCGATGAAAGGCATCTAAGCCCATCAAGGTCACAGCCAGCGCCAAACCAATCCAACTCTTGCCTTCTTTCATGCCTTGAGCCACTTCGATCAAATGTTGGATCTACCAAAACTAGGGGTAAGAAGGAAATGTGCAAGCATACTTAAGCAGAGGGCATGTTGCCGAAAACCCTGCCAGAGAAGGTCGCCTCTGTCACCGATATCAGAAAATCGATAAATCAAGCTGGGTATGTCTAGCTCTCCATTGTGGGCCAAAGATTGAGCCTCCAGTGAGCCCACGAATCCATTCCAAACCTTGGGCGTGGCCAAAATAGGGATGAGGCATGATTTCCTGACCACGCAGGGATTCCATTTGTTCCTAAAATTCTTTAATTGTCGAGCATATTTCTTGTCCCCCGAAGTGAAAAACATGTGTAATTAGTTCCCAACATCGAGCTGTGGCATGGAGGAACAGAAAACAAAGTCGAGTTCGACTCAACAGAAAAAGTGCATTTATATCGAAACTCCGAAAATTTACCTTTTTCATGCCGTCTAAAGTAGCTATCCAATCCGAGAGCTTTTCAGCAAAAACTGGCTCCATTTGTGGAAGAAATTGTAGCTGAAATGAAGTTTTGGAGAAGAAATCACGCAGTTGAACCTTTTGTAGAAAATGAGGCTGTGAGTGGAAGCTAGTTGTCAACAATTTGGAGGTTGCTCACACTGGTGGCTGGCAAGCCACCTCCTCTGCCCCAAAGAAGCTCTATCTACGTCGACGACCTTCATTTTTTTTTGTCGTCCACATGTGCTAAGCAAGATCTTGGAAGCTTGTGTTTTGTTTTGATCTTTGAATATTTTAAGGTCTTGTTTTGAGTCTTTTTGGTTTTAGTAAGTTTATTTGTATTTGAGTTGTTTTTGCTTTGCTTATCGAGTTGTATGTTGTATTTTGTATTTCGGTTGTTGGTTGGCTCATTACCCGATTTAAGAACATTGTTTCAATCAAGTGCTCCATTGGCCAATTCAATTCAGTGTCCATTTCACGCAAATATGGTGCTTATGATGCAAAAATAACAACACATTTCATAAAGACTGCGAGGTTTTATTCCGATCATAGTTTTTTTTACAAAAGAGGAGTACAAGTTTCAATGCAAATAAAACCTATTTGAAGCTACACATGTGCTAATGCTACCAACAAAAAGAAACTAGGCAAAAAAGAATAAAAGAATCAGCGCCAGTTGCCTTAGGCCTGAGAGGCCCTCTTCTTCCTCGGAGGAGAGGACTCGAGGGCACTATCTCTATCAGCACCGCTATTAGAATCTAACTTTGAACCAGAGCTGGTGTCATCTCCACTCTCTACCTTATAGTCCTCATTGGCATTATCTCCACTCTCTGGCCATCGGTGCAGATGGGACCTAAAAAAACAGTTGTCAACATATCGATTCGGTGTATTATTATATCGAATCTGAGCATAGTATCTGAGAATGGCGGTATCTGTCGAAATCTGATCTGGTCTGATGTATCGGTGCGATTTAGGAAAGACTACAGTTGAAATACCAGTGTATCAGTGGAAATATAATAGCATGAAGTGCAAACTAAAGGAAATTACCTGCATACCGTGGAGACCAAGCAGCGTCTCCCTCCTTTTCACCATACCCATCAAGGAAGCCACAAACTCGAGGAGGCTCCCCGTATACTCTATAGATGCCTGCAAGTGCATTTAGGCGATCAATGTCTGCAATGAACATATCTGAAATGAAATGTGAGGTGCAAATGGTAAAGTGTGGTCCATACCTGGGATGAGCCTCGAACTCCAACAAGTTCGTGTCCAGCCTCTGCCGGCTCAATCGGGATCTGATAAGTAGTCCTAGTAGGCCTCCAGCATGTCAGCGTAGTGGGAAGCTCTGGCGTGGGTGTCGCCCAGAGAGGAGCCTCCTCGATGGGCTCTAGTCGCTCAAATCGCATCACCTGCTGCAGGAGCCCCTACCCCCTAACCTCCATGAGTGCCTATCAGAAGTGAGATAAGAGGGGTCTAGATGAAGGTCGTGTAATCGCCCTCTCCTCTAAAGAAGTTGCCATCCAAGCCTACCATGAATTGAATGACTGCGTCAACAGATACTCTATCCGCTAACCTCATAGACTCTTAAGGTGGCATCAAAACGATCGGATCCGGCAAGCCTACAGTCTGGCGGATGAATCTCTCGCTCAAGAACCAGGCCCGGCAGACTGGGCCCTCCAGCAGGATATGAAAGTGCGATGTGCTCCAGGCTCCCGCGTACTGATCCGCACCGTGACCGACATCATGGCCCAGGGTTGCCACGCGATCTGCAAACAGAGAGTGTACAGATTGTTAGTTGTTGTCTGTTACTAAAGTATGAATCAGAACAGTTGTAAAGCAAAAATGACTATGTTTCAGGTTACTTCGTGGGTGGCCATAGTGTCAAAGTAATGGCGGAAGAAGGCAAAAGACTCGCGACTCTGACTTTGCACCGTCCATCATATCGGCTCGAGTAGGGAACCGTCAGGGGGAGCTCCTCCATAGGCTCTGGAGCCAGGGTTAGAAAATATACATAAACCCATAGCTACAAGGAAAGTGTAGTGATATGAACACAAAGCATGAACAGATACAGAAAGTGCAAAACAGAAAGCATAGAGCATAAACAGATACAGAAAGTGCAAAGCAGAAAGCACATAGTATGAACAGATATAGAAAGTGCAAAGCAGAAAGCATAGGTGTTGAACAGATATAAAGTAGGGAATGTGAAATAGAAAGTGTAAAGTACAAAGAGGGAACTGAAATGCATAGCTCCCAAGCTTGCCAATAGCCTCCAATCCGTTCTTCCTTCAAACGGGAGGTAGAGCTCATATAGTCGTATAGAGTGGCGAGGCCAGTTCCGATCCAGTCGTATAAGCGTACCCGGGGAAGGGTCACCAGGGCACTCAACAGATATAAACCTGTCATGACTCGAACCCGCCCCCGTGGGTTAAGGACATAATCGGCCAGTAATCATGAGATTACCTACGGCCTCAAACCAATCCAAACGTATTTTAACAGAGTTCATGGGGGCCAAACAGAAGCAATTTGAAACTTTGTCCATAGAGCCATGCTTATATGCACATCATTACATACATATGTTAATAACTCACAGCAGAAAATGCAATAACATAAAATTCTGTATAAACAGGATCACTCAAATCTAAGTCAGCCAAACAAAACTATATACCGACACACTCAAAGACTTTGCCAATCTGACAAAATATAAATACATAACGAAAGGGCGAAGACGTGTCTCGTGCGTGAGACACAAGGGCTGACTCCTCAAAACCTTAGTTGTTCCAAGCTGACTTCACTGAGGCTGGGTCTGGACCTCTCTTAGCTCACCTACAAACACATGAATGAGCGTGAGCGAAAGCCCAGTGAATAATATTAGATAAAGAAGATATACAAACAATATGTAGAACAACATACTTCAAATGGCCTTGGGCCCACTTCATATTTCCATTTATCATGTACATACACGATTTAAGTCAAGTGACTATCATTCATATCAGACTATCATTCATTTTAAACTGGCCTTTAGGCCTTTCAAACTTTCATTCGTGTCAAAACGGCCTCTGGCCTATTCATTCATGTCAATCGGCCTTTGGCCCAATCATTTATATCAATCGGCCTTCGGCCCAATCATTCATCAATCGGCTTTTGGCCCAATCATTTATCAATCGGCCTTCGGCCCAATCATTTATATCAATCGGCCTTCGGCCCAATCATTCATGTCAATCGGCCTCTGGCCCAATCATTTATATCAATCGGCCTTCGGCCCAATCATTTATCAATCGGCCTTCAGCCCAATCATTTATATCAATCGGCCTTCGGCCCAATCATTTATCAATCGGCCTTCGGCCCAATCATTCATCAATCATTTGTCCATAATTCAAACTAGCAATTTATAAGGGAATAAGCAATTGGACAATTGACAAGCTTCAAAATATCGATACTACTCACCGTGATCAGTTGGTTGGTTTGCCCTGGAGCTCGACCCTACATATTCCATGAACACAAAAGGGTCACTACCAATTCAATCCGTTCTTTAATTCACATATTCCTCTTTAGGCTTCATTCTTATCTCTTTAATTCAATTACAATGCTCAATGTATACCTAAGAGTGCTTGGAAGTGAAAAGGAACGGAAAAACAGAACACATAATACATTTTCAAAGTTTCAGAAAACAGGGTCCCCGCTCGAGCGTGGAATTGCCCGGCGGACCGATAAAACTAAGCCGCAAAATCTTGGTTACATCAAATCTCCGCTCGAGCGTGAACTAGGCCGCTCGAGCGGAAGGCCTGTCTACATAGCTCCCCGCTCGAGCGTCAACTACCTCGCTCGAAGCGAGCCATGTTCCGCCAAAAATCTTTGCAGCTACTCCGCCGAGCGGACATCAAAAATCTGGGAATTCCAAATTGAGTTCTTGAGCTTCTTTTCGACTTTGTAGCTGCATTACTTGCATGCAATGGCTCAATTCTCAAATATAATCATACCAACATGGCACCAATGCAAGATTATAACATTATGAATCTCAATTTCTTGATTTATCTACATGCATGGCCCAAAATGTGTCAAGCTCAACACCAACATAACCAACTCATGTATGCAAGCTCATATCTTCCCAAATTGTACATGCATGTGATGAATTAGCCATATTCTCAACTTGAATAACTTAAATGGTGATCAAACATGAGTTTCCTTTAACATTTCACATGGATTACACACATTTGTGCTCAAACATGCAATTTCAAGGTAATTCTTACATGCATGCACATATTAAGCTTCAATTCAACAAATCCAACACAATTTCATCTCAATCTTACTCTTGATCACCAAATTAGCTTGAGCACACAAAATTACAAACTATAATCTAAGAATTACTCACCTAGAAGCTTTAATCTTCTAAGTTCTAGTCAATTCTTGAGCCAATTCTTCAAGATTTCCAAGCTTTAAGCCAAATAGCACTATTCTCCCCCTTTCTCTCACTATGGCCGGCCTCTCCCTCTCTCTCTCAATTGTCTAACTCAGATTTTTGAGTTCAAGAGGCTAAAGGGGGGGTGTAAGGCTAACATACAACAAGCCCCACTAACATATATTTTAATATAAAAATATTTGGGCACTTCATTCATTAATTTAATCAGTTTAAATTGACCAGAATCAATTTTTTAATTAAATTCCACCGTAGGCTCTAAAAATTATGCCAATCACAATGGCGTAATCAATTTCGGGTTCTGTAGCCGATAAGGCCCTCAATTTAATTTCCAAAGCAATCAATCAAACAGATATTCCTACGGTGAACAGATAGAAATTCAAAGCCACATATTTTCGCATAATGGCACACAAAATCATATCAAAACATATAGTCACATTCGTATTAGGGACCAATTAACATATTACGGAACAGGGGTATCACAAAACCCATGATGTTCCACCTGTTCAAAAACAAGGTGGTACCGAGGACAAACATCAAGAAGCCCCTGGCGTACTACTCTATCTCCTCCAGCGTCTTGGGCTCGCTCCCTCTGAACTGCTCAGCAAACCAGCTATATCTCACCATAGCTAGCCGATACAAAGGTGGGCGCACTCCCAATAGGTCGATCTATGTAGCCTTTCACTCCCCCATGTCGGTGTTAAAAGGGATCAGATCACCCCTTACTTCTAAGCCTATGATCATGGCGAAGTCGTAAGGAGTCATCGCTATCTCTCCAGCTATAGAGAAGTGGAAGGAGTTAGTGGTGTCCCACCATCTCTCTACTAGCGCTCCTAGAAGGAGACGACCTGCTATAACGTGCATCAGGCCAGAGTAGAAAGAACCGAAGCCAGTCTCGTCGATAATGTCATAGACTCCAACAGGGAGCTCATCGGACCAATCTCTCGCTGTCGTCGCTCCGTACCCCTTATAGGCACGGGAGTCTCCCTGTGTCATAGCAAGTCGTAAGGAGTCATCGCTATCTCTGCAGCTATAGAGAAGTGAAAGGAGTTAATGGTGTCCCACCATCTCTCTACTAGCACTCCTAGAAGGAGAAGACCTGCTATAACGTGCATCAGGTCAGAGTAGAAAGAATCGAAGCCAGTCTCGTCGATAATGTCATAGACTCGGCCAGGAGCTCATCGGACCCGAGTCTCCTTGTGGCACAAAACAGAAGAATCAGATGAAAGGCAGTGATGAAAGAATAGTCAGATGAAAGGAAGTGCAAGAAATGTAGACAAGAATACATGAAAATAGAGTTCATACCTTAGTAACACTCGATGAAAGGTGGGAGGCCAATTCCCTCAGCAAGAAGTCCTCTGGTACGCCGCGAGCAAAGCCGCTGAAGCGTTTAATGCCTCCGAGTGGCAATATATGTGTGTGAGGATGATATCTCACTAGATCAAAAGGTCGCACCCTCAATGGTAACGGCTCTGGCTCAAACTCTGCCTAGAGGTCGGCCTCAATGCCCTCAGCCGCCTCGTCAGCCTCAACAACTATCGGCTTCTCTACCCCAGCAACGGGTGGAAATACAGATGGAATCTCTAGAGGAGCCCCGTTGTAAGGAATCTCATCTGCCATCTGGAGAATGGGTGAAAAGTAGGTGAAAAGTGAAGAGAAATGAAGAAAATAGGGTAAACTTGGAAAAAGTCAACCCTATGAGAGAGAAAATGGGTGAAAAAGTCAAAGCCCGAAAAAGTTTATGAAACCCGAGAGAAACTTGAGGGGAACAAGCCTAAAGTGATGAAAATCTGAGAAAAAACAATGAAATCAAAATCTAATCGTTTCAAAATGAAGAGAACTAAGAGAGTTTTGCAAAAAAAAAGTATGCGTGATGCGTTGGAAAACGTGATAAAGCACGAATCTAGAGAGAGAAAGTGTCTAGAGAGAGAGGGAGAGTAATTTCGGCCTTGGAGAAGTAAGGAAATGAATCCTTGAGGCTTGTACTTAAAGACTCAAAGCAAAATGATAAGATTGCCTCGAATCTACCATCGGTGGTTGGCATGGTGTTTTGATGGCTGGTAGCTTCTCCCAGTGGTCAGCAGGTGGCCGATGACTCTCAGGTGGGTCCTAGTGCTGTTTTGTGCTTCTACTTTCTGAGTAGTGTATGGAAGGCTCTGTTTTGGAAGCTTGCAACTACGTTCCACTGTGTAAACGTGTCCCACTTGCTACTATGAACTATGTATCTTTTTGAACATGTTATAACTCCTTCAAAAGGTAAAACGGAAGTTGTCACCGAATATTGTTTTATTTGTTTTGTTAAAATTATGTCTTTGCTCTCTTTCGTGGCATAGAATATGCATTTCACATATACATATGTATGTTACATGCATGTCTTGCATCATTTATGATTCGTGCGTAGAACACGTTGTCAATTTCGCATAGAATATGCTATTGTTTCATGCATAGAATATGCTCTTGTTTCTTGCATAGAACATGCCTTCAATTAACATCATACATCAGTTATCTATCTTGCATGGAATATGTGTTATCATTATATTGACTTTGTGCATCTATCGCACACGTTCACTTTGAGCATCTATCGCATACGTTCACTTTGTGTATCTATCGCACACGTTCATTTTGTTCATCTATCGCATTTGTTCATTTTGTGCATCTATCACACACCTGTCTGTTTTATCTTAGGACACATGAAGTAGGATCTAGAGCGATTTTTCTTATATCTCAGGATGCGTAAACTACGGTCTTGGGCGTGTTTTATCTCGAGACGCATGAAGCGCGAGTCCGAGCAATTTTTCTTGTATCTCAGGACGCGTGAAGCACGATCTTAGGCGTATTTTATCTCGAGATGCGTGAAGCACGAGCCCGAGCGATTTTTCTTGTATCTTAGAACGCGTGAAGCGCAGCCCTGGGCATGTTTTATCTCGAGACGCATAAAGTGCGAGCCCGAGCAATTTTTCTTGTTTCTTGGGACGTGTGAAACATAGCCCCGAGCGATTTTTGTTTCTCAGTTTCTCAGGACACGCGAGGCGCAACCCTAAGCTTTGATTTCTTTCCTCATCTCATGTTTTGGCATGGTCAGAGTGTGTTTTATATCTTTTTACAAGGAACCTGTGTTGGTTTTAAGCTCGAAGCTGCTCATTCATATGTTGTTGTCTTGTTGTCTTGCATCTTGTCCTGTTATTGCTTATTGCATCATCTCGCATGATCATAAGTATTCAAAATAACCGGCTTCGTGAAGCGTATGAGTCCAGCTTTCAAAGTTGCATTGTGCATATTATTTGCATCTTGCCCTAGAATTACGGTGGTTTGATTCCTTGCAAAGGGATACGTAAGCAGCCTACGAGCGCAACCATTTATTTCTATCTTGATTGTTTGTCCAAGTCTTACGGCCTTGTCAAAATGGGTCGTCTTCGGGCTTTGACATTCACTCACATCATTTCATGACTCTGAGTTTTGTCAAAGAGGGGCAACTGTAGACACCCCATTTTTGACGGCCCTTACGACTTGGACGTTATCGCTTGTACACCCGATAATGAGTGTATATGCTTGTGCTCGAAGTCCTCAGCGGAATGCCACAGCTTTAAGCCTTTCAAACCTTACACACCTATTGCCTTCTTTTTGGACCAAACTCAGTGATTTTCAAGCTTGCAACCCCTGGTGGCCTGCTGGCCACTGCTTTGGGCTGCGGGCCATCACTCTTGGTTGCCAGCCAGATGCATGCATCCGCTCCCACGTGTATGGCTGGATGTTTATGAGGGAACTTCATGTTTTCTATATATAAAGGGCCTCCCTCTTATATTTTGGGGTTAGAAAAATTTTAGAGCAAAATTTTTCCTCTCTGTCTACGATTCTCTCTCTCTCTCTATCTCTCTCTCTCTCTCTTACAAATTTTTTAACCCTTGCTTACATATCCTTTAACTTTGACTATACACTCTTAACCAAACCTCTCCATCTTTGAGCTGAGATATCTTTGAGCCATATTTGAGCTCTTGAGAGTGTGTTTGCTTTGGTTTATTGTTAGGATTGATCTCCTCTTCAAGAGATATAAGACTTTGCCTCTTTACTTACTTTAGTCACTCTTTTTCTTACTATTTTCCAACTATTTTTGGGCTGTAAAAAATCTGTATTTTTGGGCTGATGCTTGTGTTTTAAGGCCAATAAAGGTTGTGGGGTGGCTCACCCTTCTTTACACCTTTCTCTCAAGGCCTTTACCCTTGTGTTTCCCACCTTTGCACTATCTTTTTTTAAGCTTTTAAAAACTGATTTTCAAAGTTATTTCAGTGACTAAAATCATGGTTTGAAATCCAAAATTGGAGAGGTTAGTCTCCCCTCCTTGTGTTTTGCATACTAGCCTAGCATGATCCATGTTTTAGCTTATTGTTCTATCCCTTTTTGTCTTAATTTCAGCATGTTTTAGGACTATTTTTAGACTGTTTTAGGACTGTCTCTAAGAGTTTGTTGCATTTGGGCTTTGTTTTGTATGCTTATAGTGTAATTGTCCTCATAAGCTTGGCGTTTTAAGCCTTAGATAGCATCTTATTTGAGTTGATTACATTTATTTATGGCTTTCCATACTTGTGATTACTCTTAATCACCTCTGCAACCTCCCGCCTTTCTTGGCTTTTTGTTTTGCTTTGAAAGTGGTTTCAAACTACTTGTTTGTTTAAGCATGAGATTGAGATGTCATACTTAATGGTTTAATCCCTTTGGGGGTTCATTACCAACGGTATGATATCTCTTTCATGCCTAAAGCAACTCTTGGTTTGAGCCCTCTTTCCATTAGAGGACTTAAATTCACCTTTGGACTCAATTGATTAAAGAATGGTTGATAATCTAAAATAGACTAGTAAAATTGAGACTAAAAATGGTGCAAGATAATAACTTGTTTTGAGTTCAATCGAGCGTTAATTGAACCCTTGAGTCTTGAGTCATTTCATACTCATTAGTGATGAAAATGATTCAAGATTTATTGTCAACTACTTCCCTTGATCTTTCATGATAGGGAGGTGGCTTTAAGAGTCTTGTTTTATTCCGTTTATTGAACTTGCATACTTTGGTTCATAAGCCATCATGTAATGAAATTGCATCCATTGGTGGTTTGTGAATCAAGTTTTACTACTCCTTTGAGCTGTTCAAATGTTAAGAAGGGGTAAATTGTGCAAACAAGCCCTTAAGAATACACTATCTCTGCTCTATTTGCTCTATGTTACAACAGGGAAGTCTAGTCAGCAGTGGCCGACAAGTCTTATTAGTGGCTGGCAGGCCATCATCAGTGGATGGCAGGCCCTCTACTGGCCACCAGTGCAAAATCCAATAGTGTACTCCCTCAGCAGAACAGAGTTGGACTGGAGGTGGAAATCAATGCAAGTGTTCTATTGTGTAACAGAGGCATTCAGTTATAGAAACAATGGCTTTTTCAGGTAGAAACTGCATTCATACATGTGCCCTCCATCAATCATTGGGATCCGTGTTGTATATATTAGTAGTGTTGTTAAAATAGTGGTTTTGTAATTAATTAGTTAGAATAGCTAATTCGTTTCGTGTTGTAATTATTTTAGTTAGTTAGCTAGATTAATTAATTAATTAATTCGGTTTGCAATAATTAGTTAAGTAACTTAGCTAAATTATTTATTTGTTGTTGTAATAGCTAGGTAATTGGTTAGCTAGTTAGTTCATTCAGACTTTCTTTCGTGATAGCGCAATGTTGTAATAATGTGTATATCTTCCAACCCCACGTCTTTCTCCCTTTTATTTACTAGCTTATGATGGTTAGTTGAGGGCATCATGTTTTATTTAGCATACTTCATGATTTGCATCCACTTGTATTGCATGCACCGAGGCTCGGTTCATCATTCTAACTCGCATTGTTAGTTTAGTGCTTCTTTGAATACGTGTCTAGACTGCAAGTTATCAAATTGATCCATATGCCATATTAGTAGCCAAGCCTATTAGTTACATTTTCGCATGTATTACATTAGTCATATCACATAATTAGGAATCGTGCATTTTTCTAACTCTTTATCATCTTTTTTGGCTTGGAATACTAGGTGAGCCTTTATTCGCTTTAGCATATCACATGAATGTAATTGTTGCCATGTTTAGAATGTTTTCCATGAGGCTAATTGCTTAAATGCTATAATTGTTTGAATGCCTATAGATGAAGACTAATTGCTTGAATTGGAATAATTTGAGTAATGTTCATATGTGATCAGCTTTTCAAGTTGTACATATTCAAAACAATTTTCAAAACAAACATGAGATCAAGTGTTCTAATTCTTGCAAAGTTAGTCTATACTTGTGTGTGCACGCATCATATAGTAATGCTAGCCTAATAAATCAGAACAAGAGCATATAATGTAGATAAGAATCACATCATGATTAGTAGAGGCCGATCTTTGATCGGGCGAGCAGGGGTGCTCAATTCAAGACCTTCTCTTCTCGTACCTAAGTTCCCAAGACGAGACAATCTTGGTGATAACAGACACGTGGCCTTTGGCATGAGTCATGGGTTTCTTAAATTTCTCAAAAACATTTAGGTGGCGACTTTGTATTTGGAAAAGCAGTCCATTTTTGGCAATTTGATTAAAAATCGATTTTCCAAAAGATTTGCCAGATTAGGACTCTTTGGTGTTTATCTATTTCACATTGCACTTGTGAGATCAGATTCAGAACCGTGGGAGTCTACTACTGTAGGGCTTATTTCTCTTCCGAAATGGGACACAAAAAAGTCGAGCTACAAGTATTATGTTTTGTTATAATAGTTGGAATGCTTCAAATTGTGTGTGAGTAACAAAGGTCTATGTGTAGTTCAAAAAGAAAAACATATAGGTACATGTGTTTCTATTTCCAAAATTCTAATTTTAATCACATGATCAAAATAAATCTTAGATTCTTAATTCAAATTCTTTCAAATTTGGGGAAAAAAAATTACTCACTTAATAGGCTCCAAACCCATATTCTATGGAATAAATATTTATATTCCTTTTTTAAATCCTCTCCGTTAGGTTTTTGTTCTTGGCAATCCCGTTTGACAAAACTCCTTTCAGTTGTAATTTTGTTCATCTTTTATTTTAGTGAGGCTATGAGTTTTTAGATACGAATCTAACCTGAACTGTGCCTTGCAAAGAAGTTTGTAGTGTTAATTCTTTCATGTTTGCCACTTCGCTGACTATGTCAAGGATCGAGCTGATCGCAACCTTTCAGAAGTTTCACTGGCTTGCAAAAATACATGGAGTTGTTTTTTTCCGCTCAAGCGGCCATTCCTACACTCGAGTGTAGATCCTGTTTAGTCATACACGTTTTAATCTATCCGCTCGAGCGGCCATTCTTACGCTCGGGCGAAGATTGCGGATCTATTTTCTATAAATATGTGGTTCTATCAGATTTTAGGATTATGGCTTCCAGATCTTCTTCTTGGGTATTAGGATTTTCTTCTAGAGCTTCCTTGCTTGTTTCCTTTGATATCTGTGAGAGTTTATATCATGAATTAAGTGGATTATATCAAAGGATTTGTTTACTTTGTTTTTAATTCTTCAGTGGATTCCATGGAATTTGGGCCTGAAGCTTTGGTGGATTCCGGAGTGGCTCATCGTCGTGGATTCAACATCGGCGTTATGGAATCAACGTTGGGCGAGACAATTCCGAGGTAAAGACAGGGCTGGAAGAGGCACATAGGGGTTGGTTCGATTCGGGTGTAGATTCGCTAGGTAATTGAGAGTACACTTGTGTAATTCCTTTATGTCTTCTTAGTGGATTGTTTTATGGCTTTTGCTTGTGGTTTTTTTATCACAATTGGAGGTGCTCCAACTGTGATTTTTCCACGTAAAATCGTCGTGCTGATTTGTCTTTGATTGTTTGATTGGAATTGCTATTTACTGGTTAAAATTAATACATAATCACAAATCAATATCTAGGGAATTTCTAGATTTTTCAATTGGTATTAGAATGGGTCGCTCTATTTATTTAAAAAAAATATTAGAGTGAGATCTTGTTTGATTTGTGATACTGGATTCAATCCATAAGGGAAATTCTATGGTTCGACCACCCCTACTTGACAGATCCAATTATTTTTTTTTTGGAAAGATTGGATAAGATTGTTTTTTAAATCTATTGATGAAAAAGTTTGGTAATCTGTCATGTATGGGTGGATAGAACCAAGATTACCGTTGATGGAGTAACCTTCCCCAAACCAATTAATAAGTGGGACACAATTGATTACCAAAATAGTAGCTGGAATAGTAAAGCTATCAATTCTCTTTTTTGCGCCGTCACACCTGAAGACTTTAGTCATATTTTCAATTGTGAAGTCGCAAAAGAGGCTTGGGATATCTTACAAACTATTTATGAGGGCACTCCTTCGGTTAAACACTCAAAACTTCAAAGGCTCACGTCTAGTTTCGAAAACCTTTTAATGAAAAATAGTGAAACCTTTGATGAATTTTATGTGAAGTTTGAGTGACATTGTAAATTCTAGTTTCAATTTAGGTGAAAAAATACCGGAATCCAAGATTGTGGGAAAAATTTTGAAATCCTTATCCGATTGCTTGCAACCAAAAGTTACGGCTATTGAGGAGACTCAAAATATTGACAACCTCAAGCTAGATCATTTGATTGGAAATCTCCAAACTTATGAGGCACATAGAAATTTCAAAAATAAACAAAAAGATGATATTTCTTTAAGTAGTGCTCATAGAGTTAGAAAAGATTCTAATGAGGATTATGAGATTGATTCCAAGATTACAGATGCTTTCGTAAAACAATTTAAAAAGTCTTTTCTAAAAAAGAATCCTAATCTTTTGGAATCAACTCATAAATCCAAAGGCAAAGATAAACTCAAAATTAATTCTATAACCAAGAAGGAGAAAGGAAAGATACAAGTGAACTCTGAAAGAGTCCAATGCCATGAATGCCAAGGATTTGGCTACTTTGCTCAAGAATGCCCTAATCGTTTGAGGAAGAAGAAAGCCTTCGTTAGCACCTGGAATGATGAATCAGAGTATGGTAAAAATGAAAGTGACATTGAAGCACAAGGCGACGAGGGGCATGAACAATTCCTTACTTTCACGGCGGCTTCTGAAACTGAAGGACAAATAGAGTATCCGAAAAGGCCGGTTGAGAATGCCATAGATGATGAATCCTCGGGGAGTAAAGATGAAAAACTTTAATAAGCTTATGAAAAGTCGTATAAGGAATCTCTTAACGTATTCAAATTGAATGACAAACTCATTACGAAACTCAAAGCATATGAAAGTGAGAATGTCAAATTAAAGAAGGAGATTTCCGAGGCTAGGATTGATGCTATTAAGATTTCTAGTGATCGACAAGCTCTTGTGCAAAACTCTTGACTTGTGAGACAAAGAGGAATGAGCTACGACAAATCTATGCAACATATGTATTAGAACAATCTTCTATGTAAAATAAATAAGTTGAAACCAAATCAAATAAATAAAATAAATTACTTACAGAATTTATTAACCAAACCGAATAAATATTTAAAATCTCAAGTCTAGTGTGTGACACTTTGTCTTTAAGACAGATTCGCCCCGCTACGGTGCTTATGGATAAATGGCGTCTATCTCCCAAGATACAATGATCTTCACAAATTGTAGTAGCACTCCAAACAATTTGTACGACGAACCAAACTTGTGTTCTATACTCTCAAATATTTCTTAAAAAAAAAAAAAAAAACTAGAATAAAAAATAATGCAAAAAGAGAACAAAACTGGGAAGACAAATGAAATTTTTGGATGTTTGAAGATGTGAAAATCTGCTGAAAATGAATCTAAATTTATAGACATACTGGTGGATGTTGGACAGATCCGAACAAGTAAGTTTTTGAATTGAATAGGTGTAAACAACCTGAACAGATATGGAATTTAAACTGAACAGATGCAAAACTGTTTGAACCTAGTTTTGAATCTGTTTGGAAAACTGAATCTGTTTGGTGCAACTGTAACTTGTTTCAACCTGCTGGACCGCTGGAAATTGGACTAGAGAAAGGCTCTGTTTGGACAGAAAATATTAAAAAATTAAATTACTTTCGTTAAGAAATTCAAATAATTTTCCTCGAATTTGAAAAAATTCAAACAAATTTTGTTCAAAAAATTAATGTTAGGACCCAACCCACAATCCGCACCTTGCACCCGAACCCAGCTTGGCTCGGCACGGCCGGACGGATGGACGGACGGCAGCATGCACGTGTGTAGTGGTTTGAGCCAAGGCTCACTTTGAACATAACTCCTCCCTTCTACAAACTTGGGGTGCCGCTTAGGACCCAACCCAAGTTTGTACACCTAGAGCTTATAAACTCATAAAAGCTCACTTAAAGTTTCAATGTGGGACTAACATTTCAAGGAAACCCATACTTTACACTTTAATTGTCCATTCCACGAACCTGAAAACGACGTCAACTTCCCATTCACTCATAAATGGTTTTGACGAACCGTTTGTACCATGTGACTTGCCACGTGGCAATAAACGCGTCACCTCTTTGGACCCACCCAAAAGACATTTGAGATCCACTCAAATTTGGGCTCAAAGTTTGCCTAAAATAAGCCTATAAAACCATTATTTCCAACAATTCCCCACATGAATGAAATTTTACGGAGAGAAAATGCAACAACATGATCTAATTACAGAGAGTATAGAAATTGGGAATATTCTGCAAAGGATAGGTAGCTTTTGGCTTTGAACCTTCCCTTGTGAGACACTATCGGATTTACTAGTTAACCAGTGAACAAAATGTTTTGAATTGTTCAACCATTTGTGTAAACCAAGACAATAGAACTCACACAGTATATTACCAGACACAGTTTAGTTCTCACTATTGTGTTTATTTTGGCCCTGAACAATCTGGTCTTTCATGAGTGCTCTAGAGAATTGTAGCCCTTCACAAATCTCATAGAACCGGCCCAGTTCACACTCATATAGGTGATTCTTATGAAGAGTATCCTGCCATACTCCACTAGGTATTCCTAGATATAAGAATCATTAAAAGTATTAGTTAACCTAAAACGCTGCAGACATCACTATTTCATCATAAAAATGGGTAGGAGTTTAACTCCCCAATGATCCTTATAAGTCATACATAACTCGGTTGTCCCTTTGAACTTAGATCTTGGGATCTCCAGTCAACTAGGTTGGGTTGTCATTGTGGTAACTCTTATTTAATAGGCTTAAGTCTCATTCCTCTCGATGAATTCTAAACTAACTCTCTTGCTAACCCTTTGGTCAGTGGATCCGCTATGTTGTCTTTAGACTTCACATATTCAATGGAAATAATTCCATTAGAGAGTAGTTGTCTCACGGTGTTATGTCGACGACGAATGTGTCGTGACTTACCGTTGTATATATGACTCTGTGCTCTACCTATTGTTGATTGGCTATCGCAAGTATGCATATAGCAAGCACCGATTTTGGCCACATTGGAATAATTTCGAGGAAGTGACGAAGCCATTCTGCTTCTTCCCCAGCTTTATCTAAAGTTATAAATTCTGATTCCATAGTAGACCTAGCAATACAAGTCTGTTTGGAAGATTTCCAAGATACAGCTGCACCACCAAGAGTAAAGACATACCCACTGGTGGATTTTGAGTCTCTAGTATCCGATATCCAGTTTGCATCACAGTATCCTTCAAGTATTGCTGGATATCTGGTATAATTTAGCCCAATGTTACGAGTAAATCGGAGGTATCTAAGAACCCTTATAATAGCTTTCCAGTATTCTACTCTTGGATTACTTGTATATCTACTTACTTTACTTACTGCATAAGCTATATCTGGGCGAGTGCAATTCATCAAATATATTAAGCTTCCAATAATTTGGGCATACTCTAATTGAGAAATACTTTCATGTACATTCTTAGAAAGAAAAAAAATTAACATCCACAGGTGTTCTAGTATGATGATCATCACCTTTGCTGAATTTGTCAAGTATTTTCTCAATGTAATGTGATTGTGACAAAGCATATCCTTCTGATGTTTTGGTAATTTTCATACCAAATATTACATCAGCAATCCCCATGTTCTTCATGTCAAAATGTTTATTCAACATTTTCTTGGTAGTTTTAATCATGTCATTATTACTACCTATGATGAGCATATTATCCAAATAAAAACATATTATAACATAATCCTTGCATGTGGTTTTAATATAAACACATTTGTCACATTCATTAATTTTGAATCCATTTGACATCATTGCTTTGTCAAATTTTTTATGCCATTGCTTTGGCGCTTGTTTTAAACTATTTAATGATTTAACCAATTTACACACTTTCTTTTCTTTTCCTGGGACAGAAACTCCTTATGGTTGTTTCATGTAAATTTCTTCATCTAACTCACCATTTAAGAAAAGCGGTTTTCACATCCATTTGATGAATTTCTAGATTATACAACGATGCAATAGCAATTAGCAGTCTAATGGATATTATTTTAGTAATAGGTGAGTATGTGTCAAAGTAATCAAGACTTTCTTTTTGTCTATATCCTTTAACTACAAGTCTTTCCTTGTATTTGTCAATTGATTCATCCGCTTTCATTTTTCTTTTGAAAATCCACTTGTATCCAAGAGGTTTACACCCTGGTGGCAAATCCACCAATTCCTAAGTGTGATTTTGCAAGATGGATTCAATTTCGCTATTTACAGCTTCTTTCCATAAAGGAGCCTCAAGACGGGACATAGCTTCTTTAAAAGTTAAAGGCTCATTTTCTAACAAAAATGTTAGGAAATCTGAACCAAAAGATTTTAAGGTTCTAGCACGTTTATTACGCCTAGGTTCCTCTTCCTCATTTTGATCTATCTCTTACTCTTGTTCTTGATCATGACTACTAATAGCATCATAAGATCTTTTATTAGTACTGGTCTCTTGTCCAGTTTTATTCGGAAATACATGTTCAAAGGATGATGTATTCCGAGATTCAATAATATATGCATTTTGGAATGTTTTGATTTATGAATAAAAAATCGATATGCACAATTATTCTTGGCATAACCAATGAAAATGCAATCTACGGTTTTAGGACCTATCTTAGTCTTTTTAGAATTAGGAATAGCCACTTTAGCCAAACACCTCCACAGTTTTAAGTATTTGTAGGATGGTACTGTCCCATGCCACAATTCATAAGGTGTTTGATTCAATTTCTTTCAGAGTACTTTATTAAGTATATAATTAGCAGAAAGTATTGCTTCCCTCCACAAGTTCTGAGGTAATCCAGAACTGATTTACATGGCATTCATCATTTCTTTTAAAGTCCTATTTTTCCTTTTAACAATTCTATTTTGCTGAAGTGAGTAAGGAGTAGTGGTTTGATGAATTATTTTATGTTCTTTACAAAACTCACTAAAAGGTGACTCATATTCACCACCTCTATCACTTCTTAGTTTTTTAATTTTCTTACCAAGTTGATTTTCAACTTGATTCTTATATTGAATGAAAGTTTCCAAAGTTTCATCATTAGTTCGAATTAAATAAATATAACTATATCTAGTATAATCATCTATGAAAGTGATAAAATATTTTTTCTCACCTCTAGTTTGAATTGATTTAAAATCACAAATGTCACTATGAATTAATTCAAGTGGTTCCGTACTCCTTTCAATTAAATGAAAAGGAGTTTTGGATAATTTTGCCTCAACACAAATTTCACATTTATGATTTGGATCAATTTCAAACTTAGATAAACATTCCATATTAATTATTCTACACAAAGACCCATAATTAGCATGTCCTAGTCTACCATGCCATAAATTTGAAGACTCAAACAAGCAAAAAGAATATGTATTTTTATTAAAAACAGAGGGTATAATAGTTATTACATTTAATTTGAAAAGGCCATCAGATATGTGACATTTCCGTATATACATCCCGTTTTTGGTAAGTTCAAACTTGTCACTTTCAAAAACTAACCTAAACCCATTTTTACTAAACAAAGATCCGGAAATAAGATTCTTGCGAATGTCCGGTACATGCAGCACATTATTGAGAGTGAGTTCCTTTCCAAATGTCATCTTTAGAATAATCTTTCCTTGTCCTTTTACTTTAGAAGTCGAGGAGTTGCCCATAAAAAGTTATTCACTATTGTCCACCACAGAATAAGATGTGAACATCTCTTTGTCGGCACAGATCTGGCGAGTAGCACTAGTGTCCACCCACTATTCTTTAGGATTTCCAACAAGGTTTTCCTCGAAAACAACTATAGAAAGATTTATGTCCTCAACACCATTGGAAATTTTGTCCACTTCGGTCATATTGGCTTGAATAGGCTTCTTGCTTGATCTTCCTTTGCCTTTGCATTTGCTACAGCAATCTTTGGCCCGATGTCCCTCTTTGTCACGGATATAACATCTGCCATTGAATTTGTATTTTTTAATTTCCCCTCCTTTAGAGCCTTGTGCGGAACTTTCTCCAAAAAACTTTCATTTCTTTGCTTTTGGAGCATGTTTCACCACATTTGCCTTAAACTCCATGGGATGCTTACCAGCCCATTTCTCAAAATTGCAGTTGTCCTCCTCAATCCTCAAACGCACAATCAATTCCTCTAAATTCATTTCTTTGCGCTTATGTTTGAGGTAGTTCTTGAATTTCTTCCAACCTTGTGGTAATTTTTCAATTAAGGCAACAACTTGGAAGGATTCACTGAGAGACATACCTTCTGCATGAATGTCGTACAGAATGAGTTGGAGATCTTGAACTTGGTTGATCACAGTCTTAGAATCAACCATTACAAAGTCCAGAAATTTGTCAACTATGAATTTCTTTGAGCCAGCATCTTCTATCATGTATTTTTTTCACCAAAAACTCCCAAAGTTCTTTTGCCTTCTTGATAGGACTGTAGACGTTGTATAATGTGTTGTCAAGTCCATTCAAGATGTAGTTTCAGCAAAGAAAATCAGTATGTTTCCAAGCATCGACTGCAACAACCACTTGTCGGTCGGTTTCATCCTCTTTTAGAGTAGGAGCATCCTCATGGAGAAAATGTGACAGGTTGAGAGTAGTAAGATAAAACAGCATTTTCTGCTACCATCTTTTAAAATTAGTTCCTAAGAACTTATCTGACATTTCACTGTGATTAACTGGCACAGTCACAACAAGAAAAGGGGTTGGAGCAATGGCAGTCACCATACCAGTACTTCTTTGAGCATTAGTTTCAGTAGCCATGAATTCTAAATTATATAACAAAATTATAATTAAAACTTTATACTACATAGAAAATTAAACCAAAACCACAAAATTTAATTTTGTAAAAACAAAAGAAACAAGAATTGTAATTTTTATTTCCAATTAATTTGAAAATAAAATATTTATTTAAACAAATTAATTCCACATAGAAAAATATTTCTGTAACACTTCAAAAATTAAAATACTGAAAACAGAATTTTAATTAATGAAAACTCAGAAATTATTTCTGAAAATCAAAATTAATTTATGACCGACTTCACAAATAAATATTCTGAATTGTTAATGACTATCGATAAATTACTACTAGTTGCCAAATAAATAAACAGTATATTACTATTATTTGTGAAACAGTATATTACTTTGTAAAACCACAGAAAATAATTTTTGTAAGAAGAAGAAAGGAAAAAGGAAACAAATGAAAAATTCTGTATAAACAGAATAATTCGAATCTATCTTAAGATTGTTGAAACAATCTTCTGTGTAAAATAAATAAGTTGAAACCAAATCAAACAAATAAAATAAATTACTTACAAAATTTATTTACCGAATCGAATAAATATTTAAAAGATCAAGTCGAGTATGTAATACTTTGTCTTTAAGACAGATTCACCCCTTTACGGTGCTTACGGATAAATGGCGTTTATCTCCCAAGATACAATGATCTTCACAAATTGTAGTAGTACTCCAAACAATTTGTACGGCGAACCAAACTTATGTTCTATACTCTCAAATATTTCTCTAAAAAAACCTAGAATGAAGAATAATGCAAAGAAAGAACAAAACTAGGAAAGCAAATGAAATTTTTGGATATTTAATGATGTGACAATCTGCTGGAAATGAATCTGAATTTATAGGCATACTGGTAGCTATTGGACAAATCTGAACAAGTAGGTTTTTTAATTGAATAGGTGCAAACAACCTAAACAAATATGGAATTTAAACTGAACAGATGCAAAACTGTTTGAACCCAGTTTTGAATCTGTCTAGAAAATCGAATCTGTTTGGTGCAACTGTAACCTATTTGAACCTGCTGGACCGCTAGAAATTGGACCCGAGAAAGGCTCTATTTGGACAGAAAATATTGGTGCAAAAATTAAATTAATTTCGTTAAGAAATTCAAATAATTTTCCCGCAAGAATTGAAAAGATTCAAATAAATTTTGTCCAAAAAATTAATGTTAGGACCCAACCCACAATCTGCACCTTGCACTTGAACCTGGCCCGACTCGGCAAGGCCGGACGGATGACGGCGGTGGCGCACGCATGTACGGTGGTTTAAGCCAAGGCTTACTGTGTCCATAACTTCTCCCTTCTACAAACTTGGGGTGCCCCTTGGGGCCCAACCCAAGTTTGTACACCTAGAGCTTATATACTCACAAAAGCTCACTTAAAGTTTCAATATGGGACTAACATTTCAAGGAAACCCATACTTTACATTTTAATTGTCCATTCCATGAACCTAAAAATGACGCCAACTTCTCATTCACTCATAAATGGTTTTGACGAACCGTTTGCACCGTGTGACTTGTCACGCGGCAAGGAACACGTCACCTCTTTGGACCCATCCCAAAAGACGTTTGGGACCCACTCAAATTTGGGCTCAAAGTTTGCCAAAAATAAGCCTATAAAACCATTATTTTTCACATTAGGAAGAAAAGATTGAAACTCTCGAGATATCTCAAGTTTCCTTGGAAGAACTAATCATCAAGAAAGAGGAAGAGCTCAAGTGTGCTATGGCTACCATTGGTCTTTGGAATAAAGGTTCAAAGACTTTGGACAATATTATTGGGTCTCAACTAATGTGTAATGACAAGTGTGGAATTGGCTTTAGTGATAACAAATAGCAAAAATGGAGTGCATCTACATCTTATGATACAAGAACTCAAGGAAAGAGAGAACACAAAATTTAACATGAGGATGGACTTCTCAAACTTCCTAGAGTTGGTAAGGCCTAAGAATAGAAGGTATACCCTGTTATTATTTGTCATCATTATGGTATGTATGGTCATATTCGCCCTTATTGTTATGAGTTGCATGGGTGAGTATCTCATAGAGATAGAGTAAATTCCAACATCTCGTGGGGTAGGAGACACTTCAATGGTGGCAATGAGGTTAAGGGTCATATTAGACCTCATTATTTTGATTTGCTTGAGACCAAACATGAACAGAGGTTGTGTTTGCCTAGACCTAGGAATAGAAAGTTGGAAACCAAGTCAAGATGGGTTTCCATTGAAAGAGAAGGGAACCACAATGTCAAGACACCACCCAAGAACCGCAATTATCACAACTTTGTTCATACTAAAGCGGTTTGAGTGAAAAAACTTGACTTGTGTTAATTTTCTTATTCGTTTTAGTTTTTTTCTTTTTGCTGTTGGGTTTTTGTTTTTTTTGTTCTTTTTGGGTCTTTTAGTGTGTGCTTGTTCATTTTTTGTCTTGCTTTGTTTTAAAAAGAAAAAAAAAAATCCAAAAAGATTTTCTTAGTATGGTTTTGCAAGCTTGAAATTTTTGAGAAGTCCTTGGTGCATATTAGAATTGATGAGAATATCCATTACATGTTAATATGTGTGTACTTTCTGTGGTCTTTACTTATTTTAGAGTGTGTGTTCTTTGATTAGTATGTCTCATTCTGTACACACTCTTGGATTAGCGAATATCGGAGTCTTCTGCCTTAGTGATCATTTTTCTCTATGAACTTCTGGCATTATATCTTTTGCTTTTCTAGAGGAATTGACCTATACTAGCATATCATGGGTGATGTTAAGTCTCTTAACCACCTTCTATCTTTTTGCATCTCCACGGCTCTCCCCTCAGTTCTTTGCAATCAAGGCATGAGGCAAAAACTACCTTAGAGTCACCAACCAGACCATCCTTATTGTATCCATGCTTCTCTAGTTCAGTTTCCATACTCTTGAGCATGAAAGCCACCAATGAGTGTGCAAAAAAAAGGAAAAAAATGTGCAAAAAAAAAAAGAAAGAAAAAAAAAAAGAAATGTGTGCAAAAGAAAGAGAAAAAATGTGCAAAAGAAAGAAAAGAAAAAATTCATTGATTGAGGCAGAGCCTTTGCTTTTACTCAACAAATACCCTTTGATTTCTAGTGGTTTAACTTTCCTTAGTTGTGTTTAGATTCTCTTGCTTGAGGTCCAGCTATCAGATCACTACTAGGATTTGAATCTAGTTTTTGTCGAACTCCAAGAGTCACACACACACTTTTATCATGAGATCTATGCTTTTCACATAATGCATCACTTTCTTTTATAAGGAATCTTCTAGAGGCTGTGGACATTGTGTTTTCAAGTAATTGTGTTTCTTCGATAATCTTGTGTGCTTTAAGATACAAATTTGAAATTCCTTGCTTGCTCCACCATTTTATTTTATTTTATTTTTTGTTTTCTTCTTATTCATTGTTTTCAGTGTTTATGGTTGTTTTTAGCGAAGGGGAGTTTGGGTTATCCTTACATTGATTGGTTTGGTAAGGGAGATTGGCATTAGTTGGTTTGTATGTTACTAGCCACTACTTATTTATTGCTTACTTCTCGCAGGTTTTTATTTTTATATCATCTTGTCCCTGCTTGTGTGGTTTATGCTCTTGCTTTCGTTGATTGAGCTTCCTTTGACAAAGTTTAAGTCAAAATGGTTTTCGAGCATGTTTGCATGTGTCTTAGAATTTTCGTCTATTTATGCTACATGTTCTTAAAATCTCCAATTTACATCTATTCATATTTCCATCTCATGCTTCAAGATAATCTTGTCATATGTCTATTGCTTTTTCATATACTTTTATGGCACTAATAGTTGTTTTGGAGATCGTGGCACTAATAGCTGTTTTGCAGATCATGACCTTGACAAATAAGTTTGCTTTTGTTGGCCGTAATGGATTGGAGTGATTAGGATTTTATTTGTTAGGTGTGTTTTGTCACGGCGTTGCCAAAGGGGGAGATTGTTAGGTTTTTGTTCTTGGTAATCCCGTTTGACAAAACTCCTTTCAGTTGTAATTTTGTTCATCTTTTATTTCAGTGAAGCTATGAGTTTTTAGATGCGAATCCAACCCAAATTGTGCCTTGCAGAGAAGTTTGTGGTGTTAATTCTTTCATGTTTGCTAATTCGCTGACTATGTCAAGGATCGAACTGATCACGACCTTTCAGAAGTTTCACTAGCCTGCAAAAGTGTTGGGAGTTGTTTTTTCCGCTTGAGTGGCCATTCTTGCACTTGTGCATAGATCCTATTTAGTTACACGCATTTTAGTCAGTCCGCTCGATCGACCATTCTCGCACTCGAGCGGAGATCACAAATCTGTTTTCTATAAATATGTGGTTCTATCAGATTTTAGGGTTACTGCTTCCAGATCTTCTTCTTGGGTATTAGAATTTTCTTCTGGAGCTTCCTTGCTTATTTCCTTTGGTATCTGTGAGAGTTTATATTATGAATTGAGTGCATTATATCAAAGGGTTTGTTTACTTTGTTTTATTAAAAAAGAGAGAGTTATTCTTCAGTGGATTCTATGGAATTTAGGTTTGAAGCTTTGGTGGATTCCGGAGTGGCTCATCGTCTTGGATTCGACATTGGCGTTATGGAATCAACGTTGGGCAAAACAATTCCGATGTGAAGACAGGGCTGGAAGAGGCACATAGGGTTGGTTCGATTCGGGCATGGATTCGCTAGGTAATTGAGAGTATACTTGTGTAATTCCTTTATGTTTTCTTATTGGATTGTTTTGTGGCTTTTGCCCGTGATTTTTTTATCACAATTGGAGGTGCTCCAATTGTGGTTTTTCTACGTAAAATCGTTGTGTTGATTTGTCTTTGATTGTTTGATTGTGAATGCTATTTACTGGTTAAAATTGATACATAATCACAAATCAATATCTAGGGAATTTCTAGATTTTTCACTCTCTGCCTTCTATGTATTATGGGTCAGATTTGCAGAATAGGTATAGAAAAACATTTTGCTCTTTCTCTCTTCTTTTATATTATTGGGCATCCATTGTTATAAGTTCGAAAGATTGCTTGTGAGTACACACAAACAGTCCTGTCGTTGAATCCTAAAGGGTGATCGCCAAGAGACTATTGTCACCAAAGAAACAATTGAGTGGGGGTGAAATCACTTTCAAGGATAGCGGATTTAGTTCTGCACCTTGGCTAAAATTTGATAAGATATTTTCCTCTATTGTTTTATAGTCATTGTTCTTGATTCATTTGGGTTTACTATATAGTCATTTGTATTGATTAATTGAAGCATTTTTATATTACTATTTCTAACATTCTTGAAAATGAGTTCATGCTTTCAATTGATCAATAGAAATGGCTTGTGATAAAGCTATTCTAGATATGTCAAAGCTAGAACCATTTGATGGGAAAAAAAAAAAAAAAAACTATAAGAGATGCCTGAAAAGGTTATGTTTTATCGAGAAAGCGTCCATGTTGACTATGTACTTTTTAATGAACGTGTGCCGGGTGATATGTTAGAACCAACATGTTCAGAGGCTGCTAGAAATTTTGACACATATAACAAAATTTGTAGGGGACAAATTCTTAACTCCCTTGCAAACTCCTTGTCTAATATTTATGTGCCTATAAAATTAGCAAGGCAAATTTGGGTAGCACTTGAAAAGAAATATGGCTCTGAAGATGTTGGTAAAAATAAGGACATTGTTAGGGAATTTTTATATTACAGAATGGTATATAACAAACCCATAATATACCAAGTTCATGAGTATGAAAATCTAGTCCTAGAAATACTATGTGAAGGCATGTCTATTGATGGCACTTTCCAAGTGGCTGCTCTTACAGAAAAGTTGCCACCCTCTTGGAAAGAATATAAAAATGCTCTTAAATATAAGAAAACTAATCTTTCCATGGAAGACTTGATAGTGCATATACAGATTGAGGAGTATAATCGGATGTAACAAACTCTGTCCAAGAATTCACTTCCAAAGCCAATCTGGTGGAACAACGACCAACTAGTGCACCCAAGAAATTCCAAAATTTCAATGAAGGCAAAGAAGGCTACAGAAATTAGCTTAATCACCATAATCATCAGCAACATAATTACTAGTACCACAATCACTAACCAAACAACCACAAGAAGCATAACAACAAGAATGGGAAGTTCAAAAGGCTTGACAAAGTGTAGATGAAAATAAAAGGGGCTTGTTTTGTGTGTGACAAGTCCAGACACAAGGCTTTTGACTAGCTTTGTTAATTTATTGTGATGATTATGTTAAAAAAAATCAATCTACTTTCATTTGGTATGTTGGCCGAAAGAGATGCTATATATGAATCACTCACATATTTTTCTGAATTATATGTATCCGCGAGAAGGACATGACCATCATAAAGCCAAACCACAAGCAAATTTGATTGAAACTGAGGTGATAGTAGTTGTGGTCTCTCAGATAAACTCAGTTAACAATCTCACTAAATGGGCAATGAACACAAGGGCCACTAGACACATTAGTGCCAACAGAAATATATTCCTAGAATATGAGGAAGTGGGTAAGGAAGAAAATGCCTTCCTTGGAGATGCTCGGCTGCCCAAGTGGTTGGGAAAGGAAAGGTGTTGCTTAAACTCATTTCTAGAAAGACATTTGCACTTCAAAATGTGTTGCATATTCCCAATATGCATAGGAATCTCGTTTCTAGTTTTTTGCTGAACAAAATTGGTATTAAGCTTGTGTTTGATTATGATAAACTTGTTTTAACTCGCAATGGGGAATTTGTGGAGATGGGTTATTGTCATAGTGGGCTCTTTATACTTGATGCTGAATGTGTTGCTATGAATAAAGTTTCTACCTCTGTTACTTATAGTGTGGAGTCTATTAGTTTATGGCATGCTAGACTAGGACATGTGAATGTTGCCTCTATTAAAAAGATGAAACAATCGAATTTAATTCCTAATCTAGCAAGTATAGAATCTGGTAAATGTGAGATATGTGTTGAAGCCAAACATTTTAAGAAACCTTTTAAATCAATAGAAAGAAAGACAGAACTTTTGGAACTTGTACATACTGATCTAGGAGATTTCAAAAACACCTTGAGTAGAAAAGGCAAACACTATTACATAATATTCATACATGATTACTCTAGATATACTAAGGTGTATTTACTTAGCCATAGAGTTGAAGCAGATCAAATGTTTACAAAAAGACAGAAGTAGAAAATCAACTTAAAAAGAAAAATAAATGAGTTAGGTCAAATAAAAGAGGTGAATATGGGTCAAATCTACTCAAAGAGTACTGTGAAATAATGGGATTATACATGAACAAACAGCTCTTTACACTCACGAACAAAATGGAATAGCAGAAAGGAAAAACAGAACACTTAAAGATATGATAAATGCAATGCTAATTAGTTTAGGATTACCAATGAATATGTGGAGGGAAGCTATTTTATCTGCTTGTCATGTGTTGAATAGGGTTCCACATAAGAAAACAAACAAAACACAATACGAGTTATGGAAAGGTTATGTCCCAAACCTTAGTTATCTCAAAGTGTGGGGTGTTTGGCAAAGGTAGGTATTCCATACCTTAAAAAGAGTAAAATCGAACCTAAAACTTTTGATTGTGTGTTCATTGGATATGTCCAAAATAGTGCAACATATAGATTTTTGAACCTTTAGGCAAACACTATTTCTTGAAACTAAATATGCAAAATTTTTCAAGCACATTTACCTAAGGAAAAATGACAGTTCCTTACTATCAACCTCTTCCAAATCCACTTTTGAAACAACTAGAGATTTACCTGTCCAAGACCTTAGAAGAAGTAAAAGACCTAGAATAGAGTCTAGTTTCGGACCAGATTTTTATCACAGCTTTTATCGTTGAAGAAGACCCTAAAACATATCAAGAAGCTATGAAATCAATAGATGCTAACTTTTGGAAAGATGCAATAAATAGTGAACTAGAATCAATCATGACTAATCACACTTGGAAACTAGTGGATCTACCTGGAGGATGTAAACCTATAGGATGTAAATGGGTATTTAGAATGAAGCTTAAAGCAGATGCGTCTATAGATAAATTTAAAGCCAGATTAGTAGCTAAAGGATATACACAAAATGAGAGAATAGATTACTTTGACACATATTCACCCACGACACATATTGACACAGATTCACCCATGACACATATAGCTACTATTAGAGTCTTGATTGCCATAACTTCTATGCACAAACTTGTAATATATCAAATGGATGTTAAAACTACTTTCCTTAATGGAGAATTAGATGAAGAAATTTACATGGAATAACCCGAGGGATTTATAGTGCATGCACAAGAAAATAAAGTATGTAAACTTGTTAAATCACTATATGGTTTGAAGCAAGCATCTAAACAGTGGTATGAAAAATTTGACCAAACACTTATCTCTAATGAATTTATAGAAAGTAAATATGACAGATGTGTTTATAGTAAATTTTTTTGATTTTTGTGGTGCCATTATTTGCTTATATGTTGATGACATGTTAATTTTGGGTAACGATGAAGAAGTTAATAACACCAAAAACTTTTTGTCCACAAACTTTGATATGAAGATCAAAGGAGAGTTAATGTCGTTTTGGGACTCAAATTAAGACATGATAAAGAAGGTATTATTTTGTCCTAGTCACATTACATTGAACAAATGCTTAAAAGGTTTAATCATTATGACTCAAAACCTGTAAAAACACCATATGACCCTAGCTTACACTTAAACAAAAATAAAGGACCTAATGTAGCCTGATCTAAATATGCTAAGGTTTTTGGCAATGTTATGTTTCTAATGAATTGTGCACAACCAGATATAGCTTACACTGTGAGTAAGTTGAGTAGATACACACACAACCCTGGTAGGGAACATTGGACTGCCTTAACTAAACTATTAAGATACTTCAGAGGCACAATAGACTTAGGGCTACATTATACTGGGTATCCTAAGGTCTTAGAAGGGTATTGTGATGCAAATTGGATTTCAAATAATGATGAGACCAACTTTACAAGTGGGTATGTATTCACCCTAGGTGGTGGAGCAATATCTTAGAAATCATGTAAATAAACTTGTACTGCCAAATCAACTATGGAATATGAATTCATTGCTCTAAAATTGGCAAGTACAGAGAAAGATGGGATAAGAAATCTCTTGTCTGATATTCCATTGTGAGGGAAGCCAATAGCTTCAATTTTTAGACATTGTGATTCACAGGTAACAACGGCCCTAGCAAAGAACAAGATATATAATGGAAAGAGTCGGCACATAAAATTAAGATACAACATTGTCGAACAACTCATAAGCAATGGTGTGGTAACCATGGAGTTTGTAAAGTCAAAACAAAACTTAGCTGATCCTTTAACTTAAAGACTAAACAGAAAGCTAGTATATGATACATCGAGGGGAATGGAATTGAAGCCAATCGTGTGAATCTCCCATGATGGCAACCTAACTTATGTGATTGGAGATCCCATGAAGTATGTTCAATAGGTAAGAATAAGTCATGGGGAGATTCTATTTGCACTATAATTAGTTGTCCATCCCTATGGTGTAGATAGTGCTATTATCAAAAAAAGAATAGAGTGAGTCATGAACTCTTAATGAATTCTTAGTCATTATTGGTGGTGTGTGATAGCATACACTTGATGAGTTCACCTATATGGGTATGGAAGTGGGACCGCTTCCTATGAGAGTATGGCGAACTCTCTAGAGCACTCATGACTATCCAGGTGGAGCACACAACTAAAAAGAGATAAAACGAGAACTTGCATAGATTGGAGTGGAGGAATGTATCCAAGTTTGAGAATTCATATTAAAGTTGGTAGGTTCAAGACACAATTTTGATTGGAGCCTATATGTTACATTTTTAGCCCCTTCAAATATATTTTATTAGTCCATTTATTTTCACTATTTTATAATTTTATATATTTTTGAGTGTTTTTATATATTTTGAGTGTTTGTACAGAAATTAATATAAATAATATATTTTAAATATTATTATATTAAAAAGGTGCACAGTATTTAACTGTGCACCCACGCCACCCACGTTGCTTCCAACTTTTATATATGTATAAGTTTATATTTTATTTTCATATTATTTATTTTTTGTTTTGTTTTGTTGATTTGAAGGTCATGCTTTGCTTATAAAAGGCAAAGTAATTTAAGGAATTGGGGAGCTCAAGAAGCTTCAGTCGAAGCTCTACAAGAAAAGAAAAAGAAAAAAGAAAAGAAAAGAAAGAAAGGGAGAATAGGAAGGTTTAGAGTGTATATATTTTATAGTGATTGTAATATTAATATATGGAACTAATTTCCATATCTTAGGGTTGAGATGAAATTTTGATCAAGTGATTTGGGTAGTTTGTATTTAGTTTTGTAAATTTTTAATTGATTTATGTACTGTTGTAAAACTTTGATTTTTGTGCAAATAATGTTTTATTAAATTATCCGTTCACTAGTCATGAATACATGTTATACAATTGTTTTCACCGCTTGTGTATTGAAATTGTTAGACGAGTCATATACAATAAGACAAGTCTTGCACCAACAGTAGTTTAGTTTAGTTTAGTTGTGACAGTCCGTGCTAAGCGAAAATGATTCCTGACTTTCTGATTTTAAAACACAAAATCTTTTAAGTTATGTGTCCTGACAAAGACACATTGTAGTACCCATTTCAATGATTTTCTAGAATCTAAATATAATAACCCCCAATTGCAAGGTTAGTAGTGGATTCTAGGCCCTAAGGTTTTCTTTTTCTCACTTTCCATTTTCAAAACTGAAATCTTTGAACTAAAAATAACTTGCCCTAGTCGCTGTGGTTCAACACCCCGTTCTCAACCGCTATAATTTGTAATAGTAGTTGCTACCAGTTTTATTCATTTTATTTCGGTGTGCAAACGACAATATCAAATTTTGGTACTGTTGCAGAGGACTTCTGGTAAGATTGTTTTTTCAAAAATTTTAATTAGTTTTTATTTTTACTAATTTTTCTTTTTGTGTAGATTGTCTTGTGCAAATGAACTATAAAATCAAAAATAAAATAAAATAATTCATACCGTTCCATTAAGGAAATACCCATGTTGGACATATAATTTGTGGGATATTTACCATTGTTGGACATTGGTGGATGACCTTTGTTGGACATATAACTTTGAGGATATATTAAAAAATAAATAAATAATAAATAAATAAATAACTTCTGACTATTAACTACTAACTACTAACATTTATTTTACTACAATTTACTTTATCGTATTTTTTTCTTTACTACAATTTACTTTATCGTATTTTTTTCTTTCTTTGGGAGGTCTTATACCCCATTTTATTTTTATCGCATTTTTATTTATCGCACTTTAATTTTCCTTAAAGGGTAGTTTATGACTCCCGACATGTTGTACATTTATTTTATTATCTTGTAAAGTGTTATTTATTTTTGTTGTACTAATTTGCAAGTGTTTTCTTTCTTTGTGCTGTTGTTGTAAAAAAGAAAAAAAAAATGTGAGTGCATTGTATGCATGGTCGTCATTCTTGTCTTCTAAAATTATTGTATGACCCTAATTTAGAGCAGACCCTTAGAAATCTCCAGAAATCTAAACCGACTTTAGCAGTGGCTGAAGCAGTAATTGACTAACCTATGTCACTGAAAGCACATTTTACCCCTACCGCTGATGTGTCATCATCTTGCATCTAATTGCCAATTACCGAAGCAACCCATTATGAGATTAAGCTTAGTGCCATTGAAATGCTTTCATCTTTTCATGGGCTTAGTAATATAAACATCTCAGTGAGTTTTTAGAGACAAGTTATATAGTGAAACTCTAAAATTTTACCGATGAGGCCCTTAGGTTGAGACTATTTCCCTTTTTACTTAAGAATAAGGCCAAATACTAGCTAAATTCCTTACCGCCAACTCTATCACAACCTGGGACCAATTAAGGAAAAAAAAATTAGACAAATATTTTTCCATAGGTAAAACCAATCAGATATGACATGCCATCACCAATTTTTCTCAAATTGATGATGAGCACTTCTATGAAAGTTGGGAAAGGTTTCGCGATTTACTTCATCAGTGTTCCCATCATCAAGTACCCTAGTAGCAACTTATTCACATTTTCTATTTTGGTTTGACCGACTCATTCAAACAAATGGTCGACTCAGCCTGTGGTGGGACGTTTATTACTAAGAGTGATATACAGGCATGGGAGTTACTTGAAAATCTAAGTGAAAATTCCCTACGCCATGTGTCTACCTCTCAACATGAGAAGCAACCAACCTTTGCTGGTACAAAGCGAGGTGGCCTATATAAGGTAGATCATAGTGCAGATATTGCTCAAAAAGTTGAAGTATTATCTAGAAAAGTGGATCAACTGTTATGCATTAGAACACATTTCTTCACAACCAACACAAATGCCATACCGAAAGGCTTGCACAATCTGTTTAAGAACCTATCCACTGTGTAGCCAAGTGCCCATAAGCACCTTAGCGTCCCGAGTCAATTCCAGAGCATGTCAACAACGCCAAAATTTGATATTGCACACCAAAATAAAATGAATAAAATCAGTAACAACTACTACTACAAAGTATAGCAGTTGAGAACGGGTGTTGGACCATAGAGACTAGGGCAAGTTTTTTTAGTTCAAAGATTTCAGTTTTGAAAATAGAAAGTGAGAAAAGGAAAACCTTAGGGTTTAGAATCAACTACTAACCTTCTAATTAGGGATTATTATATTTATATTGTAGTACACTATGTTTTGGTCGGGACACGTCACTTAAAAAGATTTTGTGTTTAAAAATCAAAAAGTCACGAATCATTTTTGCTTAGCACATATCATCACCAGTAAACCAAACTAAACTATTGTTGATGCACGACCCGTCTTACTAGGTATGACTCGTCTAACAATTTCAATACACAAGCGATAAAAACAACTGTATAACATATATTCATGACCAGTGAACACATAATTTGATAGAACATTATTTGCACAAAAATCTAAATTATACAACAGTACCTAAATCAATTAAAAATCTAAAAAACTAAAAACAAACTACCCCAATCACTTGATCAGAGTTTCATCTTAACCCTAAAATATGGAAATTAGTTTCACATACTAATATTACAACCACTATAAAATATATGCACTCTAAACCTTCCCACTCTCCCTTTCTTTCTTTCTTTTCTTGCACAGCTTCGGCTGAAGCTTCCTGAAATCCCTAATTCCTTGAATTGCTTTGCCTTTTATAGGCAAAACATGACTTGCAAATCAACAAAACAAAACAAAAAATAAATAATATAAAAATAAAATATAAACTTATATATATATATATAAAAGTTGGAGCAACGTGGGTGGCGTGGGTGCACAATTACATACTGTGCACCTTTTTAATATAATAATATTTAAAATTTATTATTTATATTAATTTTTGTACAAAAACTCAAAATATATATTAAAAAACACAAAAATATGTAAAATTATAAAATAGTAAAAATAAATAGACTAATAAAATGTATTTCAGGGGACTAAAAATGTAACATTTAGGCTCCACTCACACTCCTCAACTTACATTTTGCTAGTCTTCGAGCAAAACAAATTAAAAATAAAATAAAATCTATCTATGCCTTTTTCGTAGGAAACACTACTGCATTTAGCATATGCAACTAGCCTTTAAACCCCTAGGTTGCCCCTAGTGAATGAGTTATAGTCTCGTGAGGATTTGCAGTGAATATACCCACAAAATTCAATTTTTTTTTCTTTTTTTTTCAAAAATTTTTTAAATTTTTTTTAAAATATTTTTTTAAATTTGAGCTCAAAGAATCTCTTCAATCCAAATGCTAGAAGTCTAGAAGATTGTAGATTCCCTACAATAGAAAAATAATTAGTCAGAGTACACAGCATTAGCAATCATTAGGAATATGACATTTATTTCTAAACTCGGTGTGTATGATTTTTATTTATTTTTTTAATTTACACAGATACATCCTCAACTTCAAAATGAAACACAGCCCCAAAATTTCCATCTAAAGCATGCTTTGACTCAATTATCTCTAGTTTACTCTCAACAAATACAACATTCTGAAATGGCTCAGCTCACTAGTGTATGTATGTAAGAAAAGAAAATTATGTTTATCAAAACAAAAATTTCCCACATTTAATAATGAAAAATGTTGTATAGAAAAGTAAGTATAGTCTCATGATAGGAAAGCAAAAAATAAGGAAATTATGTCACTTTGTCATCTAAAAAATCATGCCAATCCCAAGATCAATTAGGGCTTTATTTTTTGTTGTAATGTTGGGTTAAAGGAAATTATTTACAAAATTGGGTAAAGGGTAGAAAAACAGTTGCCCAAAAAATGAATTAAGCTAAATTAGCGTATATGAAACGTTGTTTTACTAACTCACTCCTTTAACTCCTTTTTTTTCATGTGATTCACAACCATCTTAAATACTCTTCATGTTATTAAATTTTTTTTTATTTTTATTTTTTATTTTGATAATCTCCTTGTTCTGCTCACAAAAACAGATAAAATCCATTCTTGAGACACCGAAGGAAATGACTAAATGAATAAAAAAAATTGTATAGGCTCAATGGGCTAATAAGGGATAATTGAAACAAATTTTTTTTAATGAGGCTCAAACAAAGAAAGATGGCCTAAAATCATTTCTCAAAATATAGTATGATTTATATGTTACAAGGACACAATGACATAAAAAATGATGATTTCAATATTTTTCGACCAATTTGAAAGAATAATGAGACTTAATAATGACATAACGAGCTATCAAAGAAAAATTAAGAGTAAATGTCAAATAACCCTTCAAAAATAATGATAGGCTCAAAATCTCACACGGGTTATAGTCACCACATTAGACATCAAGATTTTCAAAGGTTGTGTCCTAAAATCAATAAAGTAATATCTATGTAGTGACGTGCACATGATCAAACCAAATATGAAACAAATGAGTATAATAATGAGAAATAGTGCAACGAATTAAGACAAAATTACAATCCTAAGGTAACAAAATTACATCTAAACTTAATCACCTCACGTATAGAATAAAGAAGAAATAATACAATAATCACTCCAAAAAAAAATTTGAAAAATATATATATATTATACACAACAAGAAAAAAACAACAAAAAGTTTTTTTTTAAATAAAACACATGAAACAAAATAAAAGTAAAAATAAAACATAAAAACATAAATTTCAAATAAAATGGTCTTTCAGAACCAGATTCCAAGCCTTACTGTGATAAAATGCCTTAGTGAAAATTGTCAATTGCATCCTTATTGTAACATGACTCAAAAAAAATTACTTTTGTTTTACTTAGTTGTTCCCTAAGTATGGTTTGTTAGATCTTTCACCATGTAGAAACTTTACCTGCAAAAAGGATTAGAAACTAAACATAAATATACGGTTCAAAATCAACAACCCGAAAAATTTGTACATAACAAAATTTTTTTTTTTTTAACTGACAAACAATCATTAACAATGTCTATAGTAAACAAGAACGCTGCAAGTGATTTGACAACAATGACACATCCCTTTTATCTCGAATCCAATTTCTTACAATCTCCCTATCCTTGTAGTTTAACTGTAGATCAAAAAACGGACGTCTCAAAGCCACATTCATGAGTTTTACTCTATCCCTTTTTGATCCAGTCATCGATTTCTTTTGAAATTGGATGTGTTTGATCACGTGGAATTCTCTTTTCGAAATAGTAAGATATTCTCTTTGCTATCCTCTTCTTGGGTAGAGAACTTTGTCCATGAAGAGACCTGGCTTTTGAATCTCGAATTTTGAGGGTCCTCACCTCACTAGCCTTCACTAAAATTAGTGTCCGAACGCCATAAGGAAATGAACGAAAAACGCACATTCTGAAAACTAACAACCAACCATCACTGTGAACCATGATTACTTTCTAACTGACTCTCTATCAAGTCCTTTAACGTCTGCTTGTCACAAAGACCCAGAATAAATATAAAACAATACAATTTTTTTTCATTTTTTTTTTTTTTTTTTTTTACGAAAATGCACAATTTTTTTTATGAAAACATAAACAACAATAAAAATAAAAACAAACACACAAAAGAAATAAACGAAACCCTTTTGCCCCAGCTTAATTGACATTGTCCTCAATGGCACACATCAAAAAGGAACAGCAAAATTAGTTAAAGAGAGAGGAAATCAAAATAAAAATAAACAAAAGAAAAAAAATATATTAGTAAAAGAATCTGCCCTTATCCTACTTAGTTATAGGGAGGTATGCACTCCAAAGGTTTACAGTCAGTTGAAAAATGCGCTAGTGATGTTCCCTAGGTATATGAACTAGGCCAGGTTAGTCTTACAATAATAGACGATTCGTCTCTTCAGTATACCGGTTCCGCAATGCCGCTAAAAACACCTACAACACCAAACCACATTAAGCTAAGGGAGACACTTCCCCAATGGAACAAGAACCAAAGCTATTTGAAGTAGGAGCTCAAGTATTTTCTTTTAATCCAAAATACCTACACGGTGGGACATGTGTTAGAGTGTTTGAACACAAGATCAGACCATTAGTTGCCTCTAATGCAGCGCTAAGTTTAACGTTTTTAACCAGACAAAAATGAATCAACTGGTTTGTTAACCAAGGTCTACCAAGGCATTGGACACGTCCCACCTAGTAGTGGTACGTATAAGAATTAGCTCACCATTCTCATTTTCAACCACTGTAATTCTTGACTTTTTGGGTACAAAATATGTAGGACTCACCCCCTTGCGATATCCGAGATGGGGTAAGTGATACTCATATCTGGCATTTTTACCACTTTCTTTTTCATTACTTCCTTCATGGTGACATTCTTATGCTTTTTGAGTATACGCAAAAGGCAACATTCGTGCTCACTAGATATGTTAGATAGAATAATCACAGGAAGAGTGTCATTAGGCCCTAAGAAATAGTATTTAAGTGAAGCAGGAAGAGGTTTCAACTTGAGTTTTGGTGGGGTCACAATGGAAAGCACTGCAGGCTCATTAAAGAGAGTAGGTAGGAGCTCAATTCGAGATTTCCATCACTGAAGGTTCATGTAAGGAGCAAAGTCAAGCAAAGCGTTGACCTTCTCAATAGATCTATCAATTTCAAAATTCTCAAATCCGAAATGAGTAAGACATGCCTCTAAAGGATCTGTTGAGAAAGTAGATGGAAGAATGTCCTCCATCAATTCATCAACCACATGAACTATACAACATTCACTATCATTGAAAGGGTGTTAGGATGCTTAAAACATATTCATCTTGACTTGCATATTTCCAAATAATACTTCCATCATTCCCATCTTACAATTAATGCATGCATTGGCAGTGAGTAAGAAAGGTTGTCCTAAGATGATTGGGATCTGTTTCTTATTAGTTAATGTAGGTTCCAGGTCAAAGACAAGGAAATCAACAGGAAAATAGAACTTATCGACCTTAACTTCGACATCCTCAATTATGCCACAAGGGGTTTTAAGGGAACGATCAACTAATTGAAGAGTCACTGATGTAGGTTTCAACTCACCAAACACCGAATAGGGAAGAAAATTGACACTGGCACCTAAGTCAATGAGTGCCTTTTCAACAATGACACAAGAAATGGTAAGTGCACCTGGATCTTTAAGGTTGGGGGCAATGTTGTTGGTCAAAATGGAACTGACATGTTCAGTGAGTAGGATCTTTTTGGTCACATAGGTCTTGGATTTACGCTTTTGAGTGCACAAGTCCTTGAGAAATTTGGCATGGGAAGGTACTTGTTTATTACCCCCAATAAGGGAGAGATTCATTTTCACTTGTTTGAACACCTCCATCATTGCTTTTGTAGATGCTTGCTTCTTCTTACTGAAAAAAGAAGGATCATTTAAACACCGGGGATACGATGCCTTTGGCACATAGGGGTAAACTCACTTAGAAGACTCAAGGGAGGACTATTAAGCTCATTACTTTCCTCTGGTGAATTTTAGATTTGACTACCCTGCTCACCCACTTTTTCATTGGTCCCATTTGTTCGTTTGGTATTTCTCGACCACTCCTAAGACTCATGACAACTTGGATTTGCTCTACGTTCTTGCCATTAGATGATTCCACCCCATACTGCCTCTTTGGATTTGTGACTGATCGACTAGGCAATTGTCCTTCCTCCCTTTTACTCAAGGTGTTAGCCAGTTGGCCAATTTGTATCTCAAGTTTTGAAATGTATTGGAAGTGGGAATGAACAAGTTGGTTTCTAGCCAGCAAGAGTTGTAACAATGTTTCTTCAAACGTTGAATTTTTCTGAGGAGGATATTAGTATGACTACTTAGACACAAGCTAGTAGAGAAGTGGATTGGCAGAATTTTGGAAATTCTGCCTTGGTGGAGGCGAAACATAGGAAGTTCCTTGTGGTTGTGAGCACCAAGAAAAATTTGGATGGTTTCTGCATCCTAGGTTATATGTGTTTGAGAATGGATCATTACCTGATTTAGAAAAACCTGTGATCACATTAACAAGCTTTAGAACTAACTCGGGACACTAAGGTGCTGATGGGCACTCAGCTACACAGTGGATTGGACTTAAATAGATTACGCAAGCCTCTTGGTATGGCGTTTGTGCTGGTTGTGAAAAAGTGTGTCCTGCTACTAATAGTTGATCCACTTTTCTAGATAATACTTTAACTTTCTGAGCAGTATCTGCACTATAACCTACCTTATATAGGCCACTTTGCTTTGTACCACTAAGGATTGGTTATTTCTCATGTCGAGAGGTAGACGCATAGTGTAGGGAATTTTCACTTAGATTTTCAAACAACTTTCACGCTTGTACATCACTCTTAGTCATGAATGTCCCACTACAAGCTGAGTCGACCATTTGTTTGAATGAGTTGGTCAAACCAGAATAGAAAATGTGAACAAGTTGCCAATAAGGTACCTGATGACGGGGACACTGATGAAGTAAATCCTAAAACCATTCCCAAGTCTCATGGAAGTGCTTACCATCAATTTGAGAAAAATTGGTGATGACATGTCGTATCTGATTGGTTTTACCTATGGAAAAATATTTGTCTAAAAATTTTTGCCTCAATTGGTCCCAGGTTGTGATAGAGTTGGTAAGCAAGGAATTTAACCGGTATTTGGCCTTATCCTTAAGTGAAAAGGGAAGCAATCTCAACCTAAGGGCCTCATCGGTAAAATTTTGGAGTTCTACTGTAGAACAAGTCTCTAAAAACTCACTGAGATGTTTATAGGGATCCTCATTACTAAACCTATGAAAAGATGAAAGCATTTGAATGGTACTAGGCTTAATCTCATAATAGGTTGCTTCAGTAATTGGCATTCGGATGCAAGATGATGAAACATTAGCAGTAGGGGTAAAATGTGCCTTTAGTGAGTTAGGTTGGTGTAGCTCGACTTTTCGTGCTCCTTTCGAAAGACGAATAAGCCCTATAGTATCGAACTCCCACGATTTTGAATCTGATCTCACAAGTGCGATGTGAAATAGATAAATACCAAATAGTCCAAATTCAGCAAATCTTTTGGAAAATCAAATTTGAATCAAATTGCCAAAAATAGACTGCTTTGCCAGATACAAAGTCGCCACCTAAATATTTTTGGAAAATTTAGGAAACCCATGACTCGTGCCAAAGGCCATATGTCCGTCATCACCAAGATTGTCTCGGCTCGGGAACTTAGGTACGAGAGGGGAAGGTCATGAATTGAGCACCCCCACTCGCCCGATCAAAGATCGGCCTCTACTAATCATGATGTGATTCTTATCTACATTATATGCTCTTGTTCCGATTATTAGACTAACACTACTATGTGATACACACACAAGTATAGACTAATTTGCAAGAATTGGAACACTTGATTCATGTTTGTTTTGAATACGTACCACTTGAAAAAGTGATCGTATATGAACATTACTCAAATTATTCTAATTCAAGCAATTAGCCTTCATCCATAGACATTCAAGCAGTTATAGCAATTAAGCATTTAGCCTCATGGCAAGCATGCAAGATATGGTTAACAATCACACACATGCGATATGCTAAAGCGTGTAAAGGCTCACCTAGTACTCCAAGCCAAAAGAGAAAGGAGTTAGAAAAATGCATGATCCTAACTTATGCAATATGACTAATACAACACATGTGACATGCAATTACTAGACTCGGCTACCAATATGGCAAATGAATTAATTTGATAGCATGCGGTCTAAGCACATATTCAAAGAAACACTAAACTAACAATGCAAGTTAGAATGATGAACCGAGTCTCGGTGCATGCAATACAAGTGGATGCAAACATGGAGTATGCTAAACAAAACATGATGCTCTAAACTAACCATCATAAACTAGTAAATAAAAGGGAGAAAGACATGGGGTTGGAAGACATACATACTATTACAACATTGCGCCCTCACACAGAAGGGTCCGAATGAACTAACTAGCTAACTAATTACCTAGTTATTACAACAACAAATGAAAATTTTAGCTAAACTACTTAACTAATTATTACAAACTAAATGAATTAATTAATTAACTAATCTAGCTAATTAAAATAATTACAACACGAGACGAATTAGCCATTCTAACTAATTAACTACAAAGCCGCTATTCTAATCACAACGCTAATATATCACAACACGGATCCCATGGATCGATGGAGGGCTCATGCATGAATGCGGTTTCCACCCGAAAAAGTCACTATTTCTGTTGTTGAATGCCTTTGTTACACAGTAGAACATTTGCACTGATTTCCACCTCAAAATATGTTCTGTTCTATTTCAAAAGTACACTATTGGATCTTGCACTGGTGGCCGGTAGATGGCCTGTCGTCCACTGATGATGGCATGTCGGCCACTGATGATTGGACTTCCCTGCTGCAACAGAGAGCAAACAGAGCAGAGATAGAGTATCTTCAAGGGTTTGTTTGCACAACTCACCCCTCCTTATCATTTAAACAGCTCAAAGGAGTAGCAAGTTTGATTCACAAACCATCAATGGATGCAATTTCATTGTATGATGGCTTATGAACCATGTATGCAGTTTCAATGAATGCAACAAAATAAGACTCTCAAAACCACCTCCCTATCATGAAAGATCAAGGGAAGTAGTTGACGATGAATCTTGAATCGTTTTCATCACTAAGGAGTATGAAACGACTCAAGACTCAAGGGTTCAATTAATGTCCAATTGAACCCTAAACCAAATTATTATCTTGCACCTTTTTTATTCACCAATTTTATTACTCCATGTTAATTACCTCTCAATTCCTTAATCAATTAAGTCCACAAGTGAATTTAAGTCCTCTAATAGAAAGAGGGCTCAAACCAAGTGTTGCTTTAGGCATGAAAAAGACATTATACCGTTGGTAATGAACCCCCAAAAGGATTAAACCATTAAGCATGACACCTCAATCTCATGCTTAAACAAACAAATAAATGGAAACCACTTTCACAGCAAAGAAAAAGCCAAGAAAGAAGGGAGGTTGCAGAGGTGATTAAATGTGAGAACAAGTAAGAAAAGCACTAAATAAATGCAATCAACTCAAATAAAGTGGTGTCTAAGACCTAAAACACCAAACTTATGAGGACAATTACACTACAAGCATGCAATATAAGGTTCAAATGCAATGAACACTTAAAAACAGTGCTAAATAAGTCCCAAAACATGCTAGAATTAAGACAAAAATAGCTAGAATAATAAGCTAAAACATAGAACTATGTAAGCTAGTGAACAAAACACAAGGAGACGAGGCTAACCCCTCTAATTTTGGACTTAAAAAAGTGTTTTTAGCCACTGAAATAACTCTGAAATTCAGTATTTAAAAGTTCAAAAAAAAGGTGACAACAAGGTGGGAAACACAAGAGTAAAGGCCTTAAAAGCTAGGTAGAAGGAATGGTGAGCCACACATCCACTCTTATTGGCCTTAAATCACATGTTTTAGCCCAAAATTTCAGAGTTTAGACAGTCCAAAAACAGCCCAAAAAAAGTACAAAAATGTGCTGGAATGAAGACAAAAGTAGCTAAAATAATAAACTAAAACATGGAGCAATTTAAGCTAGTAAACAAGCCAAAAGAGGGGTGGCTAACCCCTCCATTTTTGGGACTTCAAAACCACTTTTTTAACCTCTGAAAATCAGTGGTAAAAAGCTCAAAAAATATTTGATGAAGAGATGGGAAACACAAGTGTAAACGCTTAGATAACAAGGTTCAATGAAGAGTAATTAACCCCTCTACCTTTAATAGCCTTAAACCACAAGCTTCAGCCCATAAAAATAGTTGAAAAATAGTTCAAAATCAGCAAGAAAAGATAGAAAAGAAGTTGTGCAAAGGAGCTAGTAGTTATACCTCTTGAAGAGGAATAATACTTTTGTTCACAAACCAACAAGTTCTCACTCTCAAGGGCTGAAATTTGGACTCAATAATCTCAGCAAGAAGAGCTCCAATATTGGTTTAGGAAGTGTTTGGGTAAGGTGTGTGTGTTGCAAGATAGAGATAGAGAGAGAATTTCAAGAATTGGAACTTTTGGAAAAAAAATTCAACCTTAAACCATGAAGGAAGGTCCCCTATATACAGCCCCTTAGGTCGAAAATATCAAGCTCTGAACCACTGAAGCTTTTGGGGGACAGCTAGCCAAAAATATCTGTGTTTTTCACCAGTGGCCAGCAGGTCAGAAGTGTGAATTGTCGGCCACAAATGGTGGCCTGCCGTCCACCAATAGTGGCCTGCAGGCCACAAAAAAATCTGTTTCTAGGCTCGACTTCAAATAGGCATATCTCTTTCATCCAGACTTGGTTTTAGGTTATTCTTGAGTCTAAATTGAAGCCCCAGAAATCTACTTTCCAATGGTGGTAGCCTCACATATAAATTCTAAGTGTGCAAAGATATATTCCTATTTTAGTGAAGGTTGCTTATTTCTATCTTAACCGGATTGATGCCTAACTTCAAACGGCCATATCTCCGTCATCCGGACTCAGATTTAGGAGATTATTAAGTCTAAATTGAAGCCCCAGAAGTCTAATTTCCAGTGATGTTGGCTTCACAACTAAAGTCTAAGTGAAAAAAGTGATAGGCCTGATTTAGTGAAGGCTGCTTAGTTTTCTCTTAACGGTTTGATACCCAACTAGTTTTCTTTCCTCTCCTTCAATTTTCTTCAACTCCAAACCTATAAATAAGAGGTTTTTAAAGATTTTTCAAAGAGTTCACCTCTCTTCCATTTATTTCCACTTTGTCCTTACTCGGTTTACCGAAAAGTGTAACATTTAATGAAATGTGAGCCTCGAAACATCTTAGAAACATTCAAAAAAATATTTTGAAAAAGATGGTTTTAAAGTCAAATATAGTTTTGGTCAAAAATGGGGTATAAAGTTAGGATTTAGAAGTTCTTCTTGCTGAAGAAATCGAACGTTTGTACAGCGTGTCTTTCATCGTCGACTGATCAACCTGAGGCGCCTAAGTCTTAAGGGCGGTCAAAAATAAGGTGTCTACAGCTGGTCAACTACTGCTTCAGCCATTGCTAAAGTCAGTTTAGATTTTCGTAGATTTCTAAGGGTCCGCTCTAGTTTAGGGCCGTACAATAATTTTGGAAGACAAGAATGACGACCATGCATACAACACACTCACACTTTTTTTTATTTTTCACAACAACACAAAGAAAGAAAACACCTGCAAATTAGTACAACAAAAATAAATAACACTTTACAAGATAATAAAATAAATGTACAACATGTCAAGAGTCGTAAACTCCAAATTCACCTAACTACGATAAATTCCAAATTGAGAATACTAAGTGTTGATTCAAGTCCACAAGACATCGGCATTACGTGTCCAACTCCATGCCTAGTAATATATGTATTCTCTCTCTCTGTTTTAAAATTTGAATCATGTGGGGGATTGTTGGAATGCTTCAAATTGTGTGTAAGCAACATAGGTGTCTGTGTTTCTATTCCCAAAATTCTGATTTTAGTCACATGGTCAAAATAAATCTTATACTTCTTAATTCAAAATCTTTCAAATTTGGAAACCTTTTTTACTCTCTTAATAGGCTCCAACCCCATATTCTATGGAATAAATATTTACATTCCTTTCTACCTTCTATATATTATGGATCAGATTTGCAGAATAGGTACAGAAAAACATTTTGCTCTTTCTCTTTTCTTTTATATTATTGGGCATTCATTGTTACAAGTTCGAAGGATTGCTTGTGAGTGCACACAAATAGCCCTGCCGTTGAATCCTGGAAAGTGATCGCCAAGAGCCTATTTGCACCAAAGAAACAATCGAGTAGGGGCAAAATCACTTTCAAGGATAGCGGATTTAGTTCCGCACCTCGGCTGAAATTTGATAAAATATTTTCCTCTATTGTTTTTGATTCATTTGGGTTTACTATATATTCATTTGTATTGATTAGTTGAAGCACTTTTATATTATTATTTCTAACATTCCAGTAGTATCGCCTCTTCCTCTTTTCAGCCATAGAAGCTAGCTTGAAAGGCAAAAACACTACTTTAGCAGACTCACTCAAGGCTCACTAAAATGGTTGAGAGCTACAATATCTGGCCAGGACAACTGAGGCACTGTTCATGGGCCCTTCAAGTTTTTATTACTTTTTCCTTCCCTCATTTCTCATTTTGGCACTAAAATTTCCCCTCTCATTTTGGTGCTAAATTTTCTCCTACATTTATATGAAGAGAAGATATTCATGTGAAACCCACAAACTCTCAAATCTTCCTCCATCTTTTCCTTAAATTCTTAGCTCATTCTCTCTCCACATCACAAGAGATGTAAGTTTTATTAGTTCTCTATTTGTTTATAGCATGATTAGTGGATGAGAAATTGAGAGAATCTGAAAGCAAATGTTTTGATTGTTGCATTTTATTTCATTATTTGTTGATTTTGGCAAACATATTCCAAATTGCTTTGTCATTTGTGATTATAGGAGAAAATCCCATGAAAATGTATAGTTTCTCCTTTGTTTTGTTCTTTTTTATCCACACAAAATTGTGGCTTTCCATGTTCTTAATCAATAGAAAATATTGTGCCCATGGTTTTATTACTTGGAAAAGAGAAAATATTGTATATTTGTTTTGCACACCATGTGTTTGTTGTTTATTCTGTTAGAATGGAAGTGTTAATATATTAGAAGAAAAAATATTTTAGAAGAAAATAGTTAAAGAATAAGAATATTTTAAAAGAATATAGTTAAGAGAGCTTTGTTGGAGTATATTTAAAAAGTGACTAACTAAAGTAGTAAAATAAAATTTTGGTAGCAATGTTCGCTGGAGATGCTGAACAACATAAAAATATAATTATTCAGAGTTTAATTTTTATTTTTAGGATAAATTATAAATATACACCTTAAGATTTGATTAAAATATAGATTGTCTCCTATGTTTTGAAAATTATGTCCCGCCCATTCAAGTTTATACTTGCATAATAAATGGTTATTTTTATTAACAAATCATTAAGTCAATTAACAATTTTTAATTATGTCAGAAATATATTTCAATTAATAATTTAAATAATTTTATTATTATATAAGAGAGTAGTTAGAAATTTTATTTTTTCTGTTATTTTTGTTAAATAAAAAATTATGATAAGAGGTATTTATAATTTTTCAAATCACATGAACAATTCATATTTTGAACAAATCTCAGCCAATATATTTGTAATTTATCCTTATTTTTAGTACATAAAATCAACCCACATAACTAAGGAGAAAAAGTCCATGTTATAATACCTAGAGATTTATTTTTATTTTTATTTTTTGGCGTCTTAAAATCTTTTTAAATATGTTATAAAATCGTAAAGGACTTTTGATTAATATTTTGTAAGAGCCCAAATGAAATAAAAATCTGTCAAGTCAAAATATTATTATCGAATCTTGGGATAATTATGGAGGTATATGCGCGGCGCGGGAGGATTGTGACATTTTTCAAATTCTAATAAATTAATGGTATTTTCATAACTTTGTAACCTAAATTTTAAGTAATTGAGTATTTTATGGAGATTTTTTTTTTTTTTTTTTTTGAGGGGAGGGGGGGGATTGTGACATATTTCAAATTCTAATAAATTAATGGTATTTTCATAACTTTGTAACCTAAATTTTAAGTAATTGAGTATTTTTCACTAAAAAAATATAAATTTGGTAAATTTTGCAATTTTAAAATGTAAAAGTACATTTATAATTTTTGGATAATGGAACGAGTTCTGGTAAATTCAAGAAATATAAATTGTTACAAACTATATGTTAGAAATGGGTTTTGAAGTTTTGGAAAAAACAGAATTTTTTTTCAATTTTGGTCTAATTTTTAGGTGGGACTCATGCACCAAAGTTGACAAGTCTAAGTGGTAACACGTTCTATGTCGCGTTGTGATTCACGTAGTATATTTGGTTGCTTAAAACCATTATCGGGTGAATGGGAACTTGAAGCCAAAGTAAGCTCCATGGAAATGGAGTTTTTGTGAAAAATTCTTAAAGGTTTGGTTTAAGGCTTGTCCCACATTGATTTGGTGGACTTTGAGTGGGTTTATAAGGCTTAAGTTTGGAACCTAGGGTAGGCCCTAAGGGGCACCCAAGTTTTGTAGAGGGGAAGGTTATGGGCAAAGTGGGCTAAACTCATTGGACCCAAAATAAACACACACATGTGCGCCACCGCCGCCGTCTGGGTGGGCGAACTGGACTGGGCTCGAGCTGGCTGGACTGGGCTTAAGCGCAGGTACATGGTTGAGTTGGGCTTGTCTGGTTAAAAACATTTGAATTTTATTTTTCAAATTGGGCTCCGATTTTTTTTTCCCCACTCAAACAAATTCAAATCTGTTCAATACGATTTTTATCTGTTCAAACTTTGAACCCAATAGATTTATATCTGTTCATTCAAATCGAACAGGTAACATACCTGTTCAAACAGGTTTTGCACCTATTTAATTCAAACCATACAACCACGAATTTTCCTATATAAAGGCAGTCCCTCATTTGGATTTTTCACTCCAATTTTCGTTCTTCTCTACTGCTATTCATCTTTGCATTTTGCTGCATTAATTATATTAATTTTCTGTGAAAAATAGTGTAATTAATTTTCTATGTGAAAGAGTATATACACAAAGTGTGTTCGTTGTGTGCATAGTGTGTAGTGCTATTACTATTCACTGTTGATCATTTTATCCTGGAAGATAAACATCTACAATCTGAAAATACCGTGGAGAGAACGAATCTGTCTTAAAGACATAGTGTTAACACTGGACTTGATCAGAAAATCTGTTCAACAAATTAATTTGGTAAGTAATTAATTTATTTTTCTGTTTTATTATTTTTTCTATTTCAGATTTTGATTTTGTTTTTGTAACAAAATAAAAATCTATTTTATTTATTTTATTTTATTTTCTGGTTTGATTTTGTAATCAAACAAAATCTCTCATTTCCTTTATTTCTTCTGTATTCCGTTTGTTGTTAAGTTCACAAACAGAATTTATTTTTTAAATACAGTGAAGATTGTCCAACACTATATATTTTGTATTATAACATATATTTTTTATAATTTTTAAAACAAAAATTATTTTAACATAGGTAGATTGTGAGATCTCATAATTTAGTTGCAATTTAATTATTTTTTACCCGTACCAATATGGTTGTTCTACTTCAATTTGTGTTATACAAATTGTGTGAATTAAATAAAAGAAATAGATTCATGGTAAATTAAATTGGAAAAACCACATAATAAGAATTCGTGGGAAATTACATCTTGATTAATAGAAATACATATAACACATTAAAATACTGAAATGAGAAAAGAAAATAATCTGAAGCCTATATGATACTACAGTCTCCTTAAAATAGATTCACCGCCTCACCGTGGGTGCTGGAGGCATGTCGGCATCTATCTCCCAAGATACGACGGTTTAGAATCCACTAACGCAAAAGCACCTTCTGTTTAGCTCTGGCAAACTAACAATGGCAGCACTTTCTCACACAAGAAGAAAAAATTATAGGAGCGGACTAATTATAATATGAGAGCAAAAATTTTTGTACTCCAACCAAAGAGGATGGCCTCTTTTTATACACACTGGGAAAAAGAGGAGGAGAGAATGCAGTTTTTTTTTTTTTTTTTTGGGTGATAATATTCACAATGTTGAGCATGCCCTTATATAGACATCTTTGGCAAGACATATGGCAAGGCCGTGTGTACCTCATAGCTTCCAAAACCATGTATCCCTCATGGTTAGGCCATGTGTGTCTCATAATCTAGGACATTATTATAGTCATATGTTCCTCATGGTTAGACCATGTGTCTCTCATGGTTAGACCATATGTAAAATGCTCAATCATCATTCTCAATCTCTCATTCATAAGACCAACTTTATGAGACAATTTTTCATTCAATTCTCAATGGTTTTTACTCATTCTTTTTTGTGGTATAAGATCTTATTACAAAGAATCTAGAACCAAAATCACCAAAAACCCATTTTCTCCAACAATCCCGCACATTAATAAAAATTGACCGAATAAAGAATAACAAGTAACGTTTAACAACAAAGACTCAGAAAGAGAGCACACGGACTAACCCTGCATCACATAAAGTAGTTGTTGACCTTGAATCTTTCGTAGTGAAAGCCTATCGAATTTACTAGCTGACTAGTGAACGTAATGTTTTAAACTATTCTGCTATTTGTGTAAACCAAGACAATAGACCTCACACAAAAGTTACTCCAACCATTGTTCTTGTTCTCACTAATGTGTCCGATATGGCCCTGGAACACTAGCCTGGTTCAATGAGTGTTTATCAATTGTTAAGAAGCAACCCTATTTCGCACTCACTTGAATGACCTATATATGGTATATCATTATACAACAGTTGATTATTCACATCACTTAGGTCACTAAAAGTATTAGCTTGGCCTTCCATCCTCAGAGGGTATCACTGTATAAAGGAATAGGTAAGAGGATTTACTTCTTCAGTGACTCACCTATTATACGTAGTTAGGTTGTTCCTTTGAACCTAGATCTTGGAATCTCCAGTCAGTTAGGTTAGGTTTTTTGTTCTGGTAAGATTTACTAAAAGCCTTAACCCCATTCCTCTTGACGACGTTTCTACTAACTCTTGAGTTAATCCTTTGGTTAGCGAATCCGCAATGTTATCCTTAGACTTTAATCCTTTGGTTAGCGGATTCGCAATGTTATCCTTAGACTTTGTGATGACTGGTTCGAAAGCCGTCCCATTCCATTTTGAGTTATGTTGGGTAAGTTGTTGTTAAGAATTCTTTTCTAAATATTTTTGGTTGCATTGTTTCTTTTCCGAGTTTTCACCTGTCCCAAGGGGTGCAAGGTCGACTCCAGAGTGTCGGGAGAAAAGCCAAAGTTTTTCCAGGTTGGAAGGCCAGAGCCGCACGTGCAGGGCCCTGGGCCGCATGTGCGAGAAAGAGGCCGCACGTGCGCGAGATCAAGCCGCACGTGCGGGAAGCAAGGGAGAGGGCTGTGTGCACACTGCCTAAAAGGCAAGTGCGGAGGTGGAGGTGCGGGAGAGACCGCACGTGTAGGGGTGAGAGCTGCACGTGCGAGAGAGGGCACCGCACGTGCAGCCAGGCGCGTGTTTTGCCTTGTTTTTTGTGCATTTCAGTTATGTATTGAGTTTTTGCTTCTTTTTCACTTCATTTCTGATATATCACTCTCTCTCTACAATGTTTCTCTCTTTTTCTCTCATCTCTCTCTACCCAAACTCTCCAAATCTTTGCATTTTCTTTTGATCCCAATGATCCATTGGGATTTTGGTACTAGTTCCTTATACCAAAATGATGAGCATGTCGGGCCTTCGTCTTGACCAGTCGAGATCGTATTCCGGCGAAGTTGATTTTTGAGCTCTTTCTCCTCTTCTCTCTTGAGGTAAGGATTTCCTTTGTTTTTTTCAATACCTCTTTTATAGATAGACATGTGGTAAGTTTTTATTGCATAAAAACCGTGTTATTATGGATTTTTTTTTTAAATCGTGAATGGGAATCTAAGATGGGTTGAGTGATGTTGAGATTTGGGAGATTTATTGTTGTAGGATTAATTTTGGGAAGTGGCTTAATTTGTTTATGTAAAGAGAGAGGTGGAGCCCTAATTTTTAATAATAATGCTCATTTGATAAAAGGGGTTTTAATTGTGGAATAAGTATGTTATGAATTTAGGGATTTATATGATGAATTGTTGATTTATTAGAGACTAATCGAGCCTCATGAATTATTAACATTGACTTGGTGTTGTATTGTTCAAAGTTGATTGTAGTGAATTGATAATGTGTACATTGAAAAAAAAAAAAAAATAGAATTAACCATGAGATTAGAATATTATTAGGTTACACTACCGTTAAATAGAAATTAAGTAAATTATAACTTTGTTAGCCATGATTGGAATCCCTTATTTAAAATGAAGGAAATTGAGTTGGCCATATTTTTCTTGTGAAATGAAATAAATGGATTAAGGCAAAAGGGTGGAGAATATTAATGTGAAAGAATAAGATAATTGATTTTGAAATGGAAGAATGGAACACCAACACTGTGTGAATTTCGGAAATTAACTTGAGATTGAATCACAAATATATTTTATTTTACTATTGTTATAATTGGATCTAAAGTTTCATGAGAGCTAGATTATTATTAGTGTGTGAGTTGAACACATTTTGCTTAGAGGTTTTGTCCTTGGTCATCGGTGGAGGATGATATTGTTGTGTTGAATAGTTGTGTGTATGCATTACACTTGTTGGTTGTACTTTATCATGTTGTGATGGTTGATAACGTGTATTGCGCTAAGAATGAGAGGCACCATTACCTTCCAGCTAGCGTTTGGAGAATTGGCTGCGCTAAGAATGAGAGGTACGATTACCTTCCAGCTAGCATTTGGAGAATTGGCTGCGCTAAGAATCAAAGGTACCATTACCTTCCAGCTAGCGCTTGGAGAATTGGCAGAGGTACCATTCCCTTCCAGTTGGTGTCTGGTAAATTGACATTTCATTGTAGAAAGATGTATCATTGGCTTACTATGCTTCAGACAGGTAGAGCAGAGATTATTTATCATTGTTGTCTCAGTTTGACTGTGTGTGTCTTGTGTTATGATGATTATGATTCAGTAAGGTTGAGTTGTCTTATATGTTGATGTAACAACCCTCGTTTAATTACCGTTAACCACTGAATTATCTACTGATTACCGCTAAACTGAACTGATAATGACTGATAAGTGAACTGGATGAACTACTGAACAGACTGAATGAAATTGAAACTGAAACTGAATAAGTTTGTCTATTGAATTTCATATTGTATCTGTTGACTTATGTGATTATCTGTTTGATTCATATGTTTAAACTGCTAATTGAAGACCTTATCGGCGGCCGAATTAAGAACCCTTTAGCGTTTTGTAATCAGTGTAATATTTGTGATTTAATGGTGTAATTATCTGAAAATTTATTAGGAATGATTAAATTAGATTTAAACGAGTTAATTGTCAAGTTTGACTTATCTACCATATTGCCACTCTTAGTGGGCCACTTAGAATATTATACTAGGCTTTATTACATGTTGATCAAAGCTTCTTCCTCAGCTCATTTGTGCCTTTAGCCGACCAAAGAGTTAGAGAGAGGGAGAGTTAAGAGAAATTGGGTTCAATTGTTGAATTTGCTAAAGAACTTGTTGAATTGCTAGAGACTTGGTATAATTGAGCTTGCTAGACTTGAATCAACACTCTAGGTAAGGAATTCATTGTTTTATTGTTGTCTTTAAGCTTCATCTTGCATATATCATGGTTATAGAGAAGTTAAGACATGAATTTGCTCCTTTATGTTGAATTAGAACTCCATTGTTGCATGCATGGCCATTTTGGTGTGTTTTGGAGTTGGATTCATGGTTGATTGTACATGCATGTTCATGTCTAAGCTTTAGTCCATGTTTTCAAGTTGTTTTGAAAGATTGGAGCTCTTTGGAGCAAGATTTGAAGATTGAAATTGGTTCGAAACTCATGCATTGCATGTTTTAAAAGTGTTCTTGAATTATTCTTGGAAAATGGTTTTAATTGACTCACCTTTGGGGCTTGAATTCATAAATTGGCTTTTGAAACTTGTTATACATTGTTTTGGGATGTATTCTCCAGAATTTGGGTCCAAGAGGTCGAGATTTGAGTTGGGAATGCTTGGTTTGAGCTTGGGAGGCAAATCTGGAAATTTCAGATTTGGCTTCTTCGCTCGAGCGAAGGATTCCTCGCTCGAGCGACCAACGATTCCTCTGAGCTACGCCGGCGAAGGATTGGTGGCTCGGCGTAAAAATCGAGCATCCAAGATTTTTATCGTTTCATCGACATCGCCGAAGGATTGTTCGCTCGAGTGAAGCCTTTGATTTTGCAACCTCGCCGGCGAAGGAAGGCTCGCCGGCGAGACCCTGCTTCAAAGAACTTTTGAAAAATGCCTTCCAACTGTATTTTTGCATCCTCATCCCATCCTAGGCATTCTTAGGCCTAGTTTAAGGCATCTTAATAAGGATTTAGACATAGAACCACACCAAGGAAATTTAGGGATTTAATTATCATCCTTCCCAACTGTTAAACTTAGTGTGTGTTCTATTTGTTAACTGTTTAGGGTTGGCTCTCGGGGACGCGCTCTAGCTGCTAATAGCCCAATCTCTGTGAGTAACAGATTGTGTAAAGATATGTTCAAAATGGTTATATTTTGATTACTGAACTGAACTGTTTATTGAACTGATATTGTTTATTGAATGAATGTATGTCCTGTATCAGACGTATTGTGACATCCTTAGCACCTTGTTATTGGTATTCTGAGCTCTCGGTTTCCTTGTGGAACCATATTGTTTATCGATTGATGGCCATCATTCTTGTTGGTGCAGTAAGGCCGGTCCTTTTGGACCTACTGTTCATAGGCTAATGGATGTACCACATATGATTTGATTGAAATCTTGATTGGTCAAAAATCTTGAAAGATTGAAATCTCAGTATATTGAATTGATTTCATTAATGTAAGGACATTCATTCATAACCTCTTTACGCCTTATGTTATTCACTGGGTTTTAGCTCACTGTTATATATATATATATATATATGTAGGTTCTCAGCAGCCAGACCGGAGCTAGGAGCGTGGGTTAGTCCCCAGTTTTGTCAAGCCAGCCAATGTGCCTCACTGTGAGGTTCCGAGACGCCATGCCATGGCTTGGGGTGTTTTTGTTTCCCCCACTTGTCTCCTACTGTTTTGTTCGATCACATCGCTTGTTTACTGTTTCTCTTGCATTGTTATCGAGGGATTAGGTTCCCGTACTGAATGTTTGTAAATGATTGTATAGACTGTACTGTTTACTGTTTTGAACTGTATGAATGCATAAAAATGTTTGGCATACAGATTTTCACAGCTCAATGGACACTAGTTATTTACTGTATTGGCTTCCGCCACATACTCTGTTTAATTGTATTCGTTACGAGGCCTTGGTAATCTCGGATTCTTGGCGATTCTGATGCTAAACCCATAGGGCCGGGTTTGGGTCGTGACAGTTGAGTAGATATGTTCATGTATATCTGGACGTGCTAGAGAGTGTTGAGGGAGTTTCCTACCATAAGTTGTTTTATTGAAGGTATCTCTTTAAATTTTGAGTTTAAGATTGAGAATGTGATGAACGTGTGGAGACAGACTTTGGTTATATATATTGGGTTATAAATCATGTGAAGAAATCAGATTTGGTAAACGTGTTAAAAAAATAAATAAATAAAACGGATATTATGTGGTATTTTGTCACAAATGGAAAATACGGTTATCGTGTAATAATTGTTTAATTGGGAAATCAGTAGTAAAAGCGAACCTTGGTGTTGTTGAAATAGCTGAATGTTTTAAAGAAAAGTATTTATGTAGGTATACTTTGGTTATAAAATGTCACATTATTTATATGGTATGAGACTAGCATTCATGATCATAGCTATCTGTAAGTTATTATTGTTGAGGATCATGTTGAGATCCCTACTGGACTTTATGTTCATCCCATTTGTTAATCTTTTTCAGGTGTATCTCGAGAAGCGTTACAAGGTCATGGATCTTCCTCAACTATTGGCCACGAGGCCTTTTATTGTGGGCGGAATACCGTCAATGTAAAAAGGGTTAAACCCTTTCTTTTACTTTAAAGATGTAAGATTGCGGACAATTTATTTAGTTATGTACATATTGCATTTAATTTGCGTTTCGGATGAGAGAATCTTTATTTATTCTTACAAATGATGTAAGGAGTTTCCGTATGTTATCTCTGAAATTGAATAAACTTAATGAAGTTGGTAATGGATTCCGAGTAATAAAAAGTGGGGCTTGATAGACTTTACATAGTCTAGAGAGACAACTACATTAGAGAGTAGTTGTCGTATGAAATTATGTCTATGACAGATATGTCTAGATTTTCCATTATACATATCGCTATGTGCCCGTCCAATAGCTGATTACCTATCACCATGAATACAAATAGCAAGCACAAGTTTTAGCCAACGTGGAATATCTTTAACAAATTGGCGAAACCATTCAGATTCTTCAATTGCTTTATCTAAAGCAATAAACTCAAATTCCATCATTGATCTCAATATACACGTCTACTTGAAAGATTTTCAAAACACAGCTACCCCTCCAAAGATAAACGCATAACCATTAGTGGATTTGGAGTCTTTTATATTAGATATCCAATTAGCGTCACTATACCCTTCTAGTACCGCTGGGTATCTAGTATAATGCAACCTATCATCCAGGGTGTAGCAGAGATAACACAACACTCGCATAATGCCTTTCCAATGAGTAGCATTAGAATTACTCATGTATCTACTAAGTTTGCTACCAGAGTAGGCTATATCCGGCCTTGTACAGCTTATCAGATACATTAAACTTCCAATAACCCGAGAATATTCTAGCTGAGAGACACTCTCACCATATTCTTGGTCAAATATAGACTCAAGTCTATCAGTGTCCTAGACACACTCGAATTTGATTAACCAAATTTCATAAGTATCTTCTCAACATAGTAAGACTAAGAAAGTACAATACCACCAGATGTCCTGGTAATCTTAATACCTAGAATCACATCTGCAAGGCCTATATCTTTCATGTCAAACTTAAAGTTTAACAATCTCTTGGCAATTTTAATCATCTCATCATTACTACCAACAATAAGTATGTCATCAACGTATAGACACAAAATGACATTATCTTTGTTAATCTCTTTGGCATATACGCACTTGTTACAGTCATTGATCCTAAACTCATTTGACAACACAATGTTCTCAAGCTTCTCATTCCATTATTTAGGAGCTTGCTTTAAACCACACAATGACTTGACAAGCTTACAGACTTTCTTATTTTGTCTTGGAGCTGAAAACCCCTCAGGTTGCTCTATGTAGATTTCTTCATCTAAATCTTTATTTAAAAAAGTTATCTTTACGTCCATCTGATATATTTCTAGACCGCATAAAGCTACTATCGCAATCACCATACGAATGGATGTAATCCTTGTTACAGGTGAATTCGTATCAAAGTAATCTAGGCCTTCTCGTTGCCTATATCTTTTGATAACTAGCCTAGCTTTGTACTTATCAATTGATCCATTGGTCTTCATCTTTTTTCTAAAGATTCACTTACTCCCCAAAGCCTTACTATTTGGGGAAAGATCTACCAACTCCCAGGTGTGGTTCTGTAAAATGGAGTCAATCTCACTTTTAATTACTTCTTTCCACAAAGGACTTTCTGGTAAAGTCACAACTTCATAGGAAGTTCGAGGTTCTCCCTCTAACATATAAGTCAAGAAATCCGAATCAAAGGACTTGGAAGTCCTACTCCTTCTTAGCTCATTTACTTCTTCATCTTGATCACTATCACTAGGATCATTTTCAAGTTCTCAGAATCTTGATCCTCTCTTTGGGTTCAGCAAGGAAACATGTCCTTAAAGAAAGACGCATTCCTTGACTCCATTATAGTATTCTTGTATAAATATGAAATATCATACTTCTGCATAAGAAACCTCTATGCACTACTATTCTATGCATAACCAATGAATATACAATCCATGATTTTCATACCTATCATAACCTATTTGGGTGTAGGTACTGCTACTTTTGCAAGACACCCCCACATTTGTAAGAAATTATAGGAAGGTTTGTGACCTTTCCATAATTCATACGGAGTCTTGTCCACTTTCTTCCGAGGTATTCTATTTAGAATGTAATTCGCGGAGAGAATTGCTTCCTCCCACAAGTTCTGTGGCAACCAGAACTTATTAACATTGCATTTATCATTCCTTTCAACGTCCTATTTTTCCGCTCAGCAACACCATTTGACTAAGGGAAATAAGGCACTACAGTTTGGTGGACAATTCCTGATTGAGCACAAATCTCATCAAAAGACGATTTATATTCTCCACCACGATCACTTCTCAAAGCCTTGATCTTTCAACTTAGTTGATTCTCAACTTTATTCTTAAAAAGAATAAATTTATCAATCGCCTTGTCTTTGCTTTTTAGCAAGTACATATAATAGAATTTAGTGCAATCATTAACAAAAGTGATGAAGTAGTTGTTGCCACCATGTGATTGTACAATTTTTAAGTCACACACATCATTATGTACTAAATCTAAAGGCTTGACACTTCTTTCAATAGAATGAAATGAAGTCCTAGTCAATTTTACTTCTATACAAGCTTCACACTTATGATTTGGATTAATCTTGAAAGATGGTATGTGATCTAAGTTGATTAATCTATGTAAAGAGACAAAATTCACATGTCCAGTCTACCATGCCACAATTCAGGGGACTCAAGCATATAAGCAAAAGAAGAAGATTTCTCATTCATTTTTTGGATAAAAGTCATTACGTTGAGCTTAAACATACCGTTTGATATATACCCCTTATCCACATAAACTCCGCTCTTGGTCAAGACGACCTTATCAGACTCAAATACCATGCGGAATCTATGCTTGCTTAAAAGAGACCCCGAGACAAGGTGTTTACAAATGTCCAGAGTTAGTTCTTTTCCTGAAGTCAAGGCACCAAAACATGTTTTGTCCAAACAATTCACTTTGAAGTCAATAGTCTTATTATTAGGAAACACAGATCCAGTGTTCAATAGTCTACTATTCGGAACTTCATAACATGGCCAGTAGTCTTACCACTAGAAATCACTAATTTCTCAGCATGTAGTCAATGGACTTTTCATTACTAGAAATCACAATATCTTGACATGTGATAAGTAATCACTCCACTACTAAGAATCACAACGTCTTGACATAGAATCTGTAGACTCTTTTATTACTAGGAATCATTATGTATTAACATATGATCGGTAGTCACTCCACTACTAGGAACCATCATGTGTTAACACATAATCAGTAATCTATTTACTGTTAGGAATCACAATTTCATAACTGTGTAGCTAGTGGTTTAACACCCCCTAGGAACCACCAATTTTCTATCTCTGTGATTACTGGCCTTGCACTCACTAGGAGCCACTCATTCAAAAAATACTCATAGTTATAAAAATTCAAAAAATACATCCACCCACCTTAACCTGTTGTCTCATTTTTGCTCTTAAGCAAAGTCACATAGCAATCATACATGCTAACCCAAGGATAACATACTAATTGCCTCTGATTAATTCAAATATATTATCATGCAATCTTGAGATTTCTTTTAATCACATTTGATCTCTCTAGATCTTTCTTTAAGAACTTCGCAAGTCAGGTGGAACAAGATTTTCTATCATCACCTCTTGAAGCCATTTCTGAAAAATCATAATAGAATTTCACTATTCTGTTTTTTTATAAACCAAACTTGACATTAGAAAATTCTGAAGTCTGAAATTTAATTCAAAATTGATCTCACCACTTACCCTAGAATCAAACATGGTCAGGAAAGTTTCCAAGAAGACTGGAGGGGTCACACCAGTCCCACTTAAGACCCAATTAACCTTAGACAAAACTTTTAAGAGTATGTTGACTCCTTGTCAATGAGAAACAAATTTAGAATTAAGTTTTTCAAGGAATAAACTAAGTTAAAACAAAAGTTTACAAAACTTACAAGCAATTAAAAATTGCTATCATAATTACACCACTTATAAAAGTTAACTGGTACTCCCAGAATTGAGCCTATTATTTTTGAATAAAAATTAGAAATACTATAGCTAATGATAAATTTTGGTTTATTTTCCCAAAACAAAACACTTTGGAAATAATCAGATTATAACTAAAGACTTTACCAAAAATTTGGTTTTCTACCACTTGGGGAATAAATGGATTAAATCTAAAGACTTCCTCTAACCATAAAGGTTTGAAACTAAATCCATCTTAGCTGTCATTTCTGAATATAAATCAGAAATACTCTTTAGCCAATGCTAAACTTTGGTTTCTATTACATAAAACCAAACCACTTTGGGAATAATAAAATTAATCTTAAAAATTTTCTCTAAAGCCGAAGGTTTATAATTTCTTTCGTTCCCCCTTTCCTTTCACTATGGTGAAACTATTACAAAGTAGAAATCAAACTACTACTAGAACACAAGCAACAAATTGCTTCATATATAAAGAAAAACAAACCAATCAAATTAAGAATTCTTTTTTGTTCAAAAATTCCTTTCCACGCTTAGATATTTCTGCTCAACAAAAAGGTTAGTAGTCTAAAACTTCTGTTATAATCCCAAATTATATTCATTTGGATTTGTATTTTTTTTTTTTTTCCATTCCATTTTGCATAGATATTCCTGTAAAGAAAGTTAGTAGAAAAATACAACAAAATACAAAATAAATAATTGAAAGAAACTGTAAAAGTAATAAATTATTTAAAACCTCCTAGCAAAATTAACTAGTGAATTAAAATGCTAAACAAGTTACCAAAACTTATAACTCTAAATAATTTAATAGTCATGAGTTATATAAAATTATTACACACTAAACATGTAAATAATTCTAACAATTAACATGTAAATCTAGAAATAAGAAAACAATTAGCATGCAAATTACACTAAACATTAGAAGCAATTAGTATGCAAATTACATTACAAATTTAGAAACTGATAAGCATGTAATATAAACTAAAATCTAGAAAATATCACCATGCATATTACACTAGAAAAGTAGAACCTAATTAGCATGTCAATTTTATCTATAAAATTTTTTTTAACACTCATGAGTATGCAAATTATGTTATAAAATTACAAAATTAAAAGACATACAAAGCATGGTAGGAAACTATGAATCATGCTTATAAAATTATACTAGAACCAAATAAGCATGCAAAATATGCTACACATAAAAAGCATTCTTATTAAATTGAAAAATTAAAACATAATATTCCATATATGAATTTACATATGAAACTATTTATCTAATATCATGGGAAATATAGGGTCAGTTTTAAGATTGTTATACAAATTGTATGAATTAAATAAAAGAAATAGATTCATTGTAAATTAAATTGGAAAAACCACATAATAAGAATTCATGAAAAATTACATCTTGATGAACAGAAATACATATAACAAATTAAAATACTAAAATAAGAAAAGAAAGCAAACCGAAACCTGTGTGATACTACAGTCTCCTTAAACAGATTCGCCGTCTCACCATGGGTGTTAGAGGCATGTCGGTGCCGGTCTTCCAAGATACAGTGGTTTAGAACCCGCTAACGCAGAAGCACCTTCTGCTTAGCTCCGACGAGCTGACAATGGCAACACTCTCTCACACAGAAAAAATATATTAAAGGAATAGATTGACTATAATATGAGAGCAAAAATTTATATACTCTAACCAAAGAGGAATGTTTCCTTCTATTTATACACAATGGGAAAAAGCGGAGGAGAGAGCTTAGCTTATTTTTTTGTGATAATATTCACAATGTTGAACATGCCCTTATATAGGCATCTTTGGCAAGACATACGACAAGGTCATGTGTACCTCATGACTTCCAAAATCATATATCCCTCATGGTTAGGCCATGTGTTCCTCTTTGGTAGGCCATGTGCCTCTTATGGTTAAGGGAAGTGATTAAGACCCCCTTTAATCACCACCCCCACTACCCCCCACATACACGTGGCGGGTGATGATTGGAGGAGAAGGAAAAAAAGAAAAATTGGCCAATCAGAAAGAGAGGGGGTCAAAGAGGGTGCTTCTTTGAGGGGGTCCAACTCATTTATATGTAAAATACTCAATCATCATTCTCAATCTCTCATTCATGAGATCAACTTTATAAGACAATTTATCATTCAATTCTCAATGATTTTTTGTCATTCTTTTTTGTAATATAAAAATCTTGTTACAAAAAATCTAGAACCAAAATCACCAAAAACCTATTTTTCTCCAACAATTTGAGTATCACATATTCAAACCTCAAAAACAACATCCTCAGGTGGAAGCAAAACTACATACATCTGACAAGCAACCTTGTAAACAAACATTTTGGCATCAATAACGTATATATATAGGAGTATGATTTATTTGTAGAAAAATCACCAGCCCAATGATAGTTTCTTCACAGAAAACAAACACACAAAAAAAAAAACAAAAAACAAAAAACAAAACAAAACAAAAAAGACTTCAACTTGTCACAGAAAGAGAAATTTGCAGAAAATTTTCATGACTCTGGCTTGACATAGGGGAAGAGCCAGAGAAAAATGGCAGTATTCCTCTCAGCACTAGCAGACCGTGTGATAACAAAAACAGGTACCCCTGTTGGGAATTCTCCAAGTTGTAAGTTCAGCTTGAAAATTAAAATTTCCAAGTTTTAGAGATCGAATTGGAGCTACTCATATCAATATCCAATCATAAACTTGGTTTGTAAATCCCAGTACTCCTTAGATTGCTTCACCATCTCAGCACGTTCCGCAACCAGCCTCTCCTTCCAATAATTATTGCACCTGGAAATTTTTTAACAATTTGAGTAGAGAGAATTTTTCATAAGGAAATGAAGAAGGGAGGGGTGAGGCATTGACATATTTTCTTCACCTTTTCTTCAAGAACAGATCTAATTCTAACATGTGCACTGCATCACCATATACTCCAGCCTGCATTTAAAAAATAATAATAAACAATAAAAAGAAAAGAAAAGAATAATGCTAGGTATGTAAAAATGTCAAATGTTATAACAGTAGAAAATACCGAATCAAAAAAACAAAATATGATATTGTAAACAAACTGCATTGTCTGTAAAGAAAAGCTACTTGAAAGTTAGAATTTTTCTTCCTCCCATTCACCCACTCTCTCTCTCTCTCTCTCTCTCTCTCTCTCTCACGCACACACGCGCACGCACGCCTGCACGAGGGTGTGCTCACAGGCAAAAGAGAATAGACTTTTGACCAAGTGGTTATTGGGTGCTCCTGCAGCACATCCACGTGATGCTCCTGGGTGTTGTGATTGGTGGAGAAGGTAGAGCCCATGATTTTGTGTTGGGTGATTGAGAAACATGAAGGGGTATGGTGTATGATGATTAGTCTTTGAGCATGAACACGTGAAGCTCCACGAGCATTGAATAGTTTTTCCATTTGACCCATAGTTTCCATCCTCAACCATTATTAGCCTACACCTCTCAGGTTCAAAGCCCTACTGCTTGATCAATAAGTCGTTTTGTTACTTTTTCACTAAAAATCAGGCTCCTTCTCCAGGCATATATCACTAGTGATTATTTTTTTTTTATATTTGCCATATCACCATAATTAACCATACTACTCACTGAAGCCTCTACCCCTCTCCAACATACAAGATATTGTTCGTGTCAGCAAAATCAACTATCTTTCACCTTAATCAGAAACAGAGAAATATGAGGACTACAAAAACCGATAAATTTAAAATAATAACACCTGAAGGTTGGCATATGTTAAATGATATTCTCCAATTGATACAAACTTGGGCAATTAGGATGTTAATTTAAGAATCTATAAAAGAACACTTAATAGAATTTTTCTGACTTTTATGGGTGTGGTAACCATTGTCGTTGTAGGGAAACAGAGTTGGAAAATTCAGAAAGAAGTTGATTTTATAAATTATTTACTGTGATGTACGTAGTACTATAAGATTGTTGTATACTACACAAAGGTCTAATATCATTAAATACTAACCGCTCTGCAAACTGGACACCTGGACTCTGGACTTGCAGCTTTGAGACCTTGGAAGATCATCACCGAAGCAGCCGAGCAAGCACATGATTTACAAAAAAGATGTCCGCAGCACAAAGCATAAGGATTGAAAACAAGTTCCTGATGAATCCAAAACAAATCAAAGTGATTAACATTGTTTAAAAGACAAAGGAGGGGGTATTTCATGTTTTTCCCATTAAAAATGCAATTAGAAATAATGACATTACCAAGCAAATAGCACAACTTAGATTATATTCCAACTTTACAGAATCTGGAAGCATCATGTTCATTACAGGTTGCGTAGACTGGAGATCATAGGAGAAAAACTTATTGGACTCCCCACCATCTTGTTCATTAAAGTTCATGTAGAACGCTCCTAGTTCGATTAACCAAGGAGATTGCAGTAACTCTATACGTTCAGACTGCATCTTAGATTTAAATTTCCTGCCATTAACAGAGCTGTGTACCTACAAGAATGGATAAAAACATAAAAATATAATGAAAATTTGTTGGAAATAACTTCTAAAAACCTAAATATTCACAACAACTAACATAAATGGAGCCATTTATGTTTACCTTATCATATTTCTTAAGGATTTTCCGCATAGCAATAGCATTCATGGTAACATATTCAATCAACATCCGACCCTCTTGTACCATTGCTTGCTGGTCATTTGTGAAACAATGACGAAAGCGCGACAAGTATCCTTGCATCCCAGTTGCAATATGAAGATGGAGTATGTGTCTAACTCTTGAAGTAAAGAATCCAGCTATCTCCGAAGCCTCCTTCATTAGTTCAGAAAAGAACATCTGATCACACACTACAATAACAGAATATTGGTCAAAAGAAAACTAAATCAAAGGGAAAAACACAAACACAGCAAAACTAAAAGCAGACCACCCATAAGAACTATAAACAATAAATATTTATTTTCAATTGAAATAATAGCTAACCCATAATTGATCCAATACCATGCATTTTTATCCCATCTCTGTCCAAAATATGCCAAGCCAGCCAAATCCTATTTAATATATAGCTAACCCATGGCCTTGTGTCACAATGGTATGCTCTCCAACCCCCATAGCAGAAGTTGCGGGTTCAAGCATCATATAGGACGTTGAGGGTGATCCTCTTTCCCTTTCCCCTTAGATTAGGCTAGTGTAGGTTCTAACGAGTGACACAAAATATATAGATATATATAGCTATCTCTTTTCTTTTTTGTCACAATAGCTCTGGACCCAAAACAGTACGATATATAAGCTATCTTAAACATGCATTGATTTATACATTCCTAATTGGGTTCTAAGATGTCAGGTCCCAACTATTCTCATATGAATCTACGAATCAAAACGAAGATAAGTTGGTGAAGTGCCGAAAATTAAAGTCCTATATTGACTAAATCCCACCAACCAATGTCATTAATTTGATAAGAGTAGTGCTATGCAAACAAAAAAACTCCTACAAAATCTTACACCATAATTATGTGGCAGCCTTGGGTACTCTCTTTAATATCAAAAGCCAATCAAAACGGCCTCTAGTTTCAAGAATGTCATTGCCACATCAATCTTGTGATAAATTCTGTATAAAAATTAAGTTTGTAAATCATTTTCTATTTGATAATCCCATTCATGCTGGTATTTATCAAATTATGTTATGGTAAGTAATCCATGCTTACATGAATTTTCAAAACAATAACTAACCAATTCAAAGTTCTATGTATGTCTAATAATGCCTTTTTGGATTTTGTATTTGTGAAGAGATTTGTAAATAAAAAAGGGAAGGGAAAAGTCAATGTGAGTAGAAGTTATTTGGACAAATTATATCTGTAGTCCTTGTAATTTGCTTCTTGTGTTGATTCGGTTCTTGTAATTCTAATTGCATCAATTTTGTCCTCCAATTTTTCATATTGTCTCAATTTAATCCAATTGATAGTTAAGGATTTTGACAAAAATCAAGGGTAAATTAGTCAATTCGAAGAGGAATAGAGCATTTTAAATCGGAAACTAGCCTTTCAATTACTTTAGTAAACGAACCATTTTGGTCCTTAATTTCGGTCAAATTTGTAAAAGAGTGTTACCAATTGGACTAAATTGACATAATATGAAAATTCAAGGTCACAATTAAAACAAATAAAATTACAAAGACCAAACCGATACAAGGGGCAAATTGAAAGGAATTTGCCCAAGTTGTTTTATTTTTATATTTTTCACCTTAGAATTCTTGTCTTTTCTCTCCACAACTCCAAGATCCAAACACAGCCTAGAAAAATGCAGAACATCATTGATTCATTAGATTGCAATTTCACATTTCAATGCTAATTCATCAATAATAATAAAAATAAAAATAAAAAATAAAAAAAACCCCAAAAATCACAATCATTGGAAAATTTATTAAGAAAGAGGGCAATAATGAATACAAGTGATAACATACATGGGCAAGCTTCACATTGACAGAACTCATGATGCAATTGGGGGTTTCCATTATCATCATCATGTCCATTGCTAGGGCAAGAGTCCCTCAATTCCCTACAAACCCTGCAACTTTTGAGGACCTTTTTGAGCCTCTTGTACTCAACATGAGAGCACTTATCAAGAAATCCCTCCTGTTCTCCATGGAGATATTCCATGAAAGTTTCCCCAAATTTCATTTTAGCTTCCCCTGATCAGAATCTGTACTCCAAAACCATACCCAGAATCCAACTGAGAATGCACAAGTCTCGATCTAATAATTTTTTATTATTATTTTTTTTTAAATTGGTGATTTCAGACTTGAATTTTATAACCTCGAATTCTATAATAGGAAAAGAAACCAAATAAAAGAAGAATGATGGGAACCCTATATTGGTAGCTGAGAAAATGTATACAACAAACTGGCGATTTTCTCGGGATCTGCTTGGAAACCCGAATTTAAGTGTTTTTTTTTTTTTTTTTTTTCCTTAAATTATTTTTTGTGATTATTTTAGGTTCTTTCCAATTTTTAAAAATTTGACACATACATTTCCCCAGGTTAGACTATCTGCCACGCTTCATCAATTTTTTATTTATTAAATTTAAATAAAAATTTAATAAAAAGTGTGATTAAATGGTTTTATCAAATTTGATTAATCGTATGATATAAAATACATTTTTATCAAATTTATTCCAAAATCAATTGCCCGGGAGATTGCTCACCCAATCGTCCTCTAACGGTCACTTAATGAATGATTTGATGAGTTCTCAAGATGATTACAAAAAATGACTCTTTTTTTATTTGATAAACGTTAGATAAAAGAATTGTAGATGATTTTGAATAATTTTTCAACAAATTTAAATTTAATGAAATAAAATGCAATTATAGTTTTTAAAAATTATTTTGAAAAAAATAGAATTCACTTGGATAAAAATAAACATTAAAAGCAATTTTTTTTGTACTCTCTAATTTTTAATTTAAAATGGATTTTTGAAAATCAAAAATCTACCTTGTTGAGTGTTTGGTATAATTATCAAAACAGATTATAGATTATAACTTAACATATTATAAATTATACCTTTAATCAAAAGTTGTTAATTTATTTGGTGCAAGTGCTAGATTGTATATTTAAATTGTTGAGTAGCGTTTGGTAAATAGTTATGAAATAACTTTTTTGTGTGTAAATGTCCTTTTTACCCTTGTTAATTGTAAATTGAAGTTGTAAATTGAATTAACTTTATTTTTTTATTATTGACTACTAGTCCACATTTTTCATATATATATATAAACTAGTCCACGATCCATTTGGGTATTTTTCAAAATTTTTTTTTTTAAACTAAGGATATAATCGTAAATAAATTGTTATAATTAGAAACTGATAAGGAGAAGCGGAGATGGGCAGCTTCTCATAATCAATTTTTTTGAATTAAAATAAATTGTTAGAATTATAAACTGTTTGAAATACGTTTAACTAAACAATCAAAAATTAAATTTTCAAATCTAAAGTCTACAAGTTGCCTCAAAAAGCCACACCAAACACCTCAATTATCAAATGGTACTATGGGCAGTGATATGTCCCCCGAATTGGGGGACCCCGAATCCCCCGAATTGCCTAATCAAGTAAAAAAAAGAAAAAAAAAAAGAAAACAGTTTTCCAAAAAAGGAAATTAGGGGAATTAGGGGGATTGTTTTTAGGGGGACAAATCATTTTTGATGGTACTATATGTTCCCACAATTGTGAAAAGGCTAAGGCTTCTCTTCTATTTGAAATTGGAATTGAGCATATTGTTGGGGTTCATAAGTCCACTACAAAGCTTACATCGATAATCTGAACCGTCAATGTATAAGGTTCATTGAGTATTTCATTCCTGTAAAAAATCACATTGATCGGATATTGATAACTATTTCATCAAAATAATTTGTATCAATGGCAAGTGTAATTTTTTTAAAAAAATTTGACATAAATATAATATAATCAAGTGAATCTTAGCAAATGTTATCCAAATTTTATGTCCAGTTACTTTAATATGTAAAAATTATTTTTAAAATTTCATGTTTATTTTTAGGTCATATGTAACACATATCAGATTTGTTATCAAATTTAAATTTGATGAAAAGTTGATGAAAATGGTACTCCAACCATTTCATCATATTGTAGTTCAAACACTCTCAACATCATACGTTCTCTCTCTAGTTTGAGAGTTTCTCTCTCTACACTTTTCTCCTCCTAGGGTTTCCGGCTCAGGAGGTGATTGGGGGTTCCGTGGCCTCGGCCTCTCTCACCCTCTTTTGCTCTTCACTTTTCTTATTTTGCCTTCTCATAACTTGGAAGCTTGAGCTTTCCATTCTCTCCCTCCTTTGTGAGGTTTTCTCCCACGCCATTTCACTCCGGCCGCGGCCCATCGGATCTGCGCCTTCTCCACCTCATTCACCGCCTCTTCTCCGTCATCTTCTCCATTCATGCCGGATCCGCCTCCCCCGCAGCCTTCATCGCCTCTTTTCCACCTATCCAGCCTTTACCAATTCTTGTCTGCATTCAGATTGCCTACCGCCCATCATCGATCTGGCTAATTTCTTTTTTTTTTTCGGGTGTGGATGTGTTTGTTTTGTTTGTTTTTCTTTTTTTCTTTCTTTTTTTCTTTCATTTGGCTTGTGTTTTTGGGTTTGTGTGGTTCTGTTTGGAGTCCATCTGTGCGCTGTGTTATGCTTACCCTCTTTGTGGATGAGATCTATGAAATATTTCTGCCATGCTCTATTGCTGAACTTTTATGATCGGCTCTGCTTCGTAGTACGAGCACGAGTACATTATGTACGCCTGAATATTTTCATATTTCTTTTTCCTGTATGCTTCTTGATTTATCTTCACTTTGTATGGTGTAAGTTTTGGTTTGTTTGGATTCCTGTGAGTGCCGTTTAGCTCTTTTAATGGATATATTTCCTCCGATCAAAAAAAAAAAAAAAAAAAACCATTTCATCATATTGGTATTAAATGAAAGGAAGTACTTTTTTCATCAAATGAAATGAACATTTATCTTTTCATCAAATTTTGCAAGTGGCCATTGGTGAATGATTAGATGAACCTCCTGGATAACCGATTTTGGGATGAGTTTGATAAAAATTTACTTTAGACTGGACGACCAGCTAGATTTGATGAAACCATTGAAATGCATCATTTTAGATCAACTTTTTATTCAAATTTAATGAAAAGTTTGATAAAATGTTGGAAATACTCTTAGGACTTAATGGGTGTTTTTAAAAAAAATTGATAATAAAATAAAAAATAATTATATATATTTTATAATAGGTACTTTTATTTATAAAAAATAAAAATAAAAATACAACTGCTTAGACATCTTTAACTGTTCATTTTTATTTTTACAAAATTTAAGTAAAAGTTTCATTTGATATCATGTGTTTCAAAGGAGTTTCATCAAATCACTGGTCACCTGGGCAGATATCTAGCTGATCAACTGGTCAGTGTAAAATTTTCACAAAATTTTGTCTTAAGATGGACATCTGAAGAACGTTTGGTGGTGAAAATCCAATAGTAACGAATAGTGATTTGATAAAAGACACATCTGTTATCAATTTAATGAAATGTTTGAGAAATCCTGAATTTGATGATCTATTTGATAAACGGCCTGAGCAATAAAAAGTAAATTTTTTCATCAAATTTAAATTTGATGATCTATTTGATGAACCATTGGATTGACCTAAAAGTTTTAAAAAAATAATAATGTTGGGGTCAAAAACAATTGAGAACTTTTAGTGGGTTCAAAGTGTATTTTTATAAAATATAAAAACATAACTCTAAACAGCAGCCAGATCAAGCCCTAACGTAGTCGAAACAGAGAGCGAAGAGAAGAAGATGGTTCGTCGGAGGTCGCATTGACAATACCCCAGAAGCAACACACTTGTATTTGGTAATCATCAGATTGAATCAACCAGATGTTATGCTTCTCTTGAATAACAATATTCGATGATTTGATCCATCTTCGTTATTATTCGACGCTTTTTCAATTTGTTACCTGATGCTTCGAACTTTCTAGTAGATGAGAGGGTTCAAACTTCCCTTTCTTAATTTTCCAGTTTCGGCATAATTTCCTGTTTTGGAAGGTTGTTATTGTTTCGAAAAACAACTGACTTGCTATAAAATTATTTTATTATTTTATTTTTGTTTCAGATGATTATTGCTTAAGTAATATTTCTTTCGTTTGATTTCAATAGCTATTTATTATAATCTTTGGGGTAGTATTGAGTTTAATATCTGTTTAATTGCCTTTTGAAAAGTTCATTCCAAACTAGTACAAGGGAGTTATCAAATTAGTAAGGGTAATTTGCACTGTCTTTCCTGAGGTTTGGAGAAAATGCAGTAAGCTCCAAAGCTTTGACACAATTTCATCGAGTTCCTTATGTTGTGTTTGGTTGGAGGATTTGATGAGAGAAATGGAAATAGAAAGAAAAGGAGAAATAATTGATAGGATTCGAATTCTAAGTTATGTTTGGTTGAGTTGGGAAATGGAGGAAGAACATAGCCTAACACTTCATTTGGATGGAGGGGTTTGGTCAGAAAATGTGAGATTGTATTTCCCTCTCACTTTCTTTTCCCCTGGGTTATCCATTATAACCAAACAAAAAGTTGGATTGCATTTCCCTCTCAATTTCTTTTCCCTTGTGTTTGTCATTATAGCCAAACAAAAAGCGGGTTTGCATTTCCTCTTTCCTTTCCATTTCTATCATCAAATTCTCCAACCAAACACAACCTTAATACTTTAATTCACATGACACTTAGTATCCGTTTCATCAATAACAAAATCAATAATTTGTTAGTCATATGGATGGGAAAATGATATGGTCATCTATTAAAAATGTATATTATTTATTAATGTGTTTGCACACCATCCACTTTAGTTTAAGTCCATTTATCTTTACCAAAAGGGAGGTTTGTGTAATTATACCAAAACTTTGGGGCTGCTTGTGTATTTTTTCTAAACTTTAGGGGAGGTCATGTCAGACACATATCACATACCCCTATCCAAATGTGGAGTATCCGACACAGGCACTTTGCATATTTAGAAGAGTTCATGTAACAAAGGGAAAGGGTTTATTCGTTATTTTTAATGAACCAATCACATCTTTTTCTTTATCTTTATCTTTTTATTTTTCAAGGTCACTAATAGGCATGTCTTATACCAAAATTCACGGTCTTGTAGATAGATAATTGCATTAATCATTTATGGTATTTTGCATTCTAGATTTATGAACTTTTGTTTGACTGTTTGAAATAGATCTCTAATGCTTAACCAACTAGGCTTTGAATTAGTGCGAATTTGCAATGGATGTTTGATCTAGTTGATGCATATACCGATTGAAAAGATTTACTTTTATATTGATTACCTAAATCTTTTTGTTGATTTGTCGAAAAAATTCACCTTTTTTTGTTGCTAGTATATTTAATATACATACCCATCACACATACATTGTACTCAGGCTCTCACCTTATGTTGTGCATTGCACATAGATTCTACGAGGCCTTAGTGTGTTAGTCCACTTTGAGCCTTAAATGAACTCAAGTATGGGTATTGGGTGTGTATATAACTGTCGGACTCATCAAACTTTAAATTTTAAATTACACAGACTTGACCGAAAAGGTTATGTTTTAAATTGTTTATGTGAGATAAAATGGTGTGATATGTAACAGACAATATGAAAAAGGTATTCTACTCATTTTATAGTAATTATAGAACAATATGTATATATAATGATAGTGTTAATATAAATATGCATGAAGATTGGATGCACATATCCCACACCATTGTCCAAGTGTCAGGTGTTCCATGGGTATTTAATTTATGCGTCTTGCTAATGATTGCCAAGTGGGCGTTTGTTAATGATCAAATAATGCCAAAAAAGTTAGAATATACATATTTCACATATTATTGGCATACACTTTTTATATATTTCTATACAAGTTTTACAAGTTTTATGTATTTTATGATTCAGAAGAAACAAAATAATGTGAGCAATATTTCATTCTTCTCCAATAGTTTGGAAACTGATACCCTGTTTTATATTTGGGATGGAAACTGGATTCCTTTTTCCTTTTTACAGATGGAATGCAACTGGCAGAGAACTATATCTACCAAAATCATTTTTACAAAACACAGAAAATATGATGATGAAACAGTAGATATCATTTATCGACAACATTTTGCTTTTCCTAGGTCCATTTTACTTGGAAATTGAGCTTCAAAGCTTTTACACAAGAATCATTTTCAAGTTGAATGATTTTATGCTTTGTTTTGAAGTTAAGGGGTGTTGGGAGAAGGATCTTTGGTATAGATAGAATGTTGTCTTGGGCCTACATTAGGGCTTTCGTTATTGACAAGATTAAAGGGATGGTTTTAAATTGACTGTGAGGGTCTTCATCATAGTCTCTTCTTTGAGATGGAAGGGCAAGATTTGTTGGGACACTTCTAGCAGTTAGTGGGGAGAATCAAAGGGATTGGGGCTAGTTTTGCTTTGCACGTGGCATGCAGTTAGCTTTCATCAGTGAAGGATTACTCATCCTTCCTCTATTAATGTTGTGTAGTTTCTCTGTTCTTTCCTATCAATAACAAAGAAGAAGGAACTGACTTTTAACAGCCTTTTGTGGTACAAAACGATACAGAAACTTGACAATTTGCATAGTTGCCCGTCGTTTGGTTTGAATTTCCCAAAAATTTTTGGGAAAATTTCTCTACAAATGAGTTTTCAGAAAAACTCAAACCAAACAAATTTTCTCAAAAAAATTTCCCAAAACTTGTAAACTAAACAAGTTTTCCAAACAAATCTCTCTCTCATACACATCAAATCAGTCACTTTTTTCAAAACTCTCTCTCAAAATAATTTTCCAAAACATCTTTCCAAAAAAACCAAACCAAACAACTTCTCGCACTTTTTATCTCCCAAACTCATCTCCCAAACTCAAACCAAACATACCCATAGAATCCGGATGTTCTGATCTTTGCTTCATTTCCAATAAGTTTCATTCCTATAATTTCATATTGCTTCTATCGCAGTTTTGCTCTTGAGCAGTTACCTTGTGTTGCTGTTTCTGTTCTTTTCATCCAAGTCCCCATTGAAGTGAATTTCTTTGCTCACGTTTGATCAAATATTAAGTTAAACTCCTGCACTATTTAGTTCTAAATGCAATGTTACATGTATCACAGATTAAACAGGTCTTCTCTGAATGGCAAAACCAAAACAAAGACAGTTGGTGGCAATACCTCCAAACAAGAATAGTACTTCAAGTGGGCCTGAGGCAGAACTTCCTGGAGAAGACAGTTGGGTGATAGTTAAGAAACAGATAGTCAGAATCCTGATCCCTCCTTTACCTGTTAACAAACAGTCCACAACACCAAACCTAGGACCAAGTCAACCACAGGCAATGCCCATAAAAACAATAAATACAGAGTCTCAATGTCCATTGGAGACATGCCTGGAGATTCACTCAGTTGATGAAAGGGAGAAATCTATGCCATTGGCTCCGATCAAGAATATCCCAACTGCTAGAAGAAGTCCTCGACCGACTGCAATGCTACCAAGGATAGATAATAGGCTTGGATCTGAAAATCCAGATCAAGTTGACAATTTTAAATCCCGCACTGCACTTTGGGTCGATTGCAACTCAAGAGTGAGTAAGCGGCCACTGAACTACCTTGCTGGCGGTGCCTTGCTGAATCAGAGAATGAGGGCATCGAATATTGAGAGGAAGCTTCGAAGAGCTGGGGGGTTGAGCCAGTGGCTAGCGTTGTTGGGACTTGACCAGTTTGTAAAGATTTTTCGAGGGAAAAGTGTGAACAAATTCCAATTGGTGAATCTGACTATGAAGAAACTCAAGGACATGGGTGCGGATGCTGTGGGGCCCCGGAGAAAGCTGATGCATGCAATTGACTGCCTCTGCCAGCCTTACTGTTTTGAGGCTTTGTGAGTAATTCTGCAGGATATGCATAGAGCAATTGGAAAATTAGAGAATTATGAACAAATGCAGAAGCACAGGGGCAAGTTTTCATGTTTATTTTTGTTATGATTAAGGATGTAGATTAAGGATGTAGCCACATCCTTTTTGTGTGTTGGATCTATGTAGCCATCCCAATGGCTTATCACATCCTGTAGATATTCTTGTCTTGTCACCTTGGTTTATATGTGGAAGTTAAGTAATACACTGGTGCCCATGTTGCCCGTTATGTGAGGCTAGAAGTATATCAATTTGTTTGTTTTGATGGAAAACAATTTTCAATTGAAAGCATTTTCTATGGAACTTATTTTTTTCGTTTATAAAAAATGTTTTTAAGAATATACATTTTACTATATTTGGTTGTATTCTTAAAACTACTATACTAATGGTTGAAATGGTTGTGGTGTGGTAGCGGTAATAGCGGCAGTGAGGTGGTGATAGTGGTGGTGTAGTGGTGGTAGTGTGATGACGTTGGTAGGTTTTTATATTGAGAAATGTTTTCATCTTAAAAGTGAAAAACGTTGTAGGCTCAAATAATCTTATTTTTTGTTTGTCACGGAATTTTTTTGTGTTGACTTTAAGCTTATTTTTGGTTGACTACGAAAAATACTTTGTGTTGATTTTCATCTGTATCAAAAGTTTTATTGAGAAAAGTTATAAAAGGTTGTGTTAAAATAAAAGTTAACGTCATTATCTAACAATAGAAAGAACAAAAATAAGAAAACATATTAAAACTATAACAATAAATTACAAAATTTGTGCTCATAAATGTGGTTTGGAAAATGAGATATACATTTTAAAAAGGTTAGTTACATCGTTGTTTTTGCCGCTGATACCTTCTTATAGATTGGTCACCGTTAGAAGTTAGAGTTGAAAAAGCATAACACCCACCCATTGTAGTAAGGGAGAATGATTGAAAGAAGAGAGGTCATTGTGAATTTTGAAAATTTAAAAGTGTATATAAGAAATTGGAAAAAAAAGTCTTAAAACCCCTCTTCTTAGGCAAAAAAATACAAATCCACAGTTTAGAAGTTTTTTTTACATCTCGCTGAAGGTCATTGGAAAGTTGCTGAATGAGTACTACAAATTGTTAGTGTGAAACTCAGTGCTCCTCTCCTAAGTCTGTGTTTTTTGTATCAAAAAATAAAATATGAAAAATCTAAATAAACAAAGCACAAGTGTGAAATTGGAAGATGTTAATGTATCCCCATTTGGGATTCGTGTTGAAATTTTTGGATGAAAAAAGAGAGTGAATGAAATTATTATTTGTGTTCTGAAGTAAAAATGTATTCGATTACCAAATGATAAAAAGAAACGCGTCAGGTAGGGGTCGAACCTACGACCTTCTGCTTAGGAAACAGACGCTCTATCCACTGAGCTACAGACGCCCTTGCTCTACATGTCCTTATATTTAATTACTTATTCTATGGTGATTTCAAATCCAGATCGCGCTAAACTACATTCAAAAGAACAGAGCTTCACTTCACTCCCAGAAATTTTTGAATTCCACCAAAAACCAGAGAGAGAGAGAGAGAGAGAGACGAAAATGGATGATTCGATAAGGGTGTTCTGCAAAACACTAGCCTCCTTCTGCAACCACCTCCAAAGCAGCTGTGACGCTCTCAAGCAATCCCTCCAACGCCGTCCCATCCCTCTCGGTATATCTCTCTCTCTCTCTGATTTCTCGCATTTTCTCAGCAGCCAAACATGGTAATTGATTGTGATTTTTTTCATTTGTCGACATACCCATATTGATTTCCACATTTTTTTTTTGTTGGTTTGTGTCTTTTTAGGTGTTTTCTTTCATATTCTGTTTGATTTCACCTGAATTTCGCTCCTCTGCGTTTAATTACAGCAAGTCCTCAGACTTGCTTTTAAAATTTGATTGAAAACTGAAACATGATAACCAAAGTGATTTTATTTGAAGTTGAAAGGTGAAAAGCATAATTTGATCCATTTTTTTGGGCTCAGGTGACTTTCCCACGAGTAATTTCCATCCAAATTTCTGTGTTTCTTTCTTTGTTTTCTTGCAATTTCTTAGCAGCCAAACATGGTGATTGATTGTGCTTTCTTTCGGTTCTTGAAGTACCCATCTTGATTTCCATGTTTTTTCTCTGTTGGGTTTTGGTGTTTTCTTTCAGATTCTGCTTCTTCGACTTTTGTGCAGTGCCTGAATCGTCGAGTGTCTTCCACCAACAGCGACCTCAACTTGCTTGAATCAATGTCTTTCGGGACCGTTTCATTTGAGGAGCTACTGGGTAACTGCAATGAGGTCTACAAGAAGAATCAAAGTGATCTTGCTGAGCTTGAAGACCGTCTCAGGAATTTTGGCTATATCCCAGGTAAAATTTCCTCTAAAACCCTAAATTCACTTTGGTTTTTTGAGGTCTTGTTGTGTCCATTGATGGCGTTGATTGCTGTTTTGTTTGCTCTGTAGAACCTGAGATTGATGAAGAAGACAAGGCCTCTGATTATTCATCTGCACCACTTGGGTTAGAGTTGAAGACTGTTGATACTGACCCTCTGTATCCTTTTCTAACTTTATTTTGTTTGGTTGCCGGGAAAGTGTAGAAATTGATATCATTTGACTGGTGGATGTGCTCAATCCTTCTATTTGGGGTTAATTGCAGGCAATTATTTGCTTTCTTTATCATTTTTTGGAAATGCTGCTTTTATGTGACCGTTTTAGTATCTGGATTAGAAATACAGTTTTGGTGAATTCACTCTTTAGTTTTGTAAATGAATTTGAGTTCAAAAATTTATTTTATTAAGAGGACTGATGAGGATTATATGCATTCATTTCACCTTATTTCACTTATGATTTTTCTAGATTTTTTGTTTGTATTATTGATTTTGTAGGCAGTTTTTGTCATACTGTTATGAATAAGAAGAGATGTCAGGTAGGTTATAATTATTAGCTTTGAGCTAATCATACTGATACTGTATGTATGTCATGGTTTTGTGGATCTTTTGTTCTTCCTAAACTTTATTAGATTGGAGGACTCATTGAGCTTACAGGATCTTGGACTTTCAGATGTGTGTCTTGCCACTATAGCATCTGATGGTTAGTAGATAATTTTTTGAGAACTCCTTTTATTTGGGAAATTGATTTGAGAGTTCCTTGAATACAATATATATATTTTTTTTCAGAATGTGGTTACATATCCCAAGGAAATTGAATGGTTCAATTGTAATTTGCACAACATATGAGAGCAGAATACCTTGAATGTTTACTAGCCATTTTGCATATAGTGACGAAAGATGAAAATGTCATTTAAAAATAGATTCTTTTTTTTTGGATAAGTTATATATATGTATAATATAATTTATTTTGTACCACATATTATGTTGGTGGCTACCAATAGTTTTAACGGCTTCGATTATGAGCACACATTTTTCGATTGAACCTTGTATAAAAACTGAGCCTTCACCTCTTGTTCTGTGAAGACTGTAGGAGAGTAGTATTGTGCTTCAATCCTTCTTATTTGTAGTGAAAACTTGCAGCAATTGGTTCTCTCTACTAATCTCCCTGTCTCTGCAGCTAATAGAAAGATTAATAGCCTTGATATATCTTTGCCAGAGCCAATGAAGTAAGTTGAAGGTTTTTTTTTTTTCTTCTTCATACTGACCTTTCAGTTCTATCTCATTTAATTTTTTCTTCCAATTTATAGCCTTTCTGCGGAAAAACAACATGGGTTGAAGGGACAATATGGACCTGCTTCAAAGTTCTTGGAAGTGATTGAAGGTACAAAATTGTCTGGTTTTTATAGTTCAGGGTGCCTTAAGCACCCTGTTTAATATCCATTGCCTCAGTGATGCCAAAATCTAATTGTCACTTGTGTTATCATTCACCATGACACTAGGTGAGGTAGGAGATGACCCCAAATCAGTTGGAGCACCTAAATCTGTTATAAATGTATCAAAAGATGATTATGAAAGTCTTCCTTCAGATATGAGAACCCTAGCATCGTGGGAGGTAAGAACTTTTCCTTTTTATTTCTCGTGATACAACTGTTTTCCAGATTTAATGGATGCTTAAATCGGATAATATGCGATTAATTTGCATTTTTCGTATTGACATTCCAAAATGTAAGTTGTAAGAGATGAACCTTAAGAGTTGACGCTTGAATGATATCTCTCTGAAAATTGATGTAAAATAATAACGCTGCTAATAGGATTTTAAATTTCACAAATGCTACACTGTGCGGAATGTTTCTCACAAGGCAATATCTGTAAATCTGGGTAAATGGTTTTGTTGTAATGCTGGGAACCCATTACGCAACACATCAAAATATATCCCATTTAAATTGATATCTTGTGTATTTTTGTGGATTTCTTACTTGGATTTACAAACTTACTTTTTAAAATGGGATCTAGAATGTTAGGGATGTCAATTTAATTGTTTCGCATATGACGCTAACATTTTGAGTTCTGATTTAATCCAAAACGTGGTCATACCTTGAAGATGTAAATTACAGATTCGGTTAAAAGTTCTGAAAGAAATAAATGTTTAGAATGATCGTCGGTGATCTACTTTTATCGTAGCTAGGACCCCCATGATTTTTATTGGGTATCCATTGATATATTCTGAAACGCATACTTTTTTCTGGCACAGTTATTTACCTACCAAACTTTGGTAGGAATAAATGTTCATTTAGTGTCTAGTTTTTATAAGTGAAATTAGATGTTTCACCCGATTTGAGGCGAGGCACAATCCCAATCCCAATGCATTGAGAATAAGTCTTTTAGAAGTGAAATTAGATGTTTCACCCGTTTTGAGGCAAGGCACAGTCCCAATGCATTGAGAATAAGTCTTTCAATGTTTGAATATGGAGAATGCTACACATGAGCCCATACACGTGTGTGGATTTATTAATGTGAATCCTATTTTCTTGTGTCTAGAATTAAGAAAATCGGGTAAGAAATGGTATTATGTACTCTTAGGCCTTGTTTGGGAACAAGTTATTTTAGTAATTTTTTTGCTTTTTACGAAAAGATGTGCAGAAAAGTAGAGAGAGTGATGTGACAACTTATAGTGACTTTTTGGATTTTTGGCTAAAACATATAGGCCAAGTTTGGGAAGTTACAAATAATCCATCTTTTTATCTTTTTATCTTTTTTTCATCACATCACCTCTCTACTTTTTTGCATATCTTTTCGTAAAAAGGCAAAAAGTATACTTATTTAGGTCATCCCAAACAACCCCATAATCGCCAAATGAGACCTTAATAGGTATAAAAAATTCTATAAAGCAGTTCATCAAAATTAGTAATAGAGAGCCAAGTAGTGTTTGAGAGTTCAAAAATTGCACCTATAGAAACATTGTATTATATCTAATTAAACAGTCAACAAATGTCAAACAGCATTGGCTGTGCTTATGATTTCTCAATCTTAAGCTCTATCCTAATATGAATAATAGTTAAAAGATCAATAAGAGATTGTACTAATGTTGGGTGAGAAACCAATTTACCTTTACATAATTTAATATCCACAACAAACATGTCTTAGGTGGCAAAAGATTCTATGAGGATGTGTTTTGTTCTAGGACATGGGGTGGGATGGGAATTAAATTGGGCCCTCCAAAACCAACTATTGTGTTTGTTTTACGTTTCAATCTCTAGGAGGATTGGGATTTGGGGTTGGGAATATAAGATTAGGATTTTTTTTATTGACAAGATTATTTTCAACTATTGAAATTTTTTAATGTTAAAAGAAATCCTTAATCCCACTTACTACAATATTTACAAAATAAAAAAAAATAAAAAAAATAAAAAAAAAAAACAAAACTTAGACACATCAATCTACCAAGGCAGCCATTGCCAGAACCTCCACCACTGTCCTTGATGATGCTGTAAGATTTCTGAATAATAATCTGTATATTCAGTGTATTTGATTACAATAATACCCTAGATTATATAGCCCTAACTCTTAAACCAAAAAAGAAAAATACAATCACTCCTATAATATGTACAACCACAATCATGCCAAATATAGAATATACATAATATATTCTCACACCCCCACTCAAACTCAAGGTGTTTTAATAGAAAACACTGAGGGCTCGTTTGGTTTGTGTTTCCCAAAAATTTTTGGGAAAAATTCTCTACAAATAAGTTTTCAAAAGTAATCAAACCAAACAAATTTTCCCAAAAAAATTTCCCAAAACTTGTTTGGTTTATAAGTTTTTCAAACAAATCTCTCTCTCATACACATCAAATCAATCACTTTTTCCAAAACTCTCTCTCAAAATAATTTTCCAAAACATCTTTTGAAAAAAATCAAACCAAACAACTTTTCGTACTTTTTATCTCTAAAACTCATCTCCCAAACTCAAACCAAACATACCCTGAGAGTTTGCTAAGAAGAAACTGAAACCGAGCGTTAGTGTGAGTCTTGGTGAAGAAGTTCGTAACTTGCAAAGCCGAAGAGACGAAAGGAAGCGAGATAGAGCCAGACTGCAGATGCTGTCAAACAAAGTGACAATCAATTTCAATGTGTTTAGTCCATTCATGGAAGACAGTATTGTGGGTAATCTGAATAGCACTGCGGTTGTTACAATAGAGAAAGGTCAGAGAAGACTGAGGGACACCCAAATTAGACAGGAGACAACGAAGCCAAACAATCTCAATAGTGGCTTGAGTTATAGCACGATACTTAGCTTCTGCAGTAGAGCAAGCAACAACTAATTGTTTCTTGCTTTTCTAAGAGATCAAGGAATTACCAAGAAATATACTGGAATCAGACGTAGACTTGCGATCAGTAACATCACTAATCCAATCAGGATTAGAATATGCCACCAAGTCCAAAGAGGAAGTAGTAAGCCTTAAAAGATGGTACCCCTGAGATAGTGAAGAATGCGAACTAAAGCAGTCCAATGGGAAGAGTGAGGAGCAGAAACAAACTAACTAACCACATGAACAGCATAAGCAAGATCAGGGCGAGTGACAGTCAGATAAACTAAACAACCCACAAGCTCGCGATATAAAGTAGGATCACCCAGAGGGACACCATCAGCAGAGTTGAGCTTCACATTAAGCTCAATAGGTGTATCAGAAACCTTAGTATCAGTAAGACTAACATGGTGAATGACCTCATTAGCATACTTAGCCAAAGACAGAAAATAACCCTTTGGAGAAAAAGTAATCTCAATACCAAGAAAATACCGCAATGGACCCAGATCTTTCATTTTGAAGGTGTGGAAGAGGTGCTGCTTGATCTCAGGTATAGCAAAAGAGTCAAAGCCAGTGATGATCATATTATTAAACCTGTCCAGAGGAGTAGGGAAGGCCAGGGGGTGGACGTATGTAGACCTTCTTAGTGAGATGATCATTAAGAAAAGCATTCTTAACATCCAGCTGATAGAGAGGCTAATGTCGAATAGCAGCAACAGAAATCAAGGTACGGACAGTAGTTATCTTGGCAACAGGGGCAAAGGTGTCCTTATAATCAATACCATACTCCTGCGAGAAATTCTTGGCAACAAAGTAAGCTTTGTATCACTCAAGAGAACTATAAGAATGAGTCTTCACTTTATAGACCCATTAGCAACCAACTAGATTATTGCTGATAAGCAAATGAACCAATGCCCAATTATTAGTCTTCTGCAAGGCAAACAACTCATCCTCCATAGGTCGAACCCAATTGGGATCCTAATAAGCCTCCTTGTAAGACTGAGGTTCTGCAAAAGAATGAATAACAGACAAAAAAGTACAATAGGAAGTAGAAAAACATGTATTAGACCAACCAAACCTGTTTGAAGATTGACGCTCTTGAGTAGGATATCGATATGTAGCCGGATCAAAGTCTTTAGAAGCAAAATAAGCAGCAACCGGGACAGAGACAACTGGTGGATGGAGAGTCTTGAGATGAGAATAGACTAACAACAAAGGAGAAGTAGCTAGAGGTGAAGTAGGAATAGCCTTAGGGAGGTCAGTGGAGAGATACTCAATAGAAGGGGTGGAAGGTGGAGAAGATGAAACAAGCGCAGGAGGAACAGTAGAGATGCACTCATTAGACGGGACCTCAAAAGGAAATGGGTCAATGTGAACCAAATCCTCTTTTAAAACTAAAGTAGTGAGTGGGGGAAACTGAAAGTAAGACAGACATTCGAGAAAGGCAATATGGTGGGAGACATAAAGGCAATGAGAGATAGGGTTGTAACAGTGGTAGCCTTTTTGAATAAGACTGTGACCCAAAAAGACATACAGAACAGACCGGACACTTAGTTTGGTCCTATCTTTATAGGAAAGAAGGGCAAAACAAGCAGACCTGAAAACACGCAGGAGGAAATAATTAGGAGAGTGGGAATACAGAGTCTCATAAGGAGATCGTCTAGAAAGGAGGGGACTCAGCATGCAGTTGAGTAGAAAAGTAGCAGTAAGAATTGTCTCACCCCAGAATGGTGCGGAATAGAGGCAGAGAGAAGGAGAGATCGAGCTGTCTCACGATGACGATGTTTATGCTCAACACGACCATTTTGGACAGGTGTATCAGTATAGGAAGTTTGATGAAGGGTACCCAAATTGGCCAAATACTCATAGTATTCGGTTTTAAAGTATTCCCCACCCAAGTTAGACCGTAGCATTTTAATTGTAGCCTCAAACTGTGTAGTGATCATAAACTAAAAGGTACGGTAGATCTGGTAAAAGTCAGATTTATGAGCCATAAGATAAACCCAAGTATAGAGGATACAATCATCAACTAAGGGCACGTAGTATGCAGAACCTCTTTTAGTGAAAACAAGAGAGGGTCCCCAGACATCAGTATGGACAAGAGAAAAAGAAAAACAGAAATAGAGGAACTTTTATTAAAAGGTAAAGTTGTCATTTTAGCAAGTTTATATTCTCGACATTCATTAATTTGACTTGGAGAAACTTTACTTAACAATCCTAATTGAGCTAAAGACCATAAGCGGTCAACAGACAAATGACCGAGATGAGAATGCCATAAATAAAACTAACTCAACTGAGAATCTAAATGAAAAAATGAAAGTGCAACAGGAGAGGTAGATAGAGAAAGATACAGGCTTTCCATCACATATAGATCTCCAATTTTACGGCCGGTCCTAATCTGCTTTTTGGACACCGACCTGCATTACCTACGCATGTAAGAAGAAAGAAAAGATAACATCAAAACTAGAAGTATCAAACTGATTGATAAAAAGCAAGTTGATAGACAGTTAAGGAACATAAAGAACAGAGGGAATAATAACAGTAGACATAGTAGAGGGTAAAACAAACCCAATAGATAGGACCGACATACCAAACCCACTAGTAGTATTAATAGTAATAGGAAAAAGAGGGGGGATATAGTTTTGGAGTAAGGAAAGGTTAGGAGTCATTTGATGAGAGGCATCAAAATCAAAAAGCCAAATAGAAGGAGGACCCAAGCAAATCTGAATGAAGACAGGTGAAAGCAAAGGCAGATGGGGATGGCTGAAAGGTGGATAAGAGATGTTGAAGCTGAGCAATCTGGGCACTTAAAAAAGCCAAGTCAAGATCAAGAGCTGGAGCAGATGTGATATAAGCAAAGAAGAGGCGAATAGTACTCGGGCAGACTTGAGCTGTGTTTGAGGCTACGAGAAGATTGAAATGATCGACCTCCCTTCTTGAGACAGTTATACTTCCAATGGCCTTTCTGATGGCAAAAGAGACTCATCAGAGGCTAGTGGCCCTTTCTTGGGCTTCGCAGTGGCTTAAAGCTGATAAGGTGATGGGGTCGACAACAGAGGACGCTGAGTAAGAGCCAAGAAGACAGATGGAGACAGAGTCTGACTGGCCATCTTAAGACCAGTTTCCTCAAAGAGGAGCTCACAAACAATAGCATCTACAGAGGAAAAAGGAGACTGATGAAGGATGCCACCACAGATAGCCTCATACTGAGGGAAAAGAGCCGTTAAAAACTGCACTAAACGACCTTGCTTCCGAAACTCAACATAAGCATCTAGTGCCTTGAGACTAGATAGTTCCATGAAAGTCAACTAATCCTAGAGATCTGTTATCTCAATATAAAAATCCTGAATAGTTTGATCCCGCTAATAAGCATTTTGAATAGTAATTTCCAACTCACATTGCTTGGCAAAGTTGGACTACTGATAAATACCCAGTAAATAATTCCACACCTCCTTAGTAGTACTGTATTTGGAAAACATCATTCCAATACGGTCATCCACAGAATTATGAAACTAGGTCAAAACTTAGGCATTATCACAATCCCAAGTATCATAGGAAGTCAAATATCTTTCATTTTTTGGGTATGATAGACGAGGAACAAAACCAGAAACATAACCCCCTTCTTTTTTTTTTTACTAAGGAGAAAATTCTTCATAAAACTGGCCTAATAGGCTTAATTACTACCAGTGAGTTTGCATTTAATGGCTTGAATTTTAGTGTCCGACATTGTAATATATGAGATTAAAACATAATATTTAAAAATTTCTATGAGCAAACTGTAATATCCAGAGAGATGGAGCTTCAAACAAATATATAATAAACCACTATAACCAAGAGCATAACATAAATCCAGGGAGAGAAAAGTCACCAACCAGAGAAGACCAAGGCAATCACGAGTCAGAGAGGAAAGAAGAGATGTCACGCCTTAGAGCTTTGCAAACTTAAGGAAATCGCGAACGCGAAGCTAGGATTCGTGATTTCGAACCAACTGGATTGCAAGAATCATGCAGAGATTCTTCAAACCAGGGAGAGAGAAATCACGATGCTGGAGAGAGAAAGACCAGAAATCGTGGTCGTGATTCCAGAGGAGACATGAAATACAAAGCAAATGAGGAGCCTGAGAAGATGCAAGAGGCACTCGTGACTTTGATTGAATCGAATGCACTCAGAGAGAGTCACGACTCACAGTTGGTGTTTGGGAAGTTACTATTTTAGTAGGCTAAAATTTTTGTATTTGGAAAGATGATTGGATTTTTTTGTAGTTGAATGTGATGTTTGTGAGAGAAAAAGTGAAATGATTATGGGTTTGATGTGATATTTTAGCCTAATTTGTCTTTTAGTAGACTTTAGCCTAAAAGAGGCTAAAAATTTTTTTCCCAAACACCCCCACAGACAACTTCCAGGGTTTAGGCTCAGAGACGACTTTGATACTATGTAAGATTTCTGAATAATAATCTGTATATTCAATTGTGTGTTTGATTACAACAAGACCCTAGATCATATAGCCGTAACTCCTAGACCAAAAAAGGAAAACACAATCACGCCTATACACAATCATGCCCATAATATGTACAACCACAATCATGTCAAATATAGAATGTACACAATATATTCTCATAGATGCCTCGACCACTTTGCATACCTCGACCATCACCACCCCCCTACCACATTGTTATTATCAAAACCCTTTCCTCAACATGTTGATCACCCATCGTTACTATTGCTACCACCACTGCTGCCACTAGCTTCGTGAGCATGCCATTTATCAATACTATGACACCATCAGACTTGTGTTACAGTTGCCACCAGTGTTTTAAACGGCTCTAGGCACACCAAGGCTATAAGGTCTTCTATAGCCTAAGCGCGAGGCGAGCCGCGTGCCTCACCAAAGCGAAGAACAAGTAGTAGAAGAAAAGCAAAATTATAAAATTGGTAAACTTTTCAACATAACAAAATATAAATGTAGCATTTCAAAATTCATAACCATTTCCAATAATCTTTAAACATAACATTCAATCTTTTAAAAATTAAAAATATAATATCCAACAAATGATATAAAGCATAACATTAAACATTTTATCACTTTCTGCTCTCTTTTGACTAAGTTTGGCTATTTTATATTGAAGAGTTTTGAATCCCTGTGAGTATGCCCACAAAAAAAAAAAAAAAACACTTAATCAATAGCAGTAGAAAAATAGGTAAAGCCATGAAGCCCACACCTCTCTCCTTGAAAAAAAGCCCTCGCCTTAGCACCTAAGTTGCGCCTTGCGTATGGCGCCACGCCTCGACCTATTCGAAGCTCAAGGCTGCGCCTTGTGCTTAAAACATTGGTTGCCACCATCTTGTTGTCACTATCAAGAACCTTGCCCCATCAAGCATCGCCACCACCTCCTCCAACACAACCAATGTCACCATTACTTTTGGGGTTGAAAAGTGAAAAAAAAATAAAAAAATTCACGAAGCATGTAGGTGGTTTGAGTTACATCACAATCACAGTTGTATTTTCTTTCTATTTTGTAAATGCATCCATATCCTTACCAACATATGGTAGAAATTGTACATTTCCATGTTCTAACTATTCGCAAACTCCAATCAATACACTTACAATGACATGAATTGTCTAATTTCTAAGAAGCACATACACTTCTAATCCGTTTCTGTTTTCTTTTCCCTTTTTGTGTCTGTGTAAGACACCTATATTCGTTAAACACAACTTTGGAAACATTGGGCAATTTACTTTATACCTACTATTCCGTCTGGTTTTTGGTTCCTAGTCTTATTTTATTAGTAGCCATGATTGGGGCTATAGTACTGACTATGCATAGGACTACTAAGGTGAAAAGACAGGATGTATTCCGACGAAATGCTATTGATTGGGAACATGCATGTCTATCACTTTGACACACATAAAACAAATCATAGATTTGAAAAAAACTCTATTGGGAGCCAATGAATAAAATGAAAGCAACGCAAGTTTACTGCAACTCTCTTCTCCTTCAGCCTTAATTTATGAACCCTAAAACCTAAAATTCCTAATTTGTTGTTTGCAAACAAATACTTTTTGTCCACACTTCTTTTCCAATGTATAGACTTTTAAAAAGTATTTCTCACTATTTTTTGATATTAATAAAATATAATTATATTTGTAATATAAAGAATGACGATGTTATTATTTTCATGTGTATTGTCGTGTCCTCGCCATCTCGTGACTTACTTTCTCTTTTTTCTTTTTATGAAAAATAAAAACAATTGTGTTGGTGTGTCCATATCGTGTTGTATTCATGCTTCTTAGCCAAGTTTTGTTTGTAGATGTTTTGACATCATAATTTGATACTTATTTATGGTACTGTCAGACAATTGTCTAATTTTGTCAACTTCTGACAACATAATTTGCTACCTATTTATGGTTACTGGATATTAGAGGTTCGTATAATATAATTATTCTAATTTTCTTGGCAATGATTTCCTTTTTCCATCCATCCCTTCTCATTGAAATGTCTGCTTAATTAAGCACAAAACTGTATTTGTCTTTTTAAGGCCTTATCAATTAATCTTATTTTCTAGCCATCTTCATCTTTCTGGTTTATTTTCAAAAGAATTTATATTCCTTAGTTTTCTTTTTTGTTTATTGCATGGCGGGATTGGCTTCATGTAATAGCTCTATGGAGCTATTTTTTCCTTCATTGTTAGTGGGATATAACTTTAGGAGCATCATCACTCTGCAGGATCTGCTCGAAGCTGTTGAGAAGATGAACTCAATCCTAAGTCAAAAGCAAAAAATAGAGGAAGGCAACTTCTTCCACCAAGACGAACTTGCATCATTGGGATTCGGTTGGTATCTGAATATTTCTTTAGTATGATTTCAATTTTGTTCATTAGTATAAAAAAATTGCATTACCAGCAAAAAACTATAAGATTATTTCAATTTTGTTTGTTTCTTTAGTTTGACAATGCACAGTACAATATAAGACTATTTCAATTCATGATATGATTCTCGATTTGACAATTATTAGACAAAACTACTGAACTTGATCTTGGCCAAGAACTAGTGATACAGGGTTTTCCATATTATTTTTTTCATGAATGGAGTGATACTTGTCAATTTATGATGTTAATAATGTTGGTTAAAACTTGTTAGAGATATGAGGGTTTCATTTCAGTAGAAGTACAACTAGTCTTACATGTATGTAAATTGCGATACTTCTTGAATAATAAAATATTAGCATAAACCAGTGAAATTTAATCTGCTATGCTTGTTTTGTTTTTTTTTTTTTTTGTTGGTTGCAGGGCATAAAGGGAGAGCTTATCTGCTGCAACTGTTACGCATGAATCGTTTAGTTGTTGAGACCGTTGATGGGTTGATTTTCTATAGATTACTGTAGTAGTGTTGATGAGACTCAAAACCCAATTAGCTATAAGTTGATGCACCCTTCAAACATTAGTGGTATATAGATTCAAGTAGTTTTCATTCTTTTAACTTGGCAGAAGGAAGGCTGCAGACCAATTCAACCTGCAAAACAAATTCAAAGTTTGTTTTTGCAACAATGCTACATACCCATAATTAAAAGAAGTACATTTATGAACTACAATTATTCTAAAGTGTGGCCTATCTTATCAACTTAAAATTTATACCATGCATCTCACTTTTGGAATAAATTTTGGGGCAAAATTCATGTTAAATGGCATTTTTGTCTTCTTTTAGCAAGATGGTTACTACACTAATTTGGCAAATATTATCCTGTATTTGCCCTTTCATTTTATTAGGGAGTAATGCTATAGTGACCATTCATCTTACTATATATACATTAGTAGTTGGATTCATTGCACTAATTTTTATTTTTTTATTTTATTTTTGGGTGAATACCATTATATTGATGTTGCATTGACAAATAATATGATAAATATAACATAATATAAATATGTAATAAATGTAACATTATTGTTTATTAGGTAATGATGATGTACTTGCATCCAAGCAACGGTGCTAAGATTATGTATTAAAAGTTATTTATCTAGGAGATTTTACAATACACCTCTCAAAAAAGAATAATATTTAGAAGGCAAAATTACATAACATTGAAAAGGAAAACATATGTAAATCAATGGGATGTTTTTTAAAATTTCAATGGTGATTAAATATTTAAAATTAATTGTAAAAACATGAAGTCAATAGTTAACAACACAAAAATATCCTTCCTTTCCTCCTGTAACTCCATTGTTCCTTTCTTGTCAGTAACTATTCATCCACCATCTCTTGCAACTTCCATTCTAATTAACATTCTCTTCAATGAGGCGACACTTCTTCCTCCACACTTTTCAACAGTTGACAATCTTTCTCTACCTTCTCCAACCACTCCATAGCCTCTATCAACTTCCAAGGCCACTCTCTAATCTCCATCTCTTTGCAAGCCCTCTTGTTTTCCTTGCCGCTAACCACCACTCTCCTTTCTCCACCTTCTCAATTGTCAACAACCCTTATGTTTACCGTTCATTACTCCTCTCCCTACATTATGTTTTGCCCTACCTAGACCTCTGTTACACTGTAGTGTTGTGATGGTAACTAGGGATCACAAGAGTTATGATGGGGAAAGGAGGTTATGGAGGAGCGATTGAGTATTAGAGGAGAGGTTGTAGAGGGGTGGTTGTTGTAGTAGGAGGTAAAAAAGGAATTAAAGTAATTGATGAAGGATAAAAGAAGGGATAATGGTGGTTAGAGGAGGATGGATGAAGGATTGGCAATAATTACAATGGTGAAAAAGGTGTTAACGCAGCTGGCGTAAAGGGATGATAAATAATAAGTATGATAGTTTTAAGAGACGGAAGAAAAAAAATAAAGGTGAAAGAGAAAGAAAATTTTAGTTTTGTTATTTTATAAAGATTTTAACTTATTTATAATGATTTTACAACTTTTCATGTCTACTATTATTATTATTTTTTCTTTCATTAAATTACAAAATTTCTTTTAATTTTTGTATTGTGACCATTTTTCTACTATTCCCTATTTATAACTCTTATTTGTCTATAATTTAAAGGCAAAACAAAAAAATCCTTATTTACAAAAAAAAAAAAAAGAAAAAAGAAAAGAAAAAAAGAAAAAGTCTAGCCCTGATAAGCCTATTGCACGCAGTAGAGAAGTCATGGTACACTTCAACTAGTACTAGGAATAAGATCGTATTCGGTGCGCTTCGGGTTCACACTCAAAAACTCCCTAATAATCCGCCACGTCAACCAACACTCACGTGTCCTCTTTCTATACGCTCTCATTCCTTACTGTTTAGAAAACAAACCGTAGTCTAGCACTCTCTTCCGCTATCCCCTCTTCTACGTATTGAAATTCCGTATGTACCTCTCAACCCAATCGAACCCAAAGAGCTCTCTCTCTTTCTCAGTCGAGCCTCGGAGTTCTCTCTCTCTCTGTCTCTCTTCGACATTAGTTTCTTCTAGGCAGTGTCGCTCTTTCGCAGAGCCCACTCTCTCTAACCCTTGAAGCGATTGGCTGATCGGCGAAGCAAACTCTTCTACCATGACTATAATGACTCCTCCACCGTTGGACGTACGTCTCTTCTTTCTCTGTCTGCAAAAAATCCTATGAATTTTGCCTTTTTCACTGTTTTTTTTTTAGTTAGGGTTACTGGGTTTGAGGGATTTTTTTGTGGGTTTGAGGGATATTTTTATGGGTTTGGATTGTGTTGTTTTGGGTATGTGATCGTCTAGGTTTAGGTTGAATTCGAATTCGGTTTTGGGGTTTCCTGGTGTTTTTTGGGATTTAGGGTTTTGATCGGGTTGTTAGGGTTAGGGTTTATTGGATCAGGTTATCTGATTTGGGATGTGTTGTTGTTGCAGCAAGAGGATGAGGATATGCTCGTGCCGCATTCGGAACTTGTGGAAGGTCCTCAGCCCTTGCAGGGTCCTCAGCCCATGGAAAGTATGTTTCTTTGAAGTTCATGAGTTGAATTTATGATAAATTATTTGTATTTGTAGTGAAATTAGTGTCACAGTGGGATATAGTTTGTAATTGATGATGTGTAATGGTGGGAATTTTTAATTTGTTTTGCATGTTGTGTCTGTTTTTTGATTTGTTAGTAATAGCGCAACCAGAAACTGTTAGTAGGACGGAGAACCAACAAGTTGAAGAGCCTCAAACATCTAGGTTTACATGGACAATTGAGAACTTTTCTAGGGTGAACACCAAGAAGCACTATTCTGAGGTTTTTGTAGTTGGTGGTTATAAATGGTAATTGCCTCATACTCAGATTTGACTTTTCTATGCAAGCTGACTAAATTTTATAAAATAAGTTTTTTGTTGATTCTCAACTTGCATTGGTTTGGGCAGGCGGGTGCTTATTTTTCCTAAGGGAAACAATGTCGACTACTTGTCGATGTATTTAGACGTGGCTGATTCAGCAACGTTGCCATATGGGTGGAGTAGATATGCGCAATTCAGCTTGGCTGTGGTTAATCAGTTTCATGGCAAGCTTACAATAAGGAAAGGTATATCTACACTGCTCTTGCATTTTGTTTTTTACGTGATTGGAGTGCCATATTTAAGTTCATATACCACATCGTTAATTATATTCTGTAAGTTCGTTAAGGATCTTTCTCCCTTTGCTTCCCACACAAAAAAATAGCAAAACTTGTCGCACAAAATGGGACCTTTATGTTATTTTATGAACTTTGCTTTAAATATATTATCCTTACATTGTGTATAAAAAATTGTTTTCCCATTACTGCAGTAGATGATTGTTAAAAGAACCATGCTGATTTTGTTCTGTTGTAAACTTATGGTTCTATGGAACTGGGAAAAAAAAAAAAAAAAAACATTTCTTTGTATTGCATAAGCAAAGAAGTTTTTTAAATTTAATAAATTTGAGAGTAAAGTATGTAGGCGAACTATATTTGTTTGATTAACATAGGTTTTAAGAAGGTTGAGAGATCGGACCTTTCTTCTACTTGTAGTTCCTGTACATACTTAAAATTTGATTATTATCTTGTCTAGAAGTAAGGGGTAAAAAAAAGCTCTTACATTGGCTGCTTGTTGCAAGTAATTATTAGTAATTTTAAAAAATTATAGATTATTCCATTAAGGTTTTTTAAGCATTGAGTATATACTACTTGTGGGAATAATAGTACTACTGTTCTTGCAATCAATTTGCATTAATGACAAATACATGGGAAGTGATGTTTGTATTCCGTTATGTACTAGATTAGCCAAGTTGAGAATAACATTTGATGTGGAACATATTTAGTAAGAATATTTTATGCAAGACCCTCAATTGGTCTCCTGTTTTGTTCTTCCATGTTCTTTTTCGTACCGAGAAGTAGCTTTCACTTTACTTGAAATATAGTCAACATAATGAAAAAAGCATTCAAAAGAGGTTAGTGGATAAATGTTTGTATGTGGGGTCAGGGCCATCAGAAAGGGGATGTTGAAGAAATCAATCTCTGAGTTGCAATCGAAAAAATGCTAGTCACTGAGTCTTGACTCCCCTGCATCTTGTGGGGTCAGGGCCATCAGGCTGAAATTATCCTGTTAATTTGATTATCATTATTCATCAATCTATGGACTGATTAGGTTGCTCTAGTCTTCAAAGCTTACCAAAATACAATTGTTAGATGATGATGGGTTGAATCAATAGCAAACCTGACCCTCTCCCTCTCTCTCTCTGTCTCGTGCTCAAGGAAATTTGTCAGTATCTATTTCATTTCTTACCTTTGCCTAACAGAGAATTTGTTTCTTCTCAATTTTTTGTGCACATTCTGATGACATTTTAAGTAAATCTTCTGACATGGATTTAATTTGAACAATCTTGTTTGGATTTTTAATTTTAACAATCTTGTTTGGATTTTGTAGACACACAGCACCAGTTCAATGCAAGGGAGAGTGATTGGGGCTTCACATCTTTTATGCCTCTAAGTGAACTTTATGATCCCTCTAGAGGGTTTCTTGTGAATGATACATGTGTTATTGAAGCTGATGTTGCTGTTCGTAGGATCATCGATTACTGGACATATGACTCGAAGAAGGAAACTGGTTATGTTGGACTAAAGAATCAGGGAGCTACTTGTTATATGAACTCTTTGCTTCAAACTCTATATCATATTCCCTACTTCAGAAAGGTGTGATCAGTTCTCATGTTCTTCTACTCAAGTATATGGTTTTTGTCACTGATTTATGTAGAAGGCAGTTTCTCATGATGGGTGATATGTTTCAGGCTGTGTATCACATGCCGACAACAGAGAATGACATGCCATCAGGAAGCATTCCTTTGGCTCTTCAGAGTTTATTTTATAAGCTACAATATAATGAGACCAGTGTTGCAACTAAGGAATTGACCAAATCTTTTGGATGGGACACGTATGATTCTTTCATGCAGCATGATGTGCAGGAACTTAATAGAGTTCTGTGTGAAAAACTTGAAGATAAGATGAAGGTACTGTATTTAATAGTTGTGGCCTTCAACTCAATGTTATGGTATTCTGATTGCAATCTGCTGTTCCAGGGAACTGTTGTGGAAGGGACAATACAACAGTTATTTGAAGGGCACCATATGAACTACATCGAATGCATTAATGTGGACTTCAAATCTACGAGAAAAGAATCATTTTATGGTATTTTGTTATTATGGGAAGTCTAGGTTGTTTTGGGTTTTGTCATTATCAAATTCAGTGGACGGTATTGATTTACATATTAATTGTATGATAGACCTTCAGCTCGATGTCAAAGGTTGTCAGGATGTTTATGCGTCTTTTGACAAGTATGTTGAAGTTGAACGTCTTGAAGGTGATAATAAATATCAGGCTGAAGAACACGGATTACAGGTTAGTTGCTAGGCGATGATTCTAATTGGATGTAAAATTTTCTTGATACAAGAAAAAATAATTTAGCTGAATTATAATCTGGAGTTGTCAAAGCAAGCTAAAATTAATGGACAAATTTCTGTCAATAATTCTGATAGTTTTTTGTGTTGCCACTCCCAAATAATGAAATAAGGTTGTGCAAGTTGGTAACTGGCAAAAAAGCATTAAAATGAACTAGTTGATGAGGAGTATTGGAGATCTATTTCAATTTTGCATCCTAAATAATTCTATTCAATTTCTACTATGTGGGGAAACCTTTTTTTTTATATCCATCCACATGTGTTTCTTAGAAGTTAGATCATGCAACACAACATGCATTATGGAATGGTTTGCTTGAGTTAGTACAATATATACCAATTCTGTTCAGCATATCTTCTGGGTAGAATCAGTGGCAAGCAGAACATTTCTTTCTATTTAAACAAATGAGGCACGCTTATGACTTCATTTACAAACTAATTATTGAGAAAGGGATAACATTTTCAAGTGAAGTGTATTTATCAAAAAAAAAATTTCAAGAGAAGTGAGAGTTGATCTTCTCAACATGTCAAAGTCTGACTAAACAAACAATGATTGCATTTGGTTAAATCTATTCTAAAGCTTTTAAACTAGTAAAAACCTATTTAACAGAAAGAACCTTGGAAACTCTATTTAGTAGGGAAGTAGAAGATTTGTTGTAGAAGTAACAATCATGGTTGTTAGAATTGTGTGATTCACGATTTGATTTATCTGATTCAATAAGAGTTTCAACTAAAACGATTCGAATTGAATCGTTGAATCGGAAATTGAGTGAATCCTATGATTTATTTTGCGATTCACTACGATTCATTGCATTGCATTTCAATTTTATTTTTGTTTTTGTTGCATAATGCATGAGAAGTCTTTTTAGATTCTATATCAAGGAATAGAAAGATATTACTTAGTTATATCAATATACATAGTTTTATGTCTAGATCCATATAAACAATTTAGTTTTGTTGATGTTGATTTTATTTTAAATACTATGCGTGTATTTTTATATGTATATAAATATATAAAATTATATATTGTGTTAAATAAAGTGAATCTTACAATTCACAATTTGATACAATTCAGCTTCGCTATTTTACCTAAACTATTAACGATTCGATTTGCGGTTAGCAATCATATAGACAATATGGTATGTGGTTGCCCAAGTTTCTTTTATGCACGCAGTTGTGGTTATTTTATTTTATTTTTATTATTTTTGAAGTTAGTTAAACAAACCATCAGTCTAGATGATATGCATACATATATATATTTGAATATGATTCTCAAGGTAAATGCCTGCATCTCTGTTAATTTCAGGATGCTAAGAAGGGTGTTTTATTTATTGACTTCCCGCCAGTTCTTCAACTTCAACTAAAGCGGTTTGAATATGATTTCATGCGGGATACGATGGTGAAGGTCAGTAGAGGGAGCTGTCTCTACACATTTTCTCAACGTGATTGACATTCTGCATGCTTCTGAAACTATTACTCGACTATTATACACTTCGATAAACTTGGTTGGGAAACTTGGTTTAGTATATCAGTTTAGCTCATATATATATATATATATATATTTTTTTTTTTGTAACATTCATAGAAGTGAATGATTTTCTACACTAGAGATGTTTGAATCAAGGAACTAAAATTCATTTCGATTTGGTTGAAATGTCCGAAATAATTCGGTTTTGGTGGAAACTGAAATGAAACCCACAGAGAATATTGAAATTTTTTGGTTGCAAATGAAATGAGCTTGTTACAGTGTGTTTCGAGCGATATGAAATCATTTCAATCAAAATTTGGGCGTGTGTTAGACACAAATTTGAGGGAATCTGATGAAAGCATAAAAATTTCAAATAGAAATTAGATTCCCATCAAATCCGACAGTAAAGACAGCAAATGTAGAGAAAGAATTAGGAGAAAGGGAGAAAAGAGAGACTAAGATTGAGAGAGAAGAGTCTGTTGAACAAGCTCATTTCACTGGGTGTGCCACCACGGTCATCAACTTATTTCTTGGACAGATCAGTAACAGTTCTTCATCCTTTCTTTTTTATACGCCTATTCGATTCTTCAGTGGTAGGGGCCTCCGCTGTTCTATTAATGGTATATTTATTATTGCATGATTGTAGTCTTCTTGATGATATGCCAAATTGTTACAGTGACTTAAATCCTGTTTTGTGTAAGCCTTTTATTATCATGTACCAATTGTATTCTACTTTCCAGGGGACTTGTAAGCACCATTAAGTTTTAAATTTTGCATATTCTTCAATATTTTGGTTTATTTTTTATTAATTTTCTCATGGATTGAACACATTGATGTTGAGATGAATTCTGTTCCATGTGAGAGGAAATGTTGATTATACTTGTTTCTATTTGTAATTGTGCATGTATTCTCTGTGCAGATAAATGACCGCTATGAATTCCCTCTTCAACTTGACCTTGATAGGGAGGATGGTAAATATTTATCACCTGATGCAGATAGGAGTGTTCGCAACCTTTACACACTTCATAGGTAATAGTTTCTGTTGTCTTTCTTGATTTTAAGTTCCTTTGAAGCAACCCAAAGTGGTACTACTTGAAAAAGCATTGTTTTAATGCCCTGGGGCTAAGGGATATGCTTTCCTGGAGAACCATTCTTTTCCATATTTCGGAGTATATATATATATCATATATACTTATTTTAATGTCGTGAGCAGCTCCTCGCTATTTATTATATAGATACAAATAAAACACTATAATTGACAATACTAGTTGATTATAAACAAGGCTAAATTTAGAAAGTTCTAGCATGTGGAGATGCAACTGAATTGAGCCAACCCATTTACTTGGCCATTAAGACTTCACTTGCTTGTCAAAGGTGGAATATTGTTTAGGCTTAGCTTCAAACCAAGCATGTTTGGTTTAACCTAACCATATCCAAGCTTGACTTGCTATATTTTTTTGCAAGTTCAAGCTTGGTGTTACATCAATGTAGGACTGCTTTAGGGAACTTGGGCTATGCTGCCTACATTAGGTATTAGGGTGGGTTTTGGTTATGGTTTTATTATGATCAGCATTTTTAACAAAATTTGGAACTTAAGAAAGCATCAAAAGGGTGAAAAATGTGAGAAGAGAATAACATGTTGACGGAGAACAAGAGGCATGAGAGGCCTCTTCTGCATTTAAAGTAGTACAAGTAATATGTTGATGATTACAGTCATTGTGAGGATGGCAACAGGCTGTTATGGGACTGGGATGACTCCTTGACCCCGCCCTCATCCTCACTCTAGATCCCAATGCCAATGGCTTCTCTTGTTCCTCCCTCATCCTGTCTTGCTTAACCTCAAGAACAAAAGAAATTTAAGAAAAATCTAGATTTGTATGAATGTAATATACACACACAATGACAAAAAGGCTTTTAAGAGGTGTTATGTCTGCGTCGGATACCGACCTTGTCGGATACGCATTTAAATGTGTCCTATTATGTTTTTAAAATTTTAAAATTTATAATGGACAAGCTTTGAACACTCAAGGGACACACTTGCCTATTGCTTATACACACAAAATACATAGCCTTGCATATATCACCATTTGAGCCTGATATTTGGATATGTATGCGACACATGTAGGGCCTGTTAGGGATTATTTTATTCAATTCATTTTGTTTTTTAGTGAAAACAATGTTCAGTTTGAAAACAAAATCATTTGTTTTTAAGTGGGCCCTATGCTTGTTGGCTTGTGATCAAGGAAACAAGTTTTGACTCTATGCTTGTTGGTTTGTGATCAAGGAAACACGTTTTAGAACTAGGCTTTGTCTTGTGGTTGGCTCTGAAGCTCATTTGGTGAATGAATAATTGAATAAGCTCATTAACAAGCTGAGCCTGCTATTCTTTAACAGCTCATAAATTTGCAATCAGTCTTGGGCTTGGCTGAAGCTTGTTTGGTAGATATGAATCTTAGCAAGCTGAACCTGAGCTTTTCTTGAACAACTTACAAATTTGCAGGCATTTGTATAGGGTGAAAGAGCAAAGCCTTCCTTCAATAAATAGTTTGTAGACCTACTCTGTTGCATTTAATGGTTGTAGCTAGTTGGACTAGTCATTTTAGTTATAAGAATTATGTTACTTGCTTTTGACTTGCACTTGTTGATCAGATGTATGTCTGTATCTTGTTGCACTACCTGGCGTTGGATTTGAAACATGGACCTTCCTAGTACGATGCCAACAGATTTCATCCCTGGAATGTTTGTCTTGGTAGATTGAATCTTAAGATGTTGGTTTCAGCATTTTCTTTCATTTTGATATGTATGATGAGTTTTCATTTCTCTTTTCTTTGAGACCTTTTTATCTTAACTCTAATGCCCAATTTTTGTAATGAAACTGTTCATTATATAGTTTCTTCAGCCAGTTTGCTTATTTATATCCTCTGCTGGATTTTTCTATCTTATCTAGTCTGTTAATTGGGTGTTTCACAGTCTTTGGTAACTGAGTCCAATGATAATCTTTTTGTTGGTAACTTCTGTTTCTGTATTGATTCCAGTACATACATTTTACCAAATGTGTAAGTTGACTGTGCGTTGTGCATATATGAATTTAATAATGGTATTAAATTTCTGCTCACTTTCTTTTCTTTTATTTATTTGTTTGTTTTGGTAGTGTTTTGGTTCATAGTGGTGGGGTGCACGGTGGACATTATTATGCTTATATCAGGCCGACCCTATCTGATCAATGGTATGCATCTTGTCCCTATAAAACTCTCGGTGCATGCGTGCGTGTCATATGCTTTTATGTTGTGCAGCCTGATGCTTTTTGACCAATGAATATGTATATTTTTTAGACTTGATTCAGTTGAGCTTATGACCTAATTTCTTATTTAAATTTTCTTCACGGCCTTGAAAAAGTTACATAGTTACACGAATAGCTAATAGAATTCCAGTTGTTGGTTCTTTCTTTCTTTCTCTTTTTCCCCCTTTTCAGTACTTTTCTCTGTATTCTTCTACTAATTAGTGAGCTTATAACTATGTTCCACAGTGCTCACTCTTTTAGATGCAACATCTGCTTCTTGAAAACAATATATTTTTTGTGAGCAACATAATAAAACCACATGCCCCAAATACAATCCAAAAGAAATCTGCTACCAGACCAGCAAATAAACTCCAAACATGTGCCAACTAAGCATAAAATATTTTCTTACCTTCTGTCATTGATTCAAATTTATCTCCTCCAGCCTTTCAAATAACAACAAATTTTATGTCTGGATACTTTTCCTTAAACTCCTCTTGAACTCTTCCATGAAGATAAAATATGCACTTCCATGAAGATAAAAAATGCACGAACAGATTTCTTCTGCCACACTGTCCCATTAAACCCTCACGTTCCTTTTTCCCTCATAATTAATCGAACATTGCCGCTTGAGTAGACTCTTTGTTCAACCCTCCTTCAACCTGCATCTTTGCCTGACTAGAATGAACTTCAGGACCCAGGAAAGGCAGATAGAGAGAACCTGGAAAGAGATTTATCAGCCAGCACACTGATTCCCAACCCCTCTTGTTGATCAATGATGTAATAAGTCATTGATGTATTTTATAGAAGAGTCCGAATATAGAAGCTTGCATTACCACCTCTACTTTGTATCTTATTGATTGTGAGATTTGCGATCACATTTACTTGGTGATATTTCGGCGGAATGGTTTAATACCACGAAGTGTATTGGGGAACATAATGTTTCTGGTGATCTAGGTTGCAAATGTGGTACCTTTTTATCCCATAACACTGCAATTCAGAAAATATGTTCCTTTATCTTCTGTAAATTTTCTCTTTGGAAGGACATGGGAAAGGATGAATTTAAACTAAATAAAGTGTTATTTGGGTTTCTAAATGGGGAAAATTATAAACAAAAAACGGAAAGAATGTAAAATTAAAGAAGAGACAAAATGAATAGGCTAATGAATGCAGCACATCTGGAGAAGAACAAAATCAAATTTTGGAATTAGAGTTTTACTCTTTTATATCAGAAGCTCTAAAAGTGAAGGGAAAAAGCCAATCTATTTTTAGGTTGTTTGTGTTCGTGTCTATTTATTAACTGCCCTTTTTTTTTTATGTTCTGGAAGTGCTCATGTCCTCACTATACCACATTCCTTCATCTTCCTTTTGATACTGGCTCAGAGTTGCTTTAGAAATGATTGGTGGAACTTCACCAAGCAGTCAACAAACAATTTCAAATATGTTCAAACATCAAAATAGTGGAATATTGTGAACAGAAGTTTTGAAACTTTCAGTGCATTGTGGTACCACGCGCTTTATTATCATTCAACAGTCTTTTACTTTGCTGGGTGTTTGTCTTCATTAATACATGTTGCATGGTGTCTTCCATGTTTTCATTCATTTAACATTATTTCATGTGTCAGGGTCTATTATTGTTGTGGTTTTCATGAAATCCCTCTTTAGGTTCAAATTTGATGATGAACGGGTAACAAAGGAAGACATAAAGAGGGCGTTAGAGGAGCAGTATGGTGGTGAGGAAGAGGTAGGCATTTACCAGCATTAGTTCAGGAGCTTTTTCTTCCCATATCTTTGTTTTGATTATGAAGTTATCTTGTTTCCTCTTGCTGCTTTGCTCAACAGTTGCCGCAGACAAATCCTGGTTTCAATAATACCCCATTTAAATTTACGAAATATTCAAATGCTTACATGCTTGTGTATATACGTGAAAGTGACAAGGAGAAGATAGTCTGTAATGTGGATGAAAAGGACATCGCAGAGCATCTTAGGGTAAAATCTTGGCTTTGTTTATAGTTTAAATAAATTTCATAAATTTTAGTGTTGTGTAGATGTTAGTTTGCATATGCCAGGGTCTTGGTTGACCTAGATAATTATCTTATTTCAGATAAGGTTGAAGAAAGAACAAGAAGAAAAAGAGGACAAAAGAAAATACAAAGCTCAGGCTCACCTTTATACTATTATCAAGGTTTTGGTTTCTTACCTGACAATTTTTTCAGTGAACAATTGTAGCATGTCCTCTTTTATTTATTTTTATTGAAAAAACTTAATGGGCGTGTATCACTTAAATAATCATTTGGTACTTGTAGGTTGCTCGTGATGAAGACCTAGTAGAACAGATTGGAAAGGATATTTATTTTGATCTTGTGGATCATGAAAGGGTTCATAGTTTTCGTATTCAGAAGCAGATGCCGTTTAACCTTTTCAAGGTATGGTTCACTTTACCACATTGCATCTGATCTAAGAAAACTTTAGAAGTCTAAGTTATCAATACCAATATGCATGTCCCCCTTCTCATTTTTTTTAAAAATTTAGTGAAGCGCTACTACTATATAGTTACATATGATTAAGGTATATTTAAGACAAATGTTAATGTTGGAGATTTTGTTTATTTTTTTGAATAGATTAACTTTTTGCTGGTTCTTTTGTGCTTGGAAACTGAACTCAGCATGCACCATCTAGAATAAAACTCTTATCTTTTATGCCCACTATATGGTGCCACTGCCGTGCTTGGTGTGTGTGCGCGTGCAGGATGATTGTACAACATAATACCGGTTTCTAGAGTTTAAAGGATGATGTATTAACAAGTTTAAATCTTCATTATTTTTCTTTTATCATTGGATCAGAAGTTATTTTGTTCAAATTTGTAAATGTCGAAGCGATGGACATGTGTTTGCCAAGTGTCCAAAGTGTGTATGAGTCTAATTTAAAAAAAATAAAAATAAAAATAGGACATGTTTGGATGTGTGTTGGACACATGTTGTAAATGTATGATGAATGTCGGGAAGTGTCTCACGAAGTGTTTGTAACATATCATGGTTTCTGTTTAGCAATCTTTGTGTTCTGCATGTTCTTTAAATCACAATGGATAGGAAGCCTGGGCACCTAGTCCTTGGTATGGTCTGTGTTGGATGCTGTTTCTGATGTGACACTCCTGGAAATACATCTGCTAGCCCATATATGTTTAAAGTGTTTTTGAAAGAAACTTATTATTGAGGATTTGGCCAAAATGAATCAAGATGCATTTTGATATAAGAAAATAACATTGTATAATAATAAGATATGTATATAATATGTGGGTGCACAATAACCTTCCGTATATTTGTGGAGCTTCATCTTTTGAGTTACAGAATGGTTTAAAGAATTTGGATCTTTCATAGTTGGCCTATCCTTATGTGTCAATGTCCATGTCTGTCTCTGAGCCGCATAGTTGCTACTGTTCCATTACTATTATATATTCTTTGTAGGTTCCATCTGGATCATTTAAACTTTTCAAAACCTGCTGTTGAGTTTATTTATTTCTAGTGGGACATCTAAAACAAATTTAATCTCTGCAAGAAGAAGAATCACTATACCACCTCCTCAACAACTGTTCTTTTTTCATTAAATTTTAAAAGTAGGTTCATGGGCTCTATTGTATCTTTGATCGTCTTGTCTTCATGACTAGCTTCTTGTGACTTCATTGTGAGCCTATTATTATTGTTAATGCCATGATTGTGGGCCCTTATGCTTGTTTGTTGAAAAATTTTCACAGTTATTTTCAGGTTTCGGATTGAATAAGCAGCAACTTTATGTTGGCCTTTTGAAGTTATGTAGGGTTAATGTACTAAACTATACCACAAATGGGAAAATCAGGCCATGATATATCATATCTCCACTGAGATTTTTTTTTGGTTGCTCAGAAACACTTTAGTCTTTAGGATATATACTAAACCCTTATTGGCAGAAAATTTCACGTCCCAATCTTTGTGTTCTGGTCTTGATAATTACTGCCATTTACCCACTATAAAGACGCTATTTGTGGATGCTATGGTAAAAGACACTAATCAAATGCTTAAATTTATTAAAAGGAAGTGGTAGCTGAATCTGATTTTTGATGTTAGTGTTGTTAGGACTTAGGACAAACATTTTTTTTTGTTTATTCTTCTACTGAGAAATTTGATGCTCATTTGATTGTTAACACGTAAGGATTGGTCTTTGTCAAATTCGTCATTTAATGAAGAGTAGCTAAGAAACACACACAGATATGGATGTGGACATGGGATACGGCGATTTCAAAAAAATGGGGACATAGACACGGCGGGGACAAGGCAATAAAATATGTTTCAATATGTTTTTATTTGCTATGTAGATTAATATTACATCCACAAACAATCAATATTGACAAAAACTAACTTTAATTCTCTATTTTTTTCTTATAAAAAAAAAAAGTACTTTTAAATTAATATTTACAATTTATGTCTTTTTTTATGAATGATCTATTAAGTATTTAAATCTAAGAAAAAAATAATAAACATTCCACATTCATCAAAAGCACTAAATAAAATGGGAGAAAAGACAATTTGGCATGTCCCTGGTGCGTCCCTGAAGTGTCCCTGGCGTGTCCTATGAAAATGAATAAGGGGACACGCCATGTTGTGTGTCACATACGTGTCTCTGCCGTGTTTGGGTGTACCTGAAGTGTCCGTGTGTCCAACACGGATATGGCACTTGTTTTGAAGTGTCAGTGCTTTATAGAAGAGCAGCTTTTGCCCTTTTAAAAAAAAATAAAAATTTTGTGGTGCTTTTTAGATTTGCTTTTTCTTTTTAATGATATATGTTCTGATTTTCAGGAGGAGGTTGCCAAGGAACTTGGTATTCCTGTGCAGTTTCAGCGTTTTTGGATTTGGGCAAAGAGGCAAAACCACACATATCGTCCCAATCGGCCATTGACACCACAGGAGGAGGCACAATCTGTAAATACCTTCAACTCTTGTTTCTTATTGCGCAGAAATTTCTACCTGATTTGTTATCCATGGCATAGTTTTGGAAATGTTGTGCAGTATTTCTATGTTTAAATTGAAAATTTATCTTTTTGAGATTTATGTTGTCCTTCGGTTTACCATAATAATGTGCTGCTTTGTTAGAGAAAGAGATGTTGCTGCAAGTATTGAAATGGAATTGAGATATGTTTGCCGAATGTTTACTTTGCTACAACTAGTCCTTGGGAAGGCTACTGAACTCTCCCTGAATTTATGTTCATTGGCTAAACTCTTAAGCTGTCTATGGTTCACAAAACTTTTTTGAAAGTTGTTTGGGGTTCAGTCCTTTGTAGAAGCATTTAAAGGACGTAAGATACAATTTCAGCAGTGTGTTTTCCAGCATGCCTCGCTATTTTGCACAAATTAAATAATTTTTTTTTGGTGAAGTTTCTCAATTGTAATATCTATGCATAGACCTTTTTATTGTAGACTTCTAGTAGTTGATATCTCCCATAAAGCTTTGTGAAGTGAGGCTGTGTGTGTAGTGGCTTTTGGTGATGTGTTACTGCTTTTGGTGACAGAAGTGATGCATTGAGTTACTTCAGTGGACATCAAAATATTAGCAAAACTCGTACCTGAAAGAGTTAGGAGCTTTGATTTTGTTATTATACATATTTCCCACACCTCATGTGTAGTGATTTTCCTTTGCATCTGGGTGCGACGGTGAAAGATGATACCTTCATCATTTTTCCATACATAGCCTATGTAGTTAGGCTGCATCTATGAAATTCCTGGTCTAGTTGTAGACTTGATGCTAGTAACTATAAACTGTGGCATTTCTTAAGGCATTTGCAACCTGTACCATTATAGATAAGAAATAATTTTGAGTCGGGAGAGAGATTCAAGGATTTGTTGGTAGCCAAAGAGGTCTTAAGAACCACTTTTAGACCATTGAAGTTTTGAAACAGAATGCTGAAACTTGCTCATCTTTTTTGCTCCCTATTACATTGTAAAATAAATATGTGGGAGGAGGCGGGAACCTGATCTGTTTTAGCCCACATATAAAATCTCATGTGCACATTCTCTATGCTGGTGTTTTAATTGTTGTGCAATCAATCAGGCTGACTCCTTGTATTTTTCTATTCAAGGTTTCAGTGATTGAGGCTTACACCTTCAAAAGCTTTAATCCTTGCATCACATATCTATAGTTGTGAAGGACACATAGATTGTTTTTCCCATGAGATATCAGTTCATTTGTAATTGATTACTATGGTAAAGAATTAGTTTTGGTGACGGGAATATTCTAACCAGCTGGATAGTTTTGATTCATAACAAATGAGTGAAGTGCATATTAAGGGTTCTGTGGTTGGTAGGACTACTGCCTTTAGAAGATGTCTCTATGAAGCATTAACGGATACATATGAATATTAACAGAATTTCATTTTGTTGGCTCTTGATCTTCTGCAAAGAAGGAAGTGCAGATTCTTTACCCAAAATCTTCCTTGTGTGCATTTCTAGAACGCTTGAAAACATGACCTTCATAACTGTCAATGTTTTCTGGTCAAAATTGTGATCCTTTGTCAAGTCTGTAGAAATCTGACATAAATTTAGGGTTTAGGGTTTTATGGTCACTTTACAAGCTCTCTTTAATAGTCCATACTTACGTGGAGATTAAAAAGCTTACGCTTTGAGACCATTGCCTTCTGTGTCTTGGTAGAAAAGTAATCATTTGTCTTTATTTATCAAAAAAACAAAGAAAAGAAAAGTAATCATTTAGCTTTTTTCTTTTTTATGCTCTCACATGTGCCACCTGGTGAAGGTGGCTTCAGCCAACAAATCTTCAAATCAATATTGCTAAGGTTTGAAGTTGGGAGGCAAGTGATGGGATTCCAGAGGGAGAGAAACCTCCCTGTGAATCAAAATAAGAGAGTTTTCTATGCTGAAATATTCTGTCAACTACGTTGGACATTTTTGTATGCTTGTGTTATGATGATTGTGTTAGGGAATTAGGGAGCTTACAAGTTCACAGCAATACCGCCCCAATTCATCAGGGAGAAATTCCAAAGTCCACAAATACCATATCAAGGCCCAACATACATTATTTGGAACTCATACCCACTTAAAAGCTTAAGCCCATAAGTGGAGAGCTCATCTAATGTATATTAAGACCCATCTATTTTATTCTTTATCCGATGTGGGACTATACTTTCACACATACTCTAACAGATTGATGATTGAAAGGGGGTTCCTGTGGATGCTGATCATTATCACCTTTTGTATGTGATTTGATATTGTGTGAAATTTGGTTCAATTGCAGTAATCAGAGCAGGACAGAGCAAGAGAACTACAGATTTGGAAAATTAAATCGGGGCAGCGGGTGTCTTGTTTTGCTTGATGGCGCTGCGTTGTCCCATAACTGATCTGACACTATCCTATTTCTTCAGTGTTTATACAATGAGTTCTGCTAAAGCTGTTTGCTCAAATCTTGACATGCTAAATGAAGTACAATGTGTTGCATATAGAATTTTCAATAATGCTTTACAGAACTTAATATTAACCAATTGTCATTTGTAAATGTAGGTGGGGCAGTTGAGGGAGGTTTCTAATAAAACGCACAATGCGGAACTGAAGTTGTTCTTGGAAATAGAGCTTGGTCTGGTAATCTTCTGTTACCAATTTTGGTATTTTGTTTTATGATCTGTTAGCAAGCATTGGGTGGTCTTCTGTACTCCAATTTATTGTCCATTTTTACTGATTACTCTGTACACTGCTTCAGGATCGAAGTCCTATTCCTCCACCTGACAAAACTAAGGAAGATATTCTTCTCTTCTTCAAGCTTTATGACCCTGAGAAAGAAGAGCTTCGGTAATTAGTAATTTTTTTTCCTTTTCAATTATGATTATTTGTTGCCTCTTACAGTAAGCTGTTTGACATTTGAATTGATTTTATGTTCCCAGGTATGTTGGTAGACTTTTTGTGAAGAGTTCTGGTAAGCCAATTGACATTTTAACAAAAATAAATGAAATGGCTGGATTTGCCCCTGATGAAGAGATTGACATTTATGAGGTTTGTTTCTCATTAAATGTTTAAACTGTGATTTTGTTTCTATTCAGCCAGCTTTGTGAATATTATGTAGAGCTGTTTTTACTTCATCATTTAATTGCCTTTTTATCATGTCTTCAGGAAATAAAATTTGAGCCTTGTGTCATGTGTGAACGCCTTGACAAGAGGGTATCATTTAGATCTAGCCAGGTATTTTGGTGCTTTATACACCACCCTTGCATTTGTTTTTAAAGAATGCCAGTGAATATTTAAATTTTAGTGTCAATTTCTTTGTTTACAGATTGAAGATGGCGACATCATTTGCTTTCAGAAATCCCGTCCGCATGAAAATGAAGAACAATGTCGATATCCCTTTGTTTCTGCATTTTTGGAATATGTGCATAACCGTCAGGTCTTATTTGCTTGAACTTTTTCACTTTTTTGTTTATATTACAATTACAATGATGTGCCACTGCCAGAATATCGTACTCATTTTGATGGAGAAGAGACTTCTTTGAAACTACATGTGGAGGGAACAAATTTATCCTGAAATGGATAGTAAATTGTGGTGCATAAGAAGAATAGGGATCGTTTTGCTGTTGATGCGTAGAATATATGATTCCAGTAATGTCGATGTGTTAAATATATCTTTCCAGTGAAGAAAATCTGTCATGCAGAATTAGATAGTTTTAAGTTAGTTGGAAATATGTAAATACATCTAGAAATGTTGTTGCTTGCATGTCTTAATGATGATGCAAGTTATCTAACATTGCACTTCTATTCACTTCCACCTCATTCAATCCAATTTGATAAATATCAGTAAATCATTTAAACACAAAATGCATTGAAATTCACAACCTTTTTATTTACTGGGAAGGAAACTACTGTTTTGGAGCCATGCTTAAGGTTGAAACTGTTTTCTGACATTGAAGAGCTTTTGGTAGATGGATGTATTAATTTTTGGGTAAATTAGTTTTCCGGTTAAAAGTGAGCTTTATCTCTGTCAGCAGGTTACAATTAGCTGATGAGTGGACCGAAGTCTAAACCGATTTTTCTTGGATGGAGGAAGATCTTCGGGAAAAAAAAAAAAAACTGCATTTAGTACTTATTAATTGTTTTGCCTTTTTCTTCGGATGGCCCTTGTTATTCTTGTCAAATCAAGTGAAATTTGTTCCTTTGGGGGAAAGGGCAGCTCGACGGCCATTTAGTTTATTTATTTGATTTTTTTGGAGGGGATTAAAGATTTTTAATGTCAGTCTTAACTCATTATACTTGTGATTTAATCCTTTGCAGGTAGTTCATTTTCGATCCCTACAGAGACCTAAGGAGGATGATTTCTGTCTAGAATTGTGAGTACTTTTTCCCTCCTCATGCCATTATTCTGACAGAAGGGGGCATAGATTGCATTTACTTATTGGTCATACGTTTGTTTTTTTGTTTTACCCTGCCTATTGCTTACCATGTCCTTAATAAATTTTAAGGTCAAAGTTACATACATATGATGACGTAGTGGAGAGAGTGGCCCATCGACTTGGTGTGGATGATCCATCAAAGATAAGACTTACTCCTCACAACTGCTACTCTCAGCAACCAAAGCCCCACCCAATTAAATATCGAGCTGCAGAGCGCTTGCTTGACATGCTAGTCCACTACAATCAGGTAGTATCACATCAATTGAGCTGAGTCTAAATCCTGGTGTATTCTTTTACTTTCTGTGAACTAGTTATTATGTATCAAACAGAAATTGGGGGAAAACTATTATATTGTCAAGGACTGAACAATTGTGTTGGTTTCCTTTCTGACAGACTTCCGATATTTTGTATTATGAAGTGCTGGATATCCCTCTGCCAGAATTGCAATGTCTAAAAACACTGAAAGTTGCTTTTCATCATGCAACAAAGGACGAGGTTCATCTTTGATTTGATACTACAGATGTCATCACACCAAAACCTCAGTCATCTTCTAAGTTTTGTACTGTCTGTCCTAATCTAGTTTAAACTTTATTCAGGTGGTGATTCACAATATTAGATTGCCCAGACAGAGCACTGTGGGGGATGTGCTTGATGAACTCAAGACAAAGGTAAGTTTTTGCTCTAGTTAATAACTCATATTGTGCATTATTTTCTATAAAAATCATAATGAAGTTTCCTGACAATATAATCCGTAAAATTCCAAAAAATCTAACCCCTTTCCCACTACTCTGTTTTCAGCATTGAGAATCATGTTCTGATGAATATTCTGTTATTCTGGTCTTCACCTCACTAAATAAATGTTATGCAAGTATGCATTGTGACAACCAAGGGGAGGTTTTTATTGATTGATTCCTCTTTGTCCCAATTCCATCATCTCATTTTTTTTTTTTCACTATCAATTTGATAGAAAGCTTGGTCCGCCACTTCTCTGTTCAAACATGCATAGAAAGCAGATGCATTGCCATAGTTATTGTTTGAAGCCTGAGGGAGTGTATATCACAATTTCTTTAAGAAATTATTCAAATCAAATATACTTAGGCAATATCTTTATGCTCAATCTTAGCTCTTGCAAGAGCACATCTTTTATTGTCTAGGTTAAAATTTATTCATGCTTGCTACATTCTGGAACAGGCTGATTTGTCTCATCCAGATGCGGAACTTAGACTGCTTGAAGTCTTCTATCACAAAATATACAAGGTAATGATCCAGTTGGCATTTGTTGACATTGACATTGTTGGTTGTCCATTTTTTGCACCCCACACAAAATAATAAAAAAATGGACGTGAAAATCAGAGTGTGGTGCAAAAAAGTAAATAATAAAAAATAGAGGAACAAATGGGAGGGCTGGAAGCTTTCGCTTCCTGGTGGAAATGATTACGTTTGTGTGACTTGAAAAATGCTTTTTGAATTTAACCTTACGGGTTTATGTGGTTTTGTCATCTAAAGTTTGTCAATTTTAAAATGTAATGCATTTTAAATTTACTCAAATTCTGTTTCATCTAGTACATACATTGTGCCTTATATAATGAGATCTGCAATTTTGCTGTCTTATTCTTGCAGATCTTTCCCCTGAATGAAAAAATTGAGAATATAAATGATCAATATTGGACACTGCGGGCAGAAGAGGTAAGTTTCCGTTCTACCTTCTATTTTTCTATTCTTTTCCTTTTGAAAGGTTGTTGAATGTTGAATGTTGAATGTTAGACTTATTTATATGACCTCTAAGAACAGAGAAAATGCTGAGAGATATAGTCCTCTAGAGTCTAGACATAGCAATATTTTCATAAAGTTTACAGTCTACAGGAATGTGTGTTATTTGAGTAAATTTTGTATTGATCTAATCTAAGCAACTTGATTTTGAGAATGATAAGCAAAGTGATGCATACTGAGGATGCTTTTTAAAAAAAAAAAAAATAAGTGGACTGCTACCACCCAGTTTTTCTTCACTGTTTTATATCACCAGGTATATGACACACTTTATTACTTGTCTTCATTATTTCTTTAATGATTGTTTCTAAAGAAGGAACCAATCATGAGGATCCTCGAAAAAGAGGTGCCATAGCATCTCTTTTTACAATTAAGTATTGGCAATAATATCGGAATTACACATGCAACACAAGTTTATGTGCATTTGGTTAGAGTATAGGATGTGGAATTGTAGGACAATGTTTGTGTCGTCACTATGGTACCACATTGATTGATTGTCACTAGGAGTGCTGCCCCAAAAAACATACTAAAAGCTCAGGCTATTGAGCATAGGAATGTTGATTTGAAATTAGGGGCAGCCACTTTGTGTAGGTAATGTCCCTCCTGGCATCATATATTGGCAGGACCAACAATGGGTACTGGCTTTTTAATTTTTTTTTTTTAAAAAGCTTTGGTTTTATTTATTCAATAAATGTTACTGGTGCTTGTGATTAAAAAGATAACCTTGTCTTTACTTCTCAGATTCCTGAAGAGCAAAAGAATCTTGGTCCTCTTGATCGCTTGATTCATGTTTACCATTTCACAAAGGAGACTGGGCAAAACCAAATGGTATGGAAACATTTAGGCTGCCTTTGGATTGATGTATTTGAAATAAAAGGATTTGGACTCTAATCCATTAATCAGAATAGCTCGAATTTGGATATGATAGTTTAGATATGGGTTTCAAGATTGAATTTGAGAGCTTTACCATCATAGGTTATGATGGATTTGAAATAATAATATGAAAATAGTTATTTGAAATCCTTTGTATGGATCATTGTTGTGTAAAGATTATAATAAAATAATTATTCTCTTACTCTACTCTTATCTTCTTGTTAGTTTCTCAATTTATCTATTAGCAGTCTCATATTTCTATAAAGTTATCTATCCAAATGTAAACTTAATGTTTATGGTTGCCACATTGTCAAGTCATGATTGCTATTCTTACCAAAATAACTACTAATATTGAGGTAATAAACTCAAGATATATAATTGTGTCCTTAGGCATCTATCTTTTTCCATGACAGCAAGTCCAAAATTTTGGGGAACCTTTTTTTTTGGTAGTACATGAAGGTGAAACTTTAGCTGAAGTTAAAGTGCGGGTTCAAAAGAAATTGCAAGTTCCGGATGAGGAATTCTGTAAGGTATACCATAATGTTATCTTGAAATTTTATCCTTCTTACTGTTTGTATCCACCGTCATGAAATTGGGATTTTTCTCTTCTTTTATCTGTTTTGTCCCTTTATATTTGTCATTCACTTACCCTTTTGGTGGGTCTCAGTGGAAGTTTGCGTTTCTTTCAATGGGCCGTCCTGAATACTTGCAAGACACAGATGTTGTGACCAACCGTTTTCAGGTGGGCATATCAAACTTGACTTTTATGTTATAATGTTTATAGATTTTGTTGATAAATATGGAGCAGTGCAAACCATAACTCTAATCTTGCATGCAAATGAAATATATACGTACAATATATACCAGGTCTACTGACCCCACCCCCAGGTTGGGGCGAAAACTCCAAAACTAGTGTTCCTAGCTGACCAGGTCTTGTGACACAGAATTGCTTACCCCCTCTTTCCATAGAGGAGGGATAAAGAAAAAGTTTAAGTTCCTGTTTTTTTTTTGCTTTTGTTTTTTCTTCAAATTTGAATTCCATGTTTGAATTTATTTTCTTCCAGAGAAGGGATGTTTACGGTGCTTGGGAGCAGTACCTTGGGTTGGAGCACTCTGATACAGCTCCAAAAAGGGCCTATCAAGTGAATCAGGTATGTTTCTTCCTATAGAACTTTGCTTTATATTGGTGGTGGCAGAAAAATTTTCTTTTGGCACATAACCCGGGCCTTGGTTGCATTCTTCATGAAGATGCAGAGTTCATTTTCTTCAGCCAAGAGTTATCGATACCTCAAACCCAGGCAGGCAATCTTTTAATTTTTTTGTTTCTTTGTCTGCTGAAAATATTTGCAGAACCGTCTCACCTTTGAGAAGGCAGTCAAAATATACAACTAGAAAAGAGCTGGGAACCCCTCCGACTCCAAAAGGGCAAAGATGAAAGGCATATATTTATTAGATGGCAGCCAAAAAAATGAAAAAAGGGAAAAACATCGATGTGGTTTTGGTTTTGTAGGTATGATTCTTTCTTTGATGTGGGTTGGGGAAGGGAGGTGTACCTCCCATATGTATCGCCCTTTTAATATTGATACAAGGCTGGAGCTTCTTCTCCCTTCTTTTCCCCTTAACCTATAAAGGCTTTTCCTAGCTTTCTGAGGTTGGTGGTTTTTACATATCTGATTCCTGTGCATATATAAGATTTTGGTTAGCCGATGTAAACTGGGTATAGTTCACATTCTTTTTTTTTTTTTTGTCGTTTTCTTTTCCTTCACACCCCCCAATTCTCTTCTAATCTGATGTTCATAGGGAATGAGGTGGTATAATGGTTGGGCTTTAACGGTTGTGTAGAAGAAATTATGCTGCTATATGTAATCACTACACATTTTATAGTGCCTTTTTAGCTGTTTAATCTAAATATGTGGTGAATTGTGTCAAATTTCGCTTTATATCTAAATGCCTCTACTATTCAGATTTTGTGAACTATATGATTCGTTATTTGCTTTTAATCAAATTTTGGTTAATTTTTATGTTGAGCTGTGCGCATGCACTGTAATGGCAATCCATTCTAATCCACCATTTTTATTGCTCCTATGTATTAAATTGTGTGTGTGTGTTTCGTGCAATCATCAAAGGGGTGGAAATCAACGATGTCAATTGCCTAGCCTCAGACCACCGGGGGTGTTGGTAATGTGTACAACACACCTGCTTTCCACATGAAAGAGTAGGGCTCGACACTTGTGCAGTTTGGGTGACGGTGAGTTTGAGTTAAATTTGACCGTCAACTGATTATTCTAGAGTCGGGGCTTAAAGATGTTATGATGTCCCAACAAAGCAGTTTTTTTTTTTTTCTCTTTCTAGTTCAATTCGTTTTTGTTTGTTTAGCCGTAGTTACACTATTTTTTAATTTTTATTTTTAAATTATCTAGTTTTATGTTACATCTAAATAAAATTGATATTAATTAAATAATTTAAAAAGCATGTAGTGGTTATTTGGTGAAATTTAATTTATTTATTTGTTTTAAGAAAAGAAAGCACGTAAAATAATGAGATTTATCAACTACGTCATCACTTTGTTCGTTTGGAAATGTTTTTCTGGAGAAAATGTTTTCATCTGGTGGTTGTCTTAGGAATTAATGTACGAGTGGTTATATTCGTGGGTGGTGGTAGCAGCAGAAATGGTTAGATTCGTGGTAGCGGCAAAAATGGTGGTAGTAGCGACACGGTGGAAAATGTTTTCTTTTTCAAAAGTAGAGTACATTTTCATTCAAATAGACTTATTTTTTTTTTAGCACGAAAAATGTTTTCCGTATTAGATGGCTGGCTCACTCTTTGCTTGAGGAGGTTTCACTCTCTAGCCATCCCCTACCCCTCCCTTCGTAGGTCAAAATCAAGGATTGATAATAACTTCTCTTGTTTTTTTTGTCTTTTTTTTTTTTTTTTCTGACATTTGTATCAAATGAATTGTTATTTTACATTTCGAAAAATAACAATGCTAGATTTTGTATCAAATTGACGAAAATGTCAAAATTTGACCAAGAATCTCCTCACTGTCTCATGGTGAAGCTGTCAAATAATATTTATATTTAAATTGTAAAAAAAGAAAAAAAAGAAATGTTATTTGCACCATTGGATAACAGTATCAAATCATGATATTTGGGTATTGTAACATTTCATACTTTTACTTTGGCAATGTCATTTTCACACCAATGGTTGGAGATGTTCTAATGCAATGTAAATATGACAAATACAAAAATGTTATAGATCTCAAAAATTTTATTAAAATTTTTATCAAATGTCTTATATGGGTGTGAGATTTACATGGAATTTACATGGTGTGGGTCTAATATCTATTTTTTTTTTTTTTAATCAAATGTCTCACATGGATGGGATTCACATAGTGTGGGTCTCATACCAAGTTAAGACATTTGATAAAAATTTTGAAAACTGTAACATTACTCTGATAAATAAGTAGTCGAGTGATGTAGTCTTCACACCAAAGAAGAAAATAATTTAGTAGGTAGATTTTTAAGTGGTTTGAACATTGTCGTTTCATAAGAGCACACAAAATCCTAAATAAAATCCACTTGTTCCCTTACCATATCTAAGTGTCACGGATTGGACGCTTGTCATTCTCTCGAAAAGTCGGTTCCACGAGTGGTACTATGTACCCCTGTACATTATACTTAAGAACCAATTCAGGAGATGCGATAGGGATTTACCTTGCCTACCTTACCACTTACAAACTAATGCGATTGTAAGGTGCTTGGTGTAGAACTTGCATTCCTAATGAGTCGGTATGTGATATGCTACCACCGCCAGTCCCTGACGCCCTCGTTAGGGGAACTTTACCCTGCCTACATACTTGTTCGTTTCTCTACCCATGGGAACCTGCCCCGTGTGGACACCACCCTTGGTGTAGACCCCACAATGAAGATGCTTGGTGTAAGTCTCATAGAGTGAGGCAACTAACCGAAGTCCCTTTGAGCTAGCCATAGGGCAACAACCACTCACTCCCCACTCTTTGGTGACCAATTCAACAAGGAGTCCATCGGCCTACAAGGTTGCTAAGACATGGAATGAACAAGTAGATGTGGCACGATCTTTACCTTGACAAAGCAACCAAGAAGATGAAAAAGTGGGCGGATGAGAAAAAGCGGCATCTCGAGTTTAATATTGGTGACTTGGTGATAGTAAAGATCTCGTCTAGCCAAAACAAGTTCACCCGAGGCCTACACAATGGGCTTATACACCAATATGATGGGTCATATCCGATAATCAAGAAGGTGGGTAAGGTTGCCTACAAATTTGACTTACCCTCACATCTCAAACTTCACATAGTCTTCCACGTAAGCTGCTTAAAGCCCTACGACAAAGATGAGGACGACCCGGATAGAGGCAAGTCAAAGAGAGCACTGTCGGGCATGCCAGCAACCTATGACAAAGAGGTAGAGTCCGTCTTGGTAGACTGAGTGGTCCGACGATAGAACTTTGCCCCATGTCATGAGTACTTGGTGAAATGGAAGGGCTTGTTTGATTACGAAGCGCGTTGGGAACCGGTAGAAGCTTTATGACAATTCGAGGAAATGATAAAATAGTTCCATGAAGAAGACGTAATGAGGGCGTCACCGCATTAGGTGGGGGAAAATGTCACAAACTGATAAATTTTGATGTTGTCCCTCACTAGAACTCCGCTCTGGGAGGTTGTGGAGATTGCTAGAAGTTTCTAGAACTCCCTAAAGTCTTGTAGAGACTTGTACATAATTGTAGATATTTGTAGATTCTTCTAGATATGTATATTTTAGAATATGATTCTAGAATAGTTCATAAGATAGAGATGGAGGAAGTGTCTAGAACACTCTCCACCATTGTAGTTCTAGAACATTCTTTGTAGCCTATAAAAAGGGGAGGGCCTTATTTGCCAAAACCATCCAAGTGTATCCAAAGCATTCTAAAGCAATAGCATTCTAAAGCAACACAAGCAAGCATTCCCCAAGAGCTCTTTCTCTCTAATTTTCTCTAAGCTTTCTCTTGTGTGTGCAATCTTCTCCTAGCTCTTTTCCAAGAAGGCTTACTTAGGTGCAAGCAAGGCGTGTATAAACATCTAAGGCCGCATGGTTGGTTTGAAAAAACCAAGGCCGTGACACAAAGAACCAATAATAATAGATGGTGTAACAAAAATTAAGGTTAGTTGGTCACATATGAACTCAAAGACATGTTAAGCACTGGAAAAACACACAAGACAATAAGGGCATATTTGATGAACATGATTAGAGTATGAAATTGAAATTATTAATCCGTAGGCTTAATAATTTTATGTTTGTGAAATTTTGTTTCAGGATTATTAATCCAATAGGTAATTATTCCAACAAATTTGTAGGATTATTAGTAATGTGGTAGGGATGAGATTATCTTGAGTTGAGAAATAAAATAAAAAGACTATTTTACCCTTGACTAAAAATTAAAACACTTATTATTTTTAGATAATTTTATATTTTAGAAGGCTAAAAATAATTTTTATAAATTTAAAAATATTTTTTGATATTTATTTTATCAAATTAGTTTATATTTTAAAAAAATTAAAAAACAAACCAAACATGGCTTTGTATTTTGTACTTTTATTTTGCTTTTATTTATTTATTTATAATTTTTTTTCAAAACCACGTTTATGAAGAAATTTTAATAAAGTAAAGATTGTAAGGAAACATTGATGGAGGTAAGATTGGAAAAGAAAATAAATACAGTTGTAATCTTACATTCATATGTTTTGTTATTCCATACAAATCAAACAATGGACAATGGGATAATTTATCTTACTAATCCAGTAGATATCATACTAATTTGATAGAATTATTAATACTTTTATTATTAATCTTATAAATCAAACATGGTCTAACAGAACTTTCCAAAAGAACATAGTTTGACCTTGTGTCTTTCTATGGATTGATGGCAATTAGTGGCAAAATCTAGAAGGCAACAAATTCATTCCAATTGATGGCGATTTGTGGCAAAATCTAGAAGCTGTTGATAATAAATTGGGGGATTTGGTGATAGATCCTTTTATATTTAACTTGTCCTTCAAAAGGACAAGAATTATATAGATCTTTCAAAACCCCCTAGGATTTTAAAACTTATTTCTTTTACTATAATACCCTCATATATATATATATATGTATGTGTGTATGTGTATCAACTTGTAATCACTGTCTCTCATCTCAATTTCTCTTCTCTCTATCTCGTATTTATTACTATTCTCTTCATCGGTGTTGTCACTACCCTCCATTGGCACCACTGCCGTTCACTATGAAACTCTTTCTTTACCGTCTTCATCACCACCATCATTTGTTGGATCTACAACTTCAGATCTGAGATCATTCACAATTGTCGTCACTGAAAAATGACGATTTGTGACGGTTCACAAACCTCAAATTTGATATCCTTCACTCTCTCTCTCTGGTTTTGATGGTTTGTGCTCTCTTTCTCTCTACGTGTGTGTCACGACCCAAACCCGCCCCTATGGGTTTAGCATCGTAACCGGCCAGTAATCCAAGGATTACCGAAGGCCTCTGAACAGATAAGCATAAGATAAGGGGCTGCGGAAGCAATAATACATAATGTAGTTGTCCAATGAGCTGTGTTAACTTATATGAAACAGAAAAATTAAAACTTTATATGCATATCCGATAGTCAACCATACATTATACCCACACACATTACAAATACTTTTAAGTACAACCAACATAATCAAATCAAGTCTTATATATACAGGACTAATCAAAACTTGAATCCAAGACACTTCGGGAACCTCCACGTGAGGCGCAATGGTTGGCTGACAACAGAAACACAGCCCCTACAAAGCCTTCGGGCTTGCACTCCAGAATGCTCACCTATATACATATATATACAAACAGTGAGCTAAAGCCCAGTGAATAACATTAAGGTAAAGGGGTTAGTGAACGAATTCCGAACATTTCATACGTATAAAACAGATCATAGCATAAACATAGTCATCTCATATCAAAACATAATAATGACATATCCCATAGAACATATCGAACATATCACATAACGTCTTCCGACTAGAGTAACCGATCTCGGACACCGATTAAACACATATCACCACAATGAAGTGGCTAACGAGATCTCGTAAATGTCATGGACCCGCATTTTCATGCCGTCCCCCATGACTTAGGACTATCTATGGATGCCATAATAGATTTCAAATTTGGAATGTTCGTTCACAGAAACATATATCATTTTAGAAATCATAGCATATCTTATCTCATTTGGAACATAGTTTCATATAAACGTATCTTTACGATAACGTTACTCATAGTGGTTCCAGTAAGCGGTCAATCAATCCTCGAGTCTTGACCTACAATCACAAAATACATAACACAAGCATGCCTTATCATAATACATTCAAGTGGCCATTAGGGCTTAGCTTTCATTACATTGGTTCTTATTCTTTCTCATACAAAATAAACCGGTTTCTTATTTCGCATATTCTTTTATTACTAAGCCCTTCTTTTCTAAATAGATTGATCATTTACTTGGCTTCTTAAACAATTACCACAAAATCAATGATTCGTTCTTTAACTAACTAATCTATGTTGATTGGTAGCTCATTAATCTTTATTGAGTCAAAAATTATGTCTAGAATGCCTTGGAAAGAGATGAGAATAAAAAAAAAAAGAATTAAATGCAACTTTCCAAAATGTGCTGAAAATGGGTCTCCGCTCAAGCGCCACTTTGGCCACTCGAGCAGACTGTAAAATTTGAAAAACTACTAGGAGGTCGATTTTCACGCTCGAGCGGGACTTCCCTCGCTCGAGCGGACAACGAAAATTCTGAAATTCTAAAATTGCAATTAAAGTTCAAATTTAGTATTCAAAGCTTCAAAACATGCACTTTAGTATACAAACATGGAAAACCATTTATTAAAGTCATAAATTGCTAATTTATTCAAAATCAAGCCCCAATTGCCAAACTTAGTTTTAATTCATTTTTCTCTATATCAAGCCAAATTCCAACTCAAAATGATTAACTTCTAACTTAATCTCCATAAATTGAACATGGCTCCAAACTCTCATTTTCTTTTTAGTTACATAAAATTGGCCTCAAATTCTTTCTATTTTCCTTGAAATCATGAAATTGAAGTTATGAAACTTCTTATAAATTTTCCAACTAGTTTCCATAATCTTAATCTTAACTTAATTCATAGCCTCAAATTAATTCATAACCATAGATGTCCCAAAATATGTTTAATCTCAAATTACAAGTATGGATTAAAATCTAATTATAAAATCAACACTTTATCTAACATTAGGATTAATTCTAATTTTCCATAAACTTGATGTTCATAAAACATTTCATTTTCCTCTTCAAAATATGAGATTGAATTAATCCAAATCCTTCAAAATCCATGATGTATGCAATACAAATAGGTCCAATTTTATTATTAATAACAAAATCAACTTAATTATGAATTACACAAATCAATTTCTTAGAAATTCATCTTAACTCAATTTCTAACCAAAAACTTAATTTATAATCATAGATGTTCTAAAATGTGCTTAAATTGAACAAACCTTTTTAAATTAAATCTCATGCATGGATTAAACAAATTCCTAGTTTTCATAATAAAATCAAAACTTCCTTTAATTCCAAAATCAACTCTCAATTTTATGAACTCATGATTTTTATAACTTTTTCTCCAAAGTCATTTATATAACCCTATTGCATGGGCCCAATCTTCAAATATTCATTGTTGCATGTAATTTATAGAACCCAATCTATGAATGATTCTCAAAATCAAACTCAAACTCAAACATAGCAAATTTAAAGAACTATAACTCATATTTTCAACCTAATTTGATTAAACATGCAAGATCCAATTTCTATGAATCTATATAATTAATTCTCAACTAAAATCTTGAAAATTCACAATGCATGTAAGAATGAACTTAAAATATGTAAGGGATGAAGAAAATCAAACCCAAATATTAAATCACAATATCAATTTCTTAATCATTAAACTTAACTCAAATCTTCTACATTCTTTCTTATATCATGAGATTACACCCAACTACCCTTTAATTTCAGCTTGTAAGTAAATTATCTACAAAGTTTAAGTCTCAATTTTTTACCTTAAGTCTTCAAATTGATGAATTTCTAGGCCAATTCTTCAACTTTACTTCAACTCTGCACTTTCCCTAGCTTTCCCTTAGCTTCCCTATTCAATTTCCAGCAACTAAGAGCTTATTTGAACTTTCTCTATAACTCACCCCTTCTTTCTCCTTCGGTGCTTCCCAGAGCACCCGTGTATCTCCCTTTGATTTTATTTCTTTCTTTAGTTCATTCTCTCCCTTGAGTGGGTAAAGTCTCCAACAAACACACACCCACTAACTCATCACACTATACACCTCGCTTCTTTGTCACCACACAGCACACGTGCACTCTTATGTTTGATTCCAGCACATCACTCTCACATGCACACACACAAACAGATTTCTCAATACACCCACCTGAATTTCTCTGCACACACACCCACATAAACTCTCAAATTAACACCATTCAACTTGTGATTAAAATTAATTTAATTAGGCAACACTTAGTCTTAATAAATTTCAATTAGCACATCATTAAATTAATTATGACTAATCATAAATCCCTCATAATTTAATTGATTTAATTTGACTTCCACTAAGGCCCAATTAATTATGTTTAATTTTATCAATCCGAATCAGATTTCTAGTTAGACTCCCAAAAAGCTACAAATATTAAATTGAATTTATTATCATTATCAATTTCGATTTCCCAAATCATTCAGGCCTTTAATTTTTGATCAGACTCAAATTTTCATCAATAAATTACATATTCAAATTGGGCACATCATAATTAAATTTAATTTATAATAACCACAATCATCAATCCTCATGACTTAATCAACTTCAATTAGGACCTAATTAATCGAATCTCAATTTCACTAAACTGAATCGAATATTTAATTAAACTCCCAAATGGGTCGGTAATTAAAATTAAATTGATTAACTTCTCAATTTTACTCCCTTAAGCCATTTGGATCTTTAATTTTTAATTCCAAAATAACTCTTTAATAGAATCATATACGAGTCAGATCCCACAAGTCTCATAAATCCCAAATAAATTATAATACTCAGCAATTAAATCTCAAATCCTCTTAATTAATCAAGTATCAATCATTATACGTGATAGGGCCGTTACAGTGTGTGTGTGCGCCACGCACCATTTATGCCCTCTCTCTCTCTCTCTCTCCTCTTCTTCTCTTGATCCTTTGTTTTCGAACTTTGTCTCTTTATCTCTCCTTCTTTTTCTCATGATCCTCTGTTCTTTCAATAATCACACAACACTCTCTTGTAAAAGCCACCCTCGTAACTTGTTTCAGAGTAAAATTTTACTTTAAATCATAAGAGTAAAATTTTACTATATAATTTCTTTTTTTTTAAAAAAAAGAGCGAGTAAAATTTTACTTTGAATTAAAGTAAAATTTATTATGATTCAAAGTAAAATTTTACTGTCATTAAGCAGATCAGTATGTTGTTAACCGGAGTAAAAATTTATTGTTACGGAAACAGAGTACATATTAAATGAACGAACCAGAGTCAAATTTTATTTTTAGATCAATGAACAAACAAATAAAAAAACTCCTAATTTTTCATTGCAATATCTCAATCTCTCATTTTTCTGTCAAATCTATGTTTTTTTTTATCTCTAATATGAAGTTATTGATATCAAATATAAGTTCATAGGTATCAAAATTGAGATAGTGGTGGTTTAACGGTAAAAAATGGTGGTTATCGGCTGATGGTAAAGATGAGTGATGCTAATAAATGATGAAGATGGTGGAGACGATGAACAACCATCGAGTTAGTGAAGAGAGAGAGAGAGAGAGAGAGAAGGAGTACTGTAAAAGAAATGGAAGAAAGAAAGGGTATAATGGTCAAATAAAATATTCAAATATCAAATTTTGTCTTTTATATAAAATTTTATAATTATAAGGTGATTTTGAAAGTACAAAATTTTTTCTGTCCTTTAAACAAGAAAAAGAAGTTAAGAAAGGTTTATGACCAAATTTTCTCAATAAATTTCGATTCTTACACCCACCTAACTTGTTAGTTGTTGATGAGCAAAAAATAAGTATTCAGAGGATATTTTCGTTTTTTATATCCGCCTTGCTTGTTAGTTGTTGATGTGCAATATGTATGTTCATAGGTCGAAAGTTCATAATCTAGAAGTTTAGTATAATGCTCACCCATCTGGTAATATCAAACCAATTGTACATTTTTTAGAGGATATTTCCATGTCAGAGCAGTATAATAACCACAAAGGGCAATTGTTGATATTGGTCTGAAACAAAAAAACAATCAATTCCAAACACTCACTTAATATTGAATGTTGATTGGGCTTATAACCCAATAACCTTTTGTACTGTGAACTCTTTAGGAGCCCACCATGCCCCTTGAGACTCAATTACTTATGGAAATAACTCATCTCCATACTAATATTTTTTATATTTCTTCATATTTCATTTTGTGGATCATTCTTTAAGCCTACAATAATGATCTAAACTATTTGTTAATCATATTATTTAATTTTGATGATATCTAAAATATTATTTGAAAATTTTAAATTTTTTAATATACATATTATATATTATTTGACACAAAATATTATCTGTTTAAAATATATATTGTATGATATATTTATTATAAATATTATTTAAATAGAAATATTTTAGAAATATTACTATTCATAATTTTGAAAAGTTCGGCCGGTCACTACTCACTTTTTGACGAAATTAATATTGATTGACAAATGTGATATTAGTGAGTTGTCGTCTTTTGACAAATTATACTCATATGGAATTGTTGGTAAATAGCAAAAATATTTTATTTATATTTTGCACGCAAAGTGAAACAAACTCAAGTGATGTTTGAAAGCAAATCATATTTTTTTTAAATATAAATATATAAATATATATATTATTGTAAAAAGAAAAAGATGAGTTTGACGGTGGATTTTACATCCTTGACATATATATATATATATATTACTATAATTAATAAAAAAAGTTAGTGTAAAAGTTTGACAAAATCCTTATATATATATGACCTTATATTCAAAAGTGTGAATTGAACATCTTGATGACTCGCCTGCAAAAGTTTGTCAGAGAAATGATGGATAAAGAAAAAATATGTAAAGATTGACAAAAAAAAATGTGTCACATGGTGTATTCATTGAAAACCAAAATAGATGCCTTTTGTCTGTCAAGAAGCGTCCATGTAATCCATGATGTCAATAAGGAGCGTCTTACTTTTAACAGGTATATTTTTGGTATAAATAGAAGTATTGTGTGTGGAGAAAAATCAAGAATTTGAAGAGAAAAAATCTGTGCGTTCCAAAATTTTGAGTGTATCGTATTCTGCTATTTCACTTTCAGATCTAAGTGTAATATTTATTCTTATACTTTCATATCTACTCTTTGTGAGCAAAGTATTATAAAAGAAGGTTAAAGTACCCCTTATTTTTAGTTATGGGGGTGTTTGGGAAGTGCCCAAGGAGACTATTATAGCCTAAAAAAAAAAATTTAGCCAAAAAGCTCACTTTTGCAAACTTTTTATATAAAAAAAAAAAAAAAAAAAAAAAAACAAAAATAGGACTGCAGTATGACCTACACCTTGATCTAAGAAAAATAATAATTTACGATTTTACCCCTTCATAGCAATTTAAAAATATATTTTTTTAGGGACAAATTTGTCATTTTAATTTCAAACATCATTTCAACACATTTTTCAATACAACAACTCAAATAAAATCCATCTCATCTTCCCAAACACAAAAACTAAAATAGCTTATTAAAATAGCTAAAAAGCCAAATAGCCTACTAAAATAGCCACTTCCCAAACGAGGCCATTATTTCGTGAGAGATTTTTGTAAGAGTAAGGTATTTATTGTTGAGTGAGGCTCAATAGATAAAAGTAAAACCTGTGGAAAATCTACAAACTTGGTGAAGCCTTGGTGGTGTATTGATTTATTTTGATAGTAAAAAAATTCTCAAGGAGATTCCTTGGAGAGTGGACGTAGGCTCGGCGTGCCGAACCACTATAAATCTTAGTGTTTGATTTTCTCTCTCTATCTTTCTTACTTTTATATTGCTAATTATTATTTTGTTTTTTATTTGTTAAAATTTTGAATATTGTGTTTTTAATACTGTAAAATTTTTAATAAACCAATTCACCCCCCTATTGGGTTGTCTATCTGGGTAACACTATTTATCTCATAAACCTTGCGGTAAAGACTATCTTTGCAAAAAAGTAGTTGTATCAAATATCGATGAATAGATAAATAAATTGGTTTTTGTTTTATAAAATGGGTAATTTAAATTTAAACTCATAATTGACGTTAATTTAAATAACAAAATGTAATTATTTTATGTGTCTAGTGGTGTCCTATTAAACTAATTTTTGGCACAATTCATCTTTATTGTTAAGTCTACGAGATGAATGATTTATATTACACTAATTATTGGTGTGGGCCCATAATGAGACCCATAAAATTAAATATGGAAGGGAGCCATTCCCATTATTTTTATAAGTAATTTTACTAAATGCAAGATGCTAAGATAGGAATATGAAAAAAGTATAATGAGACTTTGCCTCTGTTTGGCAACGCAAATTGGGGCTAAAATAGCCAGTATAGGACAAAAGAGGCTAAAGTAGCCAAATTGAGACAAAAGCCACTGCAAAGGTAAATTTACCAAACTACCCCTACATGAAAAATCACAAATAAAAACAAATTAATGTATACAAATAAAAATAAAAATGACAAAAAGTAAATTAGAAAAAAAAGAACCACAAAAATACGCCTCATCCACAAAAAAAAAAAAAAAAAAAAAAAAAAATTTAAAACAGAAATTAACATTTGCCATGTAATTTTTAAAAAAATAAAACACATGAAAACCCATTTTTGAAAAATAAAAACAAATTAATGTATACAAATAAAAAAAAATGACAAAAACGTAAATGAAAAAAAAAAGAACCACAAAAATACGCCTCATCCAAAAATTAGCATTTTCCACACCATTTAAAAAAAATAATAAAAAATCCTTTTCTAAAAACAAAAAACAAATTAAAACAAAAAAACCGAAATTATCATTTTTCAGGTCATTTGAAAAAAAATAAATAATAAAGCCTTTTCCAACCAAAAAAAAAAAACAAATAAAAAACAACAACAACAATAACAAAAAAAAAACACATTAAAATGAAACTGAAATAAGTATTGTTAACGTCATTTAAAATTAAAAAACAAGAAAAAACCTTTTTAAAAAAAAATAATAATAAAATAAAAAGTCAATAAAATTTTATACATTTAGCAGTTTCCCGTCATTTCAAAAAAAGAAAAAGAAAAAGCCTTTTCCAAAATAAAAAAAACAAATTAATATATATATATATATATAAAAG